>CM055188.1:15578496-16178496 GCA_029224185.1 Karalla daura
TTATTTGTAGATTTGTGTTAAAATGTGTTTTCATCATGTTTTCAAGGCTGAACTGAGGGCGGTTTGACACTGATCAATTCTCTGCCAGTTCACTTGACGAGCTGGTAAACTCGTATTTTCCCCTCTGCGTTCCAACCCTTTTACACGGAGAAAAGTCTGTGCGGCATGACGATCCACATCAGAGCATTCACGAGCATTGTGTGGTGTTGGAGCAAAAACCATAAACACAGGAAGAAGGTCCTTAAGGCGATTTCGTGCATTTCACCTGCACAGGTGGTCCTCGGCTCACATAAAGGCTTCTGAAACTAAATGACCAAAGTAATTGCCTCTGCCGACAAACAAGTGACACAGAATATTGTTAGTATGTAGGTTTTGGTTACGTTTTTTCAGTTTTTACACGCAGATTTGGATCATCAGGAGTGTTATGTAAGCAGCCATTATAGCAGCACTCAGGAGGTGTTGTTCATATCGCTGCCCCCGCTGTCACATCATAACACTGTGCATGGAGGCAGCTGTGGGGCGAGAGGTGTTGCTATTCAAAGGAAGAAGCCTCTAAGTAAGCAAATATGCAGTCTGGATTTTGTGTGTATTATCTGGATTCGTGTGCGAGTCAAGATTTTAACTACGGGGAGAGAAAAAAAAGACTCAGATGTAAGTTATTAGGGCAGCAGGAGCGCTGACACCCTCGCTGGACGTCCTCTCACCTCCTGTCTTTTCTTGTCTTTTTGCAGCGAAGCGGCTAAAGAAAGGCATGGCAACAGCCAAACAGAGACTTGGAAAGATTTTAAAGATCCATCGAAATGGAAAGCTCCTCCTGTAGCATGCAGCAGACTGCTGTCGAACTGGGAATTCATGAGCTGGGTCCCATCCCAACCTCACCCCCTCACCCCCTCACCCCTCCCCTCCCCCACCCCCCTCCTGTTCACTGATTAAAGCCAACAATGGAAAAAAAAAAAGAAAACCATGCATTTTTTCAATTTCTAAGAAGAACATCACTCAAATAGGTTTTTGCCTCTACTTATACTTTATAACTTTCAGATATTAAAGTGTACAGAACCTACTATAAATATTTTTTAAGAGAACATGTCTCATTTTACTACAGCTGTCAGTTTATCAGGGGTTGCTAAAACATAAAGTAGAAGTACATTGCAGTCATTCCAAGTTTTTTGAAAGTATCCCTTGCATGTATTCAGTTGCATGTGTGCTTGGGTTGGGGTTTGGGGATTTTACACGTTAATTCCTTCTTTATGGATGCAGCTTATCATCGCCGCACTGATGATCAACAGGTTGAAATGGAAAAAATAAATCACCTCCCTTTTTTTCCTTCCCAGACCAGATTCTCCGTGTTTTCAGGCACACGGTTTCCACTGGAATCAATTAGAGCTGCAGTGATTTACATTATTGATTGATCAAAAGGAAATTAATGTTCAGCTATTGTGATAATTGATTAATCTTGAAGTCCCGGAGACCTCACACTGGGCTCTGGGAAAAAATGTGTCGAGCGTGTTCCACAATTTGTTAAACATTTTTAGACTAAACGATTAAACAATTGATCATAGGAGTAATCAGATTAACGGCCAGAAAAAATAATCGTTAGCAGCGGCAGCCCTGGAATCAACTCGAGCATTTATCTGTTAACACGAACACTTGTGCAGAGCACTATCAAGGGTGATATTTATTATTTATTTGTGTCGCGTCGTAGATAGAAGGTGGGACTGTCAGGAACATCTGTAAAGCACAACAAACACTTCACGGAGGACCGGCGGGGTCGGGGCGGCGCAGGACCGCGTTGTCGGTGTTGTTGTTGTTGTTGTTGTCGTCGTTGTTGTGCGAGAGGTGGAAGCATGGGGTTTGTGACACTGTGTCGCTTATGATAAGCCACATCCACAGCAGGTGTGCAGTTACATGGGGATACTTTCTCTCTTCTTTTGCTTTCACAGGCAGCACCGGCAACCTAGACTCATCTCTGCTTTTTTTTATGGCTTCACACAGTACAGTATATAGAATGTAGCTTGTACATAGCCTTTTAAATTACTACTTTTTGTATCTTTTCCCCTTAAGGCTTAATTCTACATTTTTACCGGTTTTGCTAATTATGAATAAATGAATAAAAAATATATATATGGATATACAGTATAGTCCTAATTTTTTGGAACTTTTGTTTTGTTTCGTTTTGGTTTTTTTTAATGGCAGAGATTCATTTTTTACCTTTTTTTTTGGTTTTTGGGTTAGTTCAAAGGTGTTGCCTGGAAAACAACTGAAGAAATAATACATTTTATTGTCATATGGCCTTACATACACAAAGCTAATTGTATTGTGATTCTGTTATGAACAAGAGACGAAGCTTTGAGGAAAAATTATATAAAAGGAAGAAAAAAAAAAAAACACTTAAAGTTTCTATGACCAGCCTCTTGTTCCAGTTCTAGTATCCTGAAGGGTTTTGGAATTATTTTACTAGCACCTTGTGAAGTGTTTATGTGTCAGTGATGTAATTTATTAATGTTTGTAGCTTTTTTATACTTGTACAATTCTTAAGAGGTTTTGTTTTTGAATATTTCATCAACTTGTGAAATTATCCTTAGCAGACAATTTTTATTTCTCCTTTTTGTTTTTGTTTTTTTTTTTGTTGTTGGGATATGTATGTGTTTGTGTGTGTGTGTGTGTGTGTGTGTGTGTGAGTGTGTATGTGGGTTGGGGGCATGATGGACATCTTACACACTAGAATCTTTTTTTTTAATCTCCATCCTGTCTTCACTCTATGTCAAAGTTCATCATGATATCGTGTCGACAATTACTGATGTGACATGTTATCATTATTATTATTATTATTGTTAATATTGAAATTATAAGCAACTGCATCCACGCCTCCATTACACGTTTGATTTCGATCAGGACATTTTTGAACACAGTTTAATGTGCTGTGCTAGTCACTGATGTAAACCATGTGTCCACTTCTTCTTCTAACAGATACAGTATGAGATACGCTCTGATCAAACTCTGTCAGTGGAACATATTTTCAGGTTTTTATTTGTACAATATGTGTGTTGCTTTGTTGTGTTTTATTTTTGTATGTCCGACCTGTTAAATGCATCCACTGTGCCAGGACAGTGAATGATACCTGTTGTAGCTGTCTTCCCCTACTGTTATTTACAGTACTAGTAAGTATTTACAATCCTTTTTGACCTGAATCTATATTTTTCTGTATTTAGACGATTCTGTTTGAGACCATGGCTCACTTTTTTAAATACATCAAGAAATGGCAAACTCCGAGGAACAAGCATATTGTTGTTGAATGATATGATTGTCTGCCTTGTTTACTTTTGCAATACAGTTACTGTGGAAAACCTACTTTGTAATGTGTTCCTCTCCCACTTGCAATGTGACGGCTTCTGTGGTGACGACTAAACGTGTTTTTCTTGCTTCGCATTGTCATGATTTGTAGTTGCAATCGAAATCCAACATCTCACTGATCACAAAACTGATCTGGCTGTTTTCTTTTTCTCTGCCTGTCTCAGTCTAGGGTCTCGCCGCTCAGAGCTTTAGCAGCTGGTTTAGCCAAGGGATTAATTAAAACCAAGCCAAAGTCAACACCATTAAAAGTGTATTAACGCACAAGTCCTCTCAAGTAGTCAGGCATGTTTGAGTGCGGATGCCCTTTCACCACCTTGAGCAGGTTTGCAAAGCCTCATGCCGTGAAACTCATCCAGGATCTGCTCAAGTCGTAATATTGAATCTGTGGGCATTAGTTGCAAACGTAAGCAACAGCCAGGCTGCGCCACTAGATGGAGTCAAAAAATATGGGAACATAGCAGGTGGTGCGCCTTTTGAAATGGATTTAATACAGTAATGTTCAAGCAGAACACAAACACAAGACTCAGCCTGGGAGAGGCAACGTTTCAGTGTGATCTGCTTTCCTCAGCCATTCAATAAGCTTTTAATACACACTTTGATTCTGTCCAGGGTTTTTTCTTCATCTCAATTACATCCAGATTTTATCAGGATAATTACGAAAAAAAAGCAAGAAAAGCCATCTTTGAGGAAGGGATTTGAACATCAGTGAGATTATAAGAAAATTAGTTACAGCACATTTAAAATTAGTGTCTCCAACAAAAATAAGTCAATTAACTCTTACTTTGTGTAATTAAATTGATTGCATAAAAAGGGATGTTATGTGAAGCCTTCATTACATTGTTCCCCATTGTTTTAATCCGGGTTTAATAACACATCTGGACACAATTGATTTCACGAAAATAAAACGCGTGGAGCGATCTTCATGGGAATCTGTGTTGTAACCGCAATGATGTTTTATTTTATTACTCAGTTGTGATCGTTGTGTATGTGCATGCGTGTTAGCGTGTGTGCATGCATGTATATGCCTGTATGTGCGAGTGCGTGGGTGTGAATGAGATCCGGGGCTGCTGTGAAGCTGCACGGCTGTTAAAGGTCGTGACCTTGTTTCCACCCTGGTTACCATCAAAGTGAGTTGTTATTGTTAGCTAATTGTTAACACAAGAACGTGAAGTGCTCCGACATCAGCAAATGAAACAATCACATAATTTGTCCTCTCAGGATCCTTTTTTTTTTTTTTTTTTCCATACGCTGACATGAAACAAAGCTCACACTTGGGTGAAAGTGGAGCACAACCAGCTTCAGACTGGGCTACATTGACTTACGAAAAGACAATTTTTCGTGGAGTTACAGTTAACTAAAAACTACAGAGTATACAGAACATATGCAGCAATTTTTTTTGTGTGGAGATATATAAACATGCATATATATGTGTGTGTGTGTATATGTATATAAACCATTTCAAGAACTTTTCAAGAACATTTTCTTTTTTAATCAGTCTGATTATTAACATCTAGTACCACGTGCCTACTGCAAATATTAATTTATGTTTGTTATTTTAAAAAACTAAAACTTAAAAGTCCAAAAACAAAAATCTATTAATTTCTGTCCCTCTCTATGGTCTAGAAATGTGTGAACAAAAAAGAACAAATGTAATTTTCTGTAGGGTTTTCGGTAAACAAGGCCCACGGTCGCACTGGATGAAAAACAGGTTTTTTCTACATTTATTAAGCATCGGAGAACAAGTTGGATATGTGTAAGCAAGAAAGCAAAACATTGCAAGAGGCTTTATGAAAATGTAGAGAGATGCTCTGCGTCTAATTTACTTCTGGTAGTTTGGTCCCTGAACACTTTCTCCCCCGATTCCTCCTTCCTCTGTCAGCTCCGCTGGTGCAGTTGGTCCCCTGGAAAGGGCAAGTGGGATCACAATTTAAATGTCAGTGTATTAAAAACAATGCCTGCAGAGTGTTACAGTCTAACTGCATTCATGGCCATGCTGCGCTCGCTTAGTGATCACAGATGTGAGTGGGCTGCCCTCGGCCACTTTGAAAAACCCTCCGGTGCCGTGTGCGACTCCCAAGTGGTCAAGAGAAACGTGCCATGTACGAGATGTCTTAATTACACAGGAATGTCAGGTTAAGCTTTTTGTCTGTGTGGCCGTGCGATGATGCAAGTTGTTAAAAGAAAGAACTTTTCCTCCCCCTGCGCACATGCCCCCCAGGCCGCCTTCTATTCATCCCACTCGTCCAAGTCCAGGGCTGTCATTAGTAATAATGCGTGGTGATTCCTCTGCCAACAGATTGGTAAAGCCGCAGAGATCTGCATCTGCACACGGCCCCGGAGCAATCTCCTCCACAAAGAGTCTTAGGTTGCCTGTTTTTGTGGCAGTGATGAAAAGTGGCAGACCCGGAGCTTGTGTTTCTCTGCAGTTGTTTGGAGCTGCTCCCCTCTGCCTGGATTAACTGCTCTGTCAGCCAACAGGAACTCCTCTGCTGGTGTCTCACTGGGAACTCAGGAGTGCAGAGAGGTCTTTTGCTCCCGCTCGCTCACACACACACACATACACACCCTCATTTCCTTTTGGTTTGCATCCCAAAAAGTATTACCCTTGAAAGGATCTCTAATACTGAATTGACAGCTTTTTATCACTGCCATGACTCAGCACGGAGGAAATCACCCGTTCTCACTGTCACTGTTACCTGCACAGGTGACAAGTCCTTGGAACAGACTGTCTCCGAAGGACTTGCATGTTGTAATGCCCAGGACCCTCTGCAGCTTAAATAACTGTAAGGGTTAAGATATATATACTTTTTTTTTTGTTTTCTATTTGCACACTTAAAGATTCTTCAGTGATGGAGTGAGAGGAAGCTGAGATGTAAAAAGCGTTGTCAAACAAAACACAGCGTTGCCTCAGCATAAAAACGAACGTCCGACAGCTTGAGAAGTGAAAGCAAACGCTGCCCAGGTTCAAGACAAACACAGAGCCTCTGTTTTATGGTGGCGTGTTTCCTTAACCTTTGGCAGGCCTGAAATTTTGGAACTGGAAAACAACACTTCATCGTTAATTTTTGACGCCCATCAAGGAAACGACTGTCACAAGTGAAGCGAGAGCCCACCCAAATGAGAGTATTATTAATGTGAGCGTGATCAAGGCCTCGCTGGAAAGCTAGACTGCTCACAGACACACTGCTGCAGTGAAAGTAGAGCACACATGATGCTTAATTTATATATCAGTAGCGCACCATAGTTATAACAACACGTTTAATGTTCACTATAATCAGGAAAAAGGATTAATTCATCCTGAAATGCATGAGTTAAATGATGTATGAATGTTCAATCAAATTTCACCAGATCCTCTGTTTGTTTTACCTCACAAAAACCCAAACTATGGACATGTGTAATTTCTATTAAAAAGCATGTAACATTTGCTGTAACTATGTAACTGAGTGGAACGTAAAAACCTTTTAGTCCTTTTAGTTATGATCACTTGTGCAGATTCGGCATAATGAGCCTTTCCAGTTTAGGTCAAATTTTGTAGTCCCCAAAGGTGATTTCAGATATGCTTATTTGCTCCTCTAATTGCACATGCTTTGATCTACTAATGATGCTAGAGTGCTAGAGATTCCAGTTGTTGTTAATACAGAACAAAATAAAAATATAACTGTTCAGATATCTTGAATAAAATAATTGTTGGTTTTCCATCACTTAAAAATCAACTCTGTTGCTGTCATGTTGCCATGATATATTGATATAGACGTCCATGTGCAATTAAACTGAATGTAGTCTGCAACCTCACCACTAGATGCCACAAAATCCCAAACATTCTTGATTGCACTTGTTTGACATGCTCTATGTTATGTAAAAGAACAAAACAAAACAAAAAGAAAGTAATGTATTGCATATTTAGGTAAGATTTTAATGTGCAAATTGTGGTAAGGTTAGCAAGTTTAAGTGTTTTCTTGAAAAAGCTAATTTCCTTCCCACTTTGCTGACACATACACTTTTTTTTCCACCAAAAGTCCAAAAGAAAACTTTGAAGGTAATCCTCCTGGGAGAGTGCTTGAACTATGAAAGCCCACATTTGTAGCACTCTCTGAAGATTGTCCATCCTTTTGTTTTGCAGCATGTTGTTTGAAATCCATATTTTCATAGCTGCAGCACATTAACATCTTTCCACAAGGCCTTGAGAGTAAACGACTCTTTCATTTCCTGTCCTTTTCCAATTAACAGACCTCCTGCATCTTCCCCATCGCACATTATTTGTATTTTAGTATCAGACTGCAACCGCTGGCTTCAGCCCTGCACACATGTAGCCACATGCGGTAAATAAATGTGATCATGTCAGAGCTTGACTCAGAGAGTGTGCATTACTCAGGGCAAAAGGGAAAATGAGTGAGTGAAGTGTTTTACACTGTCATTGCATCAAGGCCTCCTGACATAAACATCTATGATCTGCACTTTGTGATAGATCTCTGTAAACAGAGAAGCCAAACAACAGATGCAACATATTTAACTCAGCAACACACAAATGCAAACATCTGTTAGCGTAGCAGCGCCGTTATTTTTAGACTTTAGATTTTTGTTTATGGGAATGAGCTCAAGCAGCATGCAGTAGACTGTAACAGTAAATCTGTTAGCACTGACGTTATTATCATTGTCATTATCGTGGGTGGTAGTTTGACATGTTGCAGATGTCACAGTGACAGTGCGGATACTGAACCAAGATTTGCATAGGATTTCAGCTGTGTTACTGTAGTGTTAGAGGGTAGTAGGGGCAGTAATGATAATTAAAGCCTGACCAGTGATTTAGTTTAAGTGTTTTGCATGTTGTCAGAGATGGATTTTGACATGCACGCATGTCATTCAATGACCAACAAGAAACTGCAGAGCAGAAACGCCAGAGATGTGCTTTATTACTGGAGTTCAACCAGTTGACATAAATGATGTTTGAAAAAAGCCTCCCTGCAGTTTGGAGTATATAAACAAAACTGAGTGCATGTAATAGCCTGATAAATGAATATCTAAAATTAAACAAGTTGTTGTAAACAAGATGTTTTAACTGCTCAAACTGATTGGATTTATTTAGTGTTTATGATGTTTCAGTGTACTTTATTGGAGATATTCTCTAAAGTTGATTCCCCTAAGATTATTTAGTTTGTGATTATACAAAGCTAAGTTATTTGTTCATTTATTGTCCAATTGCTTTAGTGTGTTATATTATGTCGATTAGATTTCCAACATATATTATTGTTATATTTGCTGCATACTGTATATACCCTGTTTATTTTTACTGTAAAAAGGACAAAAAACATAAAGCACTTTGTTGTATGTGTGGTCGGAAATAAGGTTTAATCAGTCTTTTACATAAGTTTAACATAAGCATCTGCAGATGGACAAACACATGAGTGAAATGAATGTTGTCCACGTTGAGGGGTGCTCAGTGTTTTCTACACAGATGGAGGAAAGACAAAGAAAATAATGACTTGCGTAGAAGAACAACCTCTGCATAAACACATCCTCCATTATCTTCTTTCATATTATATGATTCAACATATTGGTCATCTAACTCTTAAGTGCACAAAAATTTTAATGACCATAGCGTAACCAAAGTGTGCAGGATGTGACATTAACAATATCTTAATGATTTATTTACCAGATTTTACAGGGTTGCAAACATACAGACTTTAACCAATTCATATGTATGGATCAGAATATCCAGGTTTAAGAGATTTTGTCAAAATTGCTGGATTATGTCATATCTTTTAAATGAAAAAATGCTGATGAAAAAAATCATTATAAAAAGTCGGAAAAAAAAGGACCTGTGCAGTAATGAGTGAAGCCCGAAAAGTGATATTGTTAAGGGGTATTATTTAGAAATGTTTCTTGCATTGCTGTCATAACAGTTATCACTGTGGCTTTGATTTCATTGTGGATGACATGGAAATAAATTACACTCAGCTGGCACTGGGAGTCTCCCAAGTACAATTACTCTGTTTACATGCAGTAGTGCGGGAGGGAAATTGCTTTTGAAAGCGCTCTTTTAGGTCATGGTTTTGTTGCTGTGCATAAGCCCAATGTTTACCAGAGTATTTTAAGGCAAGTCAAAGCTGCGCCACGCATCAACAAGTGTCTTAAACGGCTGCACAAAGGGCCTGTTTTTTAGCCCCATGCGAAGCAAATGCTCACCTAATCCTCTGGAGAGGCTCCTGTGACGGGCCCTGCCGTCAAAGACCTCTTTAACAAGGTGCTGAAGTCACTTAAGCACCAAGTAAACAAACAAACAATGCAAAATCGTTTGCTGCATTTCCTAAACTCGGTTCCCTAAACAACTGCATGCACCATGCATCTACCAGCAGTGCGTCCGGAGCTGCTGCGTGCTCATCTGTGTGTAATTATTCATCGCTCTACATGGGAATTCCAATGACGCGCTGTGCCGTTGCGGCACCGTTTACCCCTCTCTGAAGCAAGTGGGGTTTATTTTCGAACCTCTGCTTTTTCTCCACGGCCAGATTGCCCGGAGAGATTGGCTTTCTCCGGGGTGTGTAACAGATACCATCTAAATCATTAGGACTCATTCATTGCCATGTGCCACTCTGCGGCTCAGGTTGCTGCAACCCTGGGGTCAAGCGGCTGAGAGCTCCCTGACCTCCAGCACTTCCTCTGAATATTAACGGGGTAGTTATGCAGTCAAAAGCCCTGATATAGAACATTGGTTCATTTAGATAATAGCCAATCAGGCGGAGCGGCAAGGAGTGTAGTGATCTCCGCAGGATGACTGGGCCTTTATGTGGCTTACTGAGGGCATAATGACAGCAAACAGAGGAAGCGTAGGCCTCTCTGGCTGAAATTATGTGGTCTCATGCCTGCTGGCTGTAATGCTTTCCTTTAGCCTGGCTAAGTTGGGCTCTTTACGGGGGACAAATCCAGCCAGGCCCCATTATAAAGATGAATGTTGTGCAGTTTTCTTGTAGACACTGGGCCCTAATACATGACAGAGTTGACTTTAAAGGCCACCATGGAGAAGAAACTATTTACTATGCAACCCTGGCACATGAGGCTAATCCAAATCAGCAGTGATAACATATTCAGATGTTTTTTTTCATATATATATATATATATATATATATATACATACATACATACATACATACATACATACATACATATACATATATATATATATATCCATATATATAACTTGACCCCTGCTGACTTTTACCTGGAAAATTATTACTGCAGTGAAAGACTTTTTCAGTACTCGTATCTGTGAGGTTCCCAACTTTTCTGGCACATCTGTCTGTCTATGATCCCTCCGAAGAAGTGATCCAAAGTGTAGCTCACACCAAAATCCCTCCTAAGAAATGAGAGTCCACCTGTGTTTTAAAATAAAATTGCATCTATGAAACTGAAAAATTTGAGTTGCAATTGCCAAAGTGTATCCTATGTGTACATTGTGTGTGTGTGAGTGTGTGTGTGTATAATATCCAAACCTTCAAAGTGATTATTATGAACAGGGTACTATAAGCCAATGTTTATTCCATATAATCTATACAATACATTTGAGTTAAAGTCAGATATTTTATATTGATAAAGGATCATGGCACCTGCTTGTTAAAATTAGACTGATCTATTACAATACTAAAAGTTAAAGCACCCTTGGCTCCCTGCTGTGTTAGCCTGCTGAGCAGCCGCTGTTCATCCTCTGCCACGCTATCAGGCCTGTAATCAGTGAAACACGGCTGGTTGTTTGTGGAGCTGAAATGGAGCGTGGCAGCCCCTGGAGGTTCTCAGGAGATGGACAGCAGCCACATTGTCACCCGTTTGTGCTTAATTGTCCATGTGCAGGAGGAGCTGAGATGAGAGAGATGAGAACTGACAAAGAGGGAAGAAGCTCTTTATCTGTGTGCCCTACCTAACAAGTCAAGTTACCCACAGATTTATCTTGATTTGAACTCAATCAGTGGGTTATATCCCTTGTTATTGCACTCGTGTTTCAGCTGTTATTGGACTTAAATATGCTGTATAATTAGGTAGTGGGGTAGATTTCTGTCAAATCCAGATTGTTTGTGTGTGTACTGTCGTGGAGAACTTTATAGAATATCACAGAGTAGAGATTAATCACAGATAGAGGATCAGTAGGTTTGCTGTTGCTTCTCTAACTTCTCTAACTGATGCCGTGTTCTCCAGAAAAATCATTTGTAGATGAACAAAATCCTGTCAAAAAAAAGAGGGAATATCTCTTCTGGACTACTGCATGACAGGGGACCAAAGCTAAAGACCTTTGACCATGGCCTCAAATATGAAATAAAGTCAATGCTGTTCGCTGGCTCTTATAGTTGTAAAAGTGAAACTGTCAAGGAAACTGATATGTTCATGAATGAACACTTACACTGTATATTGAATAATTACTGTGAAATTGTTCTGTATTGCTATGGGATTTCATCTATGGAGTGACTCTAGACAAGGTTTGTGGTTCTTGATGATTTTGAAACCTGAGGTACCACTCAAAACCTGAAGGGAAATAAAAAGGATGAAGTAAAGCCAAATTAATTAATTTGCCACTTGCGGTCTGTTAACATGTTCCTTTCAAAACAAAACCCAGGTGAGCAGACCACTCAGACTCCACTGGGTATAAACCTAGAATGACATAGGATGCATAATGAACACAAAACAAGTGACTTGTTCATACTTACTATCGAGCATCACCGTTACATATGGTTATTAATGAACTAAGTTGATAAATGACAAAAAATATGATGGATAAAATATCGTAGTTAGCGCTGGTGTGGTTTGAATTGAACTGCTGACAACTTAAGGAAATTCCACCTGCGACACATGGCTGTTACTATGCACACTTGACTTGGTCTGGCTCGAGAAACTTTTCGTCAAGTTAATGCAAGTAGGTACTGGTAGCTGAAGCTTGATGATGCTGGTCTCTGGGAGGTTAACATTGACCCTGGTCCTGAAACCTTCCACTGGTTTGGATCCATGTAGCAGCACCCAGTGGTCTGCTTTGCCCTAGAGCTTTAGAACAAAACGTAGGGAGGCAACAGAGCTGCAGTCGACAGAGGTTTGTGAGATAAGAAGCCTTTCCTGCTGCTGTCACCCACTCCCACACAGAGCCTGAGGACTGCCATCTGAAGCCTGAATGCACGTCAATTACAGCCACATTCTCCTCAACCTCAGTGAGTAAATAAACACCCCGAAAGAAGTGGATAATCATCACAGCCACGTTTGTCTTATGGCAGAATCTAGATGACGCGCGGGATCTGCATGCACTCCACTATAAATAGTCGACGGCAATCAAACAAAATAAATGAACTGTCAGAGCACAAGTGTTTACAAGCACGACAAAATTTTAAGTAATTATAAGTAAATTTGTTGCATTTCTGAGTAAGTGGTAGCAGATAGGCCTCCGACAGGGAGGCAGTGGTGTGTGACGGGCTGATTTAGAGCTCAGCTCTGTGTAAACCCTCAACCCCTGCAAAAAAAAGAGAAAAAAACTCCTTTCCAGATCCCACACCAACCACATCTCAATGGAGAGGAACGCTAAAGACATCTGCAGGACCATTACACACACTTAGCTGCACATCAAGGAAGACTTGGCCGCTGTGCCACTCCTGCGAAACTTCCCTTCAAATGGAAATTTGTTTGTCTGTTAATTATCTTTTCCCCTTTGGGTGATTTTAAACATCTTGGACTTGTTTTGTCTTCGCCCTGGTCTCTGCTGACCCTGTGAACGCTTTATAGTTGTTTACAGAAATGAGCAAATCCTGACTGACGTGAAAAAATAAAATGCGTAATGGAAAATTGATAAGCATAACTTTCATCCCGTGCTCGTTTGAGATGCCAGAAGAAAAGCGTGCATTTAGGCGACTTGAGATGTTCACCACATTACCGTATTTGTGCACCATATGACATGATTTATAGACAATCATGTGATAATTTACATCTTGATGGCCTCATTCATGTGGGTTAGTGAGGAGGATTTGCAGAGCCCGCCTCACTGATTACAGAGCGAGCTGTGCTGCTAAAACAATGTGTGCTGCAGTCTGAGAGAAACTCTTTATAATCAAAGGCTATTTTTAGGCATTTTGAATCTTTCATTTAGAACAACTGTGGCATTTGTTCAAAGTCTTTCTTCTTAAACAGGACAGATAAACAAAAGACCAGACTCGGTGAGGTAGGGATCACATCGCACTCTTGGATGGATGTGTCACCTGCACAAAGCCGGGCTGTTTGAAGAGCAAAAAGGTGGGACTTTCCGCAGCCATATGGCAGCGACCTCCTCCCCACAGGCCCTTTTTGGAGCTACTCAGTGGGACAATAAGCACATGACAGATAAGGAATGATTTGCTAAAAGCAAAACCTCAAAAATAAACAAACCATTACGCCTTGCCACGGGAGAGCTGGGTTAGCGCTTCTAATTCAGGTGAACTGCAGACAAATTTCCCCCTTGCTGGCAAACTTACAGCTGTAATAATACAGAGGGCTGCGGAGTGAGTGGGCCACAGACTGGCCTGCACAGTGTCCGCACGGGGCCAGAGTCTGCAGCAACACCTAGCATGGCAGGCCTGATGACGGACAGAAAATGGTGCATGTTGTTAGAATGCATTTTATTCGTGTATCATGCAAGATTTACAAATGTAAATAAGGTCTCACAAAGCCTTTGTTGACATATTTGAATATTGTGAACCATTTGTGAATACTTGAAAGTCTTATTTTCCTTCCCATACCTGATGAGTAAGTGTGGGTGTGTGAGTGAATGGTGTGTTTCCACTGGGAGCGAACATGGGACAAACCCAGACAGAAAGACAAAGCGGGGCGAACTCGCCTGTGTTTTCTTTACCAGGAGTTCCGTGTTTATTTTTCATTTCTTCGGTTTCAAAGTGTGGGCACGAAACTGCAAAGGAAACACGAAAGATTAAAATTTAAGCTGCTTTGATTGAATGCTGTTTTTCCAGCCCGTGGCACAAACATTTGCAGTTTTGTCCTTTTATAGGGATTTTAATGACCTGTTGGGAACACTTGGCCTTAAATGATGTGTTACAGGAAATAAACTTCAGAGAGGAACGTCTCACCGTTGCCCCCGAGTCAGATTATGTAAAGCAGATTTAATGAGTTTGATGTTTACCACAGTTAGCATTTTCAAGCTTTGAACACTCCAAAAAAGCAACATCCAGCAGCTCTCCATTCGTGATTAAGATGAATGTGAGCAACGCGTGAAGTGGGAGTTCTGCAAACCAGGCCAGAAAACATCCAGGAGTGGAATAAGGACATGTCCACTCAGCCCATCAGTGAGGCCACACACTCAAAACATATTTTCACCGTGGCACAGTTGGAATCTCATCAGAGAGGTTTGTCCGTGTGTGTGTGTGTGTGTGTGTGTGTGTGTGTGAGTGCGAAGGGCAGAGCAATGACACGGTCCTGAGCGCCTGATTGCAGGCATCTTGAAGAGATCTGGCTGGCCCGGCCTCACCACAGGTCCCCTTTCAGTGGGCTGTCATTACCACCGAGGTGAGCTCTCACACACTGACCCACACACACATACACACACACACACACACACACACACACACACACACACACACACACACACATGCTTGGGGGGCCGCGGGATGAATGAGAGCACTGAGGCCTGTGCCTGATCAAGCGAGCGGCGGCCGGGAGTTGGTGTAAGGAAATCCTCTGCTGGGACCATCGGAGCACATTAGGCGTAGCAGGCTCCGGCTGCGGAGCTGCAGCTGCGGGCCCAGCACACTGAGGCAGTATTCCAGCGGCTGCTAAACGCCGCTGCTTTAATCCTAATGCAAATATGTTAGCCAAATTGGAAAAAGAGGACTCATTTACTGATTTCACAAATATTCTATGTAACAAGGATTAATTACTTATGCAGACGTTAATCATCAAATGGCAAAGGGAGGCAGGGAGCAAACAAGTTCCTCGCCGAGGTGCTGACAGGGCGGACAGAGACGCCTTTTTATGAGCAGCTATTGATTCAGTGCCACACATTAGCTGTCGTTCAGATGATAAGTAGAAATTTTTCATGTCTGCGTTATATCAGATCATTTTCAGTGTGTGTGTGTTTGTGTGTGTGTGTGTGTGTGTGTGTGTGTGTGTGTGTGGTGTCTGACAGGTGTGCTGCTCCTCTCCCACAGGCTGACACACGCACTCCAAGACTGTTTGTAAACAGTCTGTCCTTTCTCAAAAGTGCCTGCGAGATTTGCTCAAGGAAGTGAAATTGCCTGAAAAAAAAAGACCTCATTTGGCACCAGGCTTCAGCTCGTATGCTTGAGTGAGCGTAATTGCTGGGCAGAGAGGTGGGGGTTACATTGGGGGTTGGGGGGGTCAGCTTTAGGTTTGCTATCTCTGGGCATACCTTCCCCTAATAACAACTGCACGACTGAAATCAAACTCCCCTGCTCTGTGTTTGCTCCACGAGGTGATTAAGCTGCAGACGTTAGGGTTTCAAATTGAGGCCTAATTGAGCTGCTCTATTTATGTTAGTCTGAAATATATCGTCAAATTTCGCGATTCATTTTAAATGGATTAACCCCCACGCATTCTGTTTCAGAGTAATTGTGCTCTAAGTGGAGCATGCCCGGTGATAGATTGATTCAGAAAATTGGTTTCATTATTGGAATTAGTTGCCATTCACGCAACAAGCAAAGAGTGTAATCTCTCTCCTGTTGTCTGGGAGTGGAAATGAGGATGTTGCTGTTTGAGTGCTGTCAGGTATGATGCATGTGCTGCAGTCGACACCAGTGAGACCACGGGCTTTTGTGAGGAGGCGACCTGTTGAGCTGCACCCACCGAGGAGTCATTCTCTAAGTGGGATGGTTTGATCTGTGAGTTGTCTGTGTGTGTGTGTGTGTGTGTGTGTGTGTGTGTGTGTGTGTGTGTGTGTTAGCAGATGTGACCCGAGCCAGGCAAAAAGCTTCATGTTGGGTGTCAAACAGACCGCGCCATAGCTGTCAGCAGCGATGCTTTATGGGGGCATTTCCTCCGCAGCTCTGACATGTGCTGTCACCTCGCTGTGGTAGACACTTCCATCTGCCCACTGCTGTTAGCACACACTCACTCACACACATATATACACACACACACACACACACTCACTCACTCACACACACACAGAACACCCACTATCAGATATCACCCCTGGTTGTCTCCCTGCCAAGAAAACGATCAGGATGGACCGGATTAGAAATATTTCAGTCGCTGACAGCTTTTCATCAGAATAATTTAACGACTTGGCTCCGGAGTCTGAGACATTTTTCATCACGTACCACTTTTAAGTGGTAAGTGTCTTTGTTGCTATACACGGTGCATTTGGCTTTCACTATTTTTGAAGTCCTACATGGATGCTATTAGACTGAAGTTGCCAATTGCTAATATTTTAATACAGATTTTCCCATGACTGTTCTATGTGGAGGAGAGAGCCATGTTTTAGCAGTGAAGCTTTGGGTGAAACAATGTCCGTCAGTGGGTTTGGCTCTCTGTGTGACTGACCCACTTTTCCAAAATGTCCACCCTACCACTCCACATATGGACCTACTACAATAAGCAGTCTGACTTTTCTGTTTGTACCACCTATTAGTAAAAACAACTGAAATATACAGTGTCCGTCAGCTTCTGGTTTTGATTTATTGAGATAGCAGTTAACATGCTACAATAAAAGTTAAGAGTTATCTTAATGTCTTGCAGCTAGGAAAACTATTTTCATGTCCATAGCTCAAGTCGAAGATGTATAATCAACAATGAATAATTCCAATAATAAATTATGAATGATTAATGTATAATCATGCATCTTAACCAAACAAGTGCAACAAAACATCCAAGCGTGTGAAATCCAATGCACACAACAGTTTCTATGAGTTTACCATCCCATCCCTGCACCATCTGACTAACTTGCATTGTATTATGTATACTTATAACTACTTATAAATAAACACTTGTAAATAAAATCCTCATGCTAAGTGTGATATACTTGTGCTGACAAATGTCAGCACAAGTATGTCTGGTGCACATATGTTTACACATTAAATGTTACATGTTTAAGATCAGAACATCAGCACATTTTCAGCATATTATATCATATTATAATGAGTAGCATGTGGGGAGCACTTCAGTCTGCTTGTTTCTGAGGATGCACAAAAGTTACCAACCTGCAGAGATTTAAATGACTAAACTTAAGTCTTAAGTCTCACAATCAGCTACACTTGTTTTGTGGCGTTTCGTCAAAGTGATCTGTCCAAGTCGACATGCAGGTCATGTGATACAAGAAAAATGTCCGTTCTGAATGTGTTGAGCACCAGTCATCAACAAACACGAGAATATCCATGTCTTGTACAACTTCCTGTTAGTAGGTCCTCCTCCATGTTTGGAGAGATCACGGTGTGGCAGAACAAAGGCAGCAGATGATTCATGCAGGGAGCACGGGGCGCAGTGCGGGCGGCGGGACCACCCCTCAGCAGTGGCGGGACACGCTGTTTGTTGAGCCGTGATGAATTGGCTGCGTGCTTGAACCCAAAGGTTGGCAAATTAACAGTTAATTAGTGGTTGATAAATGACAGATCGACACAATCCCTCTGCTGCCGCTGTGCTCCTCTGCTGCTATCTCTCCGAGGCAAGTGTTTATGTGCTGGTAACAAGTGTCGGAGCAGACTGTTATGTCTGTGTTTTGTCACACGCTGCGATTGCTCTCAGATGTGCCCCCCCAACCCACCCACCCACCCACATTCCCCCCCTTTGCAGCCACCCACCCACCCGCCAACCTACCTCCATTACCACACCCAGTTCACGTCCACTAGGCCGGCCCTCCTTCGCTCCTCTGCTCTCCCGCTGACACACACTTCAAGCCATCTGTGCGAACACCTTTCCAGGATGAATTTTCATTTTTCTACCGGGGACGAAATTGTAACAACACATCCAAAAATAAAAAAGACTTTCTATCAAGTTAAAAACTCCTGTCAGCAACCAATGGAAACACACCAGTGTGCCGACGTCCCCCTCTCCAAGAGGACTCATTCTGGGCATGATAATTGCATTTTTGCTGCTAGATCGTGTTCCCGCCATGACTGAAGGAAGCAATAATTTCAGGCCTAACGATGTAAATTGGCGGCAGCCCCTGTGCGCCTGACATGTATGTAATGAGTGCAGAGGAAGACATATTTAACCCAACAATACCGCCTGTCGCTGGCAATAGGCTGCAAATGGCCTTGTATTTGGAGGAGTCATGGCAGAAGTGAATAAGTAGAAAGGCCTATTAATGGTAGTGGTCCAAGAATTCATCTCCCTTTAAACTTCTCCATGTGTATTTTTCCTTTCACAAAGAATTTATATGAACAAGAAGGCTTTTCTTACTTGACCTTCAGAAATAAAACAGAAAAAGAAATAATGGATATTTTGTTATTAAGTGCAAATTAGTGTCAGTTCTGCAGTATAAAATCTGTTTCCTCCCCTGACATTTTCTTTATTGAAGGGCGGGATGGTAATTTCCAAATAAAAGTGGGCAAAATTGCACAATAGTGCTGCATTCACCTCACCACATGTTCCCCTTTCCACGTAAATGACATTTGATTGAGTGGTTCTGAGGGGAGAAGACAGCTTTGTGAAAAATGCCTCGGACTGCTTTTGAGTCATTCATGTTTCAGCAGCAGTGGGGGAGGCAGAGGAAACAGCAGCATGTATGTACATTCATTACTGTGGACTTGGCATACAGGGAAAAGTAATGTGTTTCAGCTCAGCGAGCGACTGCCAGAACAAAGTACATACAGTCCTGGCACTGCGCAGCCACACCGCTGTGCCTGGAAGGGCTGTGGCTATTTGCTGAAACATCCGAGCAGGAGTTTTGTGTGACAAAATCATCACAGGAAATGAATTTAATGTGCCTTTGATGGCTTGTTTTTAAAAAGATTGAGAAAACAGTTAGCGGGAAGCTGAAGCAGTCACACCTGAGTTCAGCAAAATGCGATTCATTTCACCCTCTGTTCATTTTCTCTCCGGATCGTTTCTTTTGAAAAGGCTAATCGGGGATATAGCATTCATCACCTCAGAATTAGTGCCAGTGAAAAGGCTGAAAAGCAAGCCTTCCAAAGCGAGCCCCTGCAGTCCTGGAAGGTGATCAC
Organism: Karalla daura; assembly: GCA_029224185.1. Taxonomy (NCBI): domain Eukaryota; kingdom Metazoa; phylum Chordata; class Actinopteri; order Chaetodontiformes; family Leiognathidae; genus Karalla; species Karalla daura. The sequence continues at coordinate 15,597,975 of CM055188.1, forward strand.
TATCAGGATTCCGAGTCCTCGATAGCCCTCAAACCTGCTGGCGCACACAGATCTGATCGAGTCCTGGGGAGGAGAGTGCAGGGCCGCAGCCGTCGCCGTCCTATTTGTTCCAGCTGCTCTGGCTTGCAGGCAGCGTCAGCGTGGACGGCTCATCGCTCTTGGGGAGTGAACACAAAGCCTGTCATTAACACGCTGAGACCTAGCCTCACTGCCAGACTCCCCGAGCCAAGCATCCAAATGTTTGTATCCCCCTTCCCCATCTGAAACGGAAACAATTTGGTTTCATCCTAACAGTAACAGTAACAGTGTGTCTCAGCTCTGAAAAGGCTCGCCTGTGCGTTGGACTTTTCGCGGTGCCATTTTTGCTGGGAGCCAGCGTGGAGTTACGTCGCCAATGTCAGGAGCGCTGCTCTCATTATTTCATGGTTAGTTTGACACACGGCTAATATTCAGATGGCAAGAGTTGAAATGAGCAGGCCCGGGAATAAAAATATGCGAGTGGGAGGTCTGCTAGTAGAGTGTATGTGTGTGTGTGAGAGAGAGTGAGAGAGCCGGGGAGAGAGCAAGTGAGAGAGAGAGAGAGAGAGAGAGCAGGGGAGGGGCATCTGGAGTCTGCCAAACAGTTCCTGACAGAACAGTGCCTCTCTCGGCCATTTCCTTCAAACAGTAATCAGGCCCGAATCAAAGCAGCTGCTCTGTTCTTCAATACTCCAATTGCACTAATCAACTCCGTTTAGCTGCTCCTTGACCGGCGAAGGCCTGCACCATACTGCCTACTGAAGACATACACACACACATGCACACACACACACACACACGCGCACGCACACACACACACATGCACACACAGTCTTGGTGCTGTTGGCTCAGGCCACCATTCAAAAGTCCAGTCAGAAATAATAATACTTATTTTATTAGGCCTGCTGGAGCCGTGCCAGCACCATTTAACAGTCTTACACATGTTGAAATGAATGCAGGCAGGGCTGAGTGGAGCTGTGCTGAGGAGCTGTTAAAGACTCTCACTAATCATCTGCTCATTTCTTGCTCCGAGCAGAGCTGAAGAAGCAAAAAGCGATAATGCAACAGGGGGAGGGAAGTGCCACATTATTTTCCTGGATCTGTTACTCTGCAGCAGCTGTTGTGTCTATTGTATATGACAATTCCAGTCTAAACAACATGGCACTAATCCGCCAATTTCCATTCACTCAGATGACAACAATTCAGGTTAATCTTGTATGTTGAAAGCTGCACAGCAGTGATCCAAACAAATGTCTGGAGTGGGCTTTGCCTTGCCTACCTCTGGATGCTCAGATAAAGAAAACAATGCTAATTGTTCTGACTTGCCTGGTGATTTCAGCTCTGAGTAAGCTTGCAAATTCATTTTGTGACTTCAGCCCCGCTTGCTGTGATCACCGTTACATAAATCCTAACATTTAACAACACAAAGCGGAGGAAGTAAAAGCATACATAAAGTGTTTCAATGTGGTCTGGCTGCGCAGCCTTGGCCCTGGGAGAGACTTCCTCTGTGAAGTATTTAATGTTGGAAGCTTTCTCTCTCCAAACACAGAGCACCTGGGACAACAGCGGCTGCTCCAGAGCTGGTGTTAATCAGCAGCAATGCAGACTGGCAATCAGGAGTACCCACAAAAATACAATTAATACGGCATGCCGGCTCTCCATACAGCCATGCCGCCTCACTTATGAAAACAAGAAATTACAGCGCTAAACTGCTCTAAACTTTGGGAGAAGCTGTGTGGTACATCCAGGGAAAATCGCCTTGATTGCTAAAAGAAATTCAAAGACTTTGCATGGAAACTAGATGAAAGAAGGAAAAAAAAACAAGCGGCTTTTAAAAGCATTCTTTGCTCCACTGCAGTCAATTATTTTCTTCTGTTTCAGTCAGACAATACATGTCCTTTGGAATTTGTTCAGCGTCACTCGACATCGCTGGAGATGATTTCAGGCAGAGGTATCCCCAGACAGATCACAAGCATCAGTGGTGCACCAGTAGTGAGGCAGATGACAATATGTCATTTTCCTGCAGAAAGCACGAGATCCCGACATGGATATAATTTTCCTTTTCCCTTTTATCTGCAGATTAAGATGCAAGCTAGTAGCCACGGGGTAATTCTGGTTTATCAACCTTGAACTTGTTGATTTGGGGTGTTGTGTTTAGGCTCTGCTTGGGGTTGGGCTTGATTATTTTCTCAATCATGCACTTAATCTCACATTGAATTCTGTGTTGCTGTTGCTTATGAATGAGAAGTTATGTTGCAGAGCTTTGATCTTCCAGCCTGGGGTTCATATCCTGTGTGGAAACCATTGGTGACAAATTTCTGAAAGCCCAGTTTTCATCCTGGAACAGAACTATTTGCAACAATCTTACTTTCTTAGTTTTTCATTTGTTTTCAGTGATAACTTCCTGTATTGGTCATTTTCACCATTAGGCCTAAGGTGACAGTGCAGGAATAATCAAAGCCATCTGAGTAATTACCAAGGTCTGGCAAGACATCAGTTGCATTACAAACATGAACATGCATCTGCTGCATTCATATTTTCTGCTCGGGGATTCACGCAGATGCAAAGCCACACATTGTCTTCCTGATGCTTTTTTAATAGTCTGTGAGGTAATGTACAGGAGATTTTTAGAGCTCACATGCAATCCAGGACACAAAGGTGATGTGGCAGTAAAATAGCAGACAATAAACTGAAAACTGAACATAAAATGAGTTGACTGCATATAGGTTTAAGAAAAGTCCTTAAAGGTGGCAATTCTCAGTGTGTTCATCACTCGAAGTGATTCATCACATTGTACATTTTAATCAATATCACTATTTGTTATATTTAGGATATCGCTCAGTGTGGTGTCACAGAGGCATGCAACAGGTCCCATGTGTCTGTCGCCTCCGATCCCAGCATTAGACATTCCCTATGTTTACCTGAACATCATTACTGTTTAAAACCAATTTAATTGGCCGTTACATTATGAAGAGAAATGAAGCATAGCATGACCTCATAACCTGCTAAACTGCAGGCTATACTGCTGAGAGAGAGCGCTTCTCAACGCTGCAGTATCCAAATGGCTGCAGACTAATAGCTCGCCTGAAGAAAAGTGCGCCCTGGCAGCGTCTGAGTGGTCAGTCTCGTCATTAAGGTAATGCTAGTCCACAGTTTGGTCTAAACACAGAGACTTTTATGGAATTATCCTAATTAGTGTGACCATTAGCCTTAATGGGGAGTAATGGCCAGTTAGATGTTATTTGGTAAAACAACACACCAGGGGCTGGAGGTGTTTTATTACAGCTCTATATTAAGCTCATTTCTGGAAGGTAAAGAATGTTTCCAGATCACAGGCAAAATTGGCCAGACGCTAATTCAGTTTCCACATCTAGCAGAGTGCAGACCACCCACTGGGAAAATAACATGCAGCGTGATGTTCGCTCTATGCTAATAATTGGTCTGCAATGACAGCTTCACTCAGCTTTATGTTTGTCAGGCTCAATTCATAAATTCTACTGTAACCCCACTGGGTCTTCTTGAGAAATGTTGTGCCCCCCTCCACACTCTAAAATTCTTGTTTCTCTCTCTCTCTCTCTCTCTCTCTCTCTCTCTCTCTCTCTCTCTCTCTCTCTCTCTCTCTCACTTTTTAGTACCTCATGGCTGACTCAGTTTATGCACTGGGTTTTGCATGGTCTGATGTTTTAAAAGGATCAGCAAAAAGCTTCTGTTTCCAACTGTGGTTATGCAGTTTGATGCTTTAAGGAAATTACAAAAGAGGGCCTGTTTGTTACCAGAGAGCACACGTCAAGGAATAAAAATCAGTGCTACATTGTTTTCACATTGCACCATTCAGCCTTGCAAGAATACACTTAAGACGCAACAACCAAATATATGCCAGTTCAATTCTAGTGGCAAAATGTTTTACAGGCCAGTTTATCAGCAGTTTGGATAATTAAGCCTGGGAACACAATAACCTCTGGCACTGCTCACATGGTGGGGACTACAGTCTGCTCCTTCTTATAATGTTGATTCTCTAGAACAGTTCTAATTGCTGTGTTTGTACTGTGCTCCCTGTGGGATGCTACACAGGCTGAAGCCACATATGAAATGTTTTTGCACTCTGCAGGGCTGCTAAAATCACAAATAAGCACTTTGGGCAAGAAAAATCACATTAGAAGACAACTTAACCCCAGTGACTGAAGTTTCAGTTCCTCTTCAAATGACTTCCAGAGCAGGCAGTAATCACTGTTTCCAGGGGAATTCCTTCACACCAGAACTTCTGTAAACACAGCCAATAACGAGTTAATTGCTGTACAGGGTGAATGATAAGCAGCTATTTAGCAGCGTGAACCGCTAAGTGTGAGATGTGGATACAGTGTCACCACATATGGAGATTTATGACACATTTACGAACTTCACCACGGGCCATTTGCTCTACACAAGCGCCATCATTCTTGAGCTGACTGCGTATTGTCTGTCTTTATGAATCATGTCCCGTGAATGAGATTTACTGAAAAGACACATTCTCCCCATGGATAAACCTCTCACTGCAGTGATAAATGGGACTATAATCACATTTCTAGAACAAATCTGTTACTAAGATACTTGACTGTGTTTGTCATGGAAGCGAGAGGGTAGAAATGTATTGAACTTGTATGACACATCTCAAGGGCTCAGGATGTCATGACAAGGATTTACAGATGATTTGCCAACGTGTGCTGTCATGATAGGAACTATTTTGTGAGTTGTGCAGTCATTGCTTATTACTTTTGTTTATTTTGTTCAGTTATTCATTCATTTTTCTGAGAAAATGGATCTGCTAGCGATGTGGCTGTAATGCGGCTCCTTATTGCTTCTGACATTGAGTGGCATGTTGAAGTTCAGGTTCCCATCATAGATACATACATAATTAAAAAAAAAACACCTTCAAGTCATACTGTATTGACAGAATAACTGCATATTGAGTGTGATTATATTAAAGGTAGACTGTCCAAATGATCCTGTAAAATGCAGTTAAAGGCAGCTAAAGTTATACATCTTCTATTGAAAGCAGATATTTACCTATATTCATCTATTCAGCAGGTCTGTGATGATTTTATGCAAGATGCAGACCAGGAAGAGTGTCCATAACCTGACATTGTAATTCCACCTTGGTTGATGAGGCACATTTTCAAAATTTGGACTGAAACTGAGGATCAAATAAAACCTAGAGACGAATGATATCACTTTGAAAATATGTTGAGCCTAACAAATGTCTCATCAGGCCTCGGCGATGTGGAATGAGCTCTGGCTCAAACTCCACCCAGCCCCACTCAACAAAACCTCAGATACAATGATTTCAGCTCTTGGATGTACGCTTTCAGACAAGCTGCTGCCCATCTGACATGTGCTGGCTTATCAATAGCAATCTTTCTGCCTTTTTTAACATATGGCTAAAAGTCAACTATAGAATCATGTGGATGCTTTGAGTCAGACATGAAGCTGCGTGATTGTCAGGCGGGTTAATCTAGCGTGACTACAGATTCTGTAGCCGTCGCAGTGTTTGCTCTTCACACTCTGACACAGGAGGAGCAGTTTGAGCCTCGGTGGGGCGCTTTGGACTGTTCCTCTAGGAAAATCCTTGTCATGACCATTAAGAAGAAACTCATTCATTATATCAGAGTAACCTATGGAGATGTACACAGATTTTAGTTTTAGTTTTAGTGCCGCTGATGTTAATAAATACCATTAATTGCTGCAAGGCAACATGGCGTCAAGCACACTGTTTACTTTTTCTCTGCTTAACATTTCTTTTTCATACAAACACGTGAAAGCCCAAAACACACAACAACCCACAACAAATGCATGGCAATGTATGCCCAAAATATAAATACTGTGATTGTTAATAGAGATTGTACCATAATTATTTTAGGTACAGTAAACACACAAAAAAGATTAAAATTAAATGCTGAATGTACATTGGACCTTAATTGCACCAAAACGTTGTTTCCATCCGTGCACACAGTTCCCTGTAACATGCAGTCTTTGCCTTTAAGATATTGCAGCAGAATTAACTTTCACCCCATTCCTGTAAAATTAGACTGAAACACCTATCTAAAACATGCCCAAAATAAATTGAAAAATGATCTTGAACCACTTGAAGTACATGCATGGTTTTGATCCCTTTTGAAAAACAACATAAAACAAGTTTTATTCCCAGCAGTCAGAATCACCCTAAGTGCTACTGACATTGAGTAATAGTTTGAATACAGAGAAAAAGAAGGTTTCAATTTCCATCTGAATATTTTTCTGCAAATAGATACCTGCAGATGACTATATCTGGGCATTGTTAGCTGGGAAAACACAATAAGGTCACAGCACAAAGGTCACATTTAAAAAAGAAAAAAGGATGGAAACAGTGACTTTTTTTGAGGCGAGGGTGGGGGCACACATGCATGTGTGTATCACAGCACAAAGATAAAAACTAGATCTGGTTCCCTGATCCTTTAGTTTACATCAGCAGATTGTGGATAATGGATTTTTTTTTTCACTATTGACAAATTCAAATTTTGGTTTTAATTCTGAAATAATGAGAAATTCAGACACAGCAGTGCCTTTCATGGTGAATACTGCAGTAATAGACATAATTGTTTTAATTTGTGAAAACTGACTATTTGAAATAAGAGGAAATAAACACACCATGTTGGTATACATGTAAATAAACAAATGAATATAGTATATGATGATTTTTTATTTGCAAAATCTATTTTATTGAAAATAGAAGGGAAAGTTGAGAGGAAGCTCAACTTAGTTCCCCTGTAATTGAAGCCATGACTGTGGCACCTTTTGAGGTGATTAGGATTTACTTTGCAGAGCACGCAACATTGAAAATCACATTTTAAAACTCTCAGCTGCAATATAGCTTTTGTTTCATTTGGAACTACGTTCTATGAAAGAAACTGAGACTGTACCGCATGGAGAACTTTTACTGCATGTTATGTGGATTGCTCGATGGGAATTGATGTTTCTGGAAAGAGACGATGCTTTTGATGTGTGTGCTACTTATTTGCTCTTTAATCATCTGCATGGCTAATAATGAGCTCAGAAAGTTTCAGCGCGGTGTTTGGACAGATTCAAGATGGTGACTAAAACAAATAGGGCTATGGTTTCCTTTGGCTTTGTTATTCTTTTTTAATAAGATCAGAACCTGATTAAATTTCCGTGTAAGTGCAACACATGCTTGTGTCAAACCTTGTCTGCAGATGTTGATCACTTATTATCTCTTCTTCTGGCTGTCAGTTCCACTTGAGTCATCTTAACCTTTCAGCTCAATTAGCGGCTTATTACGCTTGTCTCTCAGAGAGGCACTGGCACCAATATTAAAGCTGCCGTCTAGGTAAATGCATAACAATCTCATATCAAGATAAAAAGAAAATTAATTTGTGGCTGTGAAATGACAGCTAGACAAGTCATGCAAGCAAAATTTGCTGAGTGAAACTGAGCCTTGCTCACTGCAGGGCACTGCCTGCATGAGTTTCTCTGTCCCTTTGTTCACCGATCCCCCCAGGACTTTTCAACTCACCCCACCTCTGCTCTACACTGCTTGCCAACCATCTCATCGGCCCAACTCAGATCAACTCTAAATTGTCACTGAACTAACCTGAAAACTGAAATGTTAGCTTCTCCAGTCATTGTCTAATAGCCAGGAGGATTGAGGAAGTTCACCAGGATGCCACCACACTGGACGCACAGCAGTCTGCATCAGCACCTGGTGAGGCATTAGCCACTCTATCTGCCCAAATCCAGTAGATAGCCACAGTGCTATGAAAGCTAGAAGCATGAATGTCCCAGCGACGTACTCCACCTAAATCCAACCCAATTCGCTCCTTAAAAACTCCATCTCTCATCTTCCTGCAGTCCCGCATGTTTGCCTTTAAGGTGTTTTCCATCTGACCAGGCGAGCAGCTTTGCAGCTCTCGACAGAGCGTTGCAAGGCCTTTGTCTTAGTTTCCATGGGCCTCAGTTTGGCAGGTGGACTTCTGACTATGAGCCAGGCAATCTGGACTACGCATGGTTTAGTAGATTATGTACATAAAGATGGTTTCCCATAATCTACCTTCCACACTTAATGGATTAATTGAACTGACCACCAAATTAGACCAATGAGGTGAGGAGAAACATCTCATCGCTTGCCCACGAAGCTTCACAGACCATTTGTTGCTGGATCTCTGAAGAGTGTCAGACCCTGATCTTGGGTTTCCCTTAGCTCCACCTACTATATATAACCCCTACGTTGACCAGAGTCCTGTAATTACAGAGTTGTGTCAATGGAAGTCCAAAATGCTTGATTTGCATCCAGATGAAAACCAGATACACTACTCTTACACTATGTATGCTATGATTTTTGGTGCAATATGACATTAAGTCCATGGAGCACTGCAGCCAAACTTTCACACTGACTCAGGCAACCATTTTGCTTCTGTTGCTTCTGTGGTTGTCTGCCTTGGTTGTCTTAGCCGAGTTTCTCTTTACTTCATTTCATCTGCAGTCACTATGGTCAATCATGTGATCAGGCCCTCTCGACAATGGCTTTTTATAGTAGTGTGTGTACAAGTCTTTCTCAAGGTGAACACAGTCACAGATCTAATAATTTCTAATTAGCTGGACAGTCGAGGTGGTCAGAGCATGTTGAACCCCATTTGTGAAGCACCACCCAGGAGAAGCAAAGCAGCAGAACATGCTACATAACAGGCAAACCAAAATAGACAGAAATGAGAGACAAGACACAAATCAAGTCAAGAACATGAGTGGCAGCGATGGAGATAAGAAATTAAAGGAGCTGACCTGTGAACAGACACTAGGGGTGTTTGGATGGAAAGAAAAGCTACCATAGATAAGAGGAGTAGAAACTTTGCAACATCAAACAGCACACAAGCGAGACAAGACAACACCAAATACCATGACATTGTTAGTTTAGGTGCCCTCAGGTTTTATTTGGCTCTTCATCTGCAATTGTCATTTGGCTTTTCACCTCTACGCAAAAAGATCCCTGGTCTGACACCCTGTCAGATAGAGGGCATTTCGAGTTTCCATGTTCACCCTATGTCTGTCTGGGTTTTCTCCATGTACTCTGAGTTCTTCTCAATCCAAAAACATGCTGACTGGAGACACAAAATTGTCCCTGGATGAGAGACAATGGGGGTGTGAGAGTGAATAATGTGCCTGAGCTGTGATGGTGATTGGTGACATTTCCAAGTTGTATTGCCTTATCCCCATGTAGAAATGTCGGGGATGGATGGATGGATGGATGGATGGATGGATGGATGGATGGATGGATGGATGGATGGATTACAGCTGTCCTTGTTGCCAGTTTGATATAGATTTTTTGGATTTCACACCTTGTTTTTAAAGCTCTATGTGTCATTCACTAACTATTTTTTTAGCTTCAAACCTGATAGCTATTTCAGTAGTCAACTACATTTCCTTGATGTTGATTTGTCCCCAAAGGTGTTTGAGCCCCATGACTGTGGAGCTCTTTAACACATTTGTTTCTTGGTAAACTCCAAGTCCTCATACTACTTTGTTGTCTATTCTAATGTTTTTATTGTAAAGCACTATTACTTTCACTGCTGTGCAAATAAAGTTATTGTTATCAATAGTAGTAATGTGTTCTCATGACATATGTGCAGGAAGCATTTACATCCATCAGTGGATGGTGAGCATTTTCAATGAATTCAACTTTTTCCTTAACATCAATCTATGTTCCAACTCCTTAAGGACGTAGTATGTAAATGTAAATCATATTACAAGCACTCTGCGTGGAGCCCTCATATTTCAGTGGTTGGCATGAGGACATTTGTTTTCATTTTTGAGGGTAAGTGTAGACAAATTAATGACTTTACAATGATAAATGTAAGACTTGAACATGCACCAAATTCATGACACAGTGTTACGAAATATGTGATGAATAGAAACTAATGCATATTGAGTTTGATCTTATGTTTTTTATATAACAAACAAGACAACTAAATCTGGGCAAAAGGTAACTGCAAGGTCAAGATGGAAAGTATAACTCAGTGCTTTGCTAAAAGATGAGGAGAAATAAGGTAAATACATGTCCATCAGTAAGCATGCAGGCACAGCTTTATACAATCCCAGTCCTCACAACATTTAAATACGGACAGCCAGCTGTAATGCATACTCATACAAATGGTGAGATTAAAACTTTCATGTTTTTGTGCTTATCTATTCCCTGCATTTGTAACATGTGCACTGGGGACAGGCACCAGCATACCCCCGCAAAACCATTGTGTACAAGATAATGGATGGAGGGGTGGGCATAATATGTCCACAAATTATACCATGAAGTTCACTTCATGAAAGCATGAAGTTCACTTCATGCTCTGTAAATGAAAATTAGCAAAAAACAAAAGATTGTTAGAAATGGATATTTCTATAAAAATGTTCAAATCTCAAATGATAATATGTTTATAATAACTTTTGATCAGGTGAATTTCTTTTGTGACAATTGTTCCTCCCAAATTTTACTATTTCCTGGCATACAATTTTTCCTTTTTTTAAAAAATTATTCTAAAACTAATTGAACTAATTATCGAAACATGAAAACAACCTAACCGTAACCTAACCTGAATTGCTCCTAAAAATAAGGACATACAAAACCATAAATTTATGTTTAACGTTCTTCCATATAATATCAGTTCTAAGAATTGATACTATATGAAGAAAATGAATGGTGTTAATGGTGGTAATAACATCTCACACACCAGTATGTACTGTTTCAGTCTTGATGTCGTATTGGCTTAGCATTACTCTGACTGGCTATATGATTCATAACACACATTGCAGTTCATACTGTAATTAACTGCAGCACAACTTCATATTATTACACAGTATCGGAAAACTATAAACACAAAGTACAAGTTATTCATACTAGTAAAACATTCATTTGTGCAGTTATCAGAAGATTTTCATTTATTGAGGATGACTTTCACTCGCATATAAGATCTAATTTTCTCTAATTGATGTCCCAAATGAGATCAGGTTACAGGTTAAAGCCTGATCTCAGAAGCATCACAGTCCTCTCTTGGCTGTTTAAGGGCATGTCCAGCATTGCAGAGTATTTGTTACTTCTGCTGAATTTAGGATGTTGCTGTGGGCGGCTGAGGTAATGCCTGACGTCCACGTGCCACAGCGAGGCCGAATACCTTCCCATCTGGGATTGGTAAATCTCTGCAGCTCCCCTGGAGACTTTCTGATCTTCCCTGATTACATGTGGCAGCCTCTGACCTGCACTGAAGACCCTCTCCTGACATGCAAGATTGACGATTATCGATGCAGAAACCTTTGTTAATTCAGCCCACAAGGCTGTGCTCTCTGCAGCTGGATAACTGTTTTAACCTCATCTGCTCAATCTGATGCAATGCAGGTTAGTTTGGGGAGATAAGTAATTATCATGGTCCTGGGATGTAATATTTTTTTATGCCAGTGTAAAACCAGTGTTGATCTTGTATTTTTTTTTAATGCCGTACGTAATTCCAGATTTAGTCTGGGGTCTGTGGAAACTGGAGCTCCTGCTTTGATTGAGTGAATCACCTGCTGTGGAAATTATAAACACTGAGCAGGAATTTACATTAAGCACACGGTGGAAAAGTGCACTGTGCTGATGGCTTTGTCTGAACGATGGAGTAATAAAATCTCTTTTGTATACAAAGCATATTTCATCAAGGTATCTGCACTTCTTCACTCCTACTCTTTAAAAGCCATTTCATCTATCTTCAAATAGAGCATGAAGGACCAAGTGTGATGATTTCAAAACATTTTAACTGCGAGGACACTGTCCGTCTCCACTCAAATGAAAAAGGTGACACCTTCTAAACTTGTTTCTGCGTAACTGTGCGACTGACACAAAGCACAGGAAATGGACAGGAAATGACTTCACTTCATAAATCTGAATGATGGTAATCAAAATTGTACAAAGATGAGGCACCAACGAGGATAGAGGCCACAGGACAGAGGAATAGAGTTACCTGTTTTTGGTGTGTCGTCATGGAGGTTTGACAAAAACTTCATTTCCAGCCAAAGTGACTTTGCATGTTAAAACACTTAAATCATCATCAGTTTCCCTAAAATCTTGTGAGTCTATGTAGCCAGAGAGGGAGAATATTAATTGCATCTTTAACTTTCTGGAAAACCCTAAAAAAAAACATCATAACTGGAAATTCTATATGTTGTCAGTGTGCTCTGCTATCACCGCATGTTTTTACCCTGACCAAGTTTAACGCCCGGAGGCGTCTGCCTTCCCACCTCATGTCTCAACCCAGAGCCGCTCAGGCTACAGAGGGGAATTCCCACTTTGTTTTGCTGTAGTCTCAGCCAAAAGCAACTTTGCTGCTAAAGAAGCCTCAGGACCGCATGGAGCAACAGTGTTGCAAGGTCTATTGTGAAAATCAATGCTGACATTTTTTCTTCACAACTTTCAGCCGTTTATACGCCTGATTATGTGGCTTGTTTACAAAGACCAAAACAAGCACCATTTGCACATCTCTGATTAATTTTGCATGCAAAAACCATTCACGTGTAGCCAAATTTTTCAAAATACTGAGGTCACAAATTCCCCCAAACCCACCTGGTAAAAAAATAACAAAAAACCTTTTATATAATTGCCTGACTCTCCGTTATTGAGATTTTTCAAGAAAATATTGGTTTGTTTCTTGAGGTCTATCTGTGAAATAGAATAATACAGTTATGGAAAAGAAAAATAAACTGGGTTTTTTGGATTTTATTTTACTTCCAATGTGCCTGGTTTTGCAGTATTTCTTGTTGTGATGTTTTGGCTTTATGATCTTGTTAAAAAAGACAAGAAAATCAACAAAGGAGAAAAGCAAGGGAGAACATTTTTCTAACAATTTTGTTGTGTAATGGTCTATTTCAATCATAATCACGATCTTTTCCTTAAACCTAACCAAATTGTGCTGATACCTAAACCAACTGAAATGGACAGAACAACTAACTAACCAACAAATAGGTAAATACATAAATTAATTAATTGATGTTAATCAATTTTGATGTTTTAACATTTACACAGCACTATCAGATAAATGTGCAATAACATACATGATCAGGAAGTATTCCACTGCAAGTGCAGTAAACGTGGCACTCAATCCCACCAGTAATTATCCTGTGCCTTGTAAATCTTTAACACATTTAAACTGATAAACAGAAAAGTTCATTACAGTGCTCTGCATGGCTGCGGCTACACAATGACACTTAAAAAAATGCTAAACAACACAGCCACTGACATAGAAACTCTGCAACCCATGTGAATTTGATTTTTATATGAGTCGATTGTTTCAAGAAAGACATTTATGACACCTCTGGCACATGATGGAAGGACCTTGCGATAAGTCCAGGTGTGGCATTTGTTGGACTTGTGAATAGAAAAATATTTTTCGTATTGTTGGGAATGCTGATGAGAGATGAGACTCATTTTACTTCTTTAATCAGTGCAACTAAAGCTTTAACATGTTGTATATGCAAATTCAAAAATGTAATGACTCCTATTAGTAAAGTTGTTCTATGTGCTCATACTTACCCACAATCACTTGCCCTTTTCAGGCAACATATTTACCAAACCTGCTTTTTCAGCAATGTTTGAATTAAAAAGTCATTTGTTGATACTGGGCTGATCCCAGTCCAGATCAAGGATTCTACAGATATTAAGGTTCAGTCTGAGCATAAGCTGCTCAAACGCTGAGTGTCCTGTAGATCTTCAGCAGCTACCCGCCCTCAAAGTAGCACAGACATTTAAATCTACACTTGCTGTCACTTTAAGTGCACCAGAGGCCTCATTTATTGCAGAGCACTTATAAACTTTCCCATTTCCAAAGCGAAGAGGGAGAAAAAAGTGCGTCTATTGAGGATGTTAAGTGTAGTTTTCCATCGATCAATGGCTGGAAGGGCAGCCAGGCAGATGTGCGCAGGATCGAGCCGTGCCAGACCAGACTTTCTCTGAAGACATTAACGTCCCACAGAAAGCAGGAGAGACAGAGAGAGAGAGAGAGAGCAAGAGAGGGAGAGAGAGAGGGAGAACGAGAGAGAGAGAGAGGGAGTGAGAGGGAGAGAGGAGAGGGAGAGAGAGGCATCATCACTATCACCATCACCATCATAATCAACATCATCACTGAGCATTTAAGTGATGTAATTTATTGCTGATCTGGTCATCGTTTTATCTCAGTTCAACTTTGGGGCAGTTTTGTCAGAGTTTTCAAACATCTCATGGACAATGAGAGAAAAAGAGAGAAGCTGAAGTCAGCATATACAGGCGTAAATAGGATGAAAATATCATATTTATGGTGAAAGGGTTCTAGTCAGACAGTTTTGTCTTTCACTTTGAGGGGATTTTACCAAAGATTTCCTGTGGTGAAGGCCAGGGACGCCTGTTGCACATTCTCCATCACTTGTGCCACCCAAGAAATAAATACCCCCGGCTAAAGTTTGACTTAAATGCCCGTGGTTAGAAATGGCAGGAGATGGGTGAGAAGGACAGATGGGGCAGGGGCAGCATGTAGCACCTCCCCTCAGTGACAGAACACATGGATTTGGGTCTGCTAAATGTCAACATGAGTAAGTCATGTATCACTTTGTTTCCATGATTTCTACAATTAAATCATTAAGTGTCATTAAGGGACTTGTGTAATAGCTCTCTGGTGCTGGTGGAAGACTGGAGAGTTGGAGAAATCCAACTCAGCGCCTGTTGCAGTCTGCACCGTGCTGGAAATATCAATCCATACCATGCGTTACTGGTTAATCTGCAGGTTATTACAACATAATGTATGGAGCTGCATTAAAGCCACACACTCACTTCCACTGTGGTGTTTGGCCAAAACTGAGTGAACCCTGCACAATCACTGGGGAAGTATGAAGTTTTACTGTAAATGTTGTGACGGCGAGGGGGGAGAAAAAAAAAGGGAGGAAAAAGAGGTTTAATGTTCTGCATCCACTTTGGCAACAGACCTGAGTGCTGCTGAGCCAAGTCAACATTCTGGAAAATGAAAGAGTCATTATGAGTGGAAACACTTGTATTTAGATCATTACTTCACACAGTAATTATTACATACAGAGCGTAATGAGTCATTGCAAGGGGATTAGCTTGTTAATCTCCAGGAAACAAAGGGCCTGGAGGACACCAGGCGTGCAGGACAACATCCAGAATTATCAAATAATGTTGCATGCTGGCTATTGTAAACACAGGGTAACTTATACCTGTTCTCCATAGTAAACAAAGCGCCGAGGAGGTTAAGGCCTTCGACTGTGCCAAAGCTCTGGAGAACATTCACTTAAGAGGAAATGTAAGCTATGTTCCGTCCTAGCTCATTTTGACATTAAAGACACTAACTGGAACCATTACAAGCTGAGTAACACACTGGAGTGTTATGCCTCATAGTTCTAATGAATAGATGTGTAGTAACTCCAACAGGCAGTTTTCAATTACATCCTATTGGAAACAAATGGCTTTTATTCCTTGGAATACCGCTGCAGCATTATACACGTCCATGCAAATACCTTGTGTACTTGCTGCTTGGGTAACAAATTGCCATATCATGTGTTACAATTACCTCCTCAGTTTGGCCGGCCAATACATCTTCCCAATGAAATGGGTTGAGAGCTATGAATTATGGCCATATTTCAGTCTAAAAGAAACAAACCACTAATTGCGAAGTGGCCTCCCCGTAATTTCAACAGAGAGCCCAGAAAGGCACTCCAGCATTGGGGGAAATCATTTACTGCTGCTCCTGCTTTATTTTGGTTTCAAATAACAGACACTACTAATTTGGTGTGGGCCTGACCCCTGCGCCTCCACCCTCCCTCTCCCCCCTCGCGTCCCGTGGGGAAAACTCCAATCAGCCCACATCTCCACCAACTTTTTCTCCCCCCTCCTCCTTCCCCGTTCTTTCTGCAAACCCCTCTATGCTACCAGTGAACTGAAGACCGCCTTTCTGAAATGTTTCTGCTAATTCCCATTTCCTTTATAATCACAGGCTTTCATGTGAGTGGCTGGCCGGGGCCAGCCGGGGAGGGGAGTGGTAATTACTCTGGGGTCCCGGGCATTAACCCGACCAGGTGTCACTGGATGGCCTGTTTACCTCAGTGATTAATGAATGGACTGCTGGTCTCTTGCTGCCCCCCACCCACTGCTCTTTTATTCAACATGGAGCACGCCACTGAATCAATTTGCCGAGCAGTGACAGGTCTGAGCCACATCAGACCGCCGGGGCCAGCCGGTCCACCCGGGCCCTTCTCTTCTTACTGGACCCTCTCATCTGTTAGCAGCACTGAGCTAATTAGGACAGAGTTTCATGTGTGGCAATGAAGGCAGCGTGCGCCCTGAGATAACATTGGAGCACGGCACTTTGTTGCAGCCATGATAAATAAGCTTTTAATTTCCTCCCCAAAGTGCACTTTCCTCACCAATAACTGCGCCATGTGAACAATCATGCGCAAGTAAACAGACAATGAATAGAGCGCAAGGCAAACAAAAAGAGTAGCAAAAGCTCATAAGTCACTTCAGGTTTAGGAACCCAGAGCCGCACCGGTAATAAGCCTTTATCTGGATTGCATTAAAAGATTAACTTTTCATCGTTTCCTTTTTTCCCCCCACTGATTGTACAATGGGCCAGGCCATACCTCACCTGGTGACTCTCTGTTGAAACGGTAAATATGTTTTACCATCTAGCAGGCTGCGGCAAAGCTGTTATCCATGCCACGATGAAAAGGGGTGTGAAAGCAGAACTGCGTTGTCCCCTCATGTCTGTCAAAGAGGATATGGAAGGAGAGGAGTGTGCAGGCTTTGTGTACACAGGTGATTACCTAATCAGCATGTCCTCTCTAAGAGGGGCCAGCAAGGGTTCATGTCACTCAGCCGACACAACTGAACCTCCCAAAGTCAAATACTGCCTCATTGCTATGATACTGACACAATAACACACCAGAGGGAGGAGGGCAGCCAAGGGGAGAGTTTATTTCCAGTGAATGTGCATCTTCTTTATGTCAGTGGGGGGAGCAGCTACAGGGACTACGTTTGCTCTTGACTGAGTGATGTTTTCTGCAAATACGGCAATTAAACAAAGTTGCTTTTCATCAGCGCTAATGTACTGATGGATGTACTGGGATCCTTTACTTAATATCACAATACACAAAAGCTCTAACTATTATAAGTGAAAGCTTTGTAAATGCATTTAACAGAGGTTAAGAACATTGTATGAAACGGTATAAAAAAAGGTGGTGCCGGCCAATCTCTTAATAATGATTATAAATACAGAGTGAAAAAAAACATGGAAGTATTGAGTTAATGAAATGATTGACAATTTATTACAATTACATTACAATGAATTACATTAATTACATTACGAGAACAATTACATTAATTACATTTAAAATTTCATGAGCGTACATTAGCAAGTATCAACATTGTACCTGGTCATTTTTGCAACTTTTTGTACTGATGGGCATTTCATGCATTAGGAATGGCATTTTGTAATTTATATGTTTTACATGTAAAGTTGCAACATGAGGAGTCACATCACTGAAAACTTTGTCTTGAACAATATGGCAGATTTCGCAGATTTTGCATTGAAATCAGGTTGTCCTATGCAAAGGATAGCATCTTTGATTTTGCCATTTTTCTCTTTAAAATGCTGATTTATTTTTGGTGGACAATTGTAAAAGGAGCACCAAGTGTGTAAACTTCTACCGTTGGTACTGTGGCTGTTGGGTAACGGTAAAGAATTTGATGTTTTTGTTACACATTACTGTTTATTTATTCAATACCATATATCCTTCTCACCTGTCCTTTGCTTCACACCAATGACAAAGGTTTGGTTTCTTCAGAGAGCAGACATGAATTTAGAGCTTGTAAGCGAAAAGCTCACGTGTCAGTCTATTCATCCAAGTTGTCACTTCTCTCCTCAAACCCTATGAAGCACATTCAAGTGAGTCACTGAGACGTGCTAATAAAATTATCCTGTTTGCTGTAATCACTGCATGTCGGGGCAGAACGCATTCCTACTTATGTATTCAGGCTCAACTGGCGTGCAGTGACATCAGCTAACAGTGAACATTAAGACAGGCCATTAACAAAGCCGATGAGTTACAAACTGCTGCTGCTATTATCACAGAGCTCTTAATGGATTGCATTTTGATTGTGTCAGCCAACACTTGAGTGACCTTTTACATGACGGTTGAAGCTTTGCCGTGCACTTCCAGCAGCTGTTTTTTTCCACACTGTCTGTCAAAACAACATGGTTGAGGTGGGTGCTCAGACGGAGGAGTTTGAAGGGGTAAATTGTTGTGACTACCACAGGTGGGGATACAGAAGAAGGAGGGGCGTGACCGGTGGAGCTGTCACTGAGGAATGCTGCAGCAAAGAGCAACGGCATATCCACGTTCACAGCACAGGTGTACTGGACGCTCAGATGGATTAATACAGTGTTAATGAAACAAAAACATGTCAAAATTACCCCCTGCTCTATATAGTGTTTTAACACCTGCGGTTTTGCCTGCTGTTTGCACTTGCGTGTCAGTTTATGCTGGGTTTCACTGGCCGAGGGCAGACCAGGGGAATTAGGCTATCATAACATCGCTGTGAAATATTACATTTCGTTCCTGATGACTGCAAAGCACAGAATTACAATTACAAAGAGATCGCAGCGGTGATTAGTATGGAAGACGAAACATATTTTTTCAGACCCGGAGCATGCATCATATCTGTGTGTGGTCTCATGTTAGTTTGTTCCATAAACTGTAGCCTGATATTTATTCCATTACCCACATGCAGACGTGACTAACAAATTGACATTCTGCAGGAAACACTGCAGCTTGAGCAATACACTGTCTACATTTGATTAGACTGGGGCACTCACGGCTCCACCGTTTTTATCTTAAAGGTTCCCATTCATAATTGATAAGTGCTTTTAGATTATTTGGATTACTTGATAAATTCATAAGCAGCAATGAGTGCTGCCAAGGTCTGATCCAGTATAGCATTTAGATAAATACTCCCATCCCACATGCAAGGACACAGAAGTGAAAACTGCCATGAAAGATAATATTTCAATGAGCATAAGTTCTTTTAAAAAAAGTAACACAGTTCTCAAAGTGTCCTTCTGTAATTAATAGCATTAGTTCAATAGCTTTCCTCTATCTAAGCACGCTAGCTATGATGTTAATCCCTCTGCTGTTTGAGCTAAACTTGTGGAAAGTGTCTCAGTTTATGAGTTTGACAGATGGTGACAAGCGTCTCATTGAAAGGTATGAATTTCTGATGAATTACGCCACGATCCATTCAATGAAACTTGATGATGCAGAGCAAACCTGACTGGATTTATACGGAAATGCCGCTTCACCCATCTTGAATGAACATTAACGACTTTCACCATTGTAGCACCATTGTAATCATTGTGAGCATGCTCCAACAGGATGCAATGGAGCAGTTTTGGGCAGAAATCATTTTCTCTACTAATATCTTTTCTTTTCCTTTCCAAAATCCTTTTTTCCTCTCTTTCTTAGAGGCAGTCTTGTCACACCTGGAGATTTTGCCATTTTGTTAAAAATGTGAACTTAAGTAGAGTCTGCAGGCAGTTACTCTCTAAAACAGACCTGAACTCTGGAGTAACCAAGTAGATCAGCGCATACAAATCAAAGGTTATTAATTACAGTATGAAGAGAGGAGGAGGAGGAGGAGGAGGAGGTTGCACCAAGAACCGTGACATCACCTAAATACCTCCTTTATACACAGAGCTCAAAGTACTCTTTGGATGGGGGGAAATCCTGGAACAGATTTCTGATGATCTGCATAAAATATTTAATTTTTGTGTGACTTATGTTGTATCAGGCTATCAGCCACATTGCAAACCATGCGGCTAATCTGACTCATGATTACAACATGGAAATTAAAAGAGAGCACTGCTGAATATATAACCCACGTGGAACCAGTAAAATCAGTAAGTTCAGTTTTTAATCAGTTTTCTTAGGTTCTTTTGGCTTGTTGTGGCTGTGTGGGATCAGTTCAAACTAATTGAGTTTTTGAATTGTTTGAAATAGACTTTGTGAAAACTGCCTGAACACCCTCAGAAGGAAGTTTCTGTATACGGAGAAGGCGAGAGGCAGCTGGGAAATGATGACTCTTATATACAAATGCACAACTAGAGCAATCATCAGCTGCCATCCATCAGAGGCTTCCTTTGTAGGTGCAGGTAGTTTGGCAGGAGGGTCAGCGGTCAATGTCTGGTTTACACCTCTCTCCCTCTGTTCCTGGCCAGAGTAGGCCAGGAACAGAGGAGGGGGTGTGGGGTGTGGGGGCATGGTATTGATCGGGGCCTTGGATGGGAGCCCTTGACCTGGGCCTCCATTTAAAAGCTATAAAGGAAGCCATGCTCCAATCTAATGTTTTCAACCGAGGTGCCAGAGAAGGCTGTGAACACCTGCACTATGTCATTGTGTTTAGATTGGGAGCTGAGGCTGATAGGGCCAGCTGGGCCTCTCTATCATTAGATCCAACAACGCTTACAATAACAGAGCAGAAGGCAACACAGAAACACATTAGATTTCGCCTTATTTATGGCATTTGATGACAAGAGCACAGCTTACAATCCAACTTGGACATTAGCTGGCTAAACTGATGCAAAGCACTTACGGAGCTCATCCAGCCCAGCCCAGTGTCGAGTGCGAAGATGCTTGTCTGCTGTAAATATTAGGTTTGAGAAACATTTTGAGCTTGTCAAAACAAAGTTCTGCAATTGCTTTTAGTATCCTTAATCTTCAGATGACTGTTCAAAACAGATTCTTGACTCGCTCTTTCGTACATCTGCTCCTTTCAGCATGAGGACAGATAAACAAAATGCAATTATTGGAGCTCTCCCTTCAAATCATGGCATTTTTATTTTTTTAATTAGAAACAAAAATATATCTGCAACAGTTAATTGTTCAGATGTAACTACAATATTAATTTAATGTGAATTAGGTCGTGACTTTTTCATAAATACATAAAATGACATTAAATAGGTTTATGGAAGTGACAAATTATCATGATTATTATCATGATTCTTGATTGGTGTGGGACCTCCACTTCATCCTAAAATGTATTGTGAATAGTGACACTGATCTGATCATATCCTTAATAAATCAAAGAGACAGACATTTGCTGCAAACTTTACTCAACACCACATGTTAAAAGCAATATGTTAGTGATCAAACTTGAATTTTAATTTGTATAATACCTACAAAGGTATTATAGGTGTCATGGGTCTCCCCCTCAGGGTCTCCTCCCAGGTGGACCTCCCAAGGGGTCGCCCAGGTGGTGTCCTGACCAGATGCTCGAACCATCTCACCTGGCTCCACTAAATGTGGAGGAGCAGTGGTTCTACTTTCAGCCTCTCACATGTGTCTGAGCTCCTGACCCTAGCTGCTTGCATTTGTGATCTCATTCTTTTAAACACTGCCTGCAACTTATCACCACTGGTGAGGCTCTGAAAACTTGTAAATTCAGAGCTTTTCCTGAGGTCCCTTTGAAGTTCTGCACACTGCAGAGGGGAGCGTGTTTGCTGAACTTATGGTACATGAACAACAATGAGGTTGTTGCCCTGTTTCTGGAACATGGGGCTGGCTGTTAACCATATACAGGGTTGCTGGAAGGGGAAAAAAGAACAACTTTGTCCCCATTATGTTCACCTTTTTTTGGAGGTCTGGAGGACCTGGCAGTCTCCAGGTCTCCAGCTCACAAAGGACAATGCACATCCTGGACCCACCGTTTACCTTCAATCTCACATCTAGGGACAATTTAGAGTTTCAAGTCGGACTTAATGCATGTTATTTGGACCATAGGAAGGTTCCAGAGTGCCCTTACACGCAAATGCAAAAGCCACACAGAAATAACTTGAACTAGAATGCAGCCAGCGATCTTCGTGCTGGAGTGAAGTGACACCGCTAGCCACTGTCCCGCCATGTGGCCTCCTTTTATTGATCGTGGTTATGGAAATAAGCTGGGGACCAGATTAGTGAGCAGAGATGCAAAGATATCAGCCAGTGCTTTTGTGTTTTTAATCAGGACGTTTATACTTTATAACACAGGGGTGAAAAAAAATATACACAGATGATACTACTACAATTACATGTTAGTTTTGATGACATTAAGACAAGGATGTCACCTGAGCCTTGCTTTTAATCTCTGCAATAAAGCAAGGCAGTGTTTATCATTGTTGTGAGGTAAAGCACCACAGATGTTTCAAACCAATCACTGTTTTGATTGCCTTGAAACACAGCCATGTAACTTCAACATGAAATAAAGCCCCCTTATTATTTGTCTTTTTTTTTGGTATAGTTTTTACCTTTTTATACCCTGTGGCACCATTGAGATGTTTGGGAAAAGTTTGTCCATCTGCAGGTGAGGTGAAGAGTGCATACACAGGCTTGGCTGCCCTTTTGTATATGTGTGCTTGCGGGTGCTTTTGTGTGTTTGTGTATGTGTGTGTGTGTGTGTGTGTGTGTGCGTGTGTGTGTGTGTAAGTGTCAGGGAGTACATGTGTGGTGGGTCCCATTCTACATCCAAATTGCAGCTAATTATCGGGTTGTTTTCTGTCAAAGGTTTCCCTCACTGTTTCCATAAACATTAACACCTACCAAAGTGAGTTCATAATAGGACGTTTGTGCTCCAACAGCTCAGCCCGTAACCGCGAAACTTTTATGGTGCTATGTTGTTGCTTGTCTGGATTTATCACGAGGGACACAAACTTTTATTCATAGTTATAGCATACGCTTTCATTTAAAAGGAAATTAGAGTCATGGTTTTGCAGTTATTGACACAGCTCCCAGTTCTGGGGACGCAGAGGAGAAACAGAAAATTGAGGTAACAACAACACTGAGGAAAAGAGAGAAATGCTGTGCGGCTTAGCAGCCTTGGGCAAGGTTAGTGGAAAGGCACCCATCTGGCAGCGCAGATTTTGACTGGCATATAGTTAAACAGTGATGCAGTTTGACAAATTTCAAACAGAGCTTATGAAAAGATAACATAAACACAATAGTCACTCTGGGCTCAGCGTGCACCTGTGTGTGTCACCTCGGAGTGTGAGTTTAAGGCCAATGTTAATGAGCAGAGCTGCTCCTCGCTCTTGGATTAAGGTCTTTGTAATGTAAATCACTGTCAGATAAAGGCACAGTGTTTATAACGTACCATTAATATTTTGATTGGTATGTTTAAGAGAGCCAGCTCCTTAATGCATAGTGTCCTGGCTTTTAATGGGATAGACTGGCACATCTGCCTCTGCCCCCCATTGTGTTAACACCAGTCGTCTTTTGCCAATTTAAGCAGCATAGTGCTACACTATTTTTTTTCCTTGGTAGAGGCATGTGAAATTTATTGACTATGAGATGTTCTTGGCAGCTGTGGTCTTGCTTAGTTAGTCCTGGAGGTGGAGGTAGGAGGGCGATGGTTAGAAGAAGGGATGCTGGGGGACATTATTGATTAAATACTCATCTTTGATTTGCGAGAAACTCCAGAATCACTGATTCTATTTTTTTCTTTTTT
Source organism: Karalla daura (assembly GCA_029224185.1). Taxonomy (NCBI): domain Eukaryota; kingdom Metazoa; phylum Chordata; class Actinopteri; order Chaetodontiformes; family Leiognathidae; genus Karalla; species Karalla daura. The sequence goes on from CM055188.1 coordinate 15,621,550, forward strand.
TTTTCCAATTTTAGTGGCCTTGGAACAAAACCACTTTTCATGCATCAAGTGTCACAGGGAAAGTTAACAACTCTTGAAATGGGGTTTGGCAGCAAGGTGGTCAACCTTCATTCATTCATTTCTACAGCAAAAATATTTTGCCTCTCCACAAGTCACTCCACCAAATTGAAGAATACAATATAACAGAACATATAATATACATTATTATAATAGAATATTATACCATAGAAAAGCCTCTTTCATTACCTGACAGCAGTGGAAGGGTTAATGAAGCAATATTCTAATATATACAGCAACCCACCGATGAGGTCTACAATTTCTCTACAATTTGATAATATTCCAGCAAATACTCAAGCCAATTGCAATTGATTGCTCTGAGCAGTCAACAAAATTCCAGCAAATGAAATGCTCCTGCAACTGAATAATTTAAAACCCAACAAAGGCATTCGGTACAAACACGGATATCACACAAGGTCTGAGAATTCATGGGACTACACAGTGACCAAAGGTGTGTCATTGCACATCAATGGTTCAAAAGGCGAATGAGCAGAAGGACCTTGCAAAGCAGACTCTGCCATCTTCTGTGGTTGGAAAGACAACCGTAACTGTAATCCTGGAAAATGAGCCATAAAACAACCAGTCAATTTCCACCTAAATAAAGGAATAAATAATGTTTAGCAGGAGTTGTGTAATCTTTGCCAGCAGCACTTAGAGTGGGACTGAATGCTGGGGGACAGTTCAGTCTTACATTACAAGGAGTCAGATAGTGCAAGGACTGCTTTCACTTTATTGTGGAAAAGTCGTCCACTCGAAATGAGTTGAAATTCAATCAGTTTCGGTGTCAATGCAGTGGCATTGACTTTGATCTGAACCAAGGTGATGGTCACCACAGGAAATCTATTACAACAGACACCCTCTCAGATTAAGTCTGTTTTTGCCTGCTGCGAAAAGAATGTTGCCTCTTGGCTGCTAGGCCGGGTTTTCTCCAGCTTTACTAAACAGATAAACATGTTGGAAAATAATTTTCCATCAGCATCATGATTGCTTCCACCAGCTGCCATTGTCAGAAACATGAAGCTGAAGCTCTGCTGGGAAAACAAAGCTCTCTTTCTGTTATAAATTAATTACCATTTGTACTGTTAGGCGTATGAGACAGAAAGATAGGGCAATGAAGTCTGTAGTTCCTGCTCTTCTCTGGGATGGTAGTTTGATTCCACTTTCACTGTTCCACAAATAAAACCACATTTGGTTAAGATTTTGATAAGTTCAAGACAACATAGTTAGGGAAAGCTATGTTTTTTATTAAATGATGTGTTTTGTTAGGGTTGTGGGATATGCACTGTCAAGGGCAAAATAGTGAGGAGAATGTGGTCTTTCATGAGTCACTGTTGATGAGGAATGGTGTCTCTTGATTGACCTGTGCTCTTTCCCCTTCTGATTTTGTGGTTCTATGAAATTGTCACTTGACTTTTGCCTTTACTTTTGTCATTATTCATACTGTTGCCAAAGGTTTTTGTCATTTGAATCGGGACTTAAAGTGCATCTTAGCAAAGTGCTTCATGTCATTGTTTCGCATAGGGGGGACAGTCTCACTAAATGAGACGTACCGCAGAAAAGACTCTAAAGCTTGGACAGTAAGGAGGATGCATAGGAGGTTATGTCCCCCGGTTTATTCCGAGCCATGTCCAACATGCTTTCCATACACATCTTTTACATCCATGTTAAGGAATCTCTTCCACGTATCTTGCCACCAGCCATGGCTATACAACGGTGATTATAACTGTCACCTCTTGTTACTGTCTCCAAGGCTATCATAGAATTACTTACAGTTCCCGTGCCAGGAGTTCTTGATTGTTTTTACTGAGATCCACACAAGGCCTGTGATGAAACTTCTCCAGTGATTCCAGAGCCATGTGAGACACATCTGGAAGATTACTACGGCTGTGTCTTCCAGTCGACAAGCACCAAGGGCCTTCTGCTATTTTAATCCACACTGAATATTCCAACAGCCTGCAATCAAACTAAATGAGAGAGGATTGGACGTACAACAGAAGGTTGTTAAATTAAAACCAATCGCCGGAAATTGTGGAGATTGTTTTGTGTATGTCTTGTTCAAATAAATATCCAGACAACATGTGTCCCGAAACAACAGCAATGCGCATTCTTTGAAGATGTCACTTATACTTAATAATCCATTCAGAAACTAGTTGTTGCGACATATTAACACAGACCAGCACAAACAAAACTCAAAAAACATGATTGTGGCTTTTAAAACAGCAACATCAAAGTCTTGCTTTCCTCTTTTTTTTGTGTGTCTTTGATATTACAATAATCGATTTAGAATTACTCATAATTGGATCAACGAGATGCAGCTGAAGCCAAGCTGTCATAATATCAGGCATGGCAAAAACATTCGTTGTATTTGTTTGTAATAAGCATAAACAAGATGATTTGTCCATTCACATGCATAATTCAGACAATGGATTAATCATTCTTGCACTGCGTATTCTTTCCACTGATAAACAGTGTGGACTTCTGACAAAAATCTGAGTTACATTTTCTGAAAATGTTAAATTACATTTAAATTATGAAAAATATGTATTTGCTTTTTTTTCTTGTTTTTCTTTTTTTTGTCTTTTTTTTTTTTTTTTTCTAAATGCACTCGATTTTGTCACCCAGGCTGCATAGAGACTGTTCCAGCAAACCGGGCTGTTGGAGAACTGCTCTCACTAAACAATGTGCTGTATTTTCTGATCAACAATTTATTTGACATGACATGAAACAAGAGTACGATTTCTTTTCCTAATTTGTTGTGGCCCATAAAATTCCACAGTTAAACAACCAGTATCATTTATCCCAGTTTATGCAAACATTCCAACAAAGCAATTACAGAGGAAACATGACTGCTTTGTGCGCATTTCAGTGATGACAGTAAAGTCATGATGATTACTGTCCTGAATCTCAATTTACTGTTAATTTACTGTTAATTACAGAGGAAATAATAGTTGGGCGAATGAGTGGGTGATACAGATTTGGATGACATGCCAGGAGAGATTTTTTAGAATTTTTGAACTGGAATACCTGAAGATGGTTAGAGATCTATTTAAATTAGACCTCAAGATATTTATTATTGTTATTATTGTTGTTATTACTATTGTTGTTGTTGATGGTGATGTTAGGGGGATTGTAGCTGAGCGGGAATGTGGTAGCCCAGTGCAACTTACATGTCAAAGTATCCTTGGACAAGGCACTGAACCCCATATCGCCTCTCAGGTGGGAACGTGAGTGAATGGTTAAAGCTACTGGTTAAAGCAGACGGACTGTGTAGTGTAATCAGTGTATGGATGAATGTGAAAGGGTGAATGTGACATGTGACACAGTCTGTTAATCGCTTTGAGCGTTCATAAAGGCTAGAGTTACTGTTGTTATGTTTTTTTGATGAATTTTAATTTTTTTGCTGAGTTACGTGTGGACAGTTGTCAGTGGCGTTTTTGTGGTCCTCCTGACCTGTCAGTCAAACAGTGTGCTGTACTTTTGGTTATGTTCGTCACTGCTAATGTGAACCACCCATTTCCCCAGGCTTTTATCCAACTACCGGAGACATTAAACACAAACAAAAGACGCTGTCAGTTTTATTATCTTCAGCTTGTACTGACATGAGGAAGAAATTATATTATTCAGGTGGTGCTCAATCCATCATATCTTTTGGGTTGAAACTATTTTTGGATAATATGATTTGATGTGTCTCAGAGCTCTGAAGGAGAGTGACTCCATTTGTCGATCAGGGTGGGGATTTTCTTCTTAAAACTTGTCATATCAAAATTTGGGTAATGTGTAAAACTGTGTAACAGTTTAAATGATACAATGCCCGTTAAGAGGGTGTGAATGTGACTCAGTGAGTGTCATGGAGACGAGCATGGTGGGAATTCTGTTGAATATAGAATTAAGTCAGACCTGTCTTTCTTGATTCAAGTATCTGCAGATACAGCCACAACACAGTGAAAAACACAAGTTATCCAATGAGTTGTAAGTTGTGGCAGCTTGTTGTGCATATCTTGAAGATTTTTACTACTCATTTAAGAGGCTTCTGGAGTTCGGACTGGCTAGTGGAGGAATCCAGTATGATACATGAGTTGAGTGAGTGAATAGGTCCCAAATGGAAGAGCTCTCAGTGTTTTATGCCCACATAGGTTCAGGGTGAAGAAACATAATAGAATAAGTAATGCCTTACACAGAAAGGATCATTTCTATGTATGCACGCATAGATGTCTTCTCTTCGTGTTTCATATCATGCTTAATTTTCTTGGTGTTTGTTAAGTTACGATACAGTCACAATCAGCTCCTCATGGGTTCTTCCCCAGAAAAGACCTGTCAGAACCTGACCAGAACCCGTCAATTTATCTACTCTACAAAATGCACTTAAGAGTATTTTATGCAGCACAGATTCATGTCATACATATACTAAAGTAGTGTAAATATATGAATCCTTTCCCTGCCCTTAAATAGGTGAACATCATCACATTTCCATATTTTTAATAGTTGTTCAACTCAGTACTCAGTACTGTAACCAGTCTGGGTTTTTTTTAACCGTTAATAACATTAATAATGTCAGAGCCACATGGAACCATGACAGATATCTCAACTGGAAAACAACTCTTTAGAGGATCAAGTGGTGCTTTAAAGCAGCTTCCTTAAGGACCCTTTGCAGATCCACCTGTTTGCACTAAGCACACCAACCTCAGCCACTAATACTCTAGATAATAACATAACTTCAGATAATAACTTCTGTTATGTTCTGTTCAGCTTAGTGAGTCACCGCAGATGATAAGAATCAGGAGTCGAAAGTGCAGTAGCTGTAAAGGCTGTAATGTTTTCTCACAGTTTTTCTTTGCTGTTTCCGATTCTTGGGTTTCATCTGTTTTCACAATCTGTATCACTTAAGACGAGCGCTTTTGCATGGCTGCTGCTTTTGGCCATTCAGCCAATGGAGAAATTTTCAAGACTATCAGCCACATTTAAACAAGAAGCACAATAGTGAGGAAAAAGCATCCAAAAAGCATTACTGAGGGCTTTAATTAGAAATGAAGCTGCCACTCAGTAAGGCCATGATTGTGGAGGAACTGTCCAAAAAGCTCTTGGAAAGCCACGTGAAGAGGCCATGACAAACCATTATGACATTTGTAGAGGGTGTATTGAAGAGCGCCTCAGAAATTTAAAAAAAAGGGGAAAAAAGTTGGGTTACAAGAGTTTAACCATTAAGCATTTCACTGGTACCTTATGAAAGGAAATATTTTAGAAAACATGAACGAAATAGTAGATCTGCCTGTGTTCTAAACAACAAACTACAGTGGAGTCATTCACAAACACAAACCAACGCCTGGGCACATTCTTCAGCTATGCAGCGTGGGTAACATTCGTAAGTCTTGAAGTTGTTAAAGAAAGATAGATCGCTGCCTTGTCATGTCTTACTTTTGAAAAACCCTAGAAAGAGCGATTGACTTTCAAGCTGGATTTTGAAAGGGAAGAGGTTTTGTGCTGTAATTGCTATATAATGAGGGCTTTGCTGACCTCCTGCCACATCTTGGCCATGTTTTTTTATTTACTCGTCTCGCAAAAGGCAACGACTCCGTTAAACAGATGGAAAAAATATGTCTCCCAAGCTCCTGCAGGAATTTGATTTCTCCCAACAGCTGTCTTGCTTTATACAAGCATGAAGTCAGGGAATCGCCCGTCCCGAATCAATCACGCTGGCTGACGTTTCCTGCAAACTGTGCTCATGAAGCCGGACAGGAGGGGTGGAGTGCGGAGAGGGGAGCATTGTCAGTGCATGGCGGTGGAGCTGACGGGCTGATGTGCTCTTGTTTACGTCCTCTAATGCCTTCTCCCATTAGCTGCATGGCCGAGAGCTGTGATCTGAGCCACAGGAAATCACCTGACACCTGCAGGAGGAAACTTTACTTTAACACAACTCCATTAGGTCTGAAAATGACTCTTTGCAATGGGATGATGATGATGATGGACCACTTTGCTACTATTACAGTTTACATTTTTGACTGACTGCAAAAGCAGCATGGCTATTAATGCAAAAAGCCATTATTGTGTATTTTCGGACAAGTCATGTTCTTCTACTTAATAAAAAGAAAATGCACGGCTGCTCACAAACACTATGAAATTAGTGATATTGTAAATTTCTAGATTTTTTTAGGGCAAGGAATGCCTGCTAAACTCAAGTCATCTACCCAGGTGCACAAGAAATAAGTATTTGGAAATTAAAAATAACCGTGCATATGATTAGGAACTTAATGTGCCATTCTTCTTATGAGAATATGTTAACATCCCACAAGTGATTCAGGAAAAGGACTCAGGTGGAAAATGAGACAGTGTTATCGTGTCACTCTCTAGGATTGACTGTCCAATTTCAACAACTGTGGTCACTCTTTTGCCAATTGTCCTTGTGTATTGAATGTTTTTGAATACTGGAGACTTCTGTATTTATCTTAAGATAGAAGAGCAACACACAACATTGAACCAGCCACATCTATCTGACAGAAAATAATAATTCTGTTAATGATTACTGAATGTTATGTGTTGCTGGATAATTGGCCTGAGCACGAGTTAGCACGTACCAGCAGTGAGCAACACATACAGAAAATGTGGTTTTGTTTTCAAAAATTACAAAAATAATTGCATCACTTAATGTCATTGCTGAACACTGTGAGCAGCACCAGATCTCTCAAACTCTACTAACACGTCTGTATAGCTGCTGACATTACTTGAATGAATGTGATTTTTGGCCATTTTGGTGGACTGACCTCACATTATAATCACCTTCACTGACATTTTATATGTTGCACCCCCTGTCCAATTACATCATCACATCCTAGATACTTAAATACTTTTAATTTTGTTAAGTGGACTCTGTCACATTGGCTTTGTCTTAGCTTTGGTAATTATGTAAAACTGTGTTTTTCCCTCTTGGCTGAAATATAACTCCAATACAGAAGTGACAATCACTGCAGTGGCCACTTGAGACAAGTTCAAAATGTCAATCAAACCACATACTAAACTTTACATTTCTACATTGTCCACATTGTCTACATTGTCATTGTGGTTATGGGTCCACAGCTTATGCTCTGTCCCTGAAATCTGTACAGACGGTGAATTGTTTTATTTATTTGTTTACCTTTTATGACATTAAGGCATGAACTTAAGCCTCATTGAGGCTGTGGCTGTTTGAGTGGCATTTTAGCCACAAGCTTCTTGCTGACAAGTTTTATACAGCCTGCCTCAGCTCCACCCACCCTCCACCTCTCTGCCTATTTTTGGATGAGTTGGGAGCTTTGGCTACTGCCAAAATGGCGACGTCCAGCGTGGCTGTCAATGAGCCTCACTCGGTGGCTCCTCAGAAACACATGTATAGTGTCACAGCAACTGTATGTGCTGTTTCCGTTCTTTCCCCTGGGCAGTTTTTTGCGCCACCCCAGTTCCTGTGGAAGCATTTTAGAATATAACTGTGAACTTTACCAACTAATGATTTCATTCAGCCCTGTTGTTGAGGCTGAATACATAGAGAAATTCAACTGAGTGATGTGTATGACTAAATTACTCTACCATCATTAGAAATTAAAGAATATGTGGGATCGTTATACAGAGTAGAAAAGCATATGTGAAATGTTGTGTAGTGATGACTTTCACAGATTATATCACTGTGGTAACGAGAACAATCACAAAACGACACCATTAAACATGCCATGACCTCCTTCTTTTCCCAGTCAGACTGGTTGAGTAAAGTCAAGAGGCTCCATATTTTTGGATACCAATAAATAATAATAATGATAATTATCATTTTTTGTCAGGTGGATGTGGCAGCTTGAATATTCATTCTAGTCGTGCCGAATTACAAAACGTGACTCTGAAGTCTGAGTACACATCATAAATGGTATTTATTTAAACTGCAGCCCTGGGTGAGTGCCCACTCGCTGGCACAAGTTGTTGTAGGGAGTGAAACAGTGAGGGCTTTCTTCCCTGACAGTTCAAACTGCAAATGAGGCTCTGCGGTTCACTTCATGTCCCCCTCAGAGTGCTGAGAGCTCAGCCTTATAATGAATGAGAGTCACACTGAGCTATTTATAAAGCTGAGAGTTTCTGAACGCATCGTTTAATGTGACTGCTCATGATTGCTGGGATAATGAAATGAATAAATAGTTAAATAGCTTCAATTACTTAATAATGCATCATTAAATTATTTTTATTTACAGTGCATATTTACACCATAGCTGTCGGATCATGGGAAGTGTTGTCAAGATATAACTCACAGTGATACCTCACTGTGAGTTATGAGGTTGACAGCCAGTCTACCACTCTTGATATTTTGAGGGTTTTAAGTCCTGGATCACAGAGCTGTTTACTGCTTCTTTCTCACTCTTCTATATTTAAACAAACACTACAAAAAATATGATTTAGAGCTCTCTGACTCACAAGTCCTTCATATGATGACATATGCCCTAATTTAAAGCAGTAACTTTTTTTTTCAGTAAGTTTCATGTCTTGGGAGCGCCTAAAGTGATGTCCCATAATCCTATAATCTAGCACAGGTTTTCCTATATGTGCAATTTTTTTTTTTTATGTCTGTGATATGGGATGAAGATGTCGACAAACTGTCCATGGCCGATGAGCCTGCATGAGTTAACACGGACAGCAAAGTTGTCCACTTTAAATCTAAATAACCGTAGTTATTGTTTAAGTACAGCTACTCTAAATCATTCCTGTACCTCAGTTGTTAGTGATCCAGATTCTGATAAAACCAAAACGAATTAGGTGACACACACTATTTCACATAATGTGAATTTTCCATAAGAACCCCAACTGGAAATCCAACCTCGGCAGTGAAGTGACAGACTCTGCAGCTGGATTTCTCAAAATCTTATTAAACACAAACTTTTAACAATAACTTTTCATGATATGGTTAAAGTTGGATAACACTGACTTACATGCAGTATTTCATACTGCCACATCATTACCAATCACATACATAGCATCTGTAATGCTGACAGATGTATAATTACACACTGATTTTGCTGAGTATTTGTCTCGACAGTCGTTTCCTTTGAATGTGCTCTGCCACGTTGGTCTGTACTTTTGTGCAGCCTTGGTTTCTTCACAAATGCATCTCAGCTGTTGTTCACTAATAGAGCCCCTGCTTGCATTTCCATAAGAAGCGTATTGAACAATGATAATGTACATCCCCTCAATGTCAACATCAGTTAGAGTAGACTGAATGAGCAGAATTTATAACAGTTTTATGAAAAAAAAAAGGAAAAACATGTTGTCCAGGAACGTCCAGTGAAAACAAAGAAAAGAATGGCAGAGCTAATGTGGTGCTGGGCCTGCTCAGAGTTGGGTTTCAGTCTAATTGGGATCATACGCCGCATGTGCAGTTTTGGCACATACGTTAGATTAATCAGGGGTCTTTAATCGTAGTGAAATTCTCCTGTGCATGGTTGGGCGGACGCTGGGCCCCCCCCTTGCAACACACACACACAGCAGACCCCCAGCCTGGGCTCTGTCTAAGCACAGACCTTTTGACTCCATAAACACCCGCTCTCAAAAATTGGGGTCAACCTCTCATTGCTAGCACCAGAGCGCTATCATGCCACCACAAAGGGTCCCCTTAATGATTAAATTGCGTCGAGTATGAATGTTCCGAATCTGCAGATTCCTGGCGGCTGACTCTTCCTCCTGATTGTAATTTATGTCGGAAGTCATTGCCGTCCAACACTCGGCCTGTTCAAAGCCCAGGAGAGAGGATGTGCACGTGGATGAAGTCTGCATCATCTAGCCTGCTGCAGCTTTAAATCTGCAATGTGAAGCCACGGCGACCTCACACATTCACCCGGTGCCATTTTACAAATTGACAGCAGTAATAAATGCATTTCTAAAATGTGCCTATGTTTTTCTTTCTTATTGCTGGGGCTCTTTTACCAACCTCAGCTCTGCTGTTTAGGTTAACTTGTCTTTTAATCTGCATATGATTAAGTCTTGACATAAATTTGACATCCCCGGCAAAGACTGATTAGCTGTGTGTGTGTGTGTGTATGTGTGTGTGTGTGAGTGAGTGTGTATGTGTGTGTGTGTGTGTGAGTGTGCATGTGTGTGTGTGTGTGTGCCGTGGAGACGTGCAGATGTCCATGTGGATCTTAATGTGAAACTAAGAACTGTTACACAAAACCCCCACATATTCTGAGCTGTTCTTTGAAGTACAACTAAAAGAAGAGCTTATGTATACAGTTATCAGTAGGAATGCTAAAAATGCAGATGCCATAATTGTTAATGCAAATTAATATGTACTTTATAAACTCTGTAGGAAACACGACACTTAACCTGAATAATTGGACTAACATTTTTTCCGTACTTTCTTAACCATCTAAACCTGAAAAGATGTCTTTATTTTCATATAATGATGCCACTCAGTCAGGTTGAAATGAAACTGAAATAAACGTCAAACCTCACTCATTGAAGCAGGTTTTTAAAACTTAATGTTTTTGCAATTCCACGCATGACCAAAAAAATATGGCTCTATGAAATGGATTGGACAGAAAAAAAATAGACAGATAGTTATTTTAGAAAAAAGTAAATCGTGTGGATACAAACTAAAACTTTGCAGGGCAGATTGGGTGTTTTTGAACCTCAAATGGGAGATACAGACCTTTAATTTTCCTATTCAAGATGTATTTAAGACACATTTGCTTTGAAGTGAATGCTCTTTGTGCTCCAGCTTTGTTCTTCTGTTTACAGCACTTCATATGCGCTGACGTGAGTGCTGGTGTTTGCCACATTATGACCCGGCTGCTTTTTCATCCCACATCACCAGCAGCTTCAAGGACAACACCTTCACCTCAAGGTCATTAAAGCCCAAACTGAAGCTTGCAGAGAGCCGACAGGAGGAAATGCCAGGAGATGTGGTGAGGGGCACAAAGACTTTGGCGCTTTGTGTCCAGGATTTAAGCAGTTTTCAGAGACATTTTGTGATGCAAGGACTGCGCTTGGCATCGATCTGAAGAGCAGAGTTGTTTGCTGCTCAAAATGCAGCAAACAGCTCAGCATTTTAAAATGTTTATTTAGACTACAAAGGGCTCTGAATTTTATGTGTCAATAGGTCATTTATTATTTTCATCAAGCTATAATACATGTGATGGCTGGTAAAATGAGAGTGTTGCCAAGTCCATGTCTCTGTTTCATTATGATTTTGTTTTATTATTTGATTTGTTATCAGGAGGCACACGAAGGAAGAGAGCATGTGTCAAAGAGAGGCCAAACCAGGGAAAGGGCTTCATTATTCACTGCAATCCCCTTCCGGTTTATGTGTTAATGGATGCCTATTAACGGATCGACTGCAAACTAACTAATACCATGAAACACATTTTGCAAAATTTAAAAGTGTGTGCAGTCTGTTGTTATTTTCCCATCTGTATCTGTTTTGTTCAGTTTTACTCACACAATCAATTGATCCTTTCTGCTTCAATGAAAATCATGGCTGAGCCTGAAAAGAAGTCAAAGCTGACTCCGTGCTGATGGCCTGTTTGAGACAGATGAGCATGTTTCCATGCAACTTTGATACATGAAAAAGCATAGTGCTTGAGAGAAAAAAAATTTCTAAATGATAATTTTATCATAGAATCCTAAGCATCTGCAGACATGTTCCCTGGCCTAAGATTTCATGTGAAAGTTACATAGATTTGCTCTGCATTTTATTTTCAAGAAAGGAAAAGTTCACCTCCTGTAATAGCCTCTTAAGGTCTCGGGCATTGAGGACTTTATCCTACTTGATGATATTGTTTAAATAACTAGGCCTGTAATGTCCTCATACTGCACACTTTGGCTTTACCCTGATCTTATTTAAATTGTATTATCTGCGCCTACACTGACTTATGTTGTCTAGACAGTACTTTAGAAGGATAAACGGGTACAAATACTATTAAATTATAGGAGAGAAACTAAAGCAGGCTGTAGAAACATCACCATGACACCCGTAAGAATACAAAACAGCATGAGAGATTCATTTTAAATTACTTCCCTGTTTGCCAGACGCATCATTTTCCGCATTTAAGCACTTTATAAATTTCAAACATTAAACCAGAAACCAAATATTCCATTAAGTATAAGACAACCTAAAATGTGTGTGTGTGTGTATGTGCGTGTGTGATTCTGTTAAGAGAGCTTTAATGAGGAAATGTTGTCATACTGTAATGATATCCACCCATGCAGTGTATGAGACACTGATCCTAACTGCGACCAAACACCATTTGGTGGCCACAGCCACGGTTAATACACACAGTCACGCACGTACGCAAGCACACACACGCACATACACGCACACACTGGTGGGATGTGCTGGTGTGCACCTGCCAATTATTTCTTAATATTTTAATGAGTGATAAGATGTGTCTCACACTTTCACACGCAAGCCCATCGCAGACACCAGCATCTCATCTTCAGCGTCAGCTATGTCCAGTCCGATGCAGGACGAGGACATTCAGCGTAAATGGAACAGCTGTGCTTTCTACAACTACCAGTGACCAAAGGAAACAGCGGCACAATTTTTTGCCCTCGTACCTGAACGTACCATTCCTTGTACTTAAAATCCGCATCGAAATGTCAACTACACGCTTCATGGGCCAGACGGTCAAAAACGTTTTAGTGACCTCTAGAACTAGGCATAGAACTTTTGCAAAAGCAAGAAATAAATCAGTTGACAAAAAAAAATCGATAATATCCTCCGAACCACCAAGTCACAGCTTATACAACACGGAGACAACGCTTACTTCATCTAGAAACTGTTGGCGCAATACTGACAATATCGGCTTAATCAACCTTAAATGTCAATACAGCCTCAAAATACAACACCTTTTCCAGCGGCAGAAAAAAAAACATGAAAAAAGCAAAAAAAAGGAAAAGAAGAGAGAGAGAGAGTGAGAGAGACAGATAGAGAAGGAGAGAGAGAGAGAGAATCTCCGTTGTCATGAGATTCACGTGTTTTCCCCACGCAACAATAAAACAAGTTTTTCACATCACAGCATCGACTAAACTATTAATGACAACACGGTGTTATTAATAGTTTTGCTCGACTTCCGACTTTACGCGCAAATAGTGGAAAGCGAAAAAGTGGACACTCACTTCGTGCGTGTGTGTGTGTGTGTATGTGTGTATTTCTGAAACCCAGCCAGACACGTCAGTAAACCCACAACACATCTTCCTTTGCGATGATGTGAAACCATTTTAGGCCTGGGGCCCGTGTGACTGATGAACAATCATCACCATCATCATCATCGTTAAAGGAACATCCTGTTATTCTTAATGACAAACACGAGGACCATAATTAGTGAAAATATATTTAATAATTACACATAGCATAGTTACACAAAGGGAAGGCAGAACAGAGGAGTGAGGCTGGATCCGTACAATATAAACGTCAGACCTACTGCAAAGGTTCGAGTCCCTGTGGGGGTGGGGGGGTGGGGGGCTGAGGGGGAGGTCCTGCTGCCCCGGGTCGATCAGGTCCGGTTTCTGCAGCAGGACTGCGATGGTTTTTGCTCCGGGAGCCACAGGCTGGTTCTCCTCCGTGCAAAATGTGGCCCCATCCAAAAAATACATCCCCTCCCACACACACACACACACACACACACACACACACACACACACACACACACACACACACACACACACACACACAAAGTCAGAGTGAGCGCAGGTCAGTCCTCCGGGGTGCTCTCCGGCTGGGAGCTGCAGGCCTCAGGCTGCGGGTTGGACCTCTCCTGCTCGGACAGCTGCTCACTGCTGGGGATGGAGTTCTTCTTCGGGCGGCCCTTGGGCTTGGTGGGGGACTCCAGGCCTCCCCCCTGTAACACCTGAAGCAGGGACAGGAGCCGAGCGTCGTGAATTTTAACTTCTTTTTTTCTCCCCAATTTCAACAGTGCATTACTAAGCATGCACTACTGCAAGACCACCCCTTGGTATTTATTGCTGCCCTTGAATGTTTTTCCTCTCACCTATTTATGTCGCCTTGGATAAACAATAAATAATATAGACAAAAGTGATAATTAAAAAAATGATAATAGAGCAACTGTAGAATTCTTATTTTTCTACTTGGAGATTTGATAGCCCAGTTACTTGACAATAACTATATCCGAAATGCATCAATATGCCAAGATAAATTCATGGCCAAAAACATACTAAATATTCATATTATAATATTTTAATATTAATTGTAAAGCTGACTGTGATTCTGTTTCTCATTCAGTTTATCTTATGCTTGGTTTAACTTTTGACAATTCAACAGACAAAAATAATTATGTCGTTTAGGACACTTCACTTAAGTCTGTTTTCCCTCAGATTACTCAACTAAAATGATCAACAGCTATCAACAACTTCCATACAGACCTTTAAAATGTGGGCTCATTTCTTGAAATGTCAGTACAAACTGGGATAACTAGACTTAATTCTCTTCTATTGCCAGTCAATAGTCCAGGGCACAATCGAAAACCTTCAAATAAAATCATTCATATTCCCTAGTTTAGCTTGTTGCTGCTGCTGCTGCTGCAGCCCTAACCTCGTTTAAAATTGACAGTAGCACGCCGTTACCACCGCATTCACCACGTAAAGACCACAAGTTAACTCACGATTTTCTTCCACTTCATCCTCCTGTTCTGGTACCACGTCTTCACCTGCAGCTGACTGAGTCCCAGAGACTCGGCGAGGTCTATTCTGTGAGGAGGAATAAGACAGAAAAAATATATATATATAAAAAATCAAACATCCCAAACTACAGCTCAGCATTATACTATATCTGAAATTTGATCAGATGCATCGAATAATTGTAATGTGCAGGGTTTACAAATTGGATTTTGGAAAAAAGATCCATGCATTTTTTAAAAATGTGTATCTAAACAGTCTAAGGGCTTGATAAAAAAAAAATACAAGTAAAACAAAGCTATCTACAAGTGTTTTTATCCAATGATTAAATTCCAATTATTAACCCCACCAGATGGGAGTTAAAGATGAAAATAACTTCGCAGCGTTTTTCAAAGTAAAAACTATCGAGCTTTCATACATGCGTACATGTCTCATGTTTTCTCTGTCTTATTTTGGAGAGAAAATCACCTTTGGGCGACCTCATAGTAACAGCATACACCCACCTGTCAGCGGTGAACAGGTACTTGTGCTTCCAAATTCCTGCGCTCTAACTAACCCTGAAAGCATCTGTCTGTGCATTTAACTTTCTCATAAAAATACTAAATACATGGATGATACAGCCTCTGCTATCTGTGTACACACACCGTCTGTAATTTGGTCACTGTTTTTTTGCTCTCATGAGTGCCACTCCACTGAGTGCTTCTTTTCTGGTGAAACAGTGAAAAAAATCGACAATATCGACACATATCTCAGTGGAAATAATATGGATAGATAGATAGATAGATAGATAGATAGATAGATAGATAGATAGATAGATAGATAGATAGATAGATAGATAGATAGATAGATAGATAGATAGATAGATAGATAGATAGATAGATAGATAGATAGATAGGCAGGTAGACAGACAGACAGACAGACAGACAGACAGACAGACAGACAGACAGACAGAGAAATAGATAGATAGATAGATAGATAGATAGATAGATAGATAGATAGATAGATAGATAGATAGATAGATAGATAGATAGATAGATAGATAGATAGATAGATAGATAGATAGATAGACTGAGTGAGTGATTGATTGATTGATTGATTGATTGATAACACCGTGAGTGTTAAAACACACATTTTTACGACACAATAGGAATTTAGATTATTGAGGGGTGGCAGATAATCACAATAGGACGACATACAGAATACATACAGGATCTGTGTGTGGTGGTGCAAAAGAGTACCAGAGTGTATGTAGAGGGAAGCAACAGTTCTGAGTGCGCAAAACGCAACACTTTATTCTAATTTTCATCTCATAGCGATTATAATAATGCAGACACGCACCTGTCAGGGGTGGACAGGTACTTCTGCTTCTCGAAGCGCTTCTCCAGGCCCATCAGCTGCAGCTCTGTGAACACGGTGCGGCTCCTCCGGCCCTTCTTGGTCTTGCTGCTGCCGTCGGCTCCATGCTCCAGTTTACCCCGGAGGTGCAGGTCCAGCGGCAAGTGGTGGGAGGCCGGGCCGACCTGCAGGCCCGGAGCCGCCGACAGCAGCGGGGAGCCCAGCGGGCAGGACAACGGCGACATAGGGAACTTCAGAAGGCTCCCTTGGTCGGCTTTAAGCACTGACGACACATACAAGAACAGACAGAGGAAGACACACTGTTTAGTTTTTCTCCTGCTAGTATCAGGGACCCGAAGAGCTCGTTGCCTAAGTTATTTCGCTTTTATTTACCTTGAATGCATCAGTCAGCATCAAAATCCTAACTACATGCATGACAAACTGCATCTATGCCCCTGTGTATTAGAAATATCTTAAAAACTCTGAGTGAAAATTCTGCAAGAATAACAAATAAGGAACAAGATGCTGCTGGAGAGTCTAAGCCGAAAGTTTCTGTATATTCTGTCTTTTTTATGTATGCGAGTTGTCCGATTCTTTTTCAGTAAAGGCGAAAAGTTGCATCAGTTTTTCCAATTCTGCATATCTGATTCGAGACAGCAACACTAACTTCTCAGGTCAGAGTTCAGGGCCTTGTGGGCCTTTGCAGTTTCAATTCAGGGCTCTCCTTTGGAATAAACCAAGTTATTATGAATCTGATTCTGAAACACCCAGTTCCATCAAACAGCAACAACAGCGTGAGACTATGGTGCTGTGTTAGCATCACATTACTGAATTATTAATTATGTCATTTACATTCATATGTATCCCCATGCTCAGATTTGGATTTATTATTGTGTCTTTAATTCAAATAAGGTTGGTAATATGAGTCATCCCTAAACAAATCGAAGCATGTGGTGTACACTACCAGGCCCCTCTTACACACACACACACACACACACACACACACACTCATACTCACACACACACACGCGCGCGCGCACACACTCACGCACGCACACACTCACACGTATATATTTGCGCAAACTCCTTAAATTACAATTGATCTCACGGGTGGTTTTTGTGTAGCAGGTGACTCATCTGATAGAAAACACATAGGCTACATATAAGCACGACCAGCAATGTGCAGGTATAAACAAACACTCGACACATAAACTGTTACCGTAGAAGAGAGAGATTGTTTCTGGACTGTGAGTAAATACTGCAACATGCTTCAAATATGTAGGAATTATTCATCTTTTACGCTGAATCGCAGGAGATTTGCAACTCAGAACCCACATTCAACACACGCAACTTAAAAAAAGTTAACTCCTTCTATTTGTGCATCTGAAACATTTTAGTAATTTACCACTTTTGTCAACACAAATAGAATATTTGACTACGCATAAAATTCAAATAAACAATTTTCTAGGACATTGTCCTGTGAAACATCAATATTTTGTGTAATATTTGACTTGTTTTTAATTATTGCACATTGCTAGCTGCAGTTGACAGCAAACTAATTTTGTGAGCCACACAAAAGGAGCGATCTTGTTAATTTCTTTGTTAAATCCCAGAATTCAATTGTCAAATCAGTGCAGTGATAAAGGATATTAATAAAGGATAAAACACTCCATTCTTTTAATAACTGAACAAGAATTTCTCCAGGCAGACCAGGCAGAAACCTCGGATCTGAGTCGGATCACCGCTCCTCTGTCCTCTTACCCAGCTGGTTGGGGAAGGGTCGAGCCGACAGAAGAGCGTGGACCCCGAATTTGAGCAGCTCCCCTCCCGGAGCTGAGGCTTTGTGCTCCGGGTGGTCGGTGAGGATCTCCTCTATCATGAAACTCCTGTAGCGGTGTGTCCTGTGGTCGGGGAGGACCTCCGGAGGATAGTAATGCGCTCCCATATCCAGAGGATGCTGCATAGTCTGGCTGTGTGGTCCCCTCGGCGTAAAGATGGTCTCTCCTTCAGATGCTCCAGGCTGCGGTCATAGTCCCCTGCAGAGCTCCTACAGTCCGCAGTTCTCCACAGACCACCACAGGAATCCTTCAGGATTTAGATACACAGGTACAGCCGTCCTCTTCTGCGCCTCCCTGCGTCCTCTGAGGGGTCTCTGTGGAGATAAAGTCTGGACCTTGTTGCAAAGCTTTGACCGAAGCCTCCTGAGTCCGAGTTCATGCCCCACTGCGAGCGCCTTTATGTCTGTGCGCGCGCGCGTGTGTGTATCTGTGAATAAGTAGCGGAGGTATTCGTGAGCTGCTGAGTGCGTCTCTTTGGCAGTGCGTTGAGGAGTAAGCCTCGGGTTTTATGAGTCTCGTCGTGGCTCCACCTCTTCACAGGGTTTGTCTGCTTGGTGCCTTCACTAAGCCAAAGTTACATGCAAAGTCGCACATGCTCCTGCCTGGATTTATATGCAAAAGGGAAGAAAATAAGGAGCTGGAAGGACGGACATTTTATATCCTGCAGGTGACTGTGAGTTATATATAGGTCGTTATAGGCTGATGGTAAGGATGCGACAGAGTTGATGTAAAGCTGAAGATAAGTTAAGTTATACACAGTAACTGAGCAAAGGTGGAACAGTGACTGGGATTCCGATTAAAAACTCAAAATGATGAGAAAGAAGCTCCAAGTTGTAATTCTTGTATCGCACCTAACCTCTCTAATTCCCTTACAGAGCATCATATGTTTACATTGTGTGTAGAATTTGCATTACATTGTGTCATTCGCACACGGTGGTGTGCAGTCACAGCGAAGTTTCACAGGATTTAGCAGTTTCCAAATGTATTTATGCAAGTGTCTGTAAAGTAAAAAGGATTAAGAAATCAATGTCTGTCCAATCTCTTCTACTGTCCTTTAGTCACTGTGGATTTTTCCCCCCCAATTTGTCATATATGTAGTGCAACATCAGAGGCAGTATTTCACTTTACAGAGAACCTCAGGCACCACTGGCAGTTTTTTTTTTCTTTCTGTCGGTATTTTGACTCAAAATTCAATGCTCAAAATTAAGCAGTTTACCAAAATCTAAGATTTCTTAAAAAATGTCTGGCCTTTACGTATAACGTCTGCATGCATCCAAGGTGCTGTTTTACTTGGATATTTAAACTTTTAAACTTGTTTTTAAACAATTTATTTAAAATATGGTCCAGTGGTACACAAGGACTGATGTGACAAATGTTTCTACATTTTAACAACAATGCAAATTGGAACAGGATGAACTGTAGCTGGCAGTCTCATGCGACATGTATAAAATGGAAGTGACAATGAATATGATATTGTGAAGAAGAATTGTAAAATATATGTGCAACTGAAAAAAGATTTAAAGGTGTAACGACAGAAAAAATGAAAATATATTTTCCTGCAAATAAAACAAAGTATGAGAGAAACAGTGGATTGCATTAGATTAGATTAGAATTACATGGCAACACAATATGCTCTAGCATCTGACTAGACGTGCCAAAAGCACAGTGTGGATGTTCACATTGTTCATGAAAATAATTTTTATAAAGTAAAAGGAGGAAGAAGACGCAAATATGAAATATAATACAAAGAAAATAAAGAAAAATGCTATATGATAAAATACTTTTGATATTAACATCAGGAGAAATAAAGGTATATTACGTATATTTTGTCATGTCAAATCTGAAATTATTCTCAAGACAAGAGAGCATGACACCATGTTTGTGTGTCATGGATCATGTTTTGAGTTTTATATAAAAAGGATCATGAATTATTAGGCTAAGATTTTTTTAAGTGGCATGTATGACACATGATGCAAATTATGGTTTATTTTAAAAAAATCTAATCAATTTGCAGTTTAATACAAAATGTGATTGTCATACTGTGACAAATACAGTGTCACAGTACTGTATTTGCAAATAAGCATTTACATCGTTCATGTGAAGTTTGATTTTTTTCATCACTCTCCTACACCGATTGGGAACACATTCTTACTTTTAATACTTTCAAATCAGCCAAATATTCAGGGGAGAAGTCTGAGAACAAGCACTGAGCTGCAATCCATTTGCTGAGGTTGTTCAGTGCACTCCGCAAACTCCAGTGTGTTGAGTGGATGTGTGAGCATGAGAGAGAGTGTTGTCACCGTCGGCGGCTAAATTAATTGACATTGTTGGAAAGCATCTTCCTCTGGTGGTCAGTTCAGAGACTGCAGGAAATGCTTTCTTGCCAGATGGTGGTCACGACTATCTCCAACAACCGAACACACAGCATTAAATAATTGCAGCAGCTGCACAGTGCGACTCAGCAGAAAAAGTTACTTTAATAGATTATAAATATTAATATATATAATATATAATGCTGTTGCTGCCACATCCCCAGCTCTGTGAGCTACCTCAAAGCTCACAGGGTTATGCACTATGTTTGAACATATTCTGCTCTTTGTAGTCACATTTTGCATTTTACAGATACATCAACTGTATTACTTGAATCTTTGAGATGGGGGGGGGGGGGGGGGGGGGGAATAAAACCGTACATATGAATGTAAATATGAATATGAACGGCAGTAGCAACATAAGGAATTATCCATCATCAGAAATTAACTTGAATCTTGACATCAAACTGCAAATGAGGGGCTATCTATCTCAGTGTCAAATAATATTTGGCAAACTGCAATCAAGAAGAGCTTAACTCCTGGAGTCCCAAGATAATAATAGATAGAGGTATGTTAGAGTGGTTAGTGTGATTGGAATTGGATAACAGAATGTTGCCGAAAATTCTGATTCTGGTATTGTGACAGAGACAGACAGACACACAGGCAGACAGACAGGCAGATAGAAAGTCACAGTCACATGTCAAGTGATATCATCACTTGCCTTGCTGGTGACATATCAGCTCTCTCAGCTCATGATAACAGTGATAACAAATGATGTCTACACTCTGACAAGAACTCTGGCGACATCATCAGCAAAGTGACAGTATCATCACTTACCTTGCAATATTACATCATATTACTTGCATATTTTACAATTTACTTGTAATTATTGATACAGACTTGTATTTGAAGTTTATATTTACAGATATATATATTTGTAGTTAGAGTTTATAGTAGGTTTATTGCCATAACTGTGGTGTAATAGCTTTCCTTTGATGAAACATGGAGCCTAGACTCTGTGGATAAAGTTGCAGAGAGGAGCTTGGGATGCAGGGAGGATGCAGATCTGCCTCTGCGCTGAGTCTTGGCTGGACTGTGGTACAGTTGCAGCCAAAGTTTTCTCTCCCAAGCTTTCTATTGTTACTACAATTTTTCCTGTCTTGATTGTACACTGAGCTGTGCATCAGTGAATGTGGCTAAGAGAGAAATAGAGTGTGGATGGAGATTAACTTTATTATATTTACATTAGATTCCCAGCAATCCCTATCCCTATACCCATGGTCCCAGTTATCATTATTATTATCATTATTTGGCACAAAGCACTGTTTAAATTCCTTTTATCTCAGAGCATCAGCAGTGACCTCGTTGTCTTGTGAATGATCTAAGATAAATATGCCAGAACTCTGTATTATTATTATAATTATAATAATAATCATTATTATTTAGTAATGGCGAATATTAAAGCTGCTGACTTCTACTAATTAGAATATGAGGCCTTTCATCTATAACACTGCAATTTATAATTCTGTATTGAGCTTTTATTTTCTACAAATCTAGAATATAATCTCTAGGGTAGAATCATTTGCATTTATCTATATGTTATGTGGCTAAAAATAAAAGACAAACCCATAAAATAGACATTTTATCATAAAAAATACTCCCACTCTGTTGCATCTACTTTAATTATAAGAGATCAAACTCTATCCCCCAAAGTGAAATTATTCTCTCAGCATGGTCCTAAACATCATTTATTGTATTCAGTGGAATTAACAAATAAAGGTCACCACTGGTCATTATTTACCTTTCTTTATCTAATCGTATGAATAATCAGCTGATGGGATGCTTTTATTGAAGACCCATCCTCAATTGACTTTCACTCGCCTGGGCAGGTAAAGGACCATCTTCAGATTGTACAGACTGATGGGACAAAATGTCCATGAGTGATAAGATCTTGTCATTGCAGCCGGGATGAAATGCAAAATAGACCGGATCTTTATATGCTGGTCCAAAAATGTGAAAGAGGTAGAAAAAGTTGTGAGAGTAACAACCCATTATTAGTCCAAATCCAGCTGAGGTATTTGGAAAGTGTCATGATATATCTAAAGTCTGTATGTTTCCAGGGTGCTGAGGACAGTCACTCGGTATCTGCTGATGGAGAGAAAATGAGAAATGAGACATTTTATTGATCCAACCAAGAGCAGAAAGAGTGTCTGAAGATCGAGATCGGTAAATGAATGGAGTCAAGAACAAATTGTTGCAGCCACTCGGCCCTTCCTGCAGTAGTTTGGAGACCCCTGTACTAGAGACTGAATTTAGTGTAAACTCTATGAATACTGTCTCTAGTCAAAATCCGCTGGACTGTCAATAAAGGTCTGTACAGGTCACACAGCTCTGAAAGGACCCACTCCCACCACATCTCTGCGGAGCTCGCGCTGCCTAGTAAGTCACGTGACGCAGCTGGACCGTTGTACATGACGTCAGGCTGCTATGTTAGCTCGGGAGCTAGCTCCACCTAGCTGCCCAAACGATGAGGCCATCGGGGAACTCCGACCTACTACCTGCCACCAACAAATCAACCATGGCTTTGGAGCGATGAACGGACAATGTCAGATGATCTACAGACAGCCCCGGCCGCAGACGACAGGAAAACGGTGAGTTAGGCCCTAAGTAGCAGCATTGTGAGCTAATGCGCTAGCGCTAAGACCTCAGCCTGCAGCATCAGCAGCATCAGACTGGTCCATCATGACACTCTAACTCCAGAAGTTCATTCAACCTTTGTTTATTGTCAAAAGTCGGACCACTGAATGACAAACTATACAGCACAGTAGACAACACAAAAAGCAACAATCTCTAAGCATAGTAAATGTGAAAATGTGAAAATTAATATATAGATTTATGTCGCTAGTTTCCAGCTAGCGACATAAAGAGTCCGAACATGTGAGTGATGGAAATCAGGTCTGAGCAGCCTGTGACTGCAGACTCTGACAAACAGATGCTGAACATACATAGGTTAATCTCCTCCAGATAGAGGAGGCGAACTAATTGGTTTCAAATGTGATACCGATATAAACTGTGGTACAACTGAACGACAACTAATCCGTTTATTGATCTGGGAAAATAGGTAATGGAAATTATTTTTCATTGTTTTACTTTTCAGCAAATTATTTTCTGATTTCATCTTCTGAAACAGGATTCAATTCATCGCTTATATCTTTGAGATGGCGCCTGTAGGCTAAACTTACATGTGTTACTACTATTTAACATGCATATTTATATATGTATGCATATGTAAGCAACGTTGTAGAGATTAAACAAATACAGTTACATACTGCTGCATACTAGGCAGAAGGCATACATGCACCTGTGCCTGCACCTGCTCCATTTGAACCTGGACCCTCTGCCTCCTGGTCGATTATGGATCTAAGTGAAATGGATGACTATCATCTGTTGAGACTGAATTAGTGTTTTCCAAGCACCCCAGCTGACTCAGGTCGTAGAGACTGTTTAGAGGATGACCTGCAATTATTCTACCAGCAGATAAAGGAAGAGTAAGAGCAGATTAAGTAAAACAGGAATTAAACTCCTTCATAAAAACAATGCTGACATAACAACATTGATGGTATAAAACTACAAACACTGATGTGCCTTTTTACACACAGCATCGATCAGAGGCCTGTTTGGTGTTGACTCAAACATTTGTTTTTGATTTCTCACTTCACACATTTAAGTCCCTCCTCTCTTGATGCAGAACAGAGAAGGAAAATCCAATTCTGAAAAATGCTGGTGTATTAGAATATGCTTAAAATCACCCAGTCATTATCATACATGCTCTGTACCTTACCGTTTGTATATTTTTATTATAAATAAAAAATGGACTTGCACTACACTTACATAAACTTACTACAAGTGATAAAAACCCTACAAATCATCCATCCATTTATTCGTCCATTTTTCATCTTACATGCTTTGACATTATCACCACAGGGCTTCTGGTGCCAGTCCTTGACAGGTCTTACACACACACACACACGCACACACGCACACTCACCTTTTATGCACTTCAGAGTCTCTGATTGACCTTAACATGCATGAGTATCTGGAGATAATGAGAGAACATACAAACTCCACACCTAGGAGGCAAACCCTCTTGCTGTGAAGCAACAGCAACAGAATGTCTTTCTAATTAAAGGAGAAAACCGAGAATGCTTTATGAGAGCAGTTAATTAGCCACAGATGGATGACAGCAGCTCTCTCTTTCTCTATCTTTATCTTTTCTTTCTATCACTATCTTTCTCTTTCTCTGTCTCTCTCACTCTGTCTGCCCCAAGCTTGCGTTGCCTGTATGACTGAGGAGGAAAATCAGAAATGTCATGTGACATGTTTATATTATATCGCTGCTGAGTGACAGCCAGCTGCTCTGTACCGGTGGCCAGGCTTCGCTCTGCCCATCCTCCATCCCACGTGTGCAGCCAGGTGTTGGGTGGAATCAGCAGAGGAAGGTGACATCCAGCTGACACCTATTAGGAGACATATGGGTTTTAAACAGTCTTGATTAGGATCTCTAATTCACAAATGTGTTGATTAAGGAGTGGCTGTGTCTAAAATCAGCCACACATTCACTACTCCTTACTCCATGTCTTGTCAGTTATTTTACATCAAAAACTTTACAGTAAGGCCATTAGTGAAAAACAAACACTTAATGTCACATAAATAAATGAGAAACAATAAACATGGCAAATCACTGGTGGCTGGTAGATTTTCAAAACAAACACGAACAAACAAAAACATTTTTTCATGGTAAATCCTTTTCCATATTAATAAATGTCTGCTGCAACTTTGATTTCTTTTTAATCGAGGCAAAGTACTTTCCTCTTTGGCTTTTATTAATTGAAATATGGGGTCATTTCATCTATGACACTGCATATTACAATTATGTATTTATCTATTTTTAAATATAATTTAATAGCTGTTCTTCATGGTTTATACATATATATGTGCTGCGCCACATGATTGTCCTCTATCTCTACTTTTTTCTGCCTGACAGCAATGCATAGCTGTACAATGAGTACACAATGAGTAGTGAGTTCTCACTACACATTTGGACAGCACTACAGGATGCCATACTTACTATAGTGTCAAGTGAATAATTTTGGACACAGCCATGGTGTGAGGAGCACCATCCTGCTGGCCGTATTTCTTTATCGGCACGCTCAGCAGAATCGTCTCTCACATCCCACACTCATTAGCAGCATGTCTGGAGGGCGTCCTCTCATGTCTACTGACACTTTTGCTTTTTCTGCTTGAATAAGCATATGGCTCCAACGCGAATGTGAGAAGTGTTTTGCTTAAATTGTTCTTGATAAGTGGGTGAGTGAAGAGATTGCATTAGCTCGATATCATGTGGTTAATATTTGATGCACATACGTCACATCTGTCATGAAGAACACCTTCTCATTCATCAGCTCATTATTGAGAGCTTCCTTTAAACTGTGCCAAGTGGTGTCAGGATCCAGCAGGACAGACTGCTGAAGTGATTGGATCGGCTTCTTTCCGGCTGTAATGTTGGAAACACTTCAGCCAGTGTCATACAAGGTTTTGGTGGCGTATTAGTTTGTAACAAGAAGAGTGGATTACAGCGTAAAAGAAGTCCAAAAAGGTTGTGGATGGAAAGAGACAAGCTCTAATTTTACATTATCAATTATTCATAGATTACAGGAGCCTTACTCTTAACGGGAGCGACACTGTGACCTGAGCGTGACCTGTCGTCCCTAGTTTGCTTTTCACTCGCATTTTGTCACCTTTTCATTGAGAATAAATACAAAAAAAAGTAACCACAGTTATAAGAAAAGTAATATTCATTATAATGATTACTCCTTTCATGTAGATTGATGCTATTTGTGAAGATGGTTCTTACGATAGAGGGTTTAATCCTTGTTGGACTGAGGGCCTGCGGGGTTTCCTCTCACAGTCCAAAAAAAATGCAAGTTTAGGTCGGACACTGAATTTCCCCCTGGCGTGAGTGTGAGTCTATGTGTGTGTGAGTGCGAGTGTGTGTGTGTGTGTGTGTATGTGCGTGGATGTGGTTGTCGTGTGAGGGACTGGCGACCTGTCCAGGCTGTGTTCACCAACGTCTCCCTGTGTGACCTGCAGCTCAGATCTCCAGGAAACCACGAAGGTGCAAAGAGGGTAAGATTGATGGTTTGTTGAGTGTGTCACTGTAGCAAGTCAATGTATGCATCTATAGTAGTATATGATATTTAGATTTAAAGGTAATTGCAAAGATAGTTGATTGTCTTCCAGTCAAGAAAATAATAGATGATAGTTAAAATCACCAGAGGCTCAGTTTCATGTAGCTCAGTTTTCCTGTCCTTGATTTGAGATTTTCTACATTTATATTTCTCAGATCTATTTTTCAGAGTGCAGCACCAATGTCACACTGTACATGCTGTAATTTTCAAACCTCAGTTTTTGTTGTTTTGACACAGTACTTCCTGGTGATTGTGTTCAGCTGATAAAGCTTTTTTTTCACATTAAAACAAAGTAAAACTGAAACGAACACTTACTTGTACTCATGTGCTTGTTTACTGTCTGCAGTGCACTGATGAAAATGAAAGTCATCTCGGGGTAAAGATATAAATTAGTAACGCACTTAGTTCCACAAAATCTGATTTACCAGCATACATATCCCTGTATTCCTGTTCCCTTTTTTAAATCCAGCACCTTGGAGTAGAAAGTGCGCTTGAACCCAAGACGCCTGATGATGAGAATATTTATTTATACTTGGCCGAGGAGAATCCAATGAATAACACGCTCTGTTGTAACTCTTCTCTCATTTATGCCATTACAAACCTCTGAGGAAAAACATGCAGTATGCATGCAGTACACATCATTTTCACAGTACTAAAACTGCACACTGGACACACTGCTTTTCTTGTTCTGCCTGCTATCCCCCAAACTGAGGACTACTTTATTTTTGACTGCACCTCATTTTGTGAAATATGAGATAAACTGTAATGATTTGTTTGGTGTCCAATTGTGGCATGATAGAAATAAGTCATGGTGCCACTTCATAAAGTAAAGAGAAAAGATGAATTCATTTAATAGGTTAAATCCTGCCTCATCTGACTCTCAACTCTGTGATAAACCATCTTCATTGATTATATCAAAAAGGGAGGAAAAAGCAAAGGTCAAGGAATCATTAGCCCATCAAAAAGTTAGCATGTGAAGTGCAGCGAACTCACTCAATTGTTAATGGACCACAGCGATGCAGAGAGCTGAAAAGGTGCAGAGTTTCACTCCAGCAACAGTAGTTTGCACAGTTGAAGAGACCCACGAGAGGTGTGTAGGTAACATAAGAAACACTTCATCTTAAGAGTTAAATTGACACTGTGGCTGATCTGTGTGATACAACTGTAATACCAGCCTACCTAAATCTTATGTACAAGTCAAAGAGCATGTGGATCTGTTCACTTAAATAATTAAACATGTAACAAAAAAAAAGCAGAACGGAGGAATGGGCTTAATCCTCTCATCTGAACACACTGACTGGTTTCTGCTGAAGTTCTGCACAGTGTGAAGATGTGTGATGTGTGGTTTGTAACTCAGCACCTTGGTTCTTGGGTTTGTATGTTTCCAGTTTCCACGCCCACCTGCTCCCAGAGGTGCTGTGGTCAGACTGACACATGAGCTGATGACATGGTGGCTCAGTTTGCACGTTTCTCTCTCTCTCCCTAGGGTTATCTTGCCAGGCAACGCTGTGCACACTGCCCTCGTCTCATTTCTGTGTGTGTGTTCCTTGTCACTGCTGAAGCTTCTGCTTGGAAGCGGATTTTTTTTCCCTTCCCCTGCTTGTTTGTTTTTATTTGGCGTTGACAAACAATGTTCATTCACGCCTCTTGCAGCCCCTGCCATGGCAGCTGGTGTCAGCATACTGAGTGACTTGCCCTACTCCATGAGTGGAGCCCGCAGTAGAGGGATCAGCACCGAGATGGAGACAGGTAGGAGAGCCCTGCAACACAGACAATAAAACACAAAAACATCTTATGTTTCTGTTGATGTTGCTCAAAGCAACAACAACAGACTAAAGATGGAAAGATATTTGTAAGATAAATTTCCTTTTTACGTTGGAAGTTAATTACACATTAGACAACATTTTTGACTCACGATAAAATCTCAGTAGAATTGCAACTGGAGATAAGAAAGAACATGATTTTTTTTTCCTTAGACTGTAGTGTATGAAGAAATACATGCTTACATACATATATTGCATATTTGCCTGCATGTGAAGCTGTTTCTGGAAATCCTGAAACTGGATCTGGAAAGCCAGAGGGTAGTGAAACAGAAATGATGCTAGTGGATATACGTTGTCATACAATTAAAACAAACACACATTGTCTTGTTTCAGGTTATTTTACTTTCTTGCATTGTTGTTTGAGTATTTGCATTTCCGCTTTACTTTTGAAAACAAAATTTTCAGGTTAAACAAACAAGGCTGATTTATTTGTCATGGCACATGCTATTTATGTATCTGAAATTCTACAGATATATATATATATATATATATATATATATATATGACTGAAACTGGTATTCTGTGTTCCCATCAATAGCTCATGAACAGCAACTTTTTTTCTGCACCTTTTTTATTGTCTGCAATCTGCACCTTTTTTCCTGACTTGAAAGACATTCTGACTTTTTTCTAAAAATTCTGAGTGAGATTTTAAAAACGTACAAGTCAAAAGTCTGAGTCAGAATTCTGACTTGAAAAGTGGAATTCTGACTTTTTCTCAGAGCTGACTTCAAAGGCAGAATTCTGCATTTCAAGTCAGAATTCTCATTTTTTTCTCAGAATTCTGGCTCATAATTCTGAGTCAGAATTCTGACTTGAAATGCATTATTCTGCCAGAGTTTTGTGAATGAGTCATCTAAATAACATGACCAAGACACTCTGTCTGGCCAGCATTGGCTATCCTTCCAGGTTAATTAATGATGTAAGTGTGTTTTTTTTTCTTTTTTTATTTCAGTAATGAATGTTTTTCTGATGCACTCTGAACTGGAGTTGTTTATACAAAAGGTTCTGGCATACCCATGGCATCAGGAAAGGATTATAGGGATAATCAACAATCTCTTTCCTCTTGAGCCAATATCTCCCCTTGAGAAAGCAATTCCTAATGGATTATTTGAGTAAAAAAAAAAAAAAAGGATCTGATCCGAATTGCAAACCAAACAATAGTGGAAGGAAAAGTGAGAAATATAATTAGTTATAACCAAAAATACATTTATAAAAGCATATGTAAGTGTCACGCATACTCACTCATAATGGAAACAATACCCTGCTTCCTAGCTGCACTGGCATGCATCATATCAATATTTTTTACTTTCATCATTACATGATTAATACAAGATGAGATCAGTTTTTAAACACATGGAAGCAACTTGTTTTGTGAACCATGTGTAAACCTTCCTGAAATATCAAGTTCTGCACCATCATCCTGTGAGCTTTGTCACAAGCTTTGTGACAAGTAATTCCTGTTTCCTCTAGTCCTGATCGTACGAGTGAATTATCAGCTGGTTCAGATAATACTGGTAGAAAAGAAGAGAACTGGGAAATGTTTTTGTGGCCATGAGTTTAGAGGTCATGCTCTCAATTGCTCTTATTTTTTTGTAACTTCAGCTGTTGCTTATTGGCTGACACAAGCGTCAGACCTGGCCTTAAGACTCTAGCAGAGAGATGCTGCCTTTCCTTGAGGGAGCAGGTCCAGAAGTTGATGTCAGTCAGAGAAAACATACGGTATTCTGAAGTCCAGTTTGTGTGAACATCGTAAACAAAACTGCTGTCAAAGATTACATCACGTTGAACTTGTGGAAAAGTACTGAGCTGTGTGTAAGTGGCATCGCTGCAAAACATAATAATGATTAGTCCTTCAATTCTCATCAGCCAAGTACTGATAAACCTTTTCATCAGCTGACATCCTGGACTCTGGAGTGCTAATTAATCCTGTCACGAATGGGCTCCAGGCTTATAGTCTAGTGCATCTCTTGTCTTTGCCATTTCTCAATCTGCCTGCTCGACAGCGAGGCAAGAGTATCGTTTCACCTTTTGGCCTCAGTCTGATGGTGTTGAGTCAAACTGTTGAATTGTTGAACAGGCTTCAAGCACACAGTCTATGATGCCGTTAAGTAGTCTGCTCTCCCATAGTTATAGCTCATCTGTTACTGATATACAAACGCACAAATACATGAAAAAACTCTAATGTTAATGTCAGTAGCAGCCAAAAACAGTAGTTTAAGATACACAAAAATGAAGTACATAAAACATTCTTCATTTCTATTTATTTAACTATTAAATAATTTATATCAGTCAGAATGATAGGTTGAACTTTACTTTAGGCTTTGATGACTTTTGACAAGTGTTTGTTTTTATCATTGGTGTTTGGTATAAACATAATTCATTATGATATTTAGTCAAATGTCAGTGGTTGCTTTTTGGTGATTCTGTCAAAAGCTGAAAAAGGTCCACTGTTAGCACGTGTACATGCTGCTTGTTCAGGGCTTTGAGCCATCAGATGGATGGCCTTGTAAGCAAGCAAGTACTGTATGGCATTCTCCTCTCTAATTAATACGCCGCCCGCCTCAGATCTGTGTGGTCTGCATGTGTGTGTGTGTGTGCGCATGTGTTTGCGTGCGAGCACAACACTGGCCCCTATCTGCCTCCCACTGATGACTTTGGAGACGGTTGTCATGGTGACACTTCAGATGCTACTGATGAACCGATAGGTTGTATTTGCCCGTCTTTGTGAACGGGCGATTGTTGTTTGATGATTCACCATAGCCTCAGAGCCGCTGTGGCTGCTGCTACTCTGTGCCAGTGCAGTGAGAGTCGCAGCTCAGGCAGCAGCTCAGGCAGCAGCTCAGGCAGCAGCACAGCCCGCGCCACAGGATGCCGTTGCTAAGAGGACGCCACTCAATAGCCGGGGAGATGACGGGTACCATCAGGCGGCACAACCGAAGACACTCGGCCTCGGACATCCTGCTGAAAGTCTTGCAACGCAGACGCAGCTCTGCCCTTGAGATCCTCTCCTCGTCCTCCCACAGAGTGATGATGGCTCTCAGCATGAACCAGCCTTCCTCTGAACACAAGACCAGAAGACGTAACAACAATAAAGAAACAACTGTTTATCTATGTTTTTTTTCTTTTAATTATTTCTTTTGCATTTATGGTTGTGATGTTGACCCCATGAAAGGCATTTCCTAAAAAAGTTTTGTATATTTGTTTTGTGTTTCTTTCTTTTGGTCTCCCTCTGCAGCCAGCGCTAGAGTGCCTACAGCAAAGTACACCAAGATGGGGGAAACCCTGAGGCATGTCATTCCAGGTCACATGCAGTGCTCCATGGCCTGTGGTGGTAAAGCCTGTAAATATGAAAACCCCTCTCGCTGGAGTGATGAGGAGCAAGCCATCAAAGGACTCTATTCGTCCTGGTAAGTTGACCGCTGTGACAGCGTGTAGTAACAGTTGCTGCTCACTCAGCACGGGTCAGTCAAGTCCACATTACTTGTTATATGACAAATCAATACATTTGTCCTGGTTTTTTGCTTTGCACAATAGCCTGCTTTACATTGTAATCATCCCTAGTTTGAGTGTGGTTGCATTGTCTGTAGATATTTTTCTATTGTGCATAACTTGCTAAACAATTCTAATTAAGCATCTCTTTTTTTCTGATTTTGTTGTACTGTATCTACCACAACCTCCTCTAATGCATATCATATTCTTTACTTACAGGATTACTGACAACTTGCTAGCTATGGCAAGGCCTTCTACTGAAATCATAGATAAATATAATGTAATTGAACAATTCCAAAGGTACAGTAGCCCCCTCCTTTCACATTTTAATTCATATGTTTGATTTATTTGATTCTCAACTAACACTGAGATAAACAGTGAAATGTAGTTGAATATTTTTTTCCTCTTCAATTTGCTGTCTTATGTTCGTGTTGTGTGGACTTGTTGTGCCTTGCTTGTTGGGTTCCTCTCTGTGCTGACATGGACCTGTTGCTGTTTCCAGGTGTGGTTTGAAGACAGTCATCAACCTGCAGCGGCCAGGAGAACACGCCAGCTGCGGCAACTCACTGGAGCAGGAGAGTGGCTTCACATATCGACCTGAAACCTTCATGGAGGCAGGCAGTGAGTCTCCACATGCATCCTCTCAGACATATATCTGCTCAAAGACACCTCAGCAACAGGCCACTCAGCTCTGAAATATGTAGGCGTCCATGAATAAATATGACTGTGCTCATGCATTTGTGCCATCGGGAATAAAAGATGCGATTGCATCACTTGAATAAAGAGGCAAAATCCTTTTTTTTTTTAACCAAGAGCTAGGTTCATTTTAGCAGCACAGAGGACAGAGAGTGTTTCTAGAGGATACTCACTGGTTTAGTTAATGTTAGGACCAGAAAAGGTTGCTTAAACTTGGAGGTCTTCTCGGCATCTGGGGTGAATTTGTCATTTCACACTACATCTGTCTTTAATGTAATTATGCTGAGATTTTATGAAACTGAGTAAATTTGCTATCAGAATGAATTCATGGGTTAAACATATGTTCTTAAACTGTCACTACAAAACAACATCAGGTGTAATCTGGTTAATTTGACCCAGAGTAAAAGGGTTATAGTTATGTTAAATGGAATTCAGTCAGTAATGTGTCTCAACTAACAAGGTTATTATTTATTCTTTACTTGTTTAACATATATACAGAACATAGAGTTAATGTAGTATTTTCTGGTGTTTAATTCAAGCTGTTTAGTGCACCACTTGCCCTGTTCAAATAGTAATTTTATTAAGTATCATTTCTGCATGTTATGATGCAGGGTAATTTTTGTTTCGGATGCCACTAGAGATGTTTCCCAGCAACAGGTCTGCCTGAGGGCTTTAGGAGCAGTACCCATTCAGATTGTAGTGAGCACTCACTTCAGTTTGTAAACTGCATCGTGGATGTATTTATAAGAGAAATGGTCAGTGACTGACTGCACAGTAATCTCTGTGGATCACTCTGTGATTCTCTATGGTAAATATCTAATGAGAGACTAAGGCAGATTTCACGTTTGTTTTGTGTTTTGCATATATCTGGAATGTAATACAGTCCCTTTTGACCAGGTAATCACCCAGGGATCCCACGTGTTCCATGTTTTATGCCATGGGATCTTTACAATCTTGATTGCCCTTCCTAACAAGCTCTCCTGAGAGTCCTTCCCAAGCCATCTAAACACAGCATCACCTACATTTTGAATTGTGCTGTCCAAAGGAAAGGCAATGAAATAGCTCACTTGAAGTGAAGATTGATTTTATTCTCTTAGATCAGAGGTGGACATTCCTGTTCCTCGTGAGGCCGTGTCCTGCATGTTGTAGATGTTTCCTGCTCCAACACACCTTCAAATGAATGCCTCATAGCAGAACTCGATGATTGGCTGATCATTTCAATCAGCTGTGTTGGAGCAGGGAACATCTAGGGGCTCATGAGGAGCAGGAATGGGCACCACTGCCTTGTGTAGTGTATACAATTTTCAAAGTATTCCTTTAAGGTGAGCAAAAGGAGATTGATTAAAGAGCAATTAAAGCAGCCTCAGCAATGTAGTATATAAATACTCAGTCTCTGTACTTTAAGTAGTCACTTAACACCAGACCCACAGCAGCTCTTAAGACAATGGCTCCTTCTTAGGCCTGGAAGAAGAGGACAAATTGAGTTAACTTAATGACAGAGGCCATTCATTTATGACATTTATTTTCCAGCAGTTTGAACCATTAGACAGGCAAATATAAAACAAGCTGCATTAAATATTTAAGGAAGCAAAGATTTTTTTTTTTAGAATTTCTGAAAAGGACATCAAGAGGTGGCAAACACTGATAAGTAGAAAGAAAAGATAAAAATTTATAATGAAAATTAAGGATGCAGAAATTTTTAAAAATGCTACATATGTATTAATATATTTCATCGATAACAAGTACTGCTTTTTCCAGAGGGTTCTAGCCTTTGTTTTAGTATCTCCAGGGAGAGCAGTGTGAACTCTGATTTTGTTAAAAGACAACAGAGTAGCATCACTGTTAGAATTGGAACGAAGATTTTGGATAAAAAAGACAATGTCTCTGCAGTGGTGCTGCTTAATGGCTCTAGATCATTTGTAAACCCGTCATTTTGAGTTTAGCATTGTTAAATGCTAAATCCATGGGGCTTCTCAATATAAGATGACCAGCACTTTCTGCAGAGGGTTTAGGCTGATGAACAACCTGATGAACATTCATCTGACTTTGTGCATTTCAGTTTATTACTACAACTTTGGGTGGAAGGATTATGGTGTGGCATCTCTGACGACAATCCTGGACATGGTGAAAGTCATGTCCTTCGCTGTCCAAGAGGGGAAGCTCGCTGTCCACTGTCATGCTGGCCTTGGAAGAACAGGTTTTTAACACCAACAATTTGGAAGCACTTAAATCCTCAATTATGTATGCAAAAATGTCAATTAATTTATTTATTTTTTGCTAAATGTTGCCACCGTGTAGGTGTGTTGTTGGCTTGTTACTTGGTTTTCACATCCCGGATGAGCGCTGACCAGGCCATCCTGTTTGTGCGAGCCAAGAGACCCAACTCCATCCAGACCAGAGGCCAGCTCCTGTGCGTCAGGGAGTTTGCTCAGTTTCTCGTCCCTCTCCGGAGCGTCTTCTCCTGTGCTGAACCCAAAGCAAGCGCTGTCACTCTGTCCCAGTACCTCACCAGGCAGCGTCACTTGCTGCATGGCTATGAGGCCCGACAGATGAAGAATGTGCCAAAGATTGTCCAGCTGGTGTGCAGGCTGCTGGTGGACATTGCGGCCAACAGGCAGGCAGTGATTGAAGAGGAATGGCTGGAGATCCCTGACCTCACTGCAGAGGTAGAGAAGACGGTGTCCCAGCAGGCTCTTCAGCAGCTTGGCAAAGAGATGAGAGGGAAGGGGATTCCTGTTCCACAGTCTCAGCCTCTCAGCCCAGCTGCTCTGCAGTACAGACCTCTGCATGATCAGCCTCTCATCAGTGACAATGAGCTCGACCCCCTGTGGAGGAAGCAGAATGTAGAAAGCCCTCTCAGATTCACCCTGTCCAACAACCGGAGCCTCAGTGATTCTGTCCTTAACAAACTTGGATCCGAAGAGTACCCTTTTGAAAATCTGAGGAGTGACAGACCCGTCAACTCCCGGATCAAACATTCCTTGTCACAGAGCAGCCTTTCTGATTGTAACCCTTCCACGTGTTATGACCTTGCTCCTCAGGATATTATCAGCAGCATTCTGGAGCCCAAAACAGAGGAAAAGCATGACATGGTCTCAACCTTTGTAAAGAAGCAGCTACACAGGGGCCATCAGAGTTTGTCCTTCGATCTTTCTGACCTGGGAAAATTACATTGTAACGCCACACTGCCAGCCTTACCACCCAAAAACAAACTGGTATCCAGTGACAAACAGACAGAGGCTGATATGTCAGCAGGAGGTGCAGACAGAGGGAACACCATGGATGTTCCCCTCGTCACTCTGCAGTCAGAGCTGTCCCCAGAGAGCAGATGTCTGCAGGTGGCCAAAGCTCTGGCCATTGACCTGACAGACAAGAACATCATCTCCAAGGTGTCGTTGTGGCAGGTAAAGCACTTTGTAAAATATTCTCAACGTAACCTGAGAAATGTGGATGTCTTAATATATCCCCATATTTCTACATTGTCAATGACATTGTTTACACTGCTTTGAATCGTCATAAAATTGATAGAGGAGTCCGATTCATCCAGTGTCCAGGCTGCAAAGTTGGTGTTTGAGTGCTTTCAGGGATTAAGAAACACAATTAGAGCCATATTAGTATTTTTCTTATCTCATTTTAACTTCAGTTATTTTCCACTGTGTTGTGACGTGTAGACGGAGCTGAACTCCAGAGAGGGAGCATGGGAGAGATTGTGTATGGAGAGAGATCCTCTGGTCCTGTCTGGTCTGATGTGGTCATGGCTAGAGCAACTCAAGGATCCAGTCATCAGCAGTGAGGATATAAAAGGCCTCAGTGAGAAGAATGTCAACCCGCAGAATGCCCTCGACTCACTGGAAAAGGTAACTGGGTAGAAGACCACAGCATCAGTGGCTGGTGCAAGCTGAGATAACTGCCCACTACATGCTGTAGATCAGCAGGTGGTATTTGTTTGCCAGTTTGCTAGTAGTTTTTGTTTTGTTAAAGTTTGTTATAGTTTTCCATCACAGGAATACATAAATAAAACAAGGAAAAACTGAGAAAACTGTTTTCACCATTTATATTCAGCATATTTTTTTCTACTGTGAATAGTGGTTCAAGATGGTCAGAATTTGCCATACAATGTGCAGTTTGTACAAAGGGTTTAGATTATTGTAATTTATTTTTTATCTGCTCTGTGCAAGTTATAAAAAGGTTATCCAGTTACACTTTTATAATTACAAAACTGCAAAATTCAACAAAACATGAGTGCAACTCCTGGTTGAGCTTGTGTTTTTTAATTCAGAGTTGGTTTCAGCAGCCAGTGAAGATAGAAAGATAGAAAAAAGATATTACATGTTTGTAGCCATATTTAATTGTCTGGATTTCTATACACTTTTAGTCTGCTGTGTCTTATATGAGCTCAGCTCACTGAGCCCATTAGACAAATGTTGTTTTTTGTCAATGATTTTTGTGTTATTGTTATTGCTAGAGAAAATTTTGACTCTTCTCTCCGTAATAGGGGCACAGACTCACCTTGTTGTGCATCCTTGATTGTGCTGCTCGCCTGCTGCCAATGCCTGAAGAAATAGAGTCTAGTTTTCTCAACCAAACAATAAAAGTGTTTACTAAGGTGAGCATTTACTCAAAGTCCTCATTGAATATGTTATTGTGGAAATAATTGACAACAGCTGACTTTTTCTCCTCCCGCCAGATTGACCCTGTCCCAGAGAAGAATGAGTCCTTGTACACCACCCTTAAAGCAATCCTGACTCCTATTCTTTATGAGCTGAGTGACAAAGCTGTAGAAGAGACTCAAGACTAATTCACCCTCAGTGGGACCTGGTCTGATGTGAGGGAAGGCTCTTAAACAGGGTTACACTCTCAGTTCTTGGGCATTACTGTATTTTAAGCCAGTTCCTTGTTTATGACACTGCTGAGATTCGCCAATCTTAAGTTGTTCAAGATATTTCAAAACTGTGTTATAGCATTTCAGTCTCCTTCAAAGCTCTTAATAGACCCTTAAGCACTGCCATTCTCCATGTTTTTGTGCCACTGTGCTCTGTTCGAAAGCAATTGTTTTGTTGTCTGTTCTACTGTAATATTTGTGAGGGACTTGATGTTGCTCTTAATATCTGTTAGTTGGTAGGAATATGACTGAGAAATATTCTCACGATGCTAACATAATGTTATTTAATGTGTAAGTCGGCAGCTGTCAAAGCTGCGAGGGGGAAAGTGGGGTTCTTATTTAAACCAAAAGATGTTTTTACACTGTGCAGATGCTACAATGTGTCTTATTTATTCGGACCGTCTCATTTGAAATGCAGCAGTCGGTTTGATAACTGTAACCTGATGAAAAAAAATGGATATTGGCTTTGTTTGTGCAGAGTGTTTTCCTAGAGTCAGTTGTATACGATGGCTGTTATAAATGGCAATGCAAATTTGACAGCCTACATTGCATTCTCATTTCCAATCAATTCTATGTCTTCAATACGGCATGCACCAAAAGAACCTCTCTCTGCACTGTTCTGTTCATGCA
Source organism: Karalla daura (assembly GCA_029224185.1). NCBI lineage: Eukaryota > Metazoa > Chordata > Actinopteri > Chaetodontiformes > Leiognathidae > Karalla > Karalla daura. The sequence goes on from CM055188.1 coordinate 15,659,488, forward strand.
TTTGTCAAACGTAAGTCTGCCTCCGCTGTTTGCATCTAGCAAAATGTCTGCCTCAACTTAAATGGCCTCTGTCAGGTCTCTGTCAAGCTGCTGTGTGTATTGTAGCCTCACCTTGTGTGTATGTGTGTGTGCGTGTGTGCATGTGCATGTGTAGCTGTTGAGATGAGTCAGTGGTTGCCTCATATATGTCTCATGTATGGACATGATGTTATGTAGATCTGCTGACACGCTGAATGTGGTTATAATAATACGACAGACATGAGACTGTGTTGAATTTCCAACGAGCACTATTTTTTTCATTGTAACTACAAGCTTCTTATTACCGAATTAAATAGAACTTACAGCAAACTGTGTTTATTTCTTATCAGATGTTCAGCATACATATGTGAACGAAGCGAAGCCTGCCACCTGCTGGTCCTGCAGAGGCAAAGCATCCAGATCTTCCCTAATATTAATTCCTAAAATTAAAAAGATATTCTAATAATGATGCTCTGGCCTCATAAGTATTGTCATTGCAGAAACACTGCAGTCAAAACCACTGTGAGCAGCTGGATCCTATTGCCCTTGTGGAAATGTATTGAGCCTTATGGCAGTGCCTTTAGCTTATTGTAAGGTTGTCTCCAGACTGCAACACAATAACTGAATGCAGTTTTATCATAAAAAAAACAAATATTTTACATTTCCAAACTGGTAAATGCAAATTATTGAATCTCAGTTAATAATTTTGATCAAAACTGAATATTCACTCCTGATCAATCATAGATACAGAATCAAAATCAGTAGAAAGCAGAATATGTGGTTAGAAGCTGTGTTCATGCCCCTGTGCAGCAGTGAGAGGAAAACAAAAAAAAACATGGCTCTCAGGTCCTTTATATCAGCCCTGTTGCAAAGAAATATCAGTCCTTGATACGATGACGAAATTGTATTACACGTTGTATTGGATGACGTCAAAGGGGTCTGAAAAAAATCTATTCGAAGCAAGGACGGTTGTCGTTCTGAGATACTCAACAAAATCTACAGGACAGCGTCTTAAAAACAAATGTCGATGAATTGAGTAAATGGACGGCTTATGAAACGTGATCATCAGTGCGCATTTCTAAATATAAATTCGTCACTCATTCACGCACAGTGACTGCGGCTGTTGCTGCCGTTCGTACTCCGGGGCAGCAGGGGGCAGCAGTGCTCCTCTGTGAGGAGGGCGTGCGCTGCGGCAAAATCACGAGCAAGACGTAGTTAAGAGGGTGGAGGAGCACTTCGACAAGGCAGACAGGTGGGTACAGACTGCATTTATTTTATGTTTTTATGCAAAAATATCTATGTGCCAGAGTTTTTCCAGCCTTAAAACGCGTAGCAGTAACACCTTGTGTGAATTTGTCGCAGAGGGAGCAGGGGCTGAGCTCGTTTTTCCCTCGATGTTTGCTCCTCCAGACAACCATGCTGTAACGTGCTGCTCGTTAGCTGTTAGCTCAGTGGAGCTAACGAGCAAGTTGTTAGGGCAGGGTAACCAGCCGTGATGCTTTAGGGAGGTGCTGTAACGAAAAACCTTCGAACCCCCTGTAAATTTTCCCCACTTTAATAGCAATCCCCCCATTCAGGAAAATATCCTCAAAATCCTAAATGCTCAGTCACGTCGGCTGGTTACAAGAACCAGGCAGCCTGCTCCCTCCCTCTGTTGCCTGGTTGTGAAAGAGACACGACCCTGAGCTGGAAAATAATTTTATATCAAAGATTAAGGGTTACTTAATCAGGTAGGGTCCTTTCGTATGCGGTTCAATCAAATGTGTGCGAGTAGCCCTTCTTGAAAATACATTTTTCATTTTTCGTGTTTTTTTGTAGGTGTATCTATGAGGGTGTTATACAAGTAGGATCTTCACTCAAATTCGTGTTTCTGTACCATCACTTGGAGGATCGTGATGCAGTCGACAGTGTGGCTGTATCCCCGAAAAACCTGAATGTCCTTTGATATATGCATTTGAAAGCTCAAATATCAGCGTTTCTAGACAAAAGCATTCCTGGTTTCAGCCAAATGTCTCCCAATTACCCATATCAAAACATACATGAGTGATGGCAAATGGACCATGAAGGCTGGAAGCACTGAACATGCAGACTGCAGATAACTTTATTTTTCATGGAAAGACTGAATCCATCCCTCCATCTGTTGCCTTACCTGCCTAGTACCCATTGGTTTGACATGTTTCTGCTTTGCCTGTCTCCAGCTCACATCAGGTGAAGGTAGGGCATACACACTGGCAGGTTACCAATCCATCACAGCGCACACACGCATTTCACTATCAGCCAAAAAAAATTATCCCAACGTGTATGCTTTGGGGATGTGGGTGGAAACCGGAGTACCTGAACAAAATGTGAATTTATCAAAGACCTGGTTTGCCTTGGATACAGATTTAATCAGATCAAACTAAACCTTTGCAAAATGAATGTTGTGTTCGACATGAACGATGAGGGGCACACCCATCCAATCACTGAGTGATGAGTGGACAGTGAAGTGCTTGTAAATGACAAATGAAACGGGTTATTTTGAGCAATAGGTTGACTACAACTTGCTTAATGTCTAGTATGTATGAATTATACAATGGTATGAGTCACATGTCACATTACAAAGGTAAGTGAAGCCACGTAGGCATGGAAACGATTTGCAGAGCTCTATGTGGGTCACGCTGTGGCTTGGTCAGGTATGATCTCACCTTACAGTAAGACGGTCCCCTGTTTGAATGACAAGTGGGGTTTGCATATTTTCCTTTATTTGTTCCCTATGTTTCCTCTAGGTACCCTAGCTTCTGGGATAGAAGCTATCCCTCTGTGTTCTGGGATAGACTTGTGCACTGCCCAGGGTGCCTGCCTTTGCACTATGGGGCAACTGATGAGAGATCCAGAACCATGTGACATGGTTGAGTACAAAGCAGGTAAGATAATGGATGGATACATTTTTGATGAAGTAGCCTGTCTTATTAATGAATTTTATGTAATTCCTCATCAGAGTATTTCACAAGTGCCACAGTTGGTGTGTGAAGAGATATGAACATTTGGATTTGACATTACACATGCTGACATGGCATGCAGTGGAGGAGCTGATAGCGGCAGCAGAGCTTGTTGCAGCATGAATAGTTGGGAGAATATTAACTCTGTTTTAAGTGAGACTCATCAAAAATCTATGTGAAGATCCAATTCTCTATCTTCAACCTGCCATGTCATCAATTTTGTTCAAGTTAAAGACCTCTGTCTTCAGCTCTACTCTTACAAGTTAATGTATGTATGTGTGGGTATGCTTATGTCCCACATTTGTCTGCTGCAGATTTGACATTACAGTGAGGAGTGACATGTCTTTGTTGCTGGATGTAACTTCAGCTATATGAATTTCTGCACATAGGCAGTGCAGAAACGTATGTCCACACATTGTTAGTGCTCAAAGTATCACTTGTTTAGCTGTATCAAGGCAGATTTTCACATATTTCTTGTTTCTTGGATACTACATGACAGGTCAGTTATCACCTTGCACGTTATACTCACTTTGTAATGCACTTGTCTCCTCTGAGGATCAACAAGCTTATTACTGTATTCTATACCACCATGTAATATCGTCCACTGGAGGGAACAGTGAATGCAATTGTGCCATATTCCTCAGCAAGTTATGTGGAGGAAGACATGTACTGTTGCCTGTTAATGCTCTTGATAATATCTGTGATATTGCAGCAATCACCATTTGCTCTTTTCCATCCCATGGTACCAGCACAGATCAGCTCCACTGCGTCTTGTTTCCACCTCGGTGTGGGCAGGTTCATCACAGCACAGCTGCCGTGACGTCTTGAACAAGACAGAAACAACCGATTCAATGAGCACATCAGATGTTGTTTATTAAAACCGAAACGGGAGCAAATAAAATCACTGCAGCGCAACAAACTGTTACTGTGTGATACGTTGTTGCTGCTGCAGCTGCTCCCACTGCTGACAACAGAGCATGAAAGGGACTCTTCATCAAAACGACACACATGACTGAAGTGCCCACAACACGACATGGTATACATGATGTACGTGTTGACATGTTGAGTTGGGTACTGATACCATGCAGTGGAAAAGTGGCATAAGGTTCCTATGGCGTTGTTTTTGCCCCAATCCAGAGTGAGTTGTTTTGCAAGCACATTAATTGTATTTTGAAAAATCTATTCTATTCAAGCAAAAAATTTGGTCTGAGCGAGCAATAAGCACTCAGTCTTTTTCATGTTTTCCTCTCCACTCTGCCTGAAGTGGAGACAGTACATTGTGGTAAGGTCAGTGCACCCTTATAAATACTGATTGGGGAATTTTGTTCAACATTTTTATTGCTTCGTACAAGGCTGAGCAAATGCGAAAAACAAACCAAAGCATACACAGGCTGGAGATGGGTTAAGAGAGGATAGATGTGTGTGTCACATTGAGCAACAGTTTGCAAAAGAACATTTGAGAGCATTGGAGTGCTCGTTGCTTGCTCAGATTTAATCATTTTTTGCTTCTTTTTTTTAAGACATAATTTATGTACTTCGTTGTTTGCTCAGGAATAGTGGCACTGTACAACGCCATAGTTACCTTCTTTTAGATCCGGTGACCATTGCGTGTGGACAACTGTTTTTTCCTACAGACAACTTCCAGCTCCTCATAACTGATACAATAATATTATCAATGGTCTACATACACACCTGCAGACGGTACATAAAGGATGGATGAAGTCGTCTGGTTTGAAAAGTGAAGCCGACGTGGAAGTGACTACTTGCAACACCACCAACATCCTCCAGGACTGGCTCCAAAAAACTGTAGCTCAGATTAACAGTCAAAAATGATGAAAAATGTCATTCATTCATCAATCCTGAAATACTCAATTGTTTTCAATTCAATAATTTTTTTCACAGTAGCTCATCAGCGTTTCATGCCAGAGCCATTCAATGATAAGTTAATAGAGCTTAAAGAACTGTAACAATTGGAAGCATGTCTATTAAGTTGACATTGACGACCCTTCACAAACCAGTGGGTGACGCCATGGAGGGGCGGGGCTTGTACACATCTGGTACAACAAGATGAAGTTAATGTTACAGCTCTGCCTCTTGTCAAAATAAGGTAACATGTCACTAGTGGCATTGAACTGTCGTGACTTGAAGCAAGCATTTATTGTTTCACTTCACTACATCATTAAAATATATATATATTGAATCAAATGCCTCATGGATAAGCTGACCATCGGCTCCAGATGCACATGGCATTGTTTGGATGGTAAAACCTTCACGGATTAAATGAGTTGAAATGTGTACTGTTGTGCACACTGCATTTGTGGTTTCCTTTTCAGAAACAGTAAAAAAAAGGCCATCACTAGCGATAGTGATGCTATGTTTATGTTTGAGGTTATGCACAAACACCATGATGTGTGTGACGGGAGCAGGAGGACTGCAGGGCAAATGAGCTCAGAATCAATGTGATGTTGGCCAAGTAGTGATTGGTGTATACGACAGTATCAGAGTTACCGGTGTGATGTGATTTTGACCAATCATTATCGGGCCCATAATGATTGGTGCTGAATAATTTCTTCATATTTGGCAGAAAAGTTCACAGCTTATGGAGGACAAACGGTCGAGCCTCACCAGAGATTTCAGTACTTCAATACATGTCCTTGTACTCCTCTAAAATGTATCATCTTTATATATATATGTTTTTTTTTATGAACAGGATCTGTAGTTCTCGTTGAGAACCGTCCTAAGATGTGATGTGCTAACTCTGAGCCTAACCTCTCTCTGCCTGTGATTTTCTCTCTGCAGCCCTCAGCACACGCTGGAGGACGTGAATTCGACTGGTGCCTCTTCAGAGTCTCCTCACAACAGGGAGCAGCTTTGTTTGCACTGTGGGATGAGGTAGTAGGTTGTATAGTTTTAGGGTCACACCCGCACTGGGAGATAACTATTCAACCTACTGTCTTTCTCAAAGTGCCAAACACACGTCTCGGTGCTGCTCGCCTGTTCTCTCGAGGCATCACTGTTTGCACGGATTGGGAGGACAGTTTTGTCGCAGCTGCTCACACAGTGTGAGGTAGTAGATTGTATAGTTGAAGGGTAGTGATTTTGCCCTGTTTCGGAGATAACTATACAATCTATTGCCTTCCCTGAGGAGTGGTATTTCAACTGTTGTATTTTTACTCACATTGACACAAGGTATATCTAAATCTTACTCACAGACATTACATGATTCGTTTTTTCTTTCAGAATTGAAGTTGAGCCTCCATGCAATTTGTAATGTTACAAGACAGGACATGTTTTATGCGTCCTGATCATATGTTGCCTTTTTAAGTTTACCTTTATTTTGTGCTGTGTTCATTTTAATAAATATGACTGAATCTACATCGTGTATTGCCTGTGTTTTGGCATTATAAACAAACGCTGTGCTGTTGCTGTATCATAAAATCCTCCTTAAATTAAATTAATTAGTGTCTATTCCTCGATTTGAGGAATAAGTGTGCAGTAGTCAATGTTGGGGAGGGTTACTTTCAAAGTCTATTCCACAACAGACGACAAAATACTTGCTCTTAAAGCTGATATGCAGCATATTGTGTTTCAGCACTCCGTTTAATTAACATGCCAAATGCTTTGCATTGTAATACTATCTAATCTATATCGCACCATAGAACAGAGGCTAGAACTGGAAACTGGGTCAAGATTCTGTCCTGTGTTAAGAAATAATAGATAAATTCCCTAACTTCCAATCATTGTTCATATAAATCACATTGGGATGCAGTTATATTTTGTTTTCTAAATGTGAAACCCCTTAAGATTATTCCATTACTCCTCAACAATGAGTCATAACACGCAACAGAAACGAAAGGAGGGCTATTAATGTGCTGCACTGTCGTCATAGTAACTGGTTTTCTGTTACAAGGTCTGCAAATGTCACTTTACATGCTGTTGTACAACAGCACATCTGGATGGTGAAACAAATGGTAAATGGTCAGATTTTTATATTTTGCTTTTCTAGTCCATGACCATTAAAGGCACTTTTACAAACACATATGACAATCATCCACTAACACTCAATTATAGAGGAGAGGATCCAGCACAGACCACTTGCTTAACCATTACCTTTAACCACACATACACATACACATACAGATGACAAAGCATCAGGGACACTTAGGGGTTTAGTATCATTATCCACTGACCTTCTGATCTATGGACGACTACTGCCCCTGAGCAACAGTCGCCCACAATTATGATGAAAATATGGATCTTTCATCATGTCAGATTTTTCGGTGTAATGAGCTTAAAACTGTTGGGTAATATATTACTCCATTATTCTGTCATGTCTACTTTTATTCTAAGTCTTCAGTCAGTGGTATGTACTTGCAGACCTCAAACTGAGACTATTAAGACAGTAACGCAAAGCAGCCTGTTGTGACCAAATGGTTAATTTACTGTTTGTTACACAAATTTAATCTCAGGACATCATATATTTGCACTCGCCTGCACCAACCTCTTTCTATTCATCCATCGTCTTGCCAGCTTTTTGTTGATTTTGGGTCTGCTGGTGTCTCCCTCACACAGGCAAAGGGAGATTATGCATCCTGGACTGGTCTACAGTCCATCACAGAAAACACATACACACCATCCACCCTCACACACACCCAGCTGACCCAAGTTTTTTTTCTTGCTGTGAAGTTTACGCTTAAATCATAAATAGGCAAACAGCCTTACAAATGTCACCTGACCCAATGAAGCAGTTCCGCCGTAGCTCGTGTTTAATGAACATCTGACGTGGATAAGGTCTAAGATGGCTGCAGAGTGCGGCGTGATTACTGGAGATGACTGGTTCCTCTGTGTTCACGGCACCTGATGAGGGGCTGGGAGCTGCACGCTAACCCAACCATGCGCTCGCATATGATGGCTGTAGTAACACAGTTGTGCCAGCAGATGGTAGTGCTGTTCCTATAACTCCAACCCTGCTGCCTGCAGCGAAGACCACCATGAAGTACTCCAAGAACTGTAAAACACTCTGAATAGGTGCTGAGAAACTCTGATGTGATGCTGCTGCTCTGCTGCTCTCTGGTCCCGCTGATCAGACTGCTTTGCATTAACAAATGGAACATTTAATGGCATGCATACTTAATCTAAACTAGAGATAGATAGATAGATAGATAGATAGATAGATAGATAGATAGATAGATAGATAGATAGATAGATAGATAGATAGATAGATAGATAGATAGATAGATAGATAGATAGATAGATAGATAGATGGATAGATAGATAGATTAATTGAGTGGCGAGAATGGTGTGTTTATTGTTCAAAACTAAATACAACCCTGCTGGTTGTTGGTTCAGTCTCAGACACGAGAGATGCGTGTCTCAGATGAGCTGAGCGTGTACCTGCAGGCTGAGTGTGTGCGTGCGTGTCTGTGTGTGCGTGCATGTGTGTGTGTGCGTGTGTGTGTGTGTGTGTGTGTGTGTGTGTATGTGTGGCTCAGAGGCAGATCCTCTACAGAACACGCCCTGATAGAAAAGGTAGACACACATGCGCGCTCTCTCTCTCTTTCTCTCTCTCTCTCTCGTTCTCTTTCACACTCACACACACACATACACACGCACACACACACGCTCGGCCCGATCAGTAGTGAGGAGCAGAGCTGCTTACCTGGGAACAACAGCCCCAATGCTCCAGCGCAGGCTCCTACCGCCGTACAGCCGACAAATGAAATCAGGACGAGTGCGTCTCCACAAACTTTGGTTTGTCCAGAGGAGCCTCAGAGCCGCGCGCAGCCCGGACACACACCTGGACGCCCGGCGAGACCACAAGTAGAGCTGGTTGTTGCAACAAGTATCGGACACCGGCTGCGCTCAGCAACATGAGCAGGAAGACGCGGCGCTGGATTTTCCATTTTTTCCTATGTCTTGGAATAGTTTATCTGAAAATTGGGTAAGTATCCAGGATCTACTGCCCGACTCTTTTTTGTTGTTTTAAAGTGAAAACAAGAAACATAATGCTCTCTCTCCCTCTTTTTAACACAATTGGGGATTACTTCAAGGTCAAGGGTTATTTCCCACCTTGCAAGTTTAGGGTGTGCATGAACCTTGCACTGCAAGGTAACCTCATGTATTTATTCCACTTGTGTTAACAATCCTTTGCATCAAAGCTCAGTGTAAAGGACACAGTGTAACAATGTGACTGATGTGTCGCCTTCATCACAGGGGTCTGTCATCGGTGGTCGCGCTGGGAGCGAGCATCATCTGTAATAAAATCCCCGGCCTGGCTCCGAGGCAGAGGACAATCTGTCAGAGCCGACCTGACGCCATCATAGTGATCGGAGAGGGGGTCCAGATGGGGATCAATGAGTGCCAGTTCCAGTTCCGACACGGCCGCTGGAACTGCTCTGCCCTGGGAGAGAGGACCGTGTTCGGGAGGGAGCTCAGAGTGGGTGCGTTTACCCCCTCACACCCCCCCACCCCCCATCCCCTTCTCCATTCATTCACCTCCACATTGGATTTGGTGATTCTCTCTGTCAGTGTTACTACATGTGGCTCTGCTATAGGTTCAATGTAATGATATTGCATTTTATTTCAAGGGGTATATGTAATTGGTTTTATTTTTACAAAGTTTTTGTTGGTAAGATATAATTTTTTTTAGAAAGAGTCATTGTCATGGTATAAATGCATATACTTAAATCGTGATTACATTGACATTTTCTCTGAAAATGGGCAAATAAAATGTCTTCTTGTCCATAACCAAAGGATAGATAGATAGATAGATAGATAGATAGATAGATAGATAGATAGATAGATAGATAGATAGATAGATAGATAGATAGATAGATAGCTATTGTAATTGATTCCTTGTTGAGTTTCCTTCTGGAGAAAATTAGGTTCCAGATCCAGTGAGTTTGAAAAAACATGCTTTTTACAAAACAGTGGTAGAGAATATCCTAGAGGGATAGCAAGTAATCGAGGCAGGACTTGCAATATACAAAATACATGTGTTTTTAGTGCAAAATTGTTTCACACTTTATGGAAGAAACAGCAGCAGTTGTAGAAGCAGAGAGAGTGCAAAAACTAAGTGTGCATTACGGTAATATAAGCAGAAAATAATCACATTTAGGATGCTGAAATCACATAATTTTTTTCTCTTGAAGAATACCCATTCAGTTCAATTAATCAATTAATCAATAATCAAAATAGTTTGAAATTGAAATGGATTAAGTTTAATTTAGTATATTGATTAATTCATTTAATAATTGTATGAAATGGAGAGTTAAGCCTCCAATGCCCTCTTCCTGCAAAGAGAAAAAGACTATGTTGGAACATGTCAGCACGCCTTGAGCTTCATTTTACGGTGTTCAAAAGATTGTTCTTAAATGATAAAACAGTCGTCAGGCTAATTGTGTGTTGCTTGCACACAGACAGTATTTTCTTAATCTGTTGGGATGGGCCTTTCTTTGCTTCCTCCAAACAAATGTTAAGGAAGTTGTGAAAAAGTTTTGACTATTGCTATAATTTTGTCCCAAAAATAGTCCAGCAAGGCATTCCTGTGAGGTTCTCCACCTCTGACACTTTGACAAATGTCTGTGAAGTCTGAGACTCAGACTCTGCCTCTGCTCGTGGTGGGAAAATAAGCCCCAGATTTGATCCTATATGTGGAATAAGGCTCCAGGCGATACTCACTCCCTCTCCAAAGAGGACTGAGGAAACGAGCGGGGAATCGTATTAAACACACTGGTATTCCTCTGTCTTGTCCTTTAAGTTCAGCCCTGTCATCTCCTAGACAGATGTGAAGTTCGGGTGCCATTTTTCACGGCAAGTGTCATTAAGGATTAGAGCTCAAATCTTGTTTGAGTCTTTAATTAATGCCGATTGCCGCATTGTACATTCTGGACTGATATTATATTTTATTATACCACTCGAGATGGTTGTAGTATTAACGGCAGCAAACACAAGCAGAGACAGTAAAAGCTGTAAAGATCTATAATTTGATGTGTGACTGGTATAACTGTGATGAAACGAGTGTTACAGTTAAGATGACACACTTTTCTGCTTTTGTCTGATCATTTTACTGTGAATCATGAAAACTCAACTCTGTAAGTTCAACTTCCTACCCTCAACTAAGCCACACCACCTTCACATATGTTCATAAAATATTTCCCCCCCCAAAAGTTTCAAGTTCAGACAAGTACTTTTTTTTTTTTCTTGGTTTACAAATTCACCTCCAGGTCCTTCAGCAGTTGGCAGGAGGATGTTTTATGAAGGATTTTAGCTTTACTCCTGACTGCAGCATCGGATTTTAGGAAAAAGGCAAAGCTCATGTTCATGTGTTGCTGAATCTAGATTTTTACCTTAACACTGACAAGCATTGCGCCCAGTTCTAGACAGGGCTGGTCAGCTTGAGCACTGCTGCCCGGCACACAGCCCAATGGTTCCCAATCCATTGTTTTGCTTCATCCGACTGGAACTCTGATAACTGACGGAATACATCAATTTGGAATTGTTGTTGGCGGTGATGCAGCAATGTACAGTATTTTGGCATTGTCATCAAGTATCCTCCCCACCCACTTAGTTGGCTGCTTGAAGTAAGTCTCTGTGGGTGCTGGCTGCTCTTCTCTCCTGGCAGATCATAGAGGTCGGTTTAATATCGTAGCTTTGCATGTGCGATGCCAGGATGCGTCTGAGTTTGATCTTCTGTCCGCTCTGCACTTTGAGGTTGCTCTTTTAATGAAAGGTGAACATGAGCATGACGGTAAAGAATCACGTTCCCCGGTTCCAGAAAAGCTCAATAGTTCCCTTTATTCAGAACCATGTCCTTAAATCTCTCAAAAAAAAGTTCATATGGCAGTTTAATTGTTTAAACTGATGACTTTATTGGAGCCTTTTTGCAACTCTTGTTCTTTTTTGGGTGCTTTCCACATGTGCTCCAAGTCTATTTTGATTCAAAATCGCAGTTGACCTGAAGCACTCAGATTTATTGGTTGGAAATCGAGCCATGTAGGGAGGCTCTGCATGCCTCTCAGACTCACCTCCACAGGATGGATCCCAGTGTGATGGAAGCTGGGACACAGGCCAAAGTCGATGCCTAAACATTTAATCTTTTATCTCCCACTTAATGTTCTCAAAAGCATATTTACCCACGTGTGACATTTTATTCTTGCTGATAGACTCATCACAATCCGGCAGGTTCCTCGTCATTATTTATCACAAAGAAAATGAAACCGACCTGCTTCACTTTGACTACTTTCTCCCCCATTTCACTCTGTTCCATTATATTCTCTGCAAGATCCAGTTCATCCTGAGACTTATCTGTTTCTCAGAGCTTGATTAATGAATTGGACTTGGCTTGGCTTGTGCATTTATGATTTGGTTTGAGGCAGCTATGCCCGGTATGTAAGGAGGCTTGACAGTGCCTGAAATAGTGAATCCTGTCAGCATTTGTGATTAAAAATGTCTTTCCTCTTCATCACAGGCAGCAAGGAGGCTGCGTTCACCTATGCCATCATCGCTGCGGGTGTCGCCCACGCGGTCACCGCGGCCTGCACTCAGGGGAGCCTGAGTGGCTGCGGCTGTGACAAGGAAAAACAGGGTTTCTACAACCAGGAGGAGGGCTGGAAGTGGGGAGGCTGCTCTGCTGACATCCACTACGGCCTGGGCTTCTCCAAGGTGTTTGTGGATGCGCGGGAGATTAAGCAGAATGCCCGGACGCTCATGAATTTACATAACAACGAAGTCGGACGCAGGGTATGTTTGCTGTCACCTTTTCATTCCTGTCAACAGAGTCAAGAGAACAAAAATCTATTCTACTAACAATGACAAATAATTAAACAGTTGAAGTTTTTCTAAACAAAGAGACAGAACTGAGTAGGGGAAAATGGTGGTTGCAAGCCACCTGGCAAACATAGATGTTATCAAATTCCTGAAGTGAGTTAGGAATCTGATTGCATGTATGTTTGTGTTTGTTCTTTTGCTGCATCTTTTCTCAGAGTAGAGTTTTTATCTGATACTGTGTAATGATGCAATGCCAGGATGCTATTTTATCTCTACAGAGTTACCATTTTATCACGTAAGGTAACATGGCACCTTTGATTGCGAGTAACCACACTGACACTGTGACTGGTCTTGATGTGGATTGGTGACATCATGGCTGATAGCAGATTTACCACATGGGGTAATAACAGATCAACAACTGACCTGTTATTACAGTATGAGCTGTTAAAGTTGGAGTTAAAGTCACTCCAGTGTTAGAAATGCTGATGTTGAGCAGGTAATTCAGAAAACCTTTGAGTTTATTACATTCTAATGTTGCTGGGGTCAGGGGTCACAGGCATTTGGAAATAATGATTTTACATAAAAGGCATGATCATACATAAAAGGCAAATAATTAAATAGAATCGCAAATAAAGATCAAGTCAGTGAATCTCTTACGTAAAACCAAAAGCAGTTTGCTGAGAACTAATCAGTTAAATAATTAATTGATGAACCATTTGGATTAGATATTGATGATCTAGATGAGACTACATGTGGAGTTACAGACCTTAAGTGCTCTTAAGCCTGGCAGGTAGAAAATCATTACTAATGACTATGGTTGCACTCATGCTAAAATGAATTTAAATACAGTTACAAACACATGCAATTCAGGCTACAGTTCATTTTGTATTGTTGGTCATTCGTAATGGTTGTTAATGTTTTGTTTTGCACTTTGTATAAAGAAAAATGTTACACAGAAAGGTTAGTGATAAGGATGGTGTGCATACTGGCTGCAGTCACAGTGTTGCTGAGAGAGTTCCTGATTGGTTGTTAAGCATAGGGTTAAATCTGCCACAACAGGCAGGTAGAGGTACATAGTGAGGTGGTGCCAATACCCTGACCTTATGAAAGAAAATTAGGCAGGCTCTGACGTCATTTATGGTCCAAATAATAGGCCAATAAAAACTGCAGGACCTTCAACAAAATTATCCATCAGATGGTGTCAAATTGGGGAAGTAAGATGAGAGAAGTCAGGGAAAATCAAATGAGCACCTGAATCGAACAAAAAAGTAAAAAATGATGCACCAAAGAAATTCTATTTTCTTTGGTGGTTAACGCAATCATTTTTTGCAGCTGTTACGTACATTAAATTATGGAGAAGTAGATAAGAGGCATAGATTGTATGGAAAGAGATTAGAAGGCAGAAGATATGGATTTGACAATGACGAGGTGTTTTGAACATAAGTTTGTCATTTTGGGAAACTTGCTGATGTTTTGAGGACTCTAATTTTGAGTCCAAGTCTCTTTTCTATTTTGTTTTATAGTTGTTCTCTTCAAGAGTTATGTTTTGATCTACTTTGTATCTTTGTGTACTTTCTGGCCTTCATGATTTGGCAGTGTCTCATTGTATCTTTAGTTTCTGACTGTCTGTTTTTTGTCAGCCTGTTTCACTTGATCTGGTTTATTTAATTATTTTACCTGCCACTTCATGGATTTGCTTGCCAGTTAGGAACTTTTTTTCCTGGTGTTGGCTTTTGCCTATCTGGCCTGAATCTCCATCAATCTGCTGCACCCATTTGGACATGGTCCATACTCCCATGTTGTCTATCAGCCTGCCTGCACAAGCACTGTGGTACTGGTATTGGAACTAGGCACTAGTAATTGAAAAACATCACACGAAATACTTGAAAATACTAGAGATGCAAGGCTTCTGAGGAGCAGATAGTAATCTGTATGAACAGTGTTCATACACAAAATATAGAGGCTAGATCCTGACACTTTCATCCAAAATCATGGCAATTTATTAGCTTTCTTGATGAAGGACAGACTTTTGTATAATTAACATGAACCCTTTAAACTATCACAATAAGGCTACATTGTATGCAATACCTAAAAATTTAATTGAGACAAAATTATCCAACAATGCAAGAAAATGTCACAGATATGAACAAAGAGAGAAAACAACCAAAACTATTCAGCTTCAATAACCTGGAGTTATTCATAGTGTTATGTCGTGCAGAACAGATAAAAAGTACATTGACAGATAAGGCAGATCTTGTGCTTCTTAGCATTCATCAAACAGTTTTAATAACTCTGGAAATTCTATAGCTTCAAGCATTAAGTTACAACTACTACTAATAAAAAGGTCTGAGGTCTTTCAATAGTTAAGCACAAAATTTTGAAACAAGTGAAGCGCACAACCATAAAACAGCCTGGTAAGATGATCTACCTGGTCACACAAAACAAGCCTGTGTTGTCTTGTTTTAACAAATATCATCATAGTGTCACGGTGATGTGGTCCCATACAGGACCACTGAGGAGCGCTTTCATCTCCTTTACTCGGCTTCATATTTGCGGTCTGGCATCAGTCAGAATGTGATACAGAGTGTGAGTCTCTTAATATACACTTACCAAACTGATACCTCTGTAATTATTGTAGTAAGACTTTCATGTTGAATTGGAGATGTTGTCATGGAGTGTTTTGGGTACCAACCTTCAGATTTCTTTAGAAGAATAAACAATAGTGTGAAAGGTGCCACAGGAGGCTCACAGGGGTTCTGGTAGGACAAACAATAGCAGCCTCATTGGCATCTCACTTCACTGAACTCAGTGAATTCAATGTTTGTCAGGTCTCAGGGGCATGACCACGCTAAGCTGTATGCATCCAAGGCTTTTGACAATTACCCCACGAGACTCCAGAAAGTCTGAGGCCACATCAGAGTGGAATAATTAAAAAGCAGGGTGAGGCTTCTGTAATGCCAGCGAGGGTTCCCGCTCAGTAAGGAGGAAGGAGGGTAAGCTGATGTCATTCAGCCCCAGGCGCTCAGAGAATACCCCGGCAGCTCTGCCAAACACACCGAAAGGTTCCACTCTAACCCTGAAAAGGCCTTTCACCACTGCCATTCTGCCTGCTATTATGCCCTGATGTGGTGACACACCAAACCATCGCTTTAGGCACTCATAAATTAACCAGGTTCTGTCTGCTCTCTGCGCCTTTACAGCTCAGTTTGATTTTAACCTAAAGAAAACATTTATGCTCACAGTGCCCATTTTCCCTGACATTATTGAAACACTTTAGAGGAAAGTTTAGTGTTTGCTGATATGTTCTATAACATTTTTACAATTTCTGTTTTGATCAGTGTTAGTTGTTTTATATTGATGGAGGGTCAACACTGTATAGTCATTGTGCTATGAGAATATACCTTTTTCCGTAGTTGTCAAATGCCTGAATCGTGAATATATGTTGTGCCTCTCGGCTTCATAGCTGTTAAAGGTGCTTATCATTTCTGGCGCTAAATAACTGGACGCTCATGAAGTGAGATACTTTCCATGCTGTTGTATGAGTGTGTTTCTTCCATGACTGTGCTTTGAAGCTCTACCTGTCTTGTAAAAAGAATGGCACATACATATCTACCAGCCATAGGGTGACATACTGTAGCTGCTCCGAGCTCTCTGGAATGCTTCCACTCATTTGGAATGCTAGAAAACTTTTGTCTCAACCTGTTGAACTATTCACGCAATATGTTAGGCTGAGTAGGTTTCTTACCTGCTGATTATGAAAAGACAAACTGTGAGACATAAAATGAATCGTTAGAATGTCATTAATTTAATTCTTTGACAGTGAAGGCCACATTTTATATAGCAAAGCTTTTATGAAGGTGTGATGGATGATGGTATATATGTAAGGTTTAAAAAAAAACATGCTTCACTGCATTTTACTGGATTCTTCTGCCATATGTGCTAGCAAAAAATACTGACAGCTCTTTTTCTATTCACTTAAAATGTCATCTAGCTTTGTTCCCCATTGCATGCTTTCATGTCTTGTCTAAGAACAAAAGAGATGTACTGAAGATGTATAAATTACCAGATTTTACACACATCAAGTAAGAATGTGTTTGACTGTGTGGATCACAGTCAAATCTCAATATATACTGTAGCATAGACAAAACAAAGCTGCTCATAGGAACTGTGGAAAACATCCACAGAACCAACCAGAACATGGTACACCTTTCATGCGTATTACAGATTTGCCATCTCAGACACATTCTAACACCTGTAAATATTATGGTGTTGATGTTTATGTATGTTTAAGTATGTGTAAGTATGTATCTGTGTATCTACAAAGTTGGTGAAAGAGGGGAAAGTGATGTTTAGGCAAACAGAGTGAGTGTGAATCAGCAGCTTGAGCAACATGTTCAGTCTGTGGAACAAACACTGGTGATGGTTTGTAAAGATGACTTATGTCTTATAGCTTACTATTGCCAAATCTGTCCAGATAAATTTTCTGCCTTATTATAAATAACCACTCGACTCATTGATGGCTGCAGTTGTGACCTTAAATTGTAAACTACTTTTGTTTGGAAACATTAACTTGGACTCATGGACTCGTGTCATTTTATGTAGCCTGTGAGAGATTACAAATCATATGATTGTCTTAAAATAAAAATCTATGCTGTTGTACAGAGTGCACTTACCATAAACTACATCTCCCATAATGCATGCTAGATGGCAGCATTTCAACGTCATTTTCCTTAAGTGTTTTTGAATTAATTGATTGAGTTGAAAACAAAATGCAGATAAACCCATAATATCGAAGCAGAGAAGAAATGATCAGGCAGGAAAGCAATACGTGTGAAAGTGAATACATGTTTGTGCTTCATGGAGAAGGTCCAATATGTGCACAGAAAAGCCACCAAGAAAAACAAGAAATGCCCCAAGAATTAAAAGACAGACCACAATAGCAGCAGAAAATGTTTTTATATCTATTTAAATGCATGCACGTAACATTATTTGTACTCTTGAGTAAACAATTATTTAGAAGTATTACAACCTGCCCCTTTGGGCATCCCTTCTTTAAAACATCACTCAGTTTGAACCTTTCCTCCCCCTGTTGTAGGTCCTGGAGAAGGGCATGCGTCTGGAGTGCAAGTGTCACGGTGTTTCAGGCTCCTGTACGACCAAGACCTGCTGGACAACGCTCCCCAAGTTCCGTCAGCTGGGATATATGCTCAAAGACAAGTACAACCAGGCTGTGCATGTGGAGCCGGTGCGAGCCAGCCGCAATAAGCGCCCCGTCTTCCTAAAGATAAAGAAACCCCACTCCTACCGCAAGCCTATGGATACGGAGCTTGTTTACCTCGACAGGTCGCCCAACTACTGCGAGGCAGACCCTTTGACGGGCAGCATGGGGACACAGGGTCGTCTCTGCAACAAGACGGCCCAGCAGCCCAACAGCTGCGACCTGATGTGTTGCGGCCGAGGATACAACACGCACCAGTACTCCCGTGTTTGGCAGTGCAACTGCAAATTCCTGTGGTGCTGCTACGTCAAGTGCAACACCTGCAGTGAGAGGACAGAGGTGTACACCTGTAAATAGAGATATTTATTGGACATATATCCGGACACACAGCTAGACTGGATTGTGTGTGTGTGTGTGTGTGTGTGTCTGTTGTCAATGTTTTATCAGAGGAAGAGCTCACTGTGACACACAGTGTGGCCAATTCCTTCAACATGTGTTGATTATACTGATGCCAATGGACATCTACCATAACACTGGACTCAACCTATGTGCTTATAAACCGTATGTTTATGCCCCAGGCTTGACTTCTCTGCAGGCCATACTGGTCTTTTGCATGACTCACCTCAAGCAGTGATAGTTTTTCCTAAACTAATAATTTATTCCATGAGAAAACTACTGAAGATATTGGAGATTCACTGTTGACTAAATCTGGTAAAATTTTAATTAAGTGCCTTTTAATGACACATATATTCGAGTGCACTTAAATAAAATGCATTTTCTTTATTTGCTTTCTTTAACAAGACAAATTACACACTGGAGATGAAAACAGAAACGCGACTGAATGACATATAAACTACTGATCCTGGGCTCGGTATGATAGTATTGTTTTCTACTTGTTTCTGTTCCCTCTCCCCTACAGTTTGCTGCTAGTTGTCTGGAAAGTTATTGAGTTTGTGACTGAGCAGCCATATTGACTCCTCAAGTTAAATTGACACCACCAAAAGCAAACATTAGCTTCCAGACATAAATTCCCCTTAATGTTGATTGATAGAATATATTTTGTAAGAGATTATTTTTATATATTTTTTTCCTATTTATTTTCTCTATCTCTGTTTAAGACCAGCATTTCTGATAGGTTACTGAGCTGAAAGAAGATGACCCCCCGAAACACTGTCTTGTTCTTATCGGAATTATATAATAACGTTTGTCTGTAATTGGCGTCATTATTATGAGACTATGAGATCTATTTCAGGAAACATTTTAGCTGCTGTACCAGTTATGACTCTCGTATATGAGTGCTATCTCTCTCATCTGTGTCTGAAAAGTTAATACATGTTTACTAACCACATTCGATATCAGATATCTTCTACAACAATTGTCACAACAATTCAAGCAATTAAACAATGGTTTATTCTTGGCATAGAAAACCTCAAGCTACTATAAATGGTGAACAACATGGCTGACTGGTGGTTGGGTTGTGCCTCGTCTATGATATCCAGCTGTAGTCTTGTGCCATCTTTCCACATTTTTGTGTGTAATATCTGCTGTCTAAAGAAGTCTGTGCTGCTCTGTCCTCGCTGTTGACCCTTGTTTCAGCCACTTGACTGCTGTCTCCTGCCAAGCTGTTAACATTTATCCCACAAAGGTTTGCAGTAATGCTTGTTCTAAAACAGACGTAAAGACAAGAATTGAAACAAATAAGTATTAAATTAAGGATTTCATCAGTTCGTCAGTGCCATTTAAGAGGGGTCAGTGATCTACAGATGTACAGTTAGTATTTTTTTTTGTCTCACTAAAACCAACCAGGACTCAGCATCACTTTGTATAAATGATGGGGAATGACCTGCTAGAAAGTAGGGATCATTAGGTTCAGGTTAATTCAAGTTAATGGGCAGTGTCAGTATCAGTATAAAATAAAAGGAATAATGACTTCAGTAATTGTGAACTGTGGCTAGAAGTGTGTTGTGCCTTACAGCTAAAACTGATGCAGTCCTCATTTTAAGCTTATTCCACTGTGTGATTGAACCAATGAAATAACATTACCCATCTGTTGTAGTGCTCTCCCTTCAGAGGCTATTGTTGTCCTTTTTCCATCCTTTTTCATGTAACACTATGGGATCTTTTCATTTTTCTTTGGTTAATAAATGTTTTCTCAGAATTAACAGAGGAACGTCATTTTGTATTTAATCTTCATTCTTCCAACTTTTGTTGCAAAGGACGATCAGGGTGATGGAGGCATGACTGAGGGCTGCAGAGCGGAGGCTCTCACAGCAGTGTGTGTCTCAGTGAGCGGTGGGAGTGTGGAGCAGCCGACTGATGGATTACTCTGACATCTGCTTCATTCACCCCTCGACAACGTTGCTACAACAACCACACTGTGCCCCCCAAAAATGCTCCCCGTCTCATCGAGAGGCCAGACTGCCCATTAACAAAATGGTAACCATGCAAAACCCGAATAAAATTTGGACGCTATTTATTTTGTGGAAATGGCAAATGGAAGGAAGGCAAGGAGAGGCCTTTGCAATTGCAAGGAGATGATGTCAAGAAGGTTTTCATTTTGAGGGACAGAAAAGGTCTTAATTCAGAGAATAATCAGCACAAAACATTCCTCAGCTAAACTTTGCCTCAATGGTGTGACACTTTCAAAAGGCAGCTGGCCAAACAGCTCTGGTTAGGGCATCACCAGGGCTCTGAAAACTCAACAATGTTTGTCTCACAGAGCTGTGGTCTGCTATGTGTTTCACTTTTCTATTCACAATCACAAACAACTTCTTAGTATAGTTTTCTAATGAGCATCCGATTTTTTTCCCTCACATACCAACCTCCACAAGCCACTTTGGCTGCATTTACATCTTACATCGAGAAATCTGTGATACAAATTCACTTAGATTAGTTCAAGAGACAAAACTTGATGCCATCCTCAACGTTCATCCATTTGTACATTATACGACCGTAGAACTGACTGTGAGGTGGTACTGTACATACCACTGTAATGTCATAGGTGCCATGGCATGCTACTACTATTTTTTTTTTTTTACAAAATGTTTTACTGGAATATTTTAGTACAATTCATTGACTTCGGGGCAAACCAAGATGAGGCTGATCATGTAATATCATTTGAAAGTCTGTCATGCCTGGCTGGTGTTAATCCTCCTCCAGCGTCACACTTGCTTTGACTTGTTTGCTACCTCCAATGCTCCTCAGGAAAACCTCTTTAGTGGATCTGTGGATTGAGTTGATGCCACATAATCAATAGACCGCCAAAAAGCAACAGATTAGTATCTGACTTTTTAACATTTTTAAATAAGTGCCTTTATAGATGATGTTGAAAAACAAACAAACAAAAACTTAATAAACATAAAGACCAACTCCAAGCACAGTTTTCTTAAATGGAAAGGCAACAAACCCCACATCCCTAAATCTAGTAATTCAACAAAAATCAAACAACTAACTGAAGTAAAAATAAAGTAAATTAAGTTATTACCTAACTCACCCAAAATGTATGGCTATGTGAAGAACCATCATCCAATAGCTGTGCTGCGGACACCAGTTATCTGTTTCCCAAATCAATTCAGAGTTACAAGAGTCGGCTGAGTCACTTCTGTCTGCGTGCAATGCATGTGTGAACACCTGCCTTGAGGTGGTGTCCAAAATTTATGACTACCAATCCTGATTGCTCTTGAAGGACAGAGATTTAATATGTGGAGCGCTTAATTCCTTGACACAAACCTTTGCTTGATTTTTTTTCCCCAGACCTATTCCAGCACTAGGGAGCAGACAGGTTGGTACTGCACTGCAAATGGTGCTATGAGCTTTCACGCTTGGGTTACACAGAGATGATTCTTTGTCAGAGAGTTGATTGTTTAAGACTTGGGCTGCTTAATAACTATCATTTCAGCTGTACCTTGGGAGTGAGGGCCAATCAGAGTCTAAACAGAAATCTCCTCTGCCAACAATGACAGTGTAGCCAAGGAATGAGGCAGAAACATGGTAAACATAATTTTGAAAACCAAAGCTGTTATGAAGATTTTAATTGAGGGATGCATAAATCAAACATCTCATATCATGTACTTTAAAGACTGCATCTACAATAAATCATAATTTGGCTCAGAGGTGACTGAATCATGAATGATGATTGTTATTTGTTGGTTAAAATAGGCCATGGTTGAGGCATGCCAGATAATGATAAATCTATTGCCCTGAGCTAAACTTCTGCTGTCGAGTTCTAAAATGTTTGCAGTGCTGAAAGAGTCTTACTCGACCTGACTATTGATTTATCTAAAAGTTGAGTTTCAAAAGAACGAAACAAATCAGCATGTTGTAACCTACTTCTTGAGATTTTTAAATCCATCTCCCTACCAACAATATTTTCTCCAGCAGAGCTGGATTTTTACTTTGGTGCACAGAACATTTGTGGTGTTGCTCTCTAGAATCAAAAGCTACATTTACGTATGTATATTTTAATTATTAATTTGGTCCGTTATCCTGTAAGGAACCCACTCTCTGCACCTGGTTTGGTGAAAATTAGTAGGCATATGCTGAGAGGGCAAAATGCATCTTTTTAATACAGAAGTTTCTCAGTGTTTCCTTGTCGGAGTGTGGTTAAAAAAAATGGGCTACGCATACACTCACATGCCAAATTTTGGTATATTGACACACAGTTTTTTGCTGTAATGGCCAAGTTTCCATCCACTCCTGTTCTGTGAACATTAGGAGCTGGACGCACTGAGATAAACAGCTGACAGAGCTGATTTTCCAGTCGGGTGAAACTTAAGCACTGAAGGAGCAGAAGATGATGTCATTCTTAAAAACCTTAAACAAACATAAAACAGTCTGGAAACATGATGGGAATATGATATTTCTGTGTGTTTCATATACATGTATATGTACGTTTTCCTCATCTCCCCAAACAAATCTTTTTCAAGTAGAGTTTTCCTGTCTCTTGACTCCTTCAGTAGACATCCAGCCCACTTCATGTGCGTCATAATCGTCATGTAACATTTTATTTTTCTGAATAAACTAGCCTTTTAATTTCAGCCAAGCATCAAAACTTATTTACAAGCCTTTGACTCTCTCTTTGTGGTGTGTCAGCATGTCAGTGTCTATATGTCTGAGGACAGATTTAGTCAATGCAATAGCGTCACAAGTGTGTTCTCAGCTCCCCTCCAAAGAACACAAGCTTCCTTGAGATGTTTAGAGGGAGACTTTGGTGTCATAGGCTATGGCCATTTTGCATGCATTGAGTTTTCTGAATAAAAATAGATGAACACAACATGAACTTTTATTTATTTGTTTCTCTACTAATTGGCTGAATTCTGTGTTCAGTCCCTGGGCCAAACTGCTAAACTGCACACCGTAAGAGTAAGAGAAAACCCATCACACTCTGTCTATGCAGGATACTGTCATTATCTTCACTATCTTATGGAATAGGTAAAAAGACATTGCAGTTACATTACATTGCAGTACTGGAAAATCTCTTCAACTCCAGAGACACTTCCTTTTCTGCAATAAAATCACTGTATTCTGTTCTCTATTTTTTTAAGAGAATAGGGTGACCATCCCCTGTTCTCACTCATAAAACCTAGAGGGTGTATGACTTCTACAAACTACCAAAGTAGCCACTGTGGTAACTCCTGACTCAGAGTAAGTCAAGAGAATGAACTGCTTGATGTGAACACTAGATTTGGTCTGTAGTCTTATTTATTACAGGTATATTTGAATCAATGATGATTTAATGATGTGGTGGTGTGATATACATGTATATATGACTTTGGAAGTAATGTTGCACTCCAAAAAATAGTTCTCCCCAAAAACCGCAGAGTAATTTATGCCCTGATCAGTAAGAAGATAAGCATATAGAAGAGGTCTGGCACACTTCAACTGTTAAACCCACATCTTTGGTGTCAAATGCACTATACAATGTTCACATTGTAGCTGGTGTGATCCCATATCAAATGATCTTTTGTTCACTTTTTCTTCTTTGTACTTCCCAACATTTTCCTTGAATGAGCACATAAAGTGTAAATGCAAGTGCACTGAAAGTTGATTTCTGGATTTTGGGCAAAATAAGATAGCATCTGCTGAGTCAAAGGTATGAAACACAAATACCCTCCACACTCAGAGAGTCAGTGCATGTTACAAATTTGATGGAGATAATGTCTGTACTGTTGCCTTCAATAAGGACAGATTAAAGTAACACAGCTAAACCAAGCTCGAATTTGTCCATGCAGAAATCACACTGAATAAGAAGGTGGTTTCTGCAACGTAGATACAACTCGCAACCAGGAAGGATTGAAATCCTATGGAACAACAGAGCCCATAACCTTGGAAAATAGGACTTGATTTTGTTAACTGAGTCTGCTGAAGCCTCCTATTAGCTTTGGCACAACTTTGGAATGCATTGTGTGCGGCAGATTTTGTCCATCTTTTACGGTGAAGTTGAGTTATGGCAATGAACAGAGATCACAGTGAGCAGCCAGTAGAAAGCAACACGTGACGTGTGTCTTCTGTCACAGTGTGGAGTGTACACAATGCACTTGTGATTTGACAAAAACATGTTTAAATACCACACACAAGTCTATATTTAAAAGATTACACAGGTTTCTAATGTTGCACCCATGCAAAGTACCTGCTTTCTCCACTTCAGTCCATAGATCTTCTGCCATCGGCACTGAGGCGTCATGTCGCTGTGCTGTGGTAATGCACTGAGACATGAAGCCATGCAGGAGGTCCCGAGCCCCCTTTGTTTCCTCCACTGATTGACATGTGACTTAATCCCAGAGAAGCCAAAGGAAATAACACCAAGATGTACTTAATTACACTTTTTTTTTTGCTCGTGCAGGTCTTTCTGCCCCATGTGTGGCATGTATCTGAAATTACACTCCACGTATGAAAAGGATTAGAAATGATTCCTTTGCTTGTGTTAGCTTGCAGTTCATACCAATTTATGTGTAGAAAAGTATCGTGCTTGCAGTGCAGGGGAAACTAAATTATGAGTTGTCCTTACAACGGTTTACATCAGACACTACACCCTCGGCTCCTCTGACAGTAAAAATGTGTGAAGAATGCAATAATGACACATGGTGTGCACCGTATGAACCGCTGCACTGACAGCACATGGGAGGTATGTCCCTGTGGCCATGCAGACATGAAAACCAAATAAGCAAGCATCAGCTACACAAACGACTTCCTGCTCTACGCCCGGCAAGCTATAATTTTTCCCCAAATAAAAGGATGCAAAAAAGTTCTTGAAACATATAGAGCCATTAAATGATGAGAAAGCTGTGATGTCTGAAGCCTGCAGGACAGTGTGGGCGGAGGGGTTGAGTCAACAACTCACACAAATCCTGTTTCCTGTTTTAGTTTGCGGCAAGAACAGCTCCGATTAATTCAGAGGGTGGATCATTCTCCAGAAAGAGAGCAGGTATGCTCGAAGTGACGCGTAAATTCCTGTGTAGAATTTACTCATTCTTGATGGTTTCATCACCTCACACCATTCACAGTTGATTTAGGCTGAGGAATGCAGTGGATCATCTGGAAGCAGAGCGGGCAGTCGAAGCTGTGGCACCTGAAAACAGTTGTGACAGTCATGCAAAAATAAGTCTGAGTAATGAACAGCCTACTGACAGACTAATGCTATATCAATACATCCCCAAAACAATTCTCCTCTCTCTCCCTGCCTTTATGTGCTTGGAATGATGAATGACAATCATTTATAGGAACTATTATTGCACAATCGCAGAGCTCACATTGAAGCAGTAAACACAGATTTCTATTCTTTTCCTTTCGATCTGTGTTTGTGCTGCTGACGGCAGTTCCCTCGTTGTCTCCGCAGTCAAATCTGTCACTGCACAGCTACATATATCAACTTTGGATTTGGAATGTTTCGTTTGGCTCATAATACTCAATATTAAAATAATATCTCAACTGAAATGCACTGTGATGGACTGCACACCTGTCTTGAGTGTATTCTCTGCTTTCGACCTATGTGCACTCGAGACTGAAGTGGGTAATCATGGATGATCCGAATAATATACTTTTATTCTGCCTCTCTTAACTGGGTTGATTATCCTGTAAAGGACTTTTGCTTTACGAATGAAAATGAAATAGCTAAATGTGCCTCTTTTCAACATCCAGCATTTAGACTCTAATGAGTCCCATTACCATATACAGTATTTAGTGGTTGTGCACCTGTGTGACCAACACACACAGGTGTTGTGAATGAGGAGAAAATCGCAAGAAAGTAACTTAGTAACTTACTCCACAAGTAAGTTACTTAGTTGTGGAAAGCAACTTACTCCACAAGTAAGTAACTACATGTGTGGAGCATCAGCCTCGACTTCTGGATTGTTTGAAAACAATGGGTGTGATATGTATCAACGCTACCAGCACTTTGCTCACATTGGCTGGTGTGCACATCCATTGTGCACAGCAGTGAATGTGATTGTCTCCTCGCTAATCTGAATCTGGGTGGAAGGATGGAGGGTGGTGAACTGTGCCATTGTTGGGGTGCCCCCGAGGCACCTATCTGAACTGCTCAGGTAAGGAGATAGGTTAAATCAACCAATCTTGACACATCTTTTTTATGCATGGGTTTCTCTGTGAACCTCTGGGTAAAGCAGCACTAATCCGAGTATTAGGACGGTTTTCGCTCAAGTGGCATTCAAGAAAAACTCCTTTTCATACCCAAGCCACAGACCCCAGAGCAAAGCAAGGCCTCAGTGGACTTGTCACCTTTGTAACATTGCCTCCTGAGAATCAGCAGCAGACAGGAAACCTGAGCTTTGTTTTCCTCTGAATTCTGGGCGTGCTTACACTACCTGTGCAAGACCCTGCCACACGTTATCTTTACGTCTAATCATCTGTCTGTTTTCAGGTACTGTATGCACTGCTTGAGTTAGGAAACTATTCTGCCATCATTCTTCCTGCACATATCTTTATGAGCTTCATGAGGAATTACTGAGATAAGACACGCTCATATTGTGCCCGTGCATGACGAGTTTGCAGCAAAACTGCATGCTGCAACAGCCTCGGTGATAGAGCTCTTAACTCACAGTGAAAGGAAGTCATTCTCTTTACCCAAAGTTGAATGCAGAAGCAAACTTTTTTTCCACATTCAGACCCTGCATAAAAAAAAGGCTTTTGATTCGTCAGTTTAGAGGTTCAAAGTAAGGTCACGAAAATGGCACAGCCTTATAAACTGTGGAAACTAGGAGATTAGTATAATAATGATGACTGCAAGGCTTAGTCATTTGTGCTGGCAATGTCAGCCAGGGATTCAATCAGTGAGCTCTTCGCTGTGTTGCTTTAAAACAGCAAGTTTTAACAAGTGACAAGACATGGATTCTACAGGGAAAAAAAGACCTCAGCTCTCTTCTGTGCCAAATGTCATGCTTTGAAAGCCGAGGCGGTCCTGACTACTAGTTGTCTGTGAACATTATGCAGATCCTTTGTGGGTCTGTGTGACATATTAAAAGCCAGATTACATGTCACCTGTCAGGATAATGATACTGCAGAGAAAACAATAGTGACAACAACATTGCTGTACCTGTGGGTTTGGTGACCTTTCATCTCACTGCAGTCTCTGATGTGCAGACAAAGTCTGGCAGAGGTAGAAAGAGAGACAGAGATCAAAACCCTCCCATCTATAATGCAATTATACCCATTTTTTTCAGCTTGAAAGAGATTCCCTTGTAGTTTTGTATGGGCCTCTGTCTGGAAACCCACAACTAGAACTGGTGGGATATCTACTCTGATGCTTTTTATTGTTTAAAAACCAATTATATAAATCTTTTCAAGTGAGAAGGAAGCTGTGCTTTTGGTTTCTAACTGAATTTCTCACTCCGGTATCCCAAGGAATGACATCCATATTAGACTACTCTGGAAATTGCAATCTTCTGTCTAGTTGTTGAACATTGGTGTGTCCTTCATGCACATGGAAACAGTGGAAAAGTAAAGAGGCCGCAGGCCCCTGGTTGTGTGCTTGCTTTCAAACTGCCACTGACGTAGCAGTGCAATGTATAGCACAATGTAAACGTGAAACTTTTGGTTGCCATGTGCATTTGATTTTGAAAACATTTATTCACAAAGTGCACTTAAGTATCAGCATATCATATAACCATGTTCACAACAGCATCTAGTGTTTTATTGAATTTGACATATTGGTGCATTAGCTTTTTCATTAGTGAGTTAATGAAGATAGAACATCTTGACATTTCCCTGTTGGGAATGATGGGACGATTAAAGCTTATTATCTTGTTTTGTATTCTATACTATCACCTCATGACAAGGTATATTAACCTAACTACAACCAAACAGGCAGTGTTTCATTTTATCAGTCTTGATTATCATGTCTCTGGAATTCTTTGCAATGAAGTGTTGAATTAACAGCAAAGTAAAATAGTAAAATTAATAGTAAACCAATGCACATCATACCTTCACAATGTCTTTTTTTATTTTCACTATTTAACATTTATATTATTCTTGTATCCAGGGAAGTATTGTGAGCTAAAGAGGAAATTGTCCTCCCTTTACTTGTTTGGTGTCATTAAGGAACTAGTAGGTGATTAAATCCTGCATGTTAAGATGAGACAAATTACATGTCATTAAAACTTAATCTTGACAAGTTGCTTCAAACTCAACTCTAACCTGGCCTGTATCACATTTGCTTGATGTTGACATTGGCAATGTTGTTGAAAAAGACACTATAGTGAACTGATGCAGCTGTGCACCTGGCGAATGCAAAAAGTTCAATAAACACATGTGGGTTCCGAGCACATATTTCTCAGAATAAGACAAATAAAGGCTATTTCTTCCTTCTTCTCCATCAGATGTGCATTCTGGTTTCCCATGGCTGCCTCATGTTGCTTGTTGCTGTCCCCCCTCTATCATTGTTTAGACAGCTTGAGGCCTCCTCAAGAAGGGAAAGTTGATATTTATGTTGAGGCTTTTGGACTGACCATAAGCAGGGGGAGCTTTTGCCCGGACCCAGGCAGCCTGCCACTGATACAAACTTTTACTCACAACACTTTGGGAAAAATAAGGACAGGTTGAGATGGTGGCTGTAAGATTTATCAGGTGATGCTTTTGTATTTGAATATCATAGGCAGACATAGGCAGTCTGCGTCCCCGAGTGCTCCACCAACACCCTCTTTCCACAGACACTCTTATCCCCCCTCCCTAGCCCCCCCACAATTGATCTGGTAAGATGTTCCATCTCCATTTAGCCCTTGAGTCTGTTCCAGCGATAGCTAACTGCAGGAGCGGATCCCTGCTGCTGCCTGATTGGCTGGGAGTTTAGTTCAGCGTGAGGTCAGAGGTGTCATCCTCCGCCCAGAAAAACACAGCTGGCTCGGCCAGTGATGTCAGGGGGAGGATGATAATTAAATAACTGATGCTGGCCAGGCTGATTGACATGAAGCTAATATGGTGCGAGGATACTGAGGATGAACATGAACAAGTAAATGCACAGTAACAGAATTGATATTTTACATTTTATATCCTGGATATTCTAGATGTTCAGGCACCAGTAGTCAGAGGACCCATGTGAGGCAGAGCCAGGTAAAAACAGTAATGATTAAATAGAATATCTATATTTATCCACTGAACTGTATTGAACATATCATTTCTCAATTATATGATTAATAGTTTTCTTCATTCCGAACAATTAATGTTGATTAATTTGAGCATTTTCAGTTCAAATTCATTGAGAGACACAATGTGATAAAGTGATGGACTGAGCATTACCTCAGTTTGCACCGCCCCTCTCAAACTGGGATACGTGTGCACACTTGGCCTATATTGGCCTATTTCTATTTCTCATCATCATCTTCATCACCAATCTAGTTTTGTGACAGTTTCATAAGTTCTCACTTTACATAGTGAAGGCTATGCACTTATGTGTATTTTAATCTGCTCATCTGACATTAACCACAGTGAAAAAGCATGAGGAGAGGCAGCCACTAGCACGGGTTTATGTTTTCCCTGCTGTCACTCTTTTACACAGAGATGATTAGCACTCCTTCGCTAGCCAATAAAAGTGAAGTGAAGTGTGCCACAGCTGTCAGCCAATTTTTGAAATCACTGCCACTGAATCTTTGAGAGCTGAGGCTTTGAGAAGTAAAACAAGACAAGGAGGACTTTTATAACGGGCATTTTTGTCTAGAGGGATCATCAAAGTCGTCCTCAAGGCAAAGCAGAGATGGTGCTAACTGGCAAAATGGTCCCCTGATTAGTTGTTTAGTTTTACTAGTTTTATTAACACTTGCACTTATTCTGGACCCGATTTAATACTCTTGGTCATAGTAAATGGTAAAAGGATTTATTTTTCATTTAATTGATTTTATTCAGTTTGTAGAGTACATGTTTAGTTTTGTGCAGAAAATGACATGAATAACGTGACAAGAACAAAACAAATTCGTAGAGCATTGTCTTTGTTGTGGGTAATCACACGCACTGCACTGTCAGCAAAGACCAAAAAGTTCACACAGTGTAAATAGTGCCTGTCTCTGTGAAAACACCCTCTGCTGTATATGAAGAGACCCTTGGAAGAATAAATGAGCAGCCTGCATATTCATAAAACAGGACTGTATGCATGAAAGACTGCACTCCCATTGCGCACCTGACTTAAAGAGTAAAATAAGATCAATTCCAGCTATTTACAAACTCCTCCTTAATTTGTGGGCTACATGATAGGCTGACTTAGCAGAGACACAATGGCCGTTCTTCCCCCTGGAATTATGTAGTGCTCCTGTGGAATGTGTGGCGGGTTCCTGGAGGCCATTCCCCATTCAGCAAACAATCACTGCCAGGTAATAAAAGAAGCATTTGTGCAATATGTCAGTAGTGTGCACAGGGCTTAAAAGCGGAGAGATGGTGTGGCAAGATTGCATTAACTTTCCTCCCTGCGGGGAAATCTATACTATTATTACCAGTAGCCATTGACACGGCTACAGTACTTCTTTGAAATAAAATGTGGCAAGGGCACAGTCAGATGATACTTGTGCGATCACAACTGCCATAAATTGCAGTTCCTGAGGTCCACTGATTCTCTGGTTACAGTGGCAAGTACAACAGAGGCCTGTCCACAGCTGAAATCCTTCATGTGTCTAACAGCAAAAATTGTACAGACTAACGTGGAGGTGCTTGTATGTCATATTTGGTATTACACCACCAGTTTTGGAGCAGATTGGTGATAAATGTAGACAGCAGAGCAAAGGTGCTGTCAACTACTGTTTTGTGAGGAGTTGGAGCACATTTTCTGTCAATGTATCATTTATTCTTTATGTCAACTGCTTCATGCTTTACAGAAATCCCCATGGCATGAGGTTGTGTGCTGTATTCAGCCCTGGTGCCTGTGACATTTTGTGCTTTTAAGAAAAGTCAGATATTTTCTGGAGCAGGCGCATTATAAAATGTCACTTAAAAATGTCTGACAGCGGTCTTTTGAATTCAGGGTCCTTATGTGAATCTCTCTGTATGAGCACACAGACTCGAGATGTCTCAGAAGTCTCCAACACGGGGTGTCAGCGAGTCATAAAGCTAGTCTGTACATGTGTCTTTCCTACATGTTCCTTAAAACACATAGAAACACAGGTTTGTTTTGTCTCATCTGCCTGTGGTGTAACCGTGAGCTACAGGCTTATCAAAGCCATTCATCATTTCACCTAACGCAGACTGTCACAGCAATGTAGTAGCTGCAGGACAGAGCCAACACACTATCGAGCAGTAAACCTTTGTCGATGATTCCCTTTATTCTCTCTTGAATCTGGTGAACTTTTTAACACAGTTGAAACGTATCTCTAGGAACAGGAAAGTTTACAGCCACCTGAAACGTGTGCAAGCAGGGCTTTACTTGTGCTTGGATGTATATTTAAATGTTTAATATGCATATTTTAGATCTTTAAGAGTCAATCTTTTTGAGAGAGGACAATTCATAACCCAGAGGAAACACACATGGTTTATGTATAGTTAGTTATATTTCCCCATTGCATCACAATTTACTACTAAGCCCCCACATCTGGACTCAAATTAACTCCCAGTTAACTAATGACCTCATCACTGTCTTAGTACAATTATGTCTACAGGAGATCGATAAGAACATGGCCATTGTCTGAATAACAAACTTGTGCTTTCTTTGCTGATTAAGTCAGACAAAGCTGTTCTGAAGCCTGTACATTGATGTCAGTGGAACAACCACATGAAGTGAGTTAAAAGCTACACCCAATTTGTGGGGCAAGATGTAAAAAAAAAAAAAAAGACATGAGTCCAAATGTGTAGAAATCATTAGTAATTTGATGGAAAGTTAAAAAAGAAGATTTTTTTTTTCTCCCAATGAGACGCTCCACTAATTTATGGTTAGGAGGTTCCGTATGAATGGCTGTATGGGCCTGTTGACTGCTGGATTGCTAAAGTTAATCCTCTTAGTTCCAGCGTTATGTTAAACACTGACAATGAGGCCCCATAATGTGGTTATCAGGAGCAATCTCATGGCTGTGGAGATGCTAAACTGCCTGGTGTGTTGGGTTAGGCCCCCAGAAAGAAAAGTGCGCCTTTAAGGAGGCAATATTTTTCAAATTGTCTGACTGGCAAGCAGTGACAGAGCTGGCTGTCACATTTTTCTCCCTGACTACAGGGGCTCCCTTTCAGAGGAGCTCTCAGGCCCTTCGGTGTGACACACAAGCACCCTTCCGGCCTTGTTTGCATTCAAATGTGATAAAACTAAGAGGTGACTTTCCCCCCACAGCTGGGCAGAAAACGGATTAGGTCAAAGTGACAGGCTTCTCGGGGATCCTGCCTCGGCGGCTTGTCACACCGAGGAGAAGAAGAAGAAGAAAAGAGGC
The DNA here is from genome assembly GCA_029224185.1 of Karalla daura. Lineage (NCBI taxonomy): Eukaryota > Metazoa > Chordata > Actinopteri > Chaetodontiformes > Leiognathidae > Karalla > Karalla daura. The sequence continues at coordinate 15,692,310 of CM055188.1, forward strand.
CTCACTAAGCCTGGCTTTGGAAGCCAATTGAGGGGCTTTGCTATCCCTTTCACACTTCCAGTGTTCCTGATGGCAGCTAGCCAGCCATGGTGACCCACTCACAGGCAGGGTTAGTCATTCAGCACAATCTCCTCCCAATGCCAGGGTGCAGAACCTCCCGAGCACCAAGGGTGCACTACAATAGCTTAGAGTTAGATTTTAAGTAAAGATATTATTTGTCATTTATTTATTTATTTTTATATTTTTTAATTTTGCTTGGCCATGAATCTATCAAAAGTCTAAAGCTTCAGATGTATTCGCACCAGTAAAAATTGTTGAGTTTCTCTAAATGACAACATGGATTAAAAACTTCCAAATACCTGAAATACAAAGAAAAGCTGCTGATTTATTACTCTTTGAGAAATTATGATGACTTGTCTTTTTAAATAATCTAAATCTAATAATCTAATTAAATGCAAATACATTGAACTGGAGGGCAATAAAACAATTAAGTATACAGATTATTGTGTGTATGATTCAGTGGCATTGAAAGTCAATAATTGTTAGAAAATTCATGCAATGATCAGTTGTTCAAAAGTCTTCAACAAGAATGAGAAGTGGAAACTTCGATTTGGTTTAGGTTTCTTTCTTTCTTTCTTTCTTTCTTTCTTTCTTTCTTTCTTTCTTTCTTTCTTTCTTTCTTTCTTTCTTTCTTTCTTTCTTTCTTTCTTTCTTTCTTTCTTTCTTTCTTTCTTTCTTTCTTTCTTTCTTTCCTTTTTCTTACCATGTTTCACCCTGAAGACTTCTACAAAGCATTTTATATTTGAGGTCAATGCTCCCAAACCGTGAATAAATAAACTAGTCTCAGGATGAAACACCCATTGGCTGAGTGTTTATTTATTTTTGAGTCATTCATAAATTTAATCTTTTTTTTTTCTCCACATTATCAGTGGAACATGATTTCAGACCACATTGTCACAGACATAGTCAATTCAGATATTAATTCATAAAAAGTGAAATCAAAACATATATTTGGTGAAAACACATCCAACAACAGAAATAATGAGAAATATAACATGGTGTTAATTTCTACCACAAGAAACCAGTTCCTGATGGACCGGCTCTGTATAAAACTAAGTACTGTAGTAGAGTGAAGTCTGATGACTCTGATCATCACCTGCCCATTGTTTTTTTTTGTTATTATCTTTAAAATATAATACGTGTGTTGGTGCAACTTCAGATTAAACTGTTTCATGGAGAAAATCAAGATAGACAGTTTTCTACAACATCCTGTATTTTTTTCTTTAAGTTTCAGAAAACCTATTTTTAGCTACTGTCTGTTTATGATTGAGAGTTGTTTCTCTCATAAATTTATGTCACGGTGCATTGAAGTGTTTATTTTCCAATGTACTCCTATGCTATGGTTGTTGGCCCCAGATTACAACCATTTGACTGTCGCTAAAGCACAGTTTGTTGAAAGACCAGCTCTCTGTTGACATTGGCTTAATCCACTGCAAGACACAGGATGCTCCCATCTGAAAACAAGCAAACACAATTCCATTTACATGCTACGGGACAGAAGTTCAAACAGCCACATGTTCATTATTTTCTCATTTGTGTCATGACTGTTTACCATGTGATACTGTTTACAACCTTAATGTGAGAGATGATAATTTTATCCTGAAGTACATTTGAAACAGACTGATTTTATAATGACAATGATAACGATAATGATGTTTTCTAACAGCAAAAACTCAATCAAACTGTCTCGGATTCTGTATTTGTTTCACTAATTATGGATAAACCATGGGTCCGTGTTCCAAGTCGGTCTCTGCATATACTCTTTGTCCCCAAAGGTGCTGGAGTTGACTATCAGAGGGTTCAGGAACTGGGGCGCCATCTGCAGGCTTCTTCTCAGCATGGACTGAATCCCATTATTCATGGATCTCACTCAACAATGTATTAATTTACTCAGTAACGTGCACAACTGCTTCGCAATAAAAAAAGTTATTAGTCATGCCAGTGAGTGATGAGCATGAAGTGCATGTGATTTATTTAATCATATTTATTTGATATTACAGACAAGTTAAATTTGTCAAACCAGTGATTCAGAGATGTGAAAGGAATGCTTGATAAAAAGTTGCAGATTTTAAGATATACATGTATTTAACTAAATACATCTAGTAGTTTCATCAGCTCAGTGAGTGTGATAAATTGTCCATGTTTAAGCAAATTTGAGAATTAAATTAGATCTTGTCTTAAGAGTTAAAGTTTGTTGTCTGCCTGGCACACAGCTCTTCAGGTGCATGCACAGGCGATCAACGTTCAGTCATGCTATTGATGATCAGTCATGGAGGAGCAGCTGGCATTAAAGCTGCAGCTTGCTTGAGTTGATGTGTGTATGCGTGTGTGTGCGTGTGTGTGTGATGTGTGATGTGTGTTTATTATCGGAGCTCTTTGAAGAACTTCAGACAACATATCTGAGAATGGATATCACCACCACAAAGCTGAAGTGTCAAACCGCCAACTAGGCAGCTGTGTATATCATGTGTCATCACTCACATATTACCTGTCTGCACCTTAGACACGCACACACAAGTACAAGCACAAGCACAAGCACAAGCACAAGCACAAGCACAAGCACAAGCACAAGCACAAGCACATACACATATACTGACAACCAGACATTTTTTTACACATAAAAAGTACAAAAGCAGAAAGTGCCAAACATTTTTTTCCAGTGAAAAATAAGAAATCACGGATTGATTGTATAACAAGAAAAGGCTTGGGAGGGTCCACTGCAGCAGACAGGACTGAGAGTGCAAGTTATGCAAAGATGGCCAGCAGACAGGTACCAGATACAGTGGTCACTGAGGGACCATATAAAGGTAGTAAGTGAGGGCGACAACACTCTTAATATCCTAATGATTTTCACATGTTCTGCTCTGCATAAATCAGGTAATGAAACATACTTTCTAGAAATACGGATGTGATCTCAGTTAACAGCTGCAGAGAGAGGGTGAGAGAGGGAGAGAGAGAAAGAGAGAGGGAGTGAGATTGCCAAGAGCTTGTTGGACAGGTTTTCTGCTTCTGCACCAAAACAGTTTCCAAGGCCTCTAGGCTCCACATTCATTTGTGAGAGGCATCGTGGATGTACGGCAGCAAGCAGTCGGAGCAAAAGATAAAGATGACAAGCACCTTAGTTTAACCCCTAAATCATGCCATTCACAATCACTCTTTAGATCTACTAAGATCTACTAAGACTACTTCCTCCAAAATCCCTGATCGAAACCTTGAATTTTGCTGTTTTATCTTTATTTCTCTTGGAGCTGATTCTAATCAGGGGTAAACATAGTTCAGAATAAATCTGATAATAAAGAACATTATTTATACATGACTACACAAGAACAACAACAACAATAACAATATTACTTCTAATCCATCTACTACTTTTAAGAATGTCATCACCATTGTAAATACAATACCAGACATGGGACATCGAATCCCAAATTAAAATGAGTATGACCCCCCCACATTAGAGGGTTGTGCCCGCAGACTGAGGCCAGTGGCTGAGAAGCATCTGTTTCGCTGTGTCATGATTCTTGGGTTTTCTTTCTGTTCTGATCTGTTTTCTTTTTCCTTTTTGTAGTTCTCCCCTTGTAAGTCAAATGTCCTTATTTCAGCCACTATTTAACTCTCCTCTAATTTGTGTCATTAACTGGGGTCAGTAATTCAATCACACCTTCAGTAGAACTTAAACCACTCTGTCAGATTATCTGATTTACCTGTGCTGGACTCCTCATGCTTTCTCCTTGTGATATGTGTATGTATGCATGTATCTATGTGTTATTCAGTGGATTTGGACAATACTTGGCACAACACTAGTTTCACGTCACTTTTTGGACTTTTTCTATTCTAGTTCTGCTATTTGCATACCACACCTGCCCTTGCTTTCTTACTTATCTCTCTATATCTGTTTGTGTGCCATGATGTAAAATGCTGTACAAATGTAATAAATTGGGGGATTCAGTTTATCAGATTTTGGGATCCTTAAGTTTTGTATGGCATTAAGTCTTCCTTCATTACGTCTCGATTTCAATTTGTTAACACATCCAATATGGCATATTGCATTAGTAACTCTTTAAATTACTTCAAAGTCCATTATCTAAACAGTGAAAAGACCAAAACAGGATAGACAAATTCAATTCAGCACCTTGGAGAGAGACATTCTCCAATACTTGAGGTCAAACGTCCAAATGGTAAGACTACTATGATCTTAAGGACGAAATCAAAGTGGACACATTGCTAAGTGGACCGAGCGATTTCTATTCCACTTCCTGTCATGAACAGTCCAAATGCTGGTAGACACTTACCCAGTGTACATGTTGCCCTGCTGAAGAATTTGATTGATCTGACAGAACAGTTTTCTTTGTGACTTTGGCCTGGTACAACTCCTCTCACCAAGGCCTGGCCCTCCTGAAGAGTGGTGTGAAGTGAGGCAGTTTCACCAAATTAAGACAGCTTTGAATACAGCAGTGAAGGTAGTCAGAGAAAACCCAGTCCCACCTGTGGCTGTCACCTCGTGCTTCCTGGGGATGGTGCTTCACCCAGGACCTGAAGTCACAGATGAGCTGAGCCACCTCACATTGAGAGCAGAGCATGTGCTGTTAGTGAGTCCATCCTCACCGTTTCCCTCTCACCCCATGGTACACCTCAACCATTGCCAGGGACAAGAGGGCAGGAGTAAGAGGCTATGTTATGGTTAATATTACAAAACCAGCTTCTAACCTATTTCTGGATGGCTCCAGAAAGGATATAGCTGTGTGACAACATTGTTTAACTAGTTTGCAATAAATGCAATTCTGATCTGGATTCTAATTATGAAGACTTTATCTTGAGTTTCTAATTGCTGAAATTGGAGATGAGTCTGTAATCCATATCAAACCAGAAGTTACTGATAAAACTCTTTTGCCTTTGGGATGGATATTCACACAGAAGCAGTGGCTATGCTCTGGGTACTGCTTCACGTATACAAATTATATATTAGAACTGACTTTTGAGAACATGAAATAGTTTTAATAAAATACTAATTTAGCTATCCTTTTAGTTCAGTTTTTGTTTTAGTTTAGTTGTTTTGATTGATAAACTTCATTAAAGGTGTGCTCTTGTTTATAAACATCATAAAATTGCTTCAAATGCAATGGGATATATAAATCAATGTATATATTTAGCCATTTTATTCACAGGGACAAGAAGGGCACTGTATAGTCAGTCTCAGTCATTTAGCCTTTACACTTCAGTGACCTCTATTAAATACACAGTCTCTAAGGTATGAGATGTTGAATAACTAGATCAATAGACAGACTACCTCATCTATCCCCAAAAGGAAATTAAAAACTCAGTCTATCCATGCATAATCTTACCCAATTGACACCCAATGTTTCACAGGAGTCTGCTGGAGCCTTATCTAGTGCAGATAGGATGAAGGCAGAGAATTCACGGCGGACTGGTCTCCAGTCTATCACAGGACACACACACACACAAACCAGTCACTCTCACACATGTAGTGTGCAGGACATTTGTAATCGACTTAAACATGCACGTTTTTAGGTGGACATTGTTAACAAATATGTAAACTCCACACAGAGAGGTCCTCAGTTGGCATCCAAAGTCCTTGCTTTGATGAGACAAATAATTCAGTGTCATAGCAGGTTCCTGCCCTGCCGTTATTTACTGATCCTGAATATGTACTTCAAATCTTTCAAAGCCAGCCAATGACAACAATTAAAGAGTACTAAAACTATTAAAAAAATCAGCAAGTTTTCTTTTTCTTGAGTGGGTTTGGTGATGGAAATGCTTATGAAGTTGGCAGAGGACTGGTATGAGAGAGCAAGGTCACAGTTCACATACGCACCTGGTGGTTTTAATGATCACAAATGATCTGAAATACAGGGCAAATGTTTTATCTCTTCCTTCATCACCTGCATATAGCTGCACTTTGGGGTGAAATGAATGTCTTTATATTGAATGTGCTGAGAGAGGGAACCCTGCAGGTGAACACACTTACAAAGGAGTGCTGCCCTGAATGGAGTTCTTCCTATCATAAAATTTGTGGCAAAAAGATATGCCCCCACACCTGTTTTCAGAAGTTATCCTTTAGTCTCCTATGTTGAAAAAAGTGAAACGTTCATGCTGAGCATTATGGTCTGAAAGAAACCTTGCCGTTTGTCTAAAAGTCAGTTATGTCTTCATGTACTCTGATAACTCAGAGTAAATGACTCAGGAAAATTACTGAGCTGTCCCCATCAGTCAAAGGGCTCGTCAGAGAAGGAATGCTACATTGTGGCAAACTGAGATGGATGTGAGCTAGAGACCTTCCTGCTTCCTGCCTGGGAGTAGGTGCTGGGGTCGTGGTGGTGGTGTTGAGGGGTTACTTGAAAGAACTGTCACTTTCCTGAAGCCTTTGGTTGCAAGATGGTCTAGAGACAAGTAATAGACAGCACAGTGTTGTCTGATTGAATTCAGTCGCTAATCGCAGCTCTGCTACTGAAGGCGACAGGGTGTCAGAGGGTGCAACAAAAAATTCTTGACTGGACTTTGAAAGAAATCAGGTATTGTCACTGAAACTTCCCAAATCTCACTGTGTCAACACCCTGATTGGTGATAAGGTTGACGTCATGTTATCATGGGTTAAGTGGATGGATTTCTCGATACTGACCTGGATGACCCAGACTGAATGCAGAGACACCTTGATGAATATTTTAGATTTGTTTGACAAAAAAATTCAAGATTCAGTGTTGATTGTCATGTGAGAAAGAGAGAGCAGACTTTCCTGTACAATGAAATTCTTACTCTGCGACAGTAGTGTAGGATGTACTGTTTATGTACAATTTTATGCATGGAATGATAAGGAGCAGTCATTAATGTGCAAACTGAAGACGTAGTACCTGCCTTGTCCCAAACAGTTGCTCTGGATGACCAGCTAAATGGCTCTGTGTGACTCAGACTCCTATCCTCATCTTTACAAAAAAAATGCACCTTTCCAGAAAACTTTTAGGTTCTGTGCATCCAGGGACCTATTTTGGATGAGTACACTGATCTCAGGGGTCAGAGTTTGGTCCAGGCAATATTTGTCCCTTACAGACTTCCCACTGGGTCACATCCTGTCCTCTGCACAGTTCATTCTCTGTAAACCAGCTGCAGAGGTCAGAACCAGGACAGACTCATTCTGAAATTTGCACAAAGCATTGCTTCATTGAAATGACTATTCACAGCGGCACACTGCTGACTTTCCGAGACTGAACATTTCCGAGACCAGAGATATGGTTATTGACTTCAGTAAAACATTTACCTTCACCTTTCCAGACTGTTGTCAAAAGACTGAGACAGATACAGTTAGCATTTCAGCCCGTCCACTGCCAAGCAGGGCAGTGCAAAAATCAACACGAGGCAACAAAGACTACTTGCAGAGTTTTTAATATTTTTAATGTCGACAAATATCTCATCTATCATTTTGCTATCTAAATATATGAAACAGGATGATCATTGAGACAACAAACTCTTCATTAATGCTCCGATGTCAGAGATGCAAGTTTCCATCCAGATGTTTAGAAAAAATGTGTGTTTGTATGCAGTAAGGGTCCTAAATTGTTACACATTTGTTACCAAAATCAAACTGAGAAAGCTCAGTGTGTCCACGTGGGACTCAAGAGTTTTACATATCTTCCGGTGTAGACCCGGTCGAGACTCAAACACAGACACAAACATCATGGAGAAAAGCGTTTTTTATTTCTTTTTGCAGCTCTAGTGTTTTGATATGTCAATATGTTGCGGTGAAAACAAAAGTTGCATTATAGTTTAACCAATACAATACCCTGAATATTTCAGAGGTAAATTTGTCTCTCTGACAATGCTTTTTGTCATTTCCACACATGTCCTATGTATGCATACAAATGTTCAATGCAGCCAAAAGTAGGTGAGTTTAGGCCAGACAAGGGTAACCTGACGGAGGTATTTGTAGGTAATGAGAGGGCGGGTGACAGCCCTTTCACAAGCTTGCTGAATATCTGTATTCAGGTTCAACACCTGGTCCACGCTGCTTCATTGTCACAGTGGGCGCATGGAGGCTGTCTCCTGAAATTATCATGTCTTCAGAGACATCCTTCACCGTTCCTACCTCCACATTAAGTCATTAAGTTCTCAACCTCTCTCATGCGGATTATTAATAGACATAATTTGGACTTAATTACAGGTTTATAACTCACCAGTAATGATAGGAAGCGCTGAGTTTCTCTTTGAAGTGAGATTCCAATCTTCTAGAAGACGGATAAGCACCAGTGCTGAAGATCGAGCTGATACAGTCATGTCAACAGCTTTGTTGCTCATAAAGAGAAAGGTCTGTTAATTTGCTAAACACGCTTTTGTTTCAGTGTCAGAGTGAGTCTGTGAGTCTCCTGTGCTGCTGTGGAAGGGAAGCAAATTGTGAAACAAGCTTTATTTCTGTCTTTGAGGATGTTTAGGGGTCATTAGCTGAGGAATTTGAAGCCTTTAGCACATGAGGCCTGTGACATATAATTTAAAATAGGGATTTTAGTGCTTCTTTTCAGGCAGGGATGATGTAATTGCTTTGGGACAGCTTTTGCTTCTTTGAGATATCTAAGTGAAACTCAGATAAGATGGATTTCTACTGTCAACAGCCCATTTATAAACACAGATATACAATATGAGAGGCTGATTCAGAGGTGGCCTATTTTGAACAATGTTCCCTTTATGTGTCCCTGTCCTGTGATCGTTTGTCAGCTTCCCTTCAGCCCTCCCTCCCATTCGGGTTTCCCAGCACTCAGACAGCTCCAGGTCAGTCTGTCAGGTAAGTTTTACCTGCAGCTGAACTCTGCACCACCTCCTATTGTAGCCGGCAGCACCGGCAGCACCCTCTTATCCGCTAAACAAACGGTGAATTCCAGGTTTGTGCCCCAAGGCTATGACTTCCACTTCACATAGCCCTAATAAGTTTTCACATTGAGCTGTTAAAAAAGAAAAGTGGCATGTATACTTCCGTTTGCGGCTGATATCAAGTAAAGGATGGCTTGTTTCTGGATTCAGAAGGAGAAATTGAGAATGCTGAAACATTTGACCAGTTTACACGTCTTGGATTGTTTCAATTATCCACAGGACACCTTCTAGATGTTTATCAGTCAAATATTAGGAAACAATCATAACACAATTATGTGAGATATGAGGTAGGCACTCATGCTGTACAAATCTGGTGATTATAAGACATATTTTCATAAGGACAGTCGGCCAAATGAAATGTAGAAAATGCAAAAAAAAGGGAAAATGTATCTGTAGAAGAGCAGTTAAATCAAACACACTACACAGTGCATTATCTCTTCACGTTATGAATATAGGCTTCTTTCCAACTTTGTAACTATATACTAGATATACACTAAGTGCTCTCGCATACTTAACACGTTCGCTTTTTTCTTTTTGGCTTCCTTTCAGATATTTATAGCTAAAAGGAACAATACATCAAGTTACAGGCAGCTGTAGCAAACCAAGGCTGGATTATAGCAACTTGTGCCAATTTTGAGGCCCATGAACCTCAGTTTACCTGCGTCAGGAATGGAATGTCCTCTCACCTGAGACAAACATCTAAACACGTGTTTACAGAGCTTAAATTAAGGCCTGTACATGCCTGCACATTTTATCTGGAGATAATTTGAATGGAGAATACATATGTAGCCAAGGGAGTGTAAAGCAGACCTTGCTTTTGCATTGCAGGATTATTGGCAAGGGATTCCAGTGGAGCAGCTGCAGAGCAAAGGAGTTGGGAAAGAGGAGACTCAAGACTGGTCAAACTTTGGCTCGCTCAAATTTATATGAAGTCGCAAACACATTCAATCAAAAAAAACTATTTCACAATACTGTCTGCATTAAACGTGTGCCATTCAAGTACTTTGTTGTGTGGTCCAGTAGAGGGCATAGACCCATAGGCCCATTTAAGATAATAAAAAATGAGTGCAATTGAATGTGTGCTTAAGAACAATAAGAGAATCAAAGTGTTCACCCGCTAGCTGCACACAAAATGAGGCATCAGGGACACCAAAAAACGGTGGAGGTCAACCTCATCTGACTGCTTCTACACTGCCACACAGAGGCCATCTTCAATGAGATTTATATGAAAATGCATTCAGTCCGTTGGATTTGTTTCAAAAGTTTTCAGGATCATGGCAGAACAGACCGAGCCACAGTATAAACTTTGGGGTCACACCCATAACCTCAGGACCGAAATATGACACCATATGGAAAATACATAGACTGTACTGGAGGGTTAGACATGCTCTAGATGGACATATCTTGGGGGCAGATGGGCAAATCACACTATGGGAAATGTCTAACTTAATTCAAACAAATGACAAGTTAGAATTTGTTTGAACTTGACTTTCTGAAGTACTGACAACTCCTTTGGAAAGTACCACTGAACTGAATCACTTTCTTGGAAATATGTGCACACTATGAAGTAATGGGTCAGTATCAAGCTTGTTCTTGATTTAAAGGATACACTAGATTTATTACACTGTTGAGTACGAGGCAACGATGATGCACATCTGTACAACCAATAATCTGTATTTATCTTTTTTTTTCTTGAATATTTTCATGTGTGCTCTGATTTATGAGGAAGCAAAGTTGAAATCAGTTTTCAATCTTTTTAAAGACTTCTCCATTATTACAATGCCACCTCATCAATTTAATGGTATGACTGTTAAGTAGATCATATTCATATTCTGATAATATTTTAAAGTTAAGATATATTTAGCATTTTCTGTCTAATTACTTTTTAAATAAACTTTCCACATAATCAAAGCATTCCCCTGAATTGGAGGCCAACACTATCTCAACTGAACAGCTTAATATCAATAACACTGAGTTTAAAAAACAGGCTTGTAACTTTGGAGATGAATGATCTTTCTGCTTTAAAGGTTGACCTTTAAGAACAACATTTCATTATCATTCTGCTGAATCATCAGCAGTGAATCATCAAACTCTGAAAAGTCTGCACCTTCTTATAAACAACTCCAGCATTTGCACGCATGCAGCAGGGTATTTCTGTCTGCCCTGATTTATTCACACAGGAGAAGAGCACCCAGTGATGTGTTCCTGTGACAGGTGGAGAAAAAGAAGGCACTTGTGCTTAGCAGGCCCCTACCACAGACAATTAAACACATGGCTGTTTGGAATAGAGCACACAAGCAGGTTTTACTAGTGAGGACAGGACTGTGCTGGAATTCCAGAGCAGTGCACTAAGTCGGTAGTAAAAACACTCCGTGTATCTATCCGGGACTCCCACACACAGGCAGCCCAGTGTAAAGTGGTCATGCATCCCGACGGATCTGTCACCAGATGCTTAGTGTGTCCCACAGCCGCTGACGGCCCCAGCCCGGCTCTTTGTCTGCCTGACTGCAGCACAACAGAGCAGATTCACATTCCCCACATCCATAGGCAGCACTTGGCACTGCTCTGTGGGAGCATACTTTATGATGACCCTGACACACATTTTCTCCCCTCAATTTGTCACCCAGTGAAAGGATGTTCATTAGCTGTGGACGGGAGCCTTTTTCAATCTGAGAGGTAGACATGGGGAGCATCTGGCCTTTGTGGTGTTGGCGACTGCAGGCGGGAACTCCACCGCTCAGCACCGGGGTCAGGCCACATTTACCCTCCGGTGCCTGCTCATTTAGTAGGGTCTGTCTGCCACACTGTCGCTGTGAGCAGGTGAGGTATAAATCACAGCAGTCCTACCTGCTCAAATTCACAGGGAGACAGGGCTCAGCAGTTTCAGAGTATTCACCAGTGAAGAAGAAACCCAAGAGGGAAAATGCCTATTGTGATAACAAATGCTCCAGGACGATATTGCACCTCTCAAGACAAGCCCCAGCTCTCCATCATTATGACATGCTGTCCATTACTGGACTGAGGGGAAGTCCATTTCCAGAAGACAACAGACATTCCAGATTTGATTTGTTATTCAAGGGAACAACTACTGTCTATCTGAGAGCAAAAAAGTAAATAGGTTGGGGTGGTGTTAGGACAAGCACATGTAATGGTTGTCACTCAGATTGTGCTACTGGTTCTGTGTAAACTAAGGTTACTAAGACTATGGACAATCTCTGTTGTGAATCCACAGTTTATCATCTTATATTTATTGTGGATGGTTGGGACAACATTGTGATGTAGATCTGGCAAATGGGTGTCACCACTCAGTCTAAGGAGCAGGGGACTACTTGTTTGCTGAAGGAAAGCGAACCAAGAATTAAATCACTGCTTCTTCTATTACAACTTCTACTACTACTACTACTACTACACCCCAATAACAGTAGTAAAAAGAAAAAAACAAACCGTATATGATATGGTAAAACATATTGCAAGGAAAAATGTTTATATGTAATCTTTTCAAGGGCAAAATTTGGATGCATATGAATCCAAGCTCTTGGAATTGACTCCTGTGCTGAAGGAGAAAAAAAGTTGTACCTCCAGAGTTTCGCCAACCTTGGAGGCACATGCTTTTTTAATCTGAGATTTAGCCAGCCTCAGGTGCTGTCAGATGACCAATAACAGTTGTTTAATAGAACAAGACCATGAATGTATGACATAACATACATATGTAACATCAAAACTGCAAATCATTTACACCCCCCCACCACCACCACCACCACCATCATGTACCAGGAAGCCTCAGTTCTTAAAAACTTTGACAAAACACACTGAAGTTTCTGTATTGTGATTCAGGGACCAAAACTGCTGTATTACTCATTCTAGGACAATGAGTAATACGGCTTGCCATTGCTTGCTGGGGTTTGTTTGTATGTGTGTGTGTGTGTGTGTGTGCGTGTGTGTGTGTGTGTGTGTGTGTGTGTGTGCGTGCGCGTATCTGTGTGTGTGTTTTAATGCGTGTACATGCGTGTGCATGTATGTCTGTGTAAACCCTGCAAGTATAACTCACATGTATCCAGTGTCTGGTGGGAGTCCTTTCACATATGATAATTATAAATCACCTTGAAACTGAGCTGATCCTGGCACAGCTCAACAAGTAACTTTGATTGAGGCATAAAACACTGTTGCAGTCTGTGTTTGTGAGTGTGTGTGTGTGTGTCCCAGCAGGAGCAAAGAAGAAGACTGCATGCCACACAGTAAGACAGCGCTGAGATCCGTCATCAGAACCATTATCCTTTGTTGTAGCCAGACCCACCTACGTCAGGCGATGAAAGTTCAGGTTAAAGTGCACTCAGGTTGAGAAAAGCTCTGCACTCTCTGCTTTCTCAAATAACCAAATTAATTTGCCTTGATAGGATGGAAACGTGTGCATGGTTACACAACTGTGTAACCATGCACAGTGGCCTTTGGTGGCCTGTTAAAAAGGTAAAATAACATAGAGAAAGTTTATTTCCAATTGTTTAGATTGAGATATGCGGTGACGTGGATGAATCTTTATCCCTAAAATGTTTTTTATGTTTTTTTTTTTGTTTGTTTTTTTCCAGGACAGGTGTATGCTTGGACCAAGAGCGGCAGCATTTATGGCAAGTCATTAAACTGTGATTTGAGACATCTAAATCAATTGTCTAAGATGTAAACATTCAGAGGGCTGGATTACAAAGTGATACCTTCTCATAGCTGTCAAAAAAGTTGGGCCAGTTGAAGTTGAAGACCTTACGGTGCACAATGTGAAGAGAACTATGTTCAGACAGGTGTGTCCTACCCTCTCCGCCCATGTGTGTGCATGCTACATTTGGCACTATCCCACTTTTTCTTCAAGGTTTCAGTTACAGCATTTTATAGTGTTTTTAAGTACATGAAAATAGTTCAATGTATTGATAGTAATTGTTAATAACACACACACGCACAGACATACTCTAAAAATTCTTCTTCTGCATTCAACCCATCCTATTGTAGGAGCAGTAGACTGCCACAGGCTGTGCCCAGTCAACACTGGGAGGTTAAGGAATTAAACCTCCAATATAGGGATAGGATCGGAGTTGATAATTCATTATCAAAATGTTCATTATCAAAACAATCCATTTCACATTTGCACATGACAAACAATACAAATCTTGAAACTTTCTATCCTTCCTATCCGTATAGCATGCTCATAGAGTACTGTCACATTCAAGATGTCCATTGACATGAATGTGATGACAGAGCAGTGGACAACCACAAACTAAACCTGAACATGACATCCTGTAAAACCTAATGGTGCTGGTGCACAGGATTTGAAGGCATCGTTTGTAAATTAAACACATTTCAAATAAACTAATGAAATCAAGTTAATTTTTCCCAAAGTCTCTCCCTTGGAGGCGAACTGGGTTATTTTAATCCATGTGAGGTGAACTTTCGAGGTCAGTCTTGTAAAGCATGATCTTGCACAACGCCACCCACAGCAGAGAGGAGCTGAGATGAGGCGCAGGATTACTGATCAAGTGAGCTGAAGGGAAAAAGTAAGACAGATTCACACAAGACTACAGTTAATTTCCTCTGAGCCTCCACAGCCAAGCCACAAACACAGGAGAGGCCACCCACAAAAATGTTTCTCATAACAGCTCCAATCTCCACTGATAAGCCCAGAGCCAAGATAAATAAGAACACGCTCCCCTGCCAGCCTCCTAGTTTACACTGTAAATACTACTGGAGTGTGCAAGGCAGTTGGTCAACATTTCCTCTTTTAAGTCTGCCACACCCCAACTATCTTACAGCTCCTCAGCTGTGGACTCCTCTCTGCCAAAGGTAAAAATCCTCTCTTTGAGCTTTCCAGAAATCTGGTCCAGGGATCAGTTGAAACCTGTGAATTACCCTGCTTTTTACACTGATGCATTGTTTCTTCAGGAGGTAATTAGAAACCAGCTGGAAAAAGACATTCACATACACATATTTTGGTGTAGAAGACACCATTTAATCCACAGAGTATGAAGCTGTAGTTAAACTGTGCCTGCTTTCAAACTGCCTCTACATGAGTTTCCCCAAATACTTTTTCTTCTCAAACTTGTGTATTTTAAGATGTCTGTGCACTTGCTGATCTACTAAATTCATTACCACCTCTGATGTTTATATGCCAAATGGATGAAAGATCTTTGAACCCTTTTTGTTTATCAAACAGAGAGCTTGGCAAAATATCTGGCACTTCAGAGGGAAACAACCGTCTGGCCGTTCTTGAAGGGGGAATTAACAGGAAACACAAAGTCGCGTGTCGAAAGACAACTGATGGAACGGAAGCAGAGTTGTGCTTTGTTGGCCGGTCAGGTGTCGTCTCTCCCTTGACCCCAGCATAAGCTGAAGTTTTCAGACAGCAAACATACTCTCTGGAGCGAGAGCAATTCAGGTTTTTTTCAGAGTAGCTCTTAACATTTTCCTTGTTTATTGTAAACATTCTGCTTTCCTCCACAACATTACACCTGGAACCCTGAAATTTCAGTGTACTCTCCACAAGTTGTGCTATCATTTTTTAAATAATATATTTATAGTGCTTTTCAGGATTGTGCCATCACTCACAAAACCATGTAAATCTAATGCACACATTTCTGCTTGGAAAGGTTCTTTCAGCATATAATTTTACGGACATACTATTTTACACATTTACCTATAAATGCATAATAAAGCAGATACACCTTTCACAGCAGTTTGAATGCATACTTTATATCAGTGATGACATTTTCCTTCATTCTGTTGAATAGATCTGTGTTACTGCTGCATGCTCAAGTGATCTCATTTGATTTCCTTCAGATGCTGAAGCAGACAAAAGACATGGATTTCTAGAGTCTCCAACTGACTTGAGTACTCCCCAATGGAAAGCATGATAATAAATATGGTGCTAAATACATCATATTTATATTTCCTCCTTTACTTTTATGTACACAGAGTGACTGAAGGACAGGAAAAAAAGCAAACAAATCAACTGCACAACCTCACAAGATAGCTGATGTTTCATACAGAACAGTAAGTGAGCTGAAGTATCTATACACAAGAGGTTTTCGTAGATGCTTAAAGTATCATGGGATATACTCCCTGTAAAATACAAAACAACATTAAACACTGGAATGTTCTCCTAGCTTCAGCCATGTAGAGAGAGCACATGAATTTCTGTAAATCTGACAGCTCTGTGTCCTGTGGCAATCGTCACTCAAGACTGCTCTGTCTGTGTATTCCCCCACAATGATTATCTCTACTTTGCCTGAGGACTCATCCTTAATGCTGCTGTTTAGTCTCACCACCTGAGAATGTACAGGATCAGACAAACACTACGTGACCAGCAGACTGGGCTGAAGTTTTATAAGGGATGAAAAATAAGACTCCCCTCAGGGCCCTCTCATTTTGATGAGAGGGCTACTCTCATCTGTATAAACTGTTATATTATTGACTTAGAAGAGCAACAACAAAAGACAAAACAATCATTATTATCACTCAAATCCTGGAAATAATGTGATTCCAATGGAATACAGGGGATTTGAGAAGTGAAAAGGCAACGCATCCAGCTGTTTTGCCTCCTTGCTCTTCGCAGATGATGTTGTTCTGCTTGAGCTCTGTTGAAATTATTTTGTCTACAGTGGTCATTACAGACAGAAGAGTCAAAGCTCAGATAACATGATCCGTGTCCTGTCATCTCTGCAGACCCAACCTGACCATTTCACCTCTTGGGTAGATGTTACCCAGTGAAGATCTGATGAGCAGATAGCTTTAATAAAGTCAGCTGGATGCATTTATAGCAAGTGAGTTTTGATTACATTTAATGAGATCAAATCAAAGATACATTGTTTTAAGAGCGTCACCACAAATGATTGTAAACCCTATAGGGAACATATTTGCATATTAACACAAACAGACACAAGCTGAGGCACCTTTCATCTTGTTGCACCACAAGATAGTGATCAGCATCTACTGTGTGCTTTGCATAAATGCTCCTGTGAAAGCTGGGAATTCCCAGAAGTCTGAGCACAGTGCCTGACTACCTGCAAAGATCAATATAAAGGAAAGTTTTACTATGGTCTGACACTCAATACCTCTTTATCCCCTATCAGATAGCAGAGTTCCTCTCATGACTGGACCCCTACCTTTATTGCTGCTCAAGCATACTCACTTACTCACAGTATTTCACAACCACTTAAAAATGGAAAATGAAAACAAACCCTGGTGTCAGGCAGAGTTGTAAATAAAATACCCATTTGATTTATTTCAACCAGTCTTTCATTTCCAGTGCAATAAACTAAAATAGCGTCTCTTAATGAAGAACTAATGTATGTATTTTCCTCACATATATTAATTCACCTGGTGAGGGGCACCAGCAGATCCATCTGGGTACAAGCGTTTAAGATGATGGCTGAAGTAACGTGCTGTACAATTTAATATGAAAAATAAAAACACCTGTGAGTGCCAATAAGTCTTCCCAAACACATAATTAATGTAAACAAATCACACGAGAAGGTCACAATCATATCTGGACAAACCATACTGTTCAAGAAGATTGGTGCACCCTCATGGTGGAGTGACTAATGCTCAAGCTTGCTTCGTAGCTCTTCTGCAAAGTGTGTAGAGTGAAACAGAGCTGTGATGAGGCTGAACACATTGTGACATGAATGAGTGCACAACAAAAGCCAGATGTATCAGTATCTAGAGTATCTGGAAAGATTGTGTGTCCACTTCACGTATTTTCTAGTTTTTGTTGAGTCAGCAGCAGCAGAGTCAAATATTTTCACAGTCCTGTCTCTTGAAGTCTATTATTAATTTCTGGAGTGACTAAAATGACCACAACTACAGTATGGTCTGTGCTCTCCATGCCAGAATAGTTAGCCAAAACTGAACGTTTCCCATTTTTGGGATGACACAAAGTAAACACATTTTCCTCGACAATCAAACTAAAATACATAATTCTGCTTAATTATATGTTTTGTTTGGGTTTTTTTTACCCTTCCAGTACCACTCTAATAATAAATAAAAATCATTTCACATAAAATGCAGTCCTTCTGGAAATGAAGGGCAATTACTGCTTCTGCTTCAGACCAACTTAAGGTCAAATTTGTCATCACTGTTTCATATAAATGTAATAAGACCTTCACTGAAGTAAATGAGTTTAATTGATAGTGCAAAAGTCAATCTTAGTTTTTCTATCAGTAAACAATGTTGTTTTGCTTTTGGCACTACTCAGTTTTATTCTAAATTTGCTCAAACTAATGTTACATGTAAAGATGCTCATGGGTTTTGTGTGAGTCCAGAACACTGTTGCAGCCTGCTTTTTCTGCCACTTGTTTCTGGTGTAATGCCACGTGCGTCCACCCATCTAATGATCCTAAACAGGGTGTTAAAAAAAAGTGCTTTTTTGAGTGGAGTGTACTCATCTATCTGAATTGCTTCTTTAAATTTTCATTCATATGAAATGCCAGCAACTCCAGACTAAGCCTGAGCCTAATTGATGTGAGCCACTGACCCTTCATTATTAACCTGCCGACTTGACTGATTTAATAAACAGCACAGTTTGCTACCCCACTGGAGATTGACACAAGCAATGCAAAAAATGATCATTAAAATGACTGGTATGTTAAATGTTAATCATTTTCAGATGGACCACTAAGCCCAAGGCAGAGACCACATATCTGCAAGCGGATGTTCTGTCACGAATGGACATTGATTGATATTTGCACATGAGAAGGGCAAGGACATAATTTTTCAGTGAAAAATAAAAACCATTCTTCATCTCAGCTGTTGGAAAAACCAGGTCATACACTGTAACGTGAGTCTATAAAACACATGCGGGTTGTATTCCTGCTTATTACTGAATGACACATCTGCACAGATTTTTGGGATCATTGACCTAGTGTTAAACATGCTTTGTTCAATCTTGTTTCTTTGATCAGGAGTGGAAAAGTCTGAGAGGTGACTAATTTTATGAAAAAGTCATCAAAGTAGCGTTTCTGGCACAGCGATCGATTGACGAAGATGCTCGGGCAAAGAAAGTCCCAACAGACTCATCCTGGTTCTGTCCTGTAAACTAAGAGCATTTGGAAGAAGAGTAGAGGGAATTACCACAGTGCCCCCAGGGCAGAGACAGAGCTGATAATAACTGAACTGCACTCATCATGGCATGCAGTGAGTAATTAAAAACCTACCTGTAGTTTCTTGCTGCCTTGCAAAACATGTGACCAAGCCTGAAGGTCAAGGCGTAAAATTATTTTCCATCTTCTGTCATACAATTGTACACTGTTTGTTGCTCCTTTCAGTAGAATCAATAAATGGAAATCTCAGTTATCATGAAATTGAAAAACTTGTAAAACTTGGATGGGGTGTAAATGGCTCTGAAGGGTACATTACATGAAGCAGGTATTTTTATTCACAGCGACTGACACAGGGGTTAGGATCCAGAAAGCTGTAGATGATTATAAGTGACTTGAACTTGAAGCAACTACAGGAGGCCAGTAGAGCCTGGGGAGCAGTGGTGTGACATGGACCCTTTTTGGTTGGTTGAAAACCTGATAATCAGATGCACTGTTGGGTCCTGGACTATCTGCAGAGACATCATTGCATAAGTCAGCAGGCCCAGTGAAAGGGCTTTGCAGTAGTCGATGAGAGAGACACTAGTGTTTATACCAGCAGCTCAGTGGTCTGTGGGTTTAGGTATAGCCTGATATTTCTGGTATTGACTCCTGCAAAGCAGCATGACCACAAGACATCTGGGCATTGATCCTTTGCTGAGGCTTTAATAGGAGCAAGAGCAGACTTTTTTAGTCAGATTTAGTTTTTTAGGTTTTCTCTCATAGCGGTGGAAATGCGTGCAAGACAATAACTTATCGAAGACAGCAGGAAAAAACAAAAAATCTGGATATCAGGTGATATGAAAGTCAAAGAAGAAGGTCCCCAACACTTGTGAGTGGGTTGTTGAAGTGCAGACAGCTTGCCTGGCCTGGACACATTGAACAAGCACTCACTGGGGTAGGACTTGAACCACAAATGTTTGTTGCCGGTACTTTCCACACTTGAGAGAATGTGGTAGTGGACTGGATCAGCTGAATCCAACATGGCAGATTTGGAGAGCTCTTTAAGTGTCTTGTGCTTGATTGTTTTGGCTCTGCTGCTCCTGGTTTCTCATACAACCATTACTGTAATAAGTAGAAACATGTAGCTCTGTTTAGCAGTGTGCACTCTCTGTGTACACCACTTCTAACCTTACCTTAGTTAAGTTAGCTGGTGAACATGGAAGGCAGTGTTGCACATGCAAATGGAATTTATTTCAGAAAAAAAAAAGGACTCAACTCAATCAGTCAGTTAAACAAAATGAACACCACTGGTGTCCCTCGTCCAGTAGATGAGTATCTCTGCACTGGCTACTGAAACAACAGGTGGAACCACTCCATAAGGCCATGAAAGAATAAGTCTCAGGTCATGTTTGTGCCTCATAGCTTGTTTTGAAGCCCTTCTGCCCCCATGTGGCCTCAAGAAAAGACAAAAGGCTCCTTTGTGGATAAAATGTAGTGCAAGAAGACACTTCACAGTACTGCATGCTTGAAGGTTAAATTTTTATTTAAAGCTATATTAATAAAAAAACATTCACAAGGGATAGAGGGCTCCAGAATGAAAGTATAGTGCTTCCTTGAAAAATTTTATTTAGTCTGACAAAATCTATTTGATTATAATAATTTAGTCTTGTTGTTATTGACAAACGATAACTGTACCAGCCAATAGTGGCCCGGTATTGCAGGTTGCCAACAGTCTCTAGTCTCTAGGTTTGCACAGCTAGACTGGCACCGGAGAAAACAGTCTGCAAGTCCTGCAGTTGCTGCACAGCCCCGGTAAATGGTGTGTCCCAGCAGATGGGTGACTGGCAAAGGGCCAGAACTAGAGTTTATATTGGTGAAGCCCTTGCTTGGACTCGAATAATGGTGTCCCATGGCAATAAAACACATCTGGAAGTGGTGACTCATCTCCTCGATCAGTAAGCTTAACTTACTTGCTAGATTAGCTAACATTACCTGTCGGTCAAACTCCTCTGCAATACTTGTTTTCGTTATAAACACTGAATCTAGATATGAGATTACTGACTGTGGCCCATCGACTTCCACACCAAGTAAATGGATGATATGGAGGTAGCTCAATCCTCATAGTGCTGGTTCACTTTCATCATTCTGATGAGTGAAAAAAAGTGTATTCTGTCAACATGACAACCGGATGCTGGAATACTTTTCTGTTGTTGCAATTGTGATCTTAAGACTCCAGATGGCAATAGAGAGGCTCATTTTACATATTCCACCTTTAAGCGTGAGTACCTGGAGAGAAAGAGAAGAATGCATGGAATCTGCGTCTTCATAACATTAGAATTATATTAAAAATAGAAAGGAAACATTTTCAGAAAACGTCATTTCACCCGAGACAAGTTCCTTCGTCTAATTGGTGAAACCAAAGACTGAAAACTTAGCCAAAAAATTAAATTGCACAACTCTAATAATCATGAAAGACTGAGAGAAAAGGTTGAATAAACTATATTATCTGTAAGGAATTCTCATTTTAATTTCCCAGGATTTATGTAGTTTTAATCTCATTTCACCAAAAGCCAAAATGATGACATTCAGATATCACTGGAAATTCAAAACCACACCTTCCTTGTAGGTACAGATGCTTTGTTCTCACACACTGAAACGTATCTTCCACTGAGTGCAGCTTTGAGCTTCATAATCACAGCTCTGGAGTGACCTGTGAGTGATTCAGCTGACCCGAGGATCAAAGCGCCGCCTGCGTACCTGCGCGAACATCCCTCGTTAAGTACAAAGGCCCGCGCAGTCGGGCCGAGCCTCCGTGTGGCTGACCTGCAGCACCCGGGCTGACTGAGACGTGAACCCAGCGAGCCTCAACAAACACACTGCTGGACGACTTCAAACAGGGCAGCCAGCACTGAACTTCATTACCTCACATGAAAGACAAACATTCGTCTTTCATTTGAGCCAGACGTCTTGTTTGATGCAATGCAATGACCTATGTGAGCACAGTGCACTCTCGGTTCTCCACACTCAGGCTCATGTCTAATATTTTACATCACTGAGCTCCATGTACAGTACAACATGGTTCTGACCTGAACCCGCATTGCAAAATGAACCACCTCCTCTTTCCAATGATCTTCCTTTGGCCCCCATAGTTTTGAGGAAAGAAAGAAAATGTCCTCAATGCACAGACTGCTAAGGATATGAAAAGAAGAGATGGTTTCCTAATGATTCGATTGCAGCAGCTCGTATGAGGCAGTTACTCTTCAGTGAACCTGAGAAGCAAAACATTTCAGAGTTGGGGGAAGGTAATTTTTCTCACTTAGCCAAGGGGAGAAGTGCGGGGCTGCGTGAAGCAGAATGGGGGCATTAAAATGACCTGTCAAACCACTGCTATGTGTCAGGGGAATGCTCCTTTCCCAGGCCTTCAGCTGCAACACATGCTACAGACAATACAGACAATTAAAAATTGGCCAATCCCTTTTTTTTAATGTACTATCTGATTTGTCAACTTAACCCTTCAACTGCCATGAAACAACCCTAATTTACCGCTTATATAACTGCTAAGTTTTTTCTGAAAAGTTTTCGGTCTGGCTATTCCAATGTCATACATGAAAAGAGAAGAAAAAGAAAACATGGAAACGCAGCAAACAAT
This sequence comes from Karalla daura, assembly GCA_029224185.1. Lineage (NCBI taxonomy): Eukaryota > Metazoa > Chordata > Actinopteri > Chaetodontiformes > Leiognathidae > Karalla > Karalla daura. The sequence goes on from CM055188.1 coordinate 15,714,945, forward strand.
GATAAGTTACATGTCAGCCAGGTCCCCTGAAGGCCGGAAACAGGTCTGTTGAGGAATGATGAAGTGAGCTTTCAAACCTTTGCACTCTTCTACTGTCAGTGCCGCAGGGAAAGTCAGAGCTTGGTATGTCAGGGAAAGTCTCTCCCTTCCCCTCATCATATATCCATGTACTCAATGTATTTTCATTCATTACTCTTGGTTCACAAGATACCAAATCAGTCAACAGGCAGGGTTGTACATGTCTGACTTTTTTTTTTTTGCATGGAGCACAAAACTCTCACCATGCTTGAATTTTGAATTGGCAGTCGTCACTATCCCAATTTTGACTCTCTTTTGCACAAAATGATGGCAATTTGTTGGATTGCAGGATTTCGCAAGTGTTGCTGATGGTTATCACTGCACTGTTTCCACAATTATATGCTATGATTTCAAGATTTCTAGAGCCGATGATGGACCAGCGCTGTGTTTGTACTGGGAATGCTCCAGTCTCCCAGGCACAAATGTGAGCAACTCTCATAGAGTTTCTTATAACCTCCCCCCTAATTTCAAGGTGGTGCTTGCCCGAGAAACATTCCAAGGTGGAGTTGGTGCAACTTTCACTTTCATTGTGTTGATTGTCTGCTACAGTGCTAAAGCAAAAAAAAAGAAAAAAAAAGAAAATCCTTGTGGCTTTTTCAAATGATGGGATTGCACTTAGAAATTGAGAATACATTCCTCAAAGCCTGAAAGAGAGATTTTAATGTGATAACTTAAGTCCTTGGGGCAAGGAGGCAGGTCCAGGAAAAGAGATAAGTACATGCCTTGGGCCACAGCAAACCAGGTAGGGAAACTTCACTGGCTCTGAATCTGTGACCCCGAACAACAACATATCCATTAGTTATGGAGTGACTGTTAGCTCTGAGAACTGTCACAAGAAATGCATAACTTTAAATGACCAGTTTTAACCAGTTTTCCATGACAAGGATCTCAGTTAGAAATCACTCAAATGACTCCTTTTTGAAGCTGTGTTCCTCGTGTCTTAATGTGCTGAAAAACTAAAATGGTTTGGTCAAGGTCAGAAAAGGTCAGAAAACAGACTGGTGTACTATGATACTCATTGGATACTTGGAGTGAATATTTCAGTGTTGCACATTTACACATGTGCTGCACTGGAGTGCAAATTCATGTACTTGTACTTCATCAAAAATATTCTTTGTTTTCTTTTTTTTTCCTCATCAATGCAACCTCCTTACATTAACTGACCACGGAGCTGGAAACTAGATTGAATTCCTGAACTCATTTGCTTCAAAAACAGCAGGGATGAATAAAGTAATCTTTATTATTTACCTACTTTAAGCATTTTGATTGTTGAAACTGCCACAGTCTAATACTGTTTCTCAGGCCTTATTTAAATGAAACATGTTTCCTATTATGCCAAAATGACCTGCATGTGCTACAAACAAAACAACAGTAAGCCTATTAAGTAGTAATCAGGGTGTCATGATTTTGAGTTAAATCCATGAATGAAAACGATTCCAGTGAACCTTTTCAGGATCTTACAGAATGACCAAGCAAGCCTGCTTCATCAGAGGTGAAAGGGGAGGCACATTATGCATCCTCACTTCAGAAAATATTTCACACTCAACATGCTAAGTTTTCTTTTCCCACCTTTGTTGTGTATAAGTGCTTACACACCTAAGCTCCAGATTCTCTTCAAATCTGTGCTCACGTTTTCCTGTGTCATGTTTTCCTTGTTATTGCTACTGACGGACGTTTTAAAACAACGATAATAATTCAACCAGATAGATTCATCAGATTTTCCATGGGCCATTTCCCACTTGCTGTTAATTGCATTTTTTCCCCCTATTTTGGTGTGTTGGTAAATTTTCCATCACGGCACTATCCGATAGAAATTGCATTCCATCACGATCACAGAATTAGAAACAATTAATCAAAAAGAGGCAAAATCTGACACATCAAGGAACACTTTGAACCTCAAAAGACTCATAAATATGACTTATCGTGAAAGTGTTGACAATTGCACAGCCTGTAAACAAAATGATGATCTTGCACAAACAGAAGGTCTTTGATATCTCAGGGGGTTTTGTGTGGCTTACTCAGGCTTCAGAGATTGATGCAACGTGATAAAAGAGGACTTCTGGTATCTGTGATTAGAGTCAAAGATGAATGGTGTATAATCATAAATCAAAGGCATCATTTTAATGGAGTGCCTGACAAGACTTGGTGCTGCTGTCACAGACGGAGTCATATGCTTTGGAAGATATGCATCATGTTCATCCGTGGAAAAGCTGACTCATGATTTCACACAGAGCCTACATGATAACCATCCCCTGATACTTCCACAGACATCCCCTGATAGCACTGCCACCTTATTACACTTGGGCTGTGACTACACACAGCATTTAAACGGAATTGGCAGCGTGTTACTGAGGAAGCTCCTGTGAAGAGAATGGGAATGTGTTTGTGTGCTCCCATGTGGATAAGTGGAAAATGTAGGTAGGCTCAAATACATGCCTACATTTTCCAGACAGGTTACGCAAGTGTATTGTGCAAGCTAACATTCTTTCAACAACATGCTCCAGCTGATGGATTGGTATAGTCTGCTGCCCTCTATTGTCAACCTGGAGCCCCCTCGGAAGTTTAGAAATGCAACTCAGCTGAGCCTCAAGTGGGACTTCAGAGCTGGAAGTGAACGTGATATTTAGTTCTGAAGTTAGGGTCTCTGCAACGTCACCACACAGAGACATCTAGAGCAGATAAAAAAGTGAAAAAGCCAAAAAAAAAAGCAGAGAAAGCAAACCTAGCAAGTAAACCCTTCTGAGATCCTCTATGGCCTAATACTGTATCCACACAAGCAGTGTTTTAACAGAAAAAAAGAGAAGAAAGAAAAGAGAACATTTAACAATAACTTTAACAGAAAAAAAAGTTTAAATCTATTGTTTAGGGTGTGAGGACTGCGTATACCTGCATGTGACATGCAAGTTAAAGGTGGGATAGGTGATTTCATTCTGGAGCTCTTTTACTGATTTGATAGAAATCCTCTTAACGCCCTGATTGTAACTAAGTAAGTAAATGCTTTTTAACAGAAATGAAACAAATGAGTAACCATCCAATCACTTTATATACAACTGGTCATTTCATCTGTCTCTCCCTCCGTCCCTCCTCTGAGGTGAAGTGATATTTCATGGGGAGAACAGACAAACTCCACAATGGCCAGCAGCAGCCGAGATCTGTTTTGCAGCAGCTGAGATCCCACCCACAACCTTCCAGCTGTGAAGCAACAGTACCTTACCACTGTGGCATGAATTTTGTCTGGGGTAGGGGACAATTTTTATGATATTTTTATGATATAGATGATATATTATGATATATTATATGCTAGCCTGTATCCCTCATCCTAGTGTGTGGCAATGTTCACTCTGAATGTTCATTCTGTTTATAATGCTGAAAATTTTAGGCAGCTTTCTGTGTGCTTCTAGTAAAGTTTGTGTTTTTCTAAGATGGCACACATCTGTATAACTCTGGTTCTGCCCACACAGGATTGGAGTAACTGTGAAGTTACTGTCGCTGCTCTCCATCTTGGATGGTGTAGTGGCCACGCCACTACTGCTGTCATGTATGATGTGAGCACACTGGTGCAAGTACACAGAATCCCATAGAGACAACCCATTGACGCATTCATGCCAATTTCAGTCTGGCTGAAAATGCAGAAAAAGGGGCAGGATTTACTGCGTGACTTTAACCTGAATGGACAATGATATTCAGAGATAAATGAAATGGTCTACATGTATGAAACCAGACAGAAGCCCTGTGCTGCCCTATGAACAAACCATCACCGGTGCCAATCTGTGGCCTTGCACTTTAACACGATTGTCTTAAAGTCAGTGTTACTGTTGAAGTGGCAAAATTACACTGACACTGGTTTGATGATGAAGGTAAGGTCTTAGGTAAGGATTAAAAAAAATTTTTTTTCTTTTTAAAAAAGCTGGTTTCACTCTTGTCTAGCATTAACATTGGGATTCCTGGGTTGGAAACCCTGAAAACCATCTGTTTCTTGCAGTTTCTGCACCAAAATTTGACTTAATTTTGTAAACAGCCTTGCAGCCGAAAACTGTTTGAAGTAAAATCTGTCAGATTTCACCACGGCACAGTGCCCAAGCTCCAAGCCACTTCACCATCTACCCGTAACAGCCAAGTTCCTCTTTCCTCACATCTCACATCTAAGATCAAAGCAGATCGGCCTCAGTGCTCAACATCAGGGTCACTGATCACTTTCATTTCACTGCATAGACTGATTTGCTTTTACTAGAGTTTTCCGTATGTCTCTCCACCGACTTGTACACGATGACTTTCTGTCTGGAGAACCATGTGTTACAAGCTGGCACATTTTCTCAGTCCACACACTGTATGCATTAATGGCCCATTGAACTGTATGGAATAAAAACACATCTAATGAACATCTTGAAATAAATATGAACTAAACACTGATTATTAACAACAACAACAACAACAATAAAACAAAAATAATGGCATAGGACACACATCAATATAGCAAGTTATATAGCAAATAAACCAAGATCCCTCTGCCAATAATACCAATATTAAGGACAATTAATTGCCCGTAGTTACTTTTCAACACTACTACCAGTTAGCAGACCTCGTCTTACAAAAAACATTGTCTAACGTAACCTGTAGAACTCAAATTATTCCCATGGCTTTTAATGTTTAGAGGTGAACAAGTTTGCCAATTTTCTCCTCTGCAAAAAGTATTGACTCCTTTCACACATAAGTCTTTGCACTCATCTCCCACATCTGGCATTCAGTCGTTGTCAATTTCTTTTATTTATACCTGCTGGGTGTAAAGCAGACTCAAAAGCTTCAAACTATTTTCAAGTTAAAGAAGCAGCATGTTTCTACCTCCTGCATGTCTGTGGATTATCTGCTGTGCAAAACATGTCGAAACACACTGGAGAAAAGCTGTGAAAGCTGCTCTGACTTGTTAGAACGTAGGCGTAAGCAGAGTACGACCAGCAGTCTGGTCGATGTCATGCCACAGTTGTGCAGTGGGACCTCATCACTTATATTTAGTCGTCTTGATAACCGTTTGGAAGTTGCGACAGATAGTCAGAGGTCACACCCATCAGGATGTGTTTGGGCTTCACAAAGAGGAAAAAGGCCACCCAGAGCTGTGCAGCGTCACTGTTGTACTGTACTGGACAGAATCATAACAGCATCCAGTCCTCAGCATCAAAGACCAAAACCAAAGCAAACAGGTATTATCTGTCCCTTGAAATTTCTATTACCAGTGGGGGCTAGAAATGTGCATGGACTGCTGCAAACATCTGGCTCTAATCATATCAGACACTTTCCTTAGGATCCATCAGATCATCAAGCTCGGACAAATCAAGAGCAACAAGCACAAATATAGTTCACCCACTTTCACCCATGTTCACATGTGAGCTGTCAATTTAAATTAAGTTGCATTGAGTTGAATTGCATTTATTGGCTAGCTAGTGTTGGTTTTCTGGTCCTTTCTTGACAGTCACAAGAGATACAACTTTGATGAACCAACCATGCAACCAGAGGTCCAACAAAGATGTTAACTCACAAGAACATAGCGAACATGGTGAAAAGGTTGCAGAGATTAAAGAAAACAAATGCTGTTGTTTATCAAGTAGACAGGAACAGGAAACTAGGATAATGGTGCCATGGTGTACAGTACGTACTGTATGCACAGTATGGATGAAGGTTAATGTTTGGATTTTTTTTTTTTACTGCCATGGGTTTTCTTACTATTATATTGTATTATAACTGTTTTAAGCACATTGAGCCTGCCTCATGCATGAAACGTGCTTTATATTGAAAAAAAAGATTGATTGATCAGGCACAGATACAAGTTCAGAGTACAGGCACAATACAGTGAAAAGAAAATGATTTCACAACTATTATACTTAATGCCAGACCACCTGAAAAACCGCAGGAGCCATCACAAAATGAGAACCAGTGCTATCACTTTCCAAACTGTCAAATGACAGATTATCTTCAGGTTGACTACTGTTCAGTCTCAACATGGGGAATAGTGCAGCACTTTGGTCAGTAATTAGTCATCCAGTGGCTTCAGGCCAAAAATATCACTGCTGATCAGATCTTCTCACACTTTATACTGGTCATACTGTGTTGTTTGTTTGAATGCCGGGCTGTGAGAGATTCACCCTCCCTACTTTCCATGTGAAAGCCTGTCTGCTGGTCTGTATTAATAGGCTGAGGCAGCAGAGCAACACACTTTCCGGGTGGGAAATTTCGGAGGGTGTAACACGCTCTAAATTTTCCTTCTGGAGCACTGGGATAGGTGATAAAAACAGCTAAGATAAGGACCAGACGTAATGTGAGGTGGTTAATTTTCCACATAACGTGAGAAAAAAGCAAATCACTATTTGCAGTTTTTATTATTTAGATATCATATTTTCTCAATGTCAGTCTGTCCATTGTAGCAAAATTTTAACCTCCATGTTGCTGAGTGTTGACGGATAAAATAATTCAATGGATTTAAGTTGGAATACCTGAGTTAGTTCACCTTTGTACCACAAGATGGGGATGTTGGCTCAGTGTTCACTCAAAATGTTAGTTACAGCCAGTCTGTGAGTTCAGCTGGGTAGCAGAGGATGAACACAAAAACAACAAGCCAAACTATCTCTTCACATTGCCAACCTGTGTTTTCCACGCAGTAAAATGTGTGAACAGGTGTTCGATTCAGCACCAGCAGGCTCTCAGCACCTTGGACGACAAAGGGAAGTCCTGACACTGACACTGTTGAGCTGCTGGCCTTATCACACACTGTGGATTCATTCAGTGACACAGTAGGGTAGATTAACTGAAGCTAATGTCAAAAGTTGTATCTTAAAGGCAAATCTGACCTGCAACACAGATAAGTCTATTATTTATCAGTTTAAAATGAATTGCTCTTTCAGCAATGGGCCTTTTCTATTATTATCAACAGGTACCTTACAATCTTACATAAATTAAATTTAACCACACTAACAATTTTCAAGAATACATTAAAATGGAAATTCAAAGTCATCCATCACACTTTAGTTGTCAAACACATTTCATAAAAGATGTACCACAAAAAGCATGACATTTGACAATTTACAGGTCAAAAGAAAATTTGATAAATAAGGAGGGCTTAAACCATTGAGAGGTTTAAAAACTTAAAAGAAAATGATTTTGAAATTGATCTTGAGGCACGCAGGTAGCCAACTCATGTGCTCAGAAATCTGCAAAATGTGAGCGCTCTTACTGACATTTGTCTTTATTCTGTGGTAATTGCAGAACTACTTTTAGAAAGACCAGAAGGACGATCATGGCAGGGAACACAGTAGAGCATGAATTTGCGTCTGAGTGTTGGTTTGAAATGGCTTTACTTTGGGTATTTATTTATTTTTTTATTGATTTGAGAAAAACCTCTCTTGGATTCAAGAGTGATGTTATTTTTAAAGGTTACAGTAAGTTCAAGTTGAAAACCACACTTTGATCCTCTAGACATTCTCTGATGGATTTGGGTTTGAAATTCAGTTTTCCCCTCAGTGCTTCAGTTTTGTCCTCATTCAGCTGCAAAAAGTTTTCTCCCATCACAACCTCATGTCTAAACTGCAGTTAGAAACAGCATCAATTGACCGTGGTGTCATCTTGAGACATGGCGATGTTGTAAAACTTTTTCAGATCTTTCTGCTGTTGCTAGGCTGGTTGCTAAGGAGGCTACGTCCCGGTCCACCCTCTGACTTTATGTTTCTCTCGCTCTTGGTCATACCTGGTTGCAGCTCCGTCTCATGTATCAAGCGTGCACCCCATGCATGCATTGGATGCTGCTGCTGACGTTCTTCTGCATTTCCTCTTTGCAAAACAGAGAGACAGAAAGGTAGGAAGTGCCACTCAACTGGGACTTATATATATTTTTGATTTATAGCACACCTTTTCTCATGAAATAAAGACATATGTCATGGTTATACATCTTTCTTTGAATGTTTACTGGACAGATGTTTTCTCAACCCTGATGTCAAAGCCCTCCCTGGGAAAATGATACAATAACAACATTTTATTTTAATTGCAATACACACACTTGCCATGTCCTGCCATATTGTTTGTAGTTCTAATGTGTTTTCCCCATGATGTGAAATTCTGATCAGGAACTTCCCAAGCTTATATGGGTTTGTAGGGAGTGGGGAGCATGGCAATTAGGTCAGATTTGGTCAAGAGCTTTCCAAAGCTATTTCTGTCCTGTCCGTAGCAAATACGATTTTTAAAAAAAAGTTTCCAATTAAGTACAGCATAACAAAATAACAGCATTATAAGCCCAACATGATACATTATAAGTGACAATGACAATGCAGTTGCTCTCATGCTGTCTGCTATAATGAAAAAGCACATCCACTAGCTACTTTTCTCTGGTAAACTAATCAAACAGAGTGCCTCATAATGGTATTTTCCAAGCTACTGTAGCCGTTTTATTTGGCAGGACGAGCTGAGCAACCACAGTCGACGAGGCTTCCGTAATATGGGGAGTGGGTGTGGTTTCATCTAAACTGGGTTGGAAAAACAATAGGTAGTGCCAGTGTCATACTTGACTCTGTCACTTATATGCAGGCTAACTGAGTTGACTTTTGCTCTGGCCCTGCATCCTAGTTGCTCAAGAGGATCAAGCTTCAGGCTGTGAGAACTAAAATCATGTCTATTGTAAAAATCAATATTTTGAGGTAGTTTCTGCTCGAATGTCCTCTTTGATCATTTGATTCACTCAGTGAATGTCCACAAACACTCGCTTGTTGTTGCAAATATTTTTCAGATGTTTCTGTTGTTGCAGAAACTACCTCAAAGTATTGATTCTTACAGTAGACATGAGAAAAATGTGCACCTTGTGTTTAGTTCTCATGGCCTGAAGGTTTGAGAGTCACATGACTTGGATGCAGGACCATAAGAAAAGTCAGTGCGTGTATTTGTCATACTTGAGCCAGAGCACCAAGTGCAACACTGGCTGGGTGGGCCAATAGGTTTATTTCATACTTTGATGTGATGCTGTCTAACTATGTAAGTGTGTGCCATCTCTACCGATGATGTCTTCCAGACCATTACGTAAAAAATCCCACCTGAGCCTAAAGATTGGGGATCATCACAATACAATTCACAGTTCCTGGATTAATACTCACTTATACTTGTAATAATGTAATAATAATTGTAATAATCCTCTGGTGTTTGGATAGGGTTTAAACCAGTTGAAAACAGCATCAGATGGACCAATCAGGCCATGAACTAGATTTTAAAGAATTTTTGGCCAACAGTGTCAGAAGCTGCATCTTCATCTAATATAGCACATCCAGGTTTCACCCTAATACGTGTGGTATCAGTTCTGTGATTTTGTTAATGTGATTCTGTGATTCTGACTGAAAAGTCTAAGCAACTAGAAATGACCACCCTCCACAGCTGCCTTAAACTTCTGCCGTGTTGTACTTGCTATAATAATTACATGATTATCTGGAAGCACAGCCCATAATGAGTGCATCGATAGCATCCAGCAATAATGTTCAAGAAATGACACTGACAGGGTTCGATCTGTACTTTTACTGGGTGACTGAAAATGGTTTGATCATCATTTATTGATTGGTTTGTGGATGTCCTGTCAGCTGGAGCTGTACAGACCTTGTGAAGCCAGTCTGGAGTTACAGCAGCAGACTGTCATTCCATCTAATAGCACAGGAATTTGTCAAGTGGATACAAAATTATGCAAACTTTACCCTGAGATAATTACAACGCAGTAACATAGAAAGAAAGGTCCACTAATTAAGAGATGGCATGACACTCAAAACTCTAACGCTTCATTAATACACTGTGTGCTGTAATTTTCCATACATGACCGGTTGTTATTTTCTAGTGTGAGTGAAATTTAACCTTTACATTTAATCAAATCTTAAAAAACAAACAACAAAAAAACAAAACATCAAATACTGAATAAAAAGCACTGCTTCTCGCTCCTGGCCACATTAAAAAAATGGGTCATGACTGTGGAGATCCACAACTGACAAATGTGAATGGGAAATGTCAGGACCAGAGAAAAAATAAATATGTTTCTGAACTATTATGATTTTAGCACACAGATGGCCACCTGGATGAATGGTTGGTCTAGAAATACATGTACCTGCTCCTTTCAGGTATTAAGTGTGTGTGGATGGAGAAGAAGTTAGAAACTCAAAGTAGATCACTTCTAAAAGTAAATCAAAATAAATTAACTTGAGAGTAGAATAAATTCAACTTCAACTTATTCTATCCACTGTGGAACAGTAATAAAGAAATAAAATATTACTGTGGAGTGGAAAATCCTCAGGACATATAGTGTTGTATTACTTTGTGGAATCTGTTGGGTTAATGAGATGTGATTATGTACGTTTTGGTTCGCCTCAGTTACAAGTGCCCTTGAAATCTAGTGCTGCAAACATTTCTCTGTATCTTCAGACTTTCATGAGAGATTAACTTCAAAAAATGATCCTTTTTCTTCTATAAAGGTCAAAGAGCGACTCTTAAAATAAGTGGAGGAGAGCACAAACCAGTCAGACATGTACAGTGACCCATGCAGCCACCGACTGTACAAACCAACAGCTTGGATAAGGCCAAAGCTGCAGCAAAAGCTAAATCACTTATAACCAAAATTAATAAAAAGTCAAGCAGAAAAAAAAAATACGTTGATGGATACGAATACAAAGTTTTTCTGAAAAATGCTACTGACAAGTCTGCAGAAACAAATCAACAGTGACGAACAAGAAGAAATAGTCTTTGGTTTCATTTGAAAATATTCTTGGATAATGCTCGAGTGTAGTGAGGCATTTCAAAAACAGTCTGCACGTAGAACGGTTAAGCACCATATGAAATTTCCAGTCCCATCCCCAGCCCGTCCGTCAGTGGTGTTACATAGTGCTGGGAGTGATGAAGACGTAGATCCTGGCCAGGAAGGAGGTGAACGCTCCCTGCCTGAGCAGCTTCATCTCCACGTCGATCAGGAAGTCTTTGGGCTCGCGGACCTGCCTCTGCAGGTAGACGGCGCCGGTGAAGCTGTTGAGCTTCCTGGTGCTGAAGTAGCCTTCCTCGTTGCCTTTAATGATGCTGAGGATGATCTGATCTCCAGAGTAGGCGGGAGAAGGGCCGATCCGGAAGATCTGGGCCGGAGTGATGATGTTGGTCTGAAAGCTGAGCTGGTAGTAGGTGATGCGGACGGGGGAGTTGTGGCAGTCCAGGGAGTTGCTGGGACAGGTGCTGCGCTCACAGCGTCTGAGGAGGTGGACAAAGAGAGGCAGAACAGAAATGGGAAGATGAAAAAGATAATATTTGGAGGATGGACAGGGGATGGATGGCGGAAGACTGTTCTGTAGAACATGAAAAGCACGTTCTGCAGAACATTTCTACCGCCAGATATCACCTGCATAACGTGGCTTGAGATGAGTTTCTAAATGACTCTAAATGGCAGATTAATAAACAACTACGACGGATGATAACAAAACTATAAATGCAGATTTATACGACAGGCATAGAATGGTAAAAATGGATAACTGATGGTAACAAGCAGCTGTAGAGTTAAAGAGCCTGGGTCTGTGTGGGTCTTCACTGCTGTGTATACCCTGCATGGTGAGAGTTTCCATCACTCAATAAAGACCATTCCTCTATTGGGTAAATCTGCTGAAGTCCGATGTATGCAATGCTCTGCAGTCGCAACGTCTGATGAAAATAATTCTTTCATTGGATGTGAAAATATTCTAGCTCCAGGTGCCACTTTCCATTTCCTCCTCCCCGATGTCCACCTCTCTCTCTCCCCCTCCCTCTCTCTTTGCCTCTCTCCCATGGCTTTTGAGGAATATGCAAAACAGATATCCAAATGTTTTTATAGTATATATTCTTCAGAAATTTAGATGAGAAAATATGACTTTCCTCTCCTTTCCATCCATCTGTAAATTTGGCTGTCTATTCATGTATGATCTCTCCATCCATCAGCCTCAGTTGTACTGCTGATCCCCTCATGCAGGACAATGTGATGCCAGTGCATGAAGGGGGCATCCTCCAGAGGCCACTTGCTGACTCCCTGTGACTACTTTTCCATTACACATCACGATTTACAACCTAGAGTTAAACTTGATGTTGTGCGCCGTAAAAAAAAACTTGCACAACTCACGCCAAAACAAGACTGTCTCCGTGCCTGCTCCAGTGAATCACAGCATGGCACTGAATGAAGACCGGGAGACGTTTTAATTTCCGATGTGTGTCTGCGTCTGCCAGCTCTACTCAAGAGTGAAAGATGCCTCTTCGTACTGAGCCTGGCCACATCACACTGGGGTTAATAAGGTATCTCTTGATAGAACTGACAGAACACGTCCTGTGGGCTGAATAGTGTGCGTGTGTGTGTGCGTGTGTGTGCGTGTGTGTGCGTGTGTGTGCGTGTGTGTGTGTGTGTGTGTGTGTGTGTGTGTGTGTGCTGTTTCTGTCCGCTGGAGCGCAGAGCAGACAGAGCCGTGGAATCGGCCCCGGGAAGCACAGAGCTGATCAAAGCCATCTGACTTTACGGTGCTGCTCCATGGGAGTCATGTTCGGTTACCAGTTCAGCCCGATCACTGCCACAGGTTCAGTGCTAACAAGGCCCTTCTGTGCACCACGTAGCACTGCCAGGGCTCAGACGTAGAGTACTTCTCATTAGAGGAATGAAGACTGAGAGAAAGTGAAGGGAAACCTATCAGGCACAGGCCAAAACTGAAAGGGACAGTTAGTCAGGATTTTAATGGCTGCAATGTTACGACGGCAATTCCAGCAAGAGAACTTTAATCCTCCTGTTTCCTAAACATAAAAATGAGCAAAACATTTCTCATCAGATGAGAAACAAACAGAGCGATTGGGACTCACGTGTCTGACACTTTCTTGTAGTTGTGAGGGCAATCAAAAGAGAGACACCGAAAGCCACCCTGGAGGTTGTAGCAGGTCTGCGCAAATGAACAGTTGTGCGCACCAGTCGTACATTCATCGATATCTAGACAAAAAGCAAATGGAGATAGATTTCAGCAAAGCCGGTAGGTGAGTTTGTCAACGGTATTGTTTTCACCCAATAGTTCAACCTCATTTCCCGAGGTTTCACTTCTTTGCTGAATTTATCCATTTCTAAAATTCACCCCAAACAGGACTTACATCCACTTTACCCATTCCAATGTAATGGGAGGACGCTCAAAATGTAGAACATATGGTGCTCTTCTCTTATCAGTGCTTTTTATTACATCGAACACTAGAACTGGATTTTCATTATTTCCACTAATCTTTTTAGAGACCCTCTGAAGGCAAAACTTCCAGTCTTTTAATTTCTGCTTGAATTTAAATCCCTTTAAAAAAGTTTCCTCTATAAAGAGATGCTAGATAAAGCAGTAATTCAGCATAGCTGCTGCTATCATACAACTTATTTTATTCAATTGACAGACATGAAAAAATGAAACCTGATTCAAATAATCTGTCTTTCCTAGTGCCTATCTACCCAATATGCAAAATGCAAACTGTCAGACTGTTGTCAGACTATGTTGGGGATATGCTGCATGCTTACCTCTGCAGGTGCGTCCGTTGGCAGCCATGACGTATCCATGAGAAGGGCAAGAGCACCGGTAACTGCCGGCCACGTTAACACACTGGAAGGTACACAGGTTTCCAATGCTCTGAGAGCACTCATCAATATCTGCTCAACACATACACACACACACACACACACACACACACACACACACACACACACACACACACACACACACACACACATTCAGTAATTTCAGTAAAATGCACAAGTTGTTGGGTCCTGACAAAAAAGTATCTACTGGATTTTCCACATCCCTCTCATATTAAGAAAAAACATTAAACCTCTTACCTTTAATAAGAAATATGACAAAACATTTGTGTAATTTGAGCATTTTTCCTCTGGGTTTAGAATTTCTTCTTTGCAATGCATGACAAATAGGGTATGAGGGTGTGGGTGTAAATCAAAAGAATCAATAAAAGTGTAAAATATCTGAAAGCTCTTCAAATATTTTATATTAGCGGTCATGTCTGCATGTATAATATATTTTGCTGTTCAGCATGGAATAGCTGTCTACAAATATTTGAGAATGCTGAGGCACAGCCTGGTATTACAACTACTGTGAGTTGGTTGGTTTGATCAGCGAGAATCTCCCCATCAACCTCAATATACCTTCACAGGTATGCCCGTCCTCTTTCAGGAAGTAGCCTTGGCGACAATAGCATTGGTAGGAGCCGTAGATGTTGGCACACTCTTGGCTGCAGGGGTTTTTGTCACATTCATTTACATCTAAGCACAGAAAAAAGAAAGGATTAGGATTCTTCTTGCTTTTCATGTTCTTCACGTTCTTCAAGTATTTATGCCACAGAGCAGGGTGGGTGTGGGGGGGGTATATGAGGTACATCATTTGCGTAATGTTCGCTTGTGCTGTATTATTACAAAGTTATTTTCTTCACCACATTATGTTTTACTTCATGTTTTCAATTAAAACTTTTCTGAAATCTCTGTTTTACAATTACAGCAAATTTTGATGTCAGAAATAGTGTCTAATTATGTGGCACAGAAGAACATCTAAGCACTTCAGTCAAAACTAATCAAAGCTTGATGAATATGAATATAACCATATTAGCTGTCCACAGAAGGTTTTAGACATGACTCAACATAATGTGGGTTTGTGTGGATACGGTGGATATCCTGGTGCCCATATCAGGCTGAGCACACAAAGACCAGGCTCATTCATACAATGAATTATGTGTTATATTTGGTCCTTTCATCATGATTTCAACAATTTCAACATGTAGGACAATCTATCGTGATCTGAAAGATCCCTATTACCTTTGAGTGACATTTTTGAGGTTGGTGAATCAATTTAGAGGACTAATGATAGGCAAGTTCTAGAGACTACTGCAAAAAACATACTGAGCGAGACTTTATTATACCAAGAAATATAGAAATATCTACATTTATCATGATTTAGAAAGAGATTATAATGGTGGATGTGCACTTATGAACAAACCACTATGTGTGTACAGAATGCAAGACTGCACAGTAAACAAATATGATAGGAAAAAATCAGGAAAGCATTTCAAAAGTAGAATTACAGGTTCATTGAACCAAACATCGTGAGGCTTTAACAAGATTGTACAGAGATGAAATTTAATTTGAATGCATCAGTTCGTTACATAATGAAGACACAGTCCAGTGCCTGTGGAGTTGGATCAGGAAAAAGAAAGCTGTTATTACTTTAAGATTTAGTCAGTGGCCACTGGAAAAAAGTTTGTAATCATTGTTGATTGGCATCACAAGTGTAGAGGGATGAAGGATAAGATTACTTCAGAGATGAACAGAATCTGAGTTATAAATACCGTGTGCATGTTTATTTATAATCAGTATCAGCATATTTCAGGTTTTTATGTATTAAGATGAGCTTTGTTTGTTTAGTTTGTTGGTCATCTTCCATCATTGATTTGCTTGTTGCTCAGCTTTCAGGCCTTTGTTTGGATGAACTCTCTGTGGAGAAATGCATTGTGCAAGTACCACTCCAGGCATTTTGAAGGTGAAATGATTCTTTGTAATGCTATTTGTTATGGAATTGCATCCCTATGAAAGACAGGCTTCAAGTATCTGGAACGAATTACCCTCAAAAACACTAATCAAAATCCAATCATGCTGCTCAGACAGGCTGTAATAAAAGACACACAAAACAAACAGAGAAGAGAAAAAAAAACTGATGAATGCATAGCTTCACCTTTAGATGGTGAACAGAAACCTCCACAGCTTAATTGAGTTCTCTGAATAATGATTGTGACAGGCTAAACATAATATGAATCATGCTCCTGGTCAGTGTTGTTCTTTAAAACAACACCTCCCACATCCTCATCACACTGACGAGCAACAGCACTCAAAGCTGAAAGCCATTCTGTATGCATGCCAGGCACCTGTGCATCCATGAGATGAAGGCTAAATTGAATTCCAAAGATAGAAAACGATTTCTCCTGATAACAAAGTCTTACAAATGACTCGTAAGCAGTTCCCTATCAGTGCATAAAATCCCCTAAACCAGGGCAAAACCTATGTTTACACTCTCATGCCAGCACTCCTGCAAAATTAGATTGTCCAAACAAAGAGACATTACGTCCTCAATAAAAGTTCACAATTGACGAGGACGAAAAAGAACAAGTCTAGTTTACCTTCGCAATTCTTGCCATCCACTGCTAGAGAGAAGCCGGCTGTGCATGAGCAGTGGTAGGAGCCCGGGGTGTTTTCACAGGTCTGGGCACAGAGCCGGCCCGGGTAGCGCCAGCATTCATTTACATCTGTCGGTGCAGTCATAGCAGTCGTTAGGCAGCGGACAAGCTCTAAGATGATGTGTGAAGTGACTTTTTCTCCATGACCACCACTCATTTTTCACCCCGCTGTATACATGTGTATATTGATCGACAAGTCACATTTCTGTATTTGTGTGTGTATTTACATTCTCATGGCCTATTACAGAAAGTGAGTGTCACCATGATTGTGCTAAAGTTGTGCACTGTTTTCTATCTGACTCTGGAGTAGCTTTATGACTGTGCTGCACAACAGGATTGTTAGATTAATGCAAACGGGATTATTACTGACATCTACTGGATGTTTACGGTGCAGGGCATTTTCCCTCCATCATGGCCAAATATCCTGCCTAAGTAGCGGTATTAGCATTTGTTCCTCTATCTGTCCTTGATTACTTTGAGCTCTGCATGGTCTATGCTTTGGTCATATCATGTGGGTACAAAAGATTTTGTTGAAAAAAAAAATGTTGCCATGGATTTGTAATCTATGTCCATCTATAATAGACCTGTACTCCATGTCATTCAATTACAAGTTGCTGCAGCCACTCAGTGACTTCTCTTCTCTTTTGTTTACAATTCATATTTTCAGTAGATTTTGTGAAATGCTTTGAACTCGAGGGGAGCATTTATTTCCCAGATCTGAATTTTTAATGTATTATCAGTAAGATAAACAGGAACTTTTTCCCCCTTTTTAATTTTGTCAGATTTGGATAGACACAGTTGGTTTTGGCGATACACTCTGGTGTTTGCCTGAGCCATGGTACATTTTCCAGCAGAGCAGAGCAGAAACTCTAAGTAAAAACTCTGTGAAAAACTGATCCACTCCTCATCATCTCATCAAACTGATCCAGGCATACATACCGGTGCAGACTTTGCGGAGAGCGTCGTACTGGTAGCCTGTCTGGCAGTCACAACGATAGCTCCCAGGGAGGTTGTGGCATATCTGTCCAACTCCACAGCGATGTGTCCCCATTTGACACTCATCAATATCTAGACAGGCCCAGAAATAGATAAACAAAAAGCACATAAATGATTATGAATATAAATCACAACCTTTGGTCTTCAGGTGTTCTTTTTTTGTATTAAGACAACTAAACTGTGTTAGATAACAACTTGAGCTTCAAGAATTAATTCATGTATTGATTGTCTGGAAATTAAAAGTTTGTCTTAACCTGCAGTTCTTCTTTTACAAATGTGTCTTCTGTTCTGTGATTGTTTTGATGTGCACATTCAGACCAGAACATGTAATAACATGTAATAACTTACATTACTTGGTCTCCTTTTGGCCTTTGCTCAGCATCACTCACAATATTAATGTTACGATGCGGCAGACAAAAGGCTTGCAGTCCCTGTAGTGGTTGTATCCCGGATAGAAATGATCGGCTATGAACTGTGTTATTGAGAAGAAAACCTGAATTCTGAGTTCAGTTTTTACTGCCTTCCAGTTCTTATGAAAAAGGACACAGCCCTCAGGGGGGCACAGTATTAGGGCCTCAATAGATTTATTTGATTGCTATATGCATTTTCAATATGTTATCTAATGGTATATCCAGATAATCTTTTTAAAGATATTTATCTGGATAAATATCGAGAATATATACCTTATGTCTTCATATTGACATATATTATACACCTACCTTTCTGTTTATTTTTAATCTTTACTTGCAATGAACTAGTTTATTTCCCTTTTTATGTTATTTAATTGGCTATACTAAGTACTAGATGACTGCCAGTTTGGCCCAATCTTTACACGGTAGATGATGGTCCAACCCCAAATGGAAACAGGCTTGACCAAACTCAGGCTCCGACAATAGAGAGATTAGAGAGAAGGAAGAGAGAGACAAGAAGGCTGTCCACTCCATACTTTTGGAGGGCACACAGAGGACACCACTGTTATAACTTTACTCTCACGCTCACATGTTTGGACTCTTTAGTCTCCTCCAGTATCCCTATCCCTAAGGATGGAAGAGCCAGCCTTGGTCCAAAGTTTTATGAAAACCATATTGTGTCTCTTGATTGAGAGGTTAAACTAACAGAAAGATGGTCAAAAGTTCTGTCTGAATGTTTTATTTGGTATGTTTTGGTATTTATACAAATTACCCTAAATTGTTAAATTCTAACTATTATGCTATTTTGTTATTATGTACTTTGGTATTTGTGAAATTACCAAAAACAATACCAATACCCATATCAGTGCTTTCATTCACATCTTTGCACAGTTGCAGTGTCTGTTGTCTGCTCTGGTGTGTTTACGGGGTAATTCTCACCAACACACTTGGCTCCATCGGGGCTGCTGTGGTAGCCGTGGTTGCACATTATGACCTTTTTCTGGCACGTGTAGGAGCCCACTGTGTTGATACAGTTAAAGCCTGAACTACATGGCTTGCTCAAGCTGTTGCACTCATTTATATCTGCAGAAGCACAGAAAGAGAGAGAATCAAGCCTCATGACAACTGTAACAATGGCATACTTCCACAGGAGAATGATTGTTAGAGGCTGTAATCCTGATTGACAGACTTACACGAGTCTACTTCCTCCCAGTCATTTGAACAGAACAATTATGTAGCCATGTATTTACTTCTTAACTTGCTGTCAATAATCATGTCTTCCCAGTATGAAGTTGCTCCAACACGCATGGAGCAGTGCTGAGGAAGAAGGTTATGAACTGTGTGCAGCCACTCAACCTGATGTGAAGAATCCTAACAATAGCTATTGGTCTGGTAACCCATAATCAAACAGTTCCACAAAACAGATAAAATAGAAGTAAAATCAAAATCCAAAATGCATACAGTACATTATCCTATATACACTATTGTGAACTCATTCACTTAGAGGATGCCATTTGCTGGTTTCAACCATTTCAACCATTTCAAGGGCTTCATGACTTTGACAATGTTGCTTAAGATTTGATATTGTTGCTCTACTGAGTCATTTCGATGGATCGGTCACGAGGCAGCTTTTTCCTGCTGAAGCAATGATTAAAAGGATGCTCCAGCAAACAGCAGGGTGGGTACGAGATCACAAATGTCTGGCTTAGCAGCAAAAATGAGATCCCAAACATCAAAGTAACACCTTACTTTAACTGCTAAGACTCAGTCGGGTTTTATGGTTTTAAGTTTTACCTGTTTTCTGTTTTATTATGCTTGTTGTTCCCTCATGTGTCATGTTTTGGTTTATGTCTTGTCTGAGTCAATTTCTTCCATTTGCTCTTTTACAGCTGTTCTGTGTTACCGTGATTAGTTTGGTAACTGTTCCTAGTGTTTCCTTCACCAATCGATTTATTTTCCTTTTGTGTTTCTGCAGCTGCTCCTCCTGTCTCTTGTTAGTGTTGTGTGCAATGGAGTCCTGTGTTTCATTTAGTTTACGTTGCACCGTCTCCATTTATTCTCCATGCTTCTCTATGCAAACCTGGTATTGTTCCACACCCTTATGCTCGGGGTCCTTCTCATTTTGCCAGTAAGGTTCTATTTAAGATTTGTGTATTTTTCCCTCTTTGTTTTGGAACGCTTTGTGGCTCCTTGATAGTTTATCCTAGTGTTTTTCTCTGTTTCTTCAAACCCCTTTTACTTAGTAGAGCTCCTCACCAAAATCCTGATGAAAAGCTTTGTGCTGTAACCAAAGTCCCTGAAAAAGGTCAAATAATCGAATCTAATAAATATTTCAGTAAAGCTTGTGATTTTAAAATTGCACCATGGCAATGCGTATCAATATTTTTACCAATGCATTGAACAAAAACATCCACATTATATAACAACTGCCAGGAAATGACAATCACTGAACTATCAGCAGAATCTGCAGCTCCTCGTTACGACGCTTTGTTGAGAAGTTTCAGCCCACTGATTTTCTCTCAGATATGGATCGTGTATTATGAGTTTGCACAGGCCACCAGTGTGCGGCACTGACAGTCTCTCACCGATGCAGTTCCCGTGGGAGTCTTGCGTAAAGCCGCTGATGCATTTGTGTTTGGGATTGCACAGGAAGGAGCCGACTGTGTTCTTGCACAGTAAACCCACACCACAGTTGTGGGTTTGCAGAGCACATTCATCAATGTCTAGAAGACAGAACAGATAAAGATAGTGTCCATGAGTCATCTTGACAAAATAATCCACACTTTATTTAACTGTTAAAGTAGCTTAAATCTGCTGTCGCCTCTCTGAGCTGAAGTTTGGGCTCTCAGCTTGTTAACTGATCAGTAGGTGGCACTGTGGCTCAAGCACAGAATAAACGTACAGCACTGCAGAAATTTATGCTATCTCCCTGTCAGTGTTTAACCTGTGGAAGTATTCCCCACCCAGAGACAAAAAAAATCCACTTGTTCCAAGTCTGCAATTAACAGAAGTTGAACAAAACTTCTTAAATGACAGTTATTGAATCTCACCAGCGATGGAAGATTTGTGCCTCTGTGCTGCGAGCCCATTTCCCAGGCTTTCACATTATCCCCTGTCCTCCGAGACTTGTCCCACGGCACACAAGCACATAAGGTCTTAATTTGGGCTCTTCTCTACCAATCATCATCAGAGGGATGCATTTCCAACACTGCTGCAGAGATTTTTTTTTTTTCATGCAGCTAATTAGTTTTTCCCCATTGAATGGTTGACTAAATATTACCTTCATTATCAGGCTACATTGATTAGTCCTCCCCGGTGCCAAGTGCTGATGACATGAGTCACAGCGTCTAAAAAAGCTTTAACGCCTGTGCACTGTGCTGCCTCTATGCGTGATAACCTCGACTTCTACCGAACCTGGGCATTTGCTGAAAACCAAATGCCACCTCTGGGGCAAAACAACATTAACGTGAAACTATTGTGTGTGGCCGTATCTCACTGACGCGGCCATGCAAATTGATGCAATATGATAGGAATATTGGAAAGCGAATGACTGTAATAAAACAATATAGCTCTCTGGATTGCACATATTTGTACAGATTTTACTGTCTTTAATATTGACTTTCTTCACCTTAGCAGTGATGGAGGGTGAAACTGTGGAATATAAATATATCCTTTTCCTGTTTAAGATCCTCTTTGAAACCAACTGTCTGCCATAAATAAATGCCTGCAAGACTCCAATACCCTGAACACCATGATGTACAACACTGCAGTCCTGTAGCTTTGTACTCAGGGATTTGTGATGCTCTGGAGACCCTCAGAGGACAAATTATTCTCTCGTTTTGGGCAAAACAATTAGAGAGAGCAATAGAGGGGACACGATGACAAACTTCAGCACCAGAATAGACTGCGTGTGCATGAATAAGCATCTATTAGAGCTTCTGTCTGTGCCGATGGCATCAGACTTGTGTGCTGCTGGTTGCTGGATCCACTGGCGACAAATGACGCAGTCCAACACAAACATGAGCTTGGGCAAAATGTGAGTGAACCAGGTTGTGTTATGAAGTGGAAACACACTCAAGGTAATGTGCATAACTTGAGAACATGACAGCAGCAGTCACAAGGTCAGTGGTTTGATTTTGAAGTGCTGCAGCTTACACATCCCAGTGTCCTCAAGCAAGATCCTCTACCCCATGCTGTTCCAAATCACTTGAGTTTGTGCGTGAATGCGCATGCGCGCGTGTGTGTCTGTCTGTGTGAATCCAGTAACTGCTATGAGTGTACATTTTAGATTTTAGCTGGATGACAGAACTAGCTTGCTATTATGATTTAAGCACAAGGCCTTTCAACATTCACAGCAGTGAAGGACATGTTTTGAGGTGAAATGAACACATGTTGTCCAAGCTTAACTTAATTCTCTTTCACGGGCATTTTGGTTTTACTATACTGTCCTCTCTGACTCATTTTCTTCTCTCTTCCAACTAAAAATGAGTAAAATCCCCTGCTCTGCATACTGAGGAAGTTATCAATAGCATTTCCACTGACTACTTAAGCGGCATTGGAAAATGACTGCTGGGTAAATTGGGTTAATGAAATACATCAGGAACAATGAACTCACCCTCACAAACACTGTTCCTCAGCTGGTAGCCTGCAGGACAGGTGACCTGCAGCTCGCATACAAATGAACCCACTGTGTTCACACAGCGCACACTGGGCCCACAACTGTGGGTGTTGGTCGTGCACTCGTCCACATCTGCAGAAGAAGAGCAAGGGTGTGTGACTGTGTGAAATTCATGGAGAAGGGAGGTATGACAGAGTGATAGAAGATTGTGATTTTCACATTGACAGATAGAAAAGATTCTAATGTTTTATCACATTCATTTTTAGGTCCTGGAAGTTAAGCTTTTTGCATGAAATTACATTTTGCTTTCCACTGCTGTGGAAAGGGTTTTCCTAAATGTGTGCCTAATTTTCTCTTTTTCTAAACAGTAAAATAAATTAACACCTTCATGGAATCAATTCATGATTCGAGTGTATGATGTGAAACGGGTTACATACGGTACCTAGACTGATTCCCACTTTCATCACTTTCTATAGAATTTCAAATGCTTCAAGAACACAAACCAAGTTCACCAATAACTTATGTTTAAACCTTGATGACACCAGTTTTAATAGGTTTTTCTAATCAAACAAACCACTGCATCTTGATAGCACAGTATTAGGAGCATTTTGGGATTCGGTGTCTCGTTCACAGTGTAGGTGCTTCCACACTGACCGTGGTACGGCCATGTGGGCATTTTTTTTTTCCAACTTGTTTTGGCAGTCGATGTTTCAAATATGATTCACTATTGTCTACTTCAGTGGCAGAGAAATTAGCAACAAGCCACTAAGCTCAGTAAAATGAAAAGTTTTTGATTCATTCAAAGGCAGTTCAATGTTTAGCCTCAATGATACCAAAGAGATTAACTCTTCAGAACATGTCATGGGCTTCTGCCTGCTTGGTTATCATATCTACTGCGGACAGTGTCTATTTTGTAAATCCCATATCAAATTAAAATATCCGATTTTGGCAAAAGCCAAATGATGTTTTGCTTCTCATGCTTGTTGGTGGGAAATGAAGCACATACTTGCAAACCCTTAAATCTTTATCAGTCAAACAGCACTGCAGCAAGTAAACAGATGCTGTTGTTGATGCTGTTGATTTATGACACTGTTGGGCTCTTGTCGAAACAGTGGATCATGGCTCTATGGTGGCTCATCTTTATCGAAATCCTGCATTCCCTTATCATGCATCACATTGCATGGGCGATTAGCTGCATGCTCTGATAGCATTGGACTGGAATTATTGTGTGCAGGAGCGTGGCAGTCTTCCAGATTGGAAGATCACCCCTTCCCAAATACAACACGTTCCACTGGGAACCCAAAAAAAAGGTCTCGTACAAATCTGCATAAAGGAGCCAAGGCTGACAAACAAAAGGCAGGAACAAGAGAACATATTCTCCCATGCTGCACACATGTCTGTTGGCAGTCCCTTGCTGGAGTGTCTCTCTCGATTTTCAAAGCTTTGGCTACGGGGAATTTGAATGACTGTGTACCTTACAACACGTTCCCACAGCAAGTAGGGGGGAAGAAAAAACTCTGATCTGAGGTTTTACCTGGTGTGTAACATCCTGCAGCTCTTTTCCCACAAGGTTTTCGTTTTACCTCAGAAAACTACAACAAACATCACCTCTCACAGCACACAATGTGGTTTATTTTATTACAAGATGCCTCAGTGGACATGCAGCAAACACATTCATCTTACTGAACTGAAGAGTTTTGCCTTTTGACATTGTGTAACACTCTGGAGAGGACTCTGCTATAAATGCAATGGTGACAGACTCGTGTTTTCAGGCCTGCCTTCGCAAATGTCCCCATTTGTTTTCCAACCATGAGACATCTGTTCTCGTCGTTGTGGGGAGGATATTTCCAGGGGCAAATTGTGCCGAGGGCTGAGTCCACCTCGTCCTCTGGGCCCTGCTCTCAAGCCCGCAGATGAACGGGACTGTTTCCAGCATTGAGCAGGATGCCATTGGTGCAGAAAAGTCGCCTTCTACCCTGGTGGCCAGCATTATTTCCAGTGCGTCATTCAAAGTGGATAAAAAAAAATAAAAAAACAAAGGAAAAAGTGGCTGTTCCCTCAAGGTCCCTACCTTCCCCAACTGGTCCCAGTGGCAGCAACATAACAAAGTGGAGAGGAGTGAAGTGATCCTATACAAGGTGGAAATAAAGACACTACTATTTTTGGAAAATACAAATTTTCAGTTGAGTGGAGACGAGAGAGGGCCGTTTTACAGAAATTCAATCTAGACAATGATGCAGGGTGAATGCTTGGAGACACCAGCACTATTAGGCACTGAGGGAAACACACAGCACTTGTTTTTTTCACACTGGAGCCTGCAGATGATGAGATTCAAGTTTAGATGAATGAAGTAAGCCTTGGCACATTCGCAGATATGGTTGGAGACACAAGGGTTTGGGTTACACAGACGCAGACAGGAGGGACTGTGAAGCTCAAATGTTTTGAGCTTGGTGATTTCCCACACAGAGTCAAGTATATATATGTGTGAGAAATAAATTCATATTTTTCTTGCTTTATCCTTAAAAAATCCAGATGAATCCCCAAAGCCAGCTCAGATCACAAGTTCAGAAGGTCACAGAGAGCCTGTCCAAGTACACCTGGAGGTTTTCTTCACAGATACACAGTGCAAAAGTGCTGGCTGAAGCCAGATGTACTAAACTGGAGGGTGGGGTGATGAATTATTATCCTCCCAGCAGGAACCATTAACCATTTAATGTCTTTTAAACACCTATAGCAATATAATGACTGACATTATATTGTAACGCAATGATCTGCACAACCACTGCTGAGGCAGGTACTATTGCCATTGCAGACCATTGTACAAAACAGTTCAAAACTGTTCATTACCTATTATTAAGTAGCCTTCAATTACACATGTAACAATAAAGCCACAACTGCCATGACTTATTTAATATGACTGCATCAGTTTTCCACAATAATGCTGCATATATCTCAATAAAATGAAAAACTCGTTAATAATAATTCTGTTTTAATGATGTTGCAGCCACAGTACGATAAAAATCGCCACGCAATGATAGGTGTAATAACCGAGGTGCTCAAAGTGGGTTCAGGCCTTTGGTTGGGGCTGTCGATGTGTTTGCACCACACAATTACTTTCATTCCATTTCAATGACAGCACAGAAAAAGCCAAAGATCACAGCCAAAAGTGTAATTTTTGATGAGAATTTGCTGAGCATTCACAAACTTTATTCTTCAAATTAAATTGTCAAATAAACCACTTCCACCCACTCACCAATATCATTTCTTGATGCACCTCATTTACATCTCATTGTGCCCCTTCAACTCTGCAATTGACTGTTATGAAAACACTTTCATACAGCAGTGCTGCTTTCTATGGCCTCTAAGGAGATATCATATCAATTAGAATGATTTTGCATTTGTGTACAACAGCTACAGAGATGACCTTTACCCTGGATCTGACCACAAAGCTTCTCTTTGTTTGACTCGACAGGTCCGCCAGTCTGAAAACGTTGTGGTTGGATGGGTGTTAATATCTTCCACAAGGTTTTGTGGAGCGGAATAACATGTCGTCTCCTGCAATCCCAGGCATGTGAACCTAAATATGGTGTTAGCACTGTGACCACAGAGAAACTAACAGAGCGGACTTGATGACTATTTAGTGCAGGCTCTCCTCCATAGTTATCATGCATGTAATAACTCTGAAATCTGATCCCCATCCACTATTTTGAGGAATGCAAAACAAATCCAACTTTGCCCGCAAACAGTTTTTTCAGTCCTCAGAGGGAATTTAACAAGCAGGCGAAGGTGGGCAGAAACAACCATGTCTGAATTTGGATAGTCTTGTGTGTGTGTGTGTGTGTGTGTGTGTGTGTGTGTGCGTCTGAGAAACTTGAGAACATTAATTCACAGCCTAGTGATGAGCAGAGATAATGTCAGAGAGCTGATTAACTGTCTAACATCCACACGTATGTATAAAACCCACACACCGTCTTCTGGCTGACACACTTGAGGGATCTTGCTGGTTCGCACACATCGCCATGGGAACGTTTGTTAAGATTTTACATTCATCCACATGCGTGTGCAGCTGAGGACACTGCAGAGAGAGAAGCAGCTTTGTTGAGCCCAAAAAGCTGTGACTTGAAAATACCCCACAATAATGGATTGATCACATCTGGATTTCTGAAAGGAGCTTGTTCATTTATTTGCTCAACAAATGTCATCTTCCTCCACAGCAAACAGCCTAGGTATTAAAAAACGATGTGTTTCCTTGTCTGTATCATGTACTGCACAGTGCTAACAACAATAAGTCCCTCATAGTCCCACATATGCTTGATTCTCCATCAAACCTCTACCTGCCCCACCTATATACACAAACATACACACACATCCACCCACACACTCACACACACATACACACACACACACACAGAGACACACACGCTATTTGTTTTGTTTCATTTGTGTCCAAACCAAAACTTGCCCACCCACATCTTCACATGTGGGAACAGTTTTCGTGAAGAGAGATCCTCACTCTGAATGGAGCTGTGGGAGGGAAAACACTAACTCTTGTGTGGCGCTAATGCATTCAGAGGTATTATCCCGTCTACTGACTGACAGATTAAATAAACTCAGCCAGGACTGTGCTTTGAGGGTATATTTTCTGGCCTTCAGTATCTACGCAGCATTACATCTTCAAAAAAAGCATTTTTCTGAAGTACACAGAGAATATTTTCACTCTAGTAAAGCCCTCTTTGTACCTGTGCATTTCTGTGGCTACACTGTGAAGTACATGCGCTGTAAATGGGGATTTGCAGGAGTAACACTCATGGAGCTGGTGAACATTGGATTCCAGGGGTGGACCATATATCATTTTTTTCCACATAGAAAATTTGCTGCCAAGTTTTCACCCCGTTTCAGATTAATGGATCAATTTACTAACTACTGCAGCAAATATATTTCTGTACAGCCACTCATGGAAAATGGCCTTTGGCTTGGTAACAATTACATTCTCTTCTGGGGAGAGGTTTTATATTGATGGTCTATCTGTGTTGTGACTTCTCACAGTTCATGTAAATACTTTTCTTGAGATTTTAGATTTTTCTCAGATCCTGTGCCCAAAACATACTTTTAATGAGTGAGCAGCAATCTTTATGTTTTCTTTTATTAGTCCTTTTGGTGACTTTTGCAGGATATAAAATGCCTGAATTTTCGCTCATGTTAATGCAGCAAATGCTTAATTAACAAGAGTTCAATTAAACACTGGCCTGCATGTCCCCATCATTTTTAATCTGGGATCTATTTCCAAAGGATTTGTTCCCTCCCTCATTGAATGTGTCACCTGCAGGTTTTTACATGACAGTTCACTATCACTACTCTGTCCTTGGTTATATATTAACCAGCCAATATAGCCAATATTCCAACAATGTCTAATATCTACTGTAATTTTTGAAGATACCTCTCTCAAATCTCTCTCATAATATATTTAACTTAAGAAAGAGAAAAGTTTTAGTCCAAGAAATTGTAAATTAGGACTTGGATGCTGATTCAAAACATATCATAAATCAACTCCTTGTTGAATCGAGGGCCTTTCTAGAGTTTGCATGTCTAGATGGAGTAATCTGTTTCCCACCACAGTCCAAAGGTTAATGTGTGAATAAGTGTGAGAGCAACATTTGCTGAGATGTAATGTCAAAAAAGTAAAAAAAAGAAAAAGATAAAAAAGGAGGAAATAATCAAAGTGCCTTGAATCTGAACACAGTGGCTGTATAGATATATAAAATATAAATGTACTTTAAAATGTTTTACTTTCACTGCTGTGTTAATTCTGCAAAGTGTATTACGTATGGGCAGTTGAGCATTTTGTTAATGCTAAAGAAAAAAAATGGCCCTGTCCTTTAATCAATCCATAAGTGGAAACTGAGGAAATTGTGAGGAAAGTGACCTAACAACAACGTTATGTATGATTTTAAACACAGTATGCCATCAGCCTCTCCCCTCAAGCAGAGGGTTGAAGCGGATACATATTGATGACACATTTTGAGAATGTGCAGATATGAGAATAATGAGCAGATATGTTATAAACTTGTCTGTTTTCTGTTTTAGTTGTTCTTTTCTAACATTTACAAGCCTTAATGAGCACGTTTGATAAATATAAAAAAAATATATAAATCAAATTATGAATCCTCCCTCTGTCTGAGGACCCACTGTTATGCACAGAAACCACACAGAGCTTTGTGAAAGGAATGAAGCTATGTACACTGATGCTATGTGTGTCCCTGTGTTTGTTACTGCAGCTCGAGCTGCCAGAGAGTAATTGGCTATGGTTGACTAATGCTTCAGGCAACAGCTTTCAGCAGCAGGAAGTGGGAAGTGGATGCATTGTTTAGTATCACAAGACCTGCATTTCTGCGTTCTTCATGAGTGACTACATCCAATTAAAATGTGTCCCGATCTCTGGACAGGCTGCTCCACTGCATTTCGGTTTAGCTGTCAACGCTGTGTGATTGCTGTTGTCCATTTATATGGCGGAGATATTCACGGTGGTGTTGGGGTGTTTGTTACCTTGTGCAAACTCTGTTCAAGTGAAGCAGATTAAAGGATACATACGTGGCCTGTGAGCAGTTCCAATTACTGGCAATAGTATGTCAAGAAGAAGGACCTGTGGCTCTTACCTTCACAAATGTGTCCATCCGTCTTCAGTGAGAATCCCGGGAAGCAGGAGCAGACCGCCCGGCCTGCCACCACCGCACACTGCTGGTTGCAGGGGCCATTTCCTGCAACAGACAAAAATTAATGCAGCAGTATCACAGTCATCTCTAGATTATACACAGCTGCTCCTCCAGTATAGCCATTGACTCATATGATGCTTTAAATTCCTCATCCCAGTGCACTTTCTTTGCTGTCCTGGTAATTCATTGCTCTGCTGCTTTTCTATCCCAGAGGTCCCTATAGACAATAGTTTCACACACACTCGCACTGAGCATCCCTCCCTGCAGGAAGCAGCCTCTCATGAGCCATCGTATTCACCACAACAGAATCAATTCTCCCTATTTAACAGCTCGATAGGCCTGTCACAAAGAGCCATCGGTTGAGAACTGCACCCCCCCCCCCCCTTCCACAATTTCGATACCAACACATTCCCCACTGAAGCTCTGTGGTGGTATAGCGCTGGAAGGCTGCTCGATACATTGATCAAGACATTGTTATAACTGACAATCAGCCACACTTTGAGGGAGCAGGGCTTTTGTCAGAGCCTGTAGTAGAAATGCCGGTGGCTGCAGAGTTTGGGCAGCTGATCACTCTTAACACAGTAGATCAACGATGACTGAGAGGTTTATCAGCACAGATGCATGCAGACTGGCAGCTGTCCCTGTTTTAAACTCCTGTTGATAAGGTTGTTATTCGGCCCAGGGCGGAGAGACACATCACTGCAGAGGCACATCACCGCAGCCCTCCTTGGCTCATCTTACCTGCTTTGTTCAAGTGGAGGCAGAGATGATGCACTGAGCAGATGCATGCTCTTATAGCAGAGTCTCATAGCAGGTAGTACACATCAGTGGCCAAAATATACAAATCATGTGTAATATTCCTACACTTATGTATTGGAGAACAACCCTGAAGCTTTCATTTTCCTATAAATCACCTATTACAGGTCGCATATTATTTTGAGCAAGGTCAGCTTCACTCATCTGTAAATTTCATGAAACTACATAATTTACAGGGGAGGAAGAACGATTGTTTTTAATGTTTGAAGACTGCTACATCTTATTGATCATGGTAGTAAAGAAAAGTTTGGTCTGCTAGGTAGTAACAAAGCAGTACTATTTTTCAGGCAAAGATTCAGTTAATCAGGGGAGCAGAAGCAAGGAATTATTAGAATAAAGTACCCAGGGACATGTGGAGGACTGTCAAAAAGCCTCAAATTAAAATTTCTCTTTTTATCTGCAATTTTAAAGTTTTAAGCTATTAGCATTGTAAATAAGCTTCAGACTACAGTGGTCTTAAAACTCCACTTGTGCTACTACTCAATTTTAATTGATGCTTGACTGTGTGTGTGTGTGTGTGTGTGTGTATATATATATATATATATATATATACATACATATACATATATGTATACATAGAGAGAGAGAGAGAGAGGGGTAATTCACAGTCAAGAATAGATATGTAAAATGTAGATTGCCTGATGAAATTCTAGATACAAATGTACAGTATAACCTCCCAGAGGGATTAATAAAGTTTCTATGATAGTATATTGCATTATTGTTACTACATATTACATTATATATAATATAATTATAAATCCACAGGACAAAAACAAATAATAAAACAATAAACATCTCAAAAACGTGTGACATCATTATCAGTGCTTGTTGGTCCTAGACTAAGATAAGCCTCCATGCTGTGGGCTCATTTTGATCCCTTGCTAATAAGACCCAGGCATAGTCATCAGGCACAGTCAACAAGCATCTATTAGGAAAATATTCAGGTGGAAACTGAAACTTTCAACCTCAAACATCCACTCCTCCATGCAGTAACATAATGTTTGTGTTACTGAGGATAAAACTTAACATGGTAACACAAGAACAAAACCATACTTAATACCATACATATACATCTTTAAATTTACAAATGGTTTGTGGTGGACAAGATTTTCAGCCAATTAAACAAATGGTCAAGTATAAATACATCAGTGTGCGGTAAGTATATTGAATAATTTATTATACTGTACAACACCATCAGGTAAGTCTATTTTACATGACATGGTCTCTTTTCATGTGATGCATGTGGTTGACAATAATGAGGGCCACAGCACATAAAATCTCCCTGGAGGAGCAGAGACCATCACAGTCAATAATTCATATAATGACATATATGTACCATATTTCAGTGCTGGAGAAACAATACTGCATTAAAACCTGAAGGCATAAACACAGGCAGGGACAAATTAAATGTCCTTCTAGTAATGCAAGACCAAAATGTATACGTGTATGTTTTCAGTGTGATGTCAATCATCCTGCTGCACTGAAATAATACATCTTCTACACTTTCTTCCCCTAAGAAGATTGTGAAAAACCTATATCCGACTCCTCGAAAACATCACTCGATCATAACATCAAGTGAGACACCACTGATCCACTATGTATTTTAGTATGTATGTAAAGATGATGAAAGATTAGGGTTTGTCATATGATTTGGTGTGACCATGACATTTGTGCTGTCTCACTGGACTGTGAGCATCACTGTACCTGCGCATGGATTGAGGCTGACAGAGCTGCTGGTGGTTGTGCTGGTTGTGGTTGTAGTGGTGGTGGTAGTGGTAGTGGTCTGTGTTGGACTGTCCTCTCTTACTCTGTTGTCCTCATCAGGACTCTCTGACATTGAAACAGAAAAGCAGAGACCGTGTTAGATTATGAGAGACCAACCTCAGAGACCTGTTAAGTTAATTCAGACTCAAAGACAGGGCACAAAGAGTGACAGGGTGATGCAAATGTTCCAGAGCTGTTTTGAGAGATACAACATAATATCTATTTCACAGTGACAAGACGTCACTGACTGGCTGATGTTTTAGTCATTAAACAACTCATGTCTGTGAAAGGATGCTTTCATTCGGTGAAGCTTGGTTTAATGATTATTATAAAATCTGTTGTTGATTTACATAAACACTAAGAATTAAGACACTTGTTTATACGATTTCAATGCTTATAAACAACACACTTGGGCTTTATTGCTCAGCTATTCCCTTTTTGCCCTGTCGGTGGATTTCAATCAGATGTTTGCATCAGAGAAAAACTTAAATAAAACTAAAAAAAACAACAAACAAACAGATTGAATACGACAAATACGAGGAATGTTTCCCAAATATACTCACACTATAACAGCAATTGAAATCAACATACCTACAGTATGTTATTATTAAATGGGTTTATTTTGGTGAGACATTCATAGCCAAGAGCTTTGAGCTAAAGCATATTTGGTAATTTATATCTGCACCGTAATTTGATGGTAAATACAGTATTCTCTCTGTAATTTCCAATAACCAATCAATCAGTGAAAGTTAAACAAAAAGTAAAAACACTTGGCTGTTAATCAAGCAATACAGATTTAGTCAAAGACATTACTTCCAGTCATTAGACGTGCAAGTGACAATGTTACTTTTTTTTTTGCTTTTAGTGAAACCTTGAAGGAAATATGCTCCATATATATAATATACTCCAATATGAAAATTCTGAGGTTCCCTTTTTATTTTCACAGTGCTAAATGCTTAAAAAAAGTTTTGCAACTCTTTAGGTTAGTGGACAATCCCAATAAGGAGAAGAAAGTGCTGTTGTGTGAATTTCTGCAAATTCAAAAAACCCAAAAGTTAGAGCGGCAATGTTTACAAGACTTCTTCCCTATGCTATTCAAGTGTTGAAAAAACAAGTTTCCCTGTTTTATTACACATTTAATTAAATCCAGATGATGTCACAGAGCCAGTGTGTGTGTTGACCTCCCGTAGCGACTTATAGAATGCCCACCTGGTGCACAGGAGTGTCTGTCCGACTGCAGGGTGTAGCCCTGGTGGCAGCTACAGCGGTAAGAGCCCCAGATGTTGGTACATGTGTGCTGGCACAGCTGGCCCTGGTAGAGCTGACACTCATCCACATCCTCCTGCTCATCCACCGTGTTGACAGTGTCATCTGTGGCACTGATGGAGAAGGCCTCCTTTGGGAACTTACTGTCTGAGACTGGAAGACAGGAGAGAAATATCAAGGAGAAGGGTTTAAAATTAGATAGAGCATCAGATTGCCTGTATAATTCATTTCACAAACATACCTCACAAAACTGACTCGAAGACAAAAAACACCATCTGCTGCTCTTTACATTTACATTCAGGGTGGTTAAGTGAGGCTCTCAGCCAGAGATTTGATTCCTTAATTGCTATCATTTCAACAACAAGTAAAGGTCAAGACCTGAAAAATGGAATTTTTACGACCATAGGATACTAATGTGAGGCTTAAATGTTAAGAAAAGAAATGCAGAAAATGCTGAGCATTTTCAAAAAGCAATTAGACAGAGTAGACTGGAATAATTTAGCAGAGATTAAATGACATAATGTGCTTAATGAAAAGATGCTTTTAGCTTCCAACTTTTGTACGTGATCTCTATCGACTGCAGTTGGACACTTTTTGAAACTTTCAATCAATTTTATATTCCACTACATGACACTACAAGTAATAATCTTTCTGCATGAGTATAATGAACAATTTGTTTGCTCCCTGTGTGGTTGCATTCACTGTGACAAGTTGCTGACAGTGAATGTGCCATGAAACCCCTATTTGGTTTAGCAAATTTTGCAATAATTCAAGGAAGATTTTATTAAAACAAGATATCGGCCTCCTCCATTAACCCCATCTCTTACGGGCTTTGTAAATTATCCAACAGTCATATAATTTATATATTTACATGTTGCAAACTTTAAAATTACATACACCAGTCTATCCATCCAACTTATTTGCAAGACAGGCACTATAAGAAGACGATCGAGATAATTAGTCTCAAATACAGGCTCCACAGGTGTATCTCTTTATTCAACTTTTATTCAATTTACCCTCACTCAACTTTCTGGTCCCCTAACCCAAGATGGAAGCATTTACTGGGGGTGGTTCCTCTTAACTAATTTAGTCCAGCGTCCTTCAAAAACGTGGTAGTATGAGAGTAACCATGGCTAGAAAATTGAGCTTCATTTGCCAGATTGGTGGACTGATCGTGTTTACACAACAGTTAAGGTGGAAATTACACCGGGCGATTGCAGTTTGCTGTTCTTGGAAATGGTGCCTGGTTTATGCTGTTTTAAAAACACACATCACAAACGTCCATTCATTAAACACAAGTCATACATCAAGAGGTGAGGTATCCAGTTGTGGGTTTAAAGTCAGTATTTCTCATAGTCATTACCTGGGGTTTAAATTCCGAGGAGCAAGGCGATTAAATGTTTCCTGTTTTAATTAAAAGGCGGTGAGTCATAAGACTGAAAACATATCCCCCATGGAAATAATTACAGTGCATCTCATACATATTTTCATCCATAAAAGCCTCTAAAAGTAAAGGCATCCTTCATGCATCCTATGAGACAGAGCAAGATAGAGTAAGAGAGTGTGCGTGTGTTTGTGTCTGTGTGAGTGAGTGAGTGAGAGTTTTACACACACACTTGCTGAGAGCTTGAACAGTTTTTGCAGCCCCTAAACCTTTCACAGCTTTCATCAGGTTAATTGATTCCCACTTCACAATGACATCACTCAAATTTCCCCTTTAAAGTTGAAGGAAATGAGCTGCAGTCGATGCCTACAACAGAGCCTATTAAAGGGCGGGATTAGGCGAACTTCCTCTGATGTTGTGAGTGAAATAACAGGCTGAGAGAGGCAGACTGACCTTACCTCACCAACATACTTGGATACAACTATTCCCATTACAAGAAAACCACAGAGACTGACTAATAATGAACTGCAATACCATGCTGTGTGTCTGGTCCCTGCACGAAAGTTGAACAAAGGTTTCCAAAAGCCCTGATCAATGATTTTCGCGAAGTCTCGCTTTTGAGTAAGGACCTCTCTTGTGCCTCTAGGAAAGGGATTTAATGCTCTAATTATACAGCGAAGCATAAACAGACCAAGACACTAATGAATGCAGTGTCATCCCGTAATGCTTTTAAGTCTGATTTCAACCATTGCACCTCTGAGGTCACTGATGAGAAACATGCAGATCCTGCAGCTGCAAACAAGACCCAGAGTGCAGGTCATACTGAGAGGCCAGTGCACTGAACAGAGGCTTTAGTCCACAAATAAACTGGTTCAAGCACATTTTTGTACAGATAAGTATAGACAAAATGAGGACTGCAAAGGTGTGTTTATCCTGAACCTCAGAGACTTGACAACTCACTGATGTGAACTGTCACTAGCATTAGGTACTTGATGGATCAGAGACGGAGGAAAACTTTTTTGGCAGAAGTAAAGACGGACCAGCCTGAGCTGCCATCTGTTCCCAATTCATAGCAGCTTGCATACATCTCTTCCTATTATTCTGAATGGTAACGTGACTCCTGACCAATCAACCTACAGCATCTGCCTTCCGGAAGATCAAACTCTGCCCATACACTTCAGTGGGGACAAATCAGCAATGGCTCACACAGAACAATTAACAATAAAAGTTTTGGTGGGTGAAACTGATGACTATGCAGAATTAACCAACTATACACAATACCAACTGCTGAGTCTTGCTGAAACAAAAGTACAGACTAATTCATTTATGATATAATTATCATGTATCAGCATTTCCTGTAGTTTTTCTGTGTTGTTGTTGTAGTTATTCTTCAGACCAACCCTATGTACAAGATCTCTCCTGGGTTGTCCTAAATCTACAGTAATCTTTTAGCACGTAGTCCATAATTTTTATGCTTTGGTCACTTTGTATTTAGTTATGATCTGCTTTGGTCAGTAAAGCTCTGCTTCAAAAACCAGATAGTTCATATTTTGCTGAAAACTTTTATAGTTCTGCCATAAAGTTGAATCTTGACACAGTTGGACATTGACACTTTTAGAGCATTACTTGAGAGGTAATTTAAAGAACTGCATTTACTGTCCCAGAGACAACTTCAAGGTCTTTTTTCCTGTGACCTCCAAGGTGATTTAATTTATTACCTACTGTTTTTAATTCGTACACAATTCTTAATGTACACCACATTTCCAGGACTGTGCAATGTCAATTACCAGTTATAACCACACAATACACGTGGCTCAAATTTCTCTATGTCTGTTTCCAAACAGCACTGACATCATTTAATGTGATGATGGTATCAGAAGACAATGACTTTGTGGTTTTTATTTGCACTGCACCGATGCCAAGAAGCCAAAACATTATGGAAACACAGTTGCATTCCTTCATATTGTGACAGCAGCACAAAACCTTTGAAAATAAACTTTGATTTAAGGATTTTTAACATTGCAATGAGCAAGTGTGTGCCTGGACAGTCTTATTACACTGACACATCAATCAATGAGATTTATGTCTTACATCTTGTTCTCCTCTTTTGAAGTATGCACGTGCTTGAAAAGGCATTTTGATATCTCACAGATGTTTGATTTTATACATTAGTGCATTTCAAGGTGGAGTCTGTTATGTAATATTATAATAATAATCTATTTTCTAATGAGATAAGTTTCATTATCGGCTGCTTATCCAGGCCCAGGTTTTAAGTGCAGCATCTTCAGCAGTGAAGTCCAGACACTCTTCTCTGTGGCTACTTCCATCTACTCCTCTGGGAAGATGCCACAGCATTTCCATTGCCAGTAACGGAGATAATAATCTCTCCAGTGTGTCCTTGTTCTGCCTCTGCGTCTCCTGCCAGATGGACATGCCTGACACACCTCCCTAGGAAAGCATCCATAACGCATCCTGGGCATATGACTGAACCATCTCAGCTGAATCCTCTCAATGTGGAGGAGCAGTGACTCTACTTGGAGGCAACCCTGAACATCTGAGCTCCTCACCTTATCTCTAAGGCTGAACATAGCCACTCTGCAGGTAATTTCAGCCACTTTCCACTTTACTCCACTACACACTCCACTCTCATTCTTTCTAAGACCATGAACAGAACCGGTAACAAAGAGCAGCATTGGCAAAGTCCAAGCATAACTGGAAATGAGTCTGAATTACAGCCGGCAATGTGAACCAGGCCCTGACTCCGAAAATACAGAGATTGAACAGCCTGCAGCAAAGAGCCCTCTACTCCATAGTCAAAGCATTTCCCAAAGGATACCTCAGGGGACACGGTCATAAGCCTTTGTAGATTTGTAGAGCGTGATATAATTTAATTTTTAAGAAAGCTATGGTTATTGAAGAACTGTAAGGCTTTTTATACCCATACTCTACAAAGCATCATTAAGGAATAGACAGTTCTATAAGTCAGTTATGAGTTTATTTTTTAATATATACACACACACACACACACATATATATATGTGTGTGTGTGTGTGTATATATATATATATATATATATATACACACACACACATTGCAGAAGTCTCTGCAATTTGAGTTTATTAATGAGTACCTTGCAAACAATTATATATAATAACTTTCATTGCACATGTTATGTAAATGTTGAAACTGTGGTTGAAACTCTTTAATTAGGTTATTTACAACATGTTTTAAATGACAGAGTCAGAGTTGATGTAAGCACAAATACCTTTGTCAGGCGAGGATGTTGGTCTGGGCCTCTGCTTTCTCATGAGTGTGATCTGGCTGAGACCTTCCTCTTCCTCACAGCAGGTGAGGAAGATGTGACCACAGGGGTATCCCAGGTACTGATGAGCATCACAGCCCCGCCCTTCTCTGCGCAGCCGCAGGCCGAGGGCACAGCAGCTGCAGCACACCTGCTCGTCCAGACACAACAGCAGAGTCTATAAGGAGTGTGTCACTGGGGTGCTCTTCACATCTCTAATCACGTCCTCTCTACTTTTATCAGTGTTCAGCAAACAGAAAACTGAAGGGGGAAACATCGCTTCACATGCCTGTGTGTTCATCCTGCAAGAGATTTCAGCTGCTGTCTGAAACTCAACCACATATCATGCAAAGAAATCCAGACTTGCACCTCCCTCCCCCACTTTCTCCTAAAACAATGACCTGGCACTATGGATTGGCTTGGTTACCTCAACACATGAAGAGTTGGCTCGGTGGCCAAACCACCGGGTTTCCTCTTAGAGAAACAGACTGAGCTATTGGAGCCGAGCAAAGGAATGATTCTCATTTCCATATGGAAGCATTCACAGGTCTGAAGGATGCATACAGAAATGAGAAACTTTGGCAGTCCTTCACTCATATAGTTCAATGCATTTGCCAATAAACACAAACTGTCTGACCTTTGCAAAAAGCCTTTCTGTTGGCATAGGTATCTGAAATTGAATCACACTCAGACCAAAACAGCGATGTGTTCCAGGGGATGTTCAAGCAGTTTTAAAGTCTAACATGCACTGGCACTCTAAGTTTTCCCTATGTTATCACGGTATCTTTAAAGGATTTGTGGCACTTGCCCTCTGCCTGCTGCTGTTAACACCATCCAGTTTTGTCACCTTGAACCACTTGAGACAATGACTCATACCCTACTG
Organism: Karalla daura; assembly: GCA_029224185.1. NCBI lineage: Eukaryota > Metazoa > Chordata > Actinopteri > Chaetodontiformes > Leiognathidae > Karalla > Karalla daura. The sequence goes on from CM055188.1 coordinate 15,753,413, forward strand.
GACTCAAAACAAAAGTTCAGTTTCTATTCTGGAGGAAGATGTAATGAACTTTCATTGATTCAATGTTTGTTTCATGGTGAACTGCAGCTTGAAAATGTGCACACCATCCGCCCATGACATCATGTTTCTCCGTCATGAATTAACCATCTCTCTCTTCTTTGTTGTCCCTCTCTACTGCATGCTGTCTAATGTAGACCATCTACTGAGTGGCGGATGGAAAACAACTCTGCAGGTCTCATGGGGTTGAAGCAGTGATATACCTGGTAGGAGTCATCTGCACATTGTTTCTCTTCATCCACTTCACAGGTATCCCCTCCTCTGGCTGCAGTCATACCTGCCTCACACAGGTTCTCCTTCAGAGAGGCCAGGCAGCACTGCCTCTCTGCCACGCTGACATAAACACAAGCATACATGCAATGATGAGTAAAAAAATGGTGATACAGTGATATGCACAGCATGGTGCAGTTGCTTTTTTTGCTCTGAAAACAGGCCAAGCAACCTGCCACAAGCTTGGGTTGACAGTGGATGTGAAGAAAAACATCTTGAGAGTTAGAAGTTTGAAGTTATTATGCACTTTAGTCGAAGATCTATGGTGACAAATCATGACCAGCATAGGCTAAAGGTTAAAATTTATGCACAACATTGTGATCTTTAACCAGCCAGTATATGAATAAGTGCACTTTACATTATGTATGATTTGTGTATGGAATTTATCAAAATACCACTCACTAAAATTACAATACTTTGATACAATTACAATACAATACAATACTGCCCTTTTTAATGGACACATGTTAATCTATATGGACACATGTTAATCCATAGTAAACATCCATAGTAAATCTAACTACTTTGCTATGTGGTATCCAAACTGTTGAACAGATGCAGCTGGTTTAAATGTTTTCATGATGACACATAGTCCAGGTGCCCTGATGCTAACATTCATCTTGGATGATGTTGACCCATCTCTGCTCACATCTGTGTCTACGATACGTCTCCATGGTGACCACATGTGTTCAGAGCGTGCGCCGTCATCAGAATCTGCACCGCCTGCAATGGTGAGCTCTATTCCTGTTGTCACGTCTCACCTCAGCCACACAGCTGAGTGATTTGATCAAAATTCACTTCAGTAGTCACATGCATTCAGAAAAGCAATGCCAAAGTTGGACAACTTCAAGAAAAACATTTCAGTACACTGACATTTATTCCTTTCAAATCAGAAAACTTGTACAGAATTAATTAAAAAGAAAATGCTCAAATGAAAACAGCAGATACTGAAGAGTATTGACTTTCCACTCTTTCCACAAACCAAAACTAATGAGTCAGAATTAAAATAATTAAGAAGGTATAATTAAGTATAGTTAGTTTTATATGGTGTGGTATTTCGTTTAAAAAGTAAATGTACCTCTAACACAGAAGAAATTGTGAATGCTTTGCCTCCACTAATACTGCATCCAACCACTGACGATATTTCTTCTTATTAAATGCTTTTCAAAAACAATTTGTTTTTAACTATAATAAAAATCTAACCCCTGAGGCCAGGTAACTTACTTGCATATGGAGTGCTTGTCAGTGCCCAGCTGTGGCATGTGGTTGCAGTGGTGGTACTCTGCAGCCCATCTCTGACCAGCAGCACAACAGCTCTGCAGAAGCTCTTCAGCAGAACCACCTGGACCTGCAAACCCAGAGACATGCAGGTATGCATACATCAGCACACTTCTGACTGATGGAATAAAAACAGTGCTGCTATAAATCCTCCACCTCCTCCTCTTCCTCCACTGTGTCTGCACAGTTACACGGTATGGAGCAGACAGAAGCTTGAGTGCTGTGAATACAGTCAGCAGTCAGACAGAAACATATGGTAGACTGCACCAGGTCTCAAAGGCGCCTTTAAGATCTCTGCAGCTGACTAAAGAGGTGCAGTCACGTTAGCAGAATACAGTAGCCCTTTTAACAAATGGAAACATTTTTTTTATTTGGGCTGGAGTTACAGTTTATTCTATAAAGAGTTTATACAAGTAAAATGACTTTGTACAGATTGTGAACACTGTATTCTGAACATATAAGCTGAGCCCTGAGCCAGAATAGAAGGAGCAAGTCCCATTCATTTTCTGAATAAATACAGTAGTTGCAGATCGCTGCTAGACTTCTTGAGTCATAGTTTGCAAACTAAATGCTGATGACTATAGGAAAATATCTTGTAGGTTGTTAAATGTGTATGCATGTGTATTGCATTAAATGTGCCCTGCAGAGATCCGGGACCGTGTTGGTATACAGTACACAGACAGAAAGCTGCTATGCCAGGAAGCCACATTTACCAGTGGGAGAAAATCTCATCATTGGTTATAAACTCTTGATATTAAGAAGAACATGTAGCGCTCATTGATCTGTTTGCTGAAGATAGTCTGCTGCAGAAAGTTACCACTCGGAGTGTAAAGAGTTTGTCTGTCTTTCCAAGCTGACTGCCGATTGGAGGGGAAATTTAGTTTTGTGTGCCAAAAAAAAGGAGGATTGGAAGAAGATGAGAAGTTCAATCAGAGAAGACAAACACATCTGGAAACTGTCAATGTCTGATGAAAATACCAATCACGACATGCTGCTTTTTAAGGTATTTTTATTGGTATTTAGGTAAAACTCTTTCCCTGGTCAGTATCTTCATATTTGCTAACAGGAGTCTGACACTGATGGCAAAACAACCAAGTTTTTTCCAGTAACAAGAAGATAAAACTGTACTGAGACGTCACAGAAATGGAAAATATAATAGATTATAATATTACAGAACCAGAGACTTTTCTCTCTGATGGAATTAAAACAGGAAACATCAGGAAAAATACTATAGTGGCCAGAGATTTAATTCGCTGACACAAAGTTGATTGTGCATCAGTATAAAAGTAGTATTGGTTAATGGAGCCAACATAAGATGCTTTTACAAATGGCTGTGTAAATTAAATCAGCTGTCATTATTAACTAGCCAGTTGAACAATTTAACAAAAGACCACCCTAATATAATTCCAGTAATGGCTTATGTTGTAAACCATATCCACTTTAACATCCACTTAATTGCAGGAAAAATGGCACAATTTCAGCATCATCAGCTGTGGTAAAGGGGATATAAAACATGTTAAAGCAGGAACCCATTCAATCCCCATAATTGAATAAGGGCATTTCATATTTCTAAACCTCACATTCCCCTCCTGTTTGCTTCCAATTAGCTGATTTGCAGCAGACGATGCCTCCATCTAGGTGATCGCTGACATTCTTCACACTGTGGGTCCAACTGAGACTGAAACGCCTCCCCGCTGCTGGGTCTGAAGCAGTGAGCCCAGCTGCTCCCTGTGGAGCTCAGTGGGTGGATGAGCAACACCACGGAGCTGCTGCTGCTGCTACTGCTACTGCATCACATCCACACCAGACCATGAAGCCATCTCCTTCTCCCCTGCTGCTTTCATCCATGCAATAGCACGGCTGCTTGGGCACGCTCACATGTGCACACGCCTAACTTCTTCCGTTAGCCTCTGAAGAAAAGCCACAAAACAGTGCTTTTTTTTTGTTTTGTTCTTTTTTCAACTCAATAAACCTCTGTTGCCTTATATGCAGCTCCGCACATTTGCATATTCTTCATATTCAAGCTGCCGTGAAATGTGACTCTGTTTTAGAACTTTGAGGACGTGAACCTAATTTATGTCAACAAAACAACAGTGAATACAAAAACATTTATAAAACTGCGGTACAGCATCCCGTCATGAACACGGCTCTGGTTTGCACACACACACACACACACACACACACACACACACACACACACACACACACACACACACACACACAGTTGAGTTCATTACTTTACATCGTGAGGATTCCAATAGAAACATGAAGCTTATGTCTTCTCATTAAAAACAGCTCTATCAGAGAATTTCCTCCAGGGGGCCTCAAATATAGTATTGTGATCAGATTTAGCAGTTTCCTCCATGCATTATTTCTCTCATGTTACACTGTATCCACTGTATTCGGCTGGAACAATGCATCTAAACTATGCAAATACCACACTGTCTAGTGTGTATTCAGATAGAAGCGAATCCTGGAGTAAGGGATGCCTTAAATAGCTCTACTTTGAGCTTCACTTTGAAACCTTTTTCCTTTTCCTTTGCTGCATTCAGTTTCATCCCAGTTCCGGATCCTTTAAAGCTCAGTAAACAATCATTTAAAGCAAAGGCTGTCTGCAGCTTACTGTGCATAATTTATGAGTGCTGTCTTCAAAAAATAGTGTCAAGATGAGAGAGGAAGACACATGAAAGTTAAAGCAACTTTATTTTTACCCCCAAAACATTTGTGTTTCAGGATGTAAAACATTATTATTGTTGTATTTATGTCCTTGTTGAGTAGCTTGTGTAAAACGACTTTCATCCTAAGCACATTTGTGTCTAAAGTTGATGTACCTATGTTTTATTAATGAGTCTCAATGCAATCTGTGGGATGCGGTTCTAACGCCAACAAGGAGCATGGTAATTTTTGAGGTCTGTTTCTTTCAGCAGCTCAGACAACCAATGAGTAAATGCGGAAGGGCAATGTTGCTTGCACAACATCTCTATCGGTTTGTGTTGCACAAATGTTCAAAAGGCTGTCAAAAAACAAGAAACATTTCTAAGACTTCAGGAAGAGTGAGACTGTATTTGAAGTCACAACTGCACATGACACCAAATGGGAAAGTTGGCTGTGGTGCATTTCCCCACTGTTATGTGAAGTATGTTCCAGGAGTGTTTGCCAAAGGCCAAACAAGAGGTTTAACCAGAGGGTCAGACACAGTTTAACATGCAGGTTAGCATACAGATTACCACACAACTGCAACAGGCACATATGTTTAGAACTCAGAAACCTAACTTTTAGAAACGGCTATTGTTTTAAGAGTCAGCAGGTTTGCCAGGAGACCAACGTACTGCCTCCCCTCCAAACCTGCCTGTTATGCAGTAGATAGCCTGGGAACAGGAGACACCCCCGGGGTTTGGCCCCTGGAGTTGGTCTGGACTGATTAGCCTGGCCTCACACTGCTCACACGTCATCACTCTGTCTGGCCAAACACAGACCTGTCTCCAATGAGACACATGTCAGACACATCTGCTTCGCCTGTGGATGTGCAACAACTGCTAGATGTCAACAGATGCATGTAATATAATTAATGTTTGCAGCCAGTCTTTGGAGTGTGGACACTCTTGTTGCTAATGAGGTGATGATATGTCCATTTGCAGATTTTTCGCACTGACATCAAGCGGTCGACAAATATCAGCCAATTAGTGTTGACACCTCCCGGCATGATAGATATTCTTCTCTGAATGAGTAAACACAATATTAAACAGACACTGGGACTACAACTTTACGAAAATGATCACTTGTCAATCATGTCATTATTTTTCCTGTCTGTGTTTGTTCGACAAACTGCATTGGCAGTTGGGGACAATGAGTTACAAAGGGGAACTGCAAAGTTTCATTATCATTATTAATTATGTAAAGATATGTCACACTGAGTGATATCTTTTGTATTACACACTCGTTCTTGTATTAAAAGTAAACTGTACTAAAAATTATAACTGCGCTACAGAGTTTTAGTCTCACAGAATAGGTAGATAAAACTGTAATGGATTTGCACACTTCAAGGAGACTACAAAAGGTGTTTTTCTTATTAAATTTATAATGATAATCATTGTAATTTTAAGACATTATGACATGACCTATTCCTTAACGTCTTGCTATCATTATGATTGCCTTTTAAAATGCAATTTGGCTAAAAGTGAAAGCAGAAGATGACATTTTGGAATTTTATGTTGTTGAATCTCTGGCAAATTTACCAGCTAAACCAAGGAAAAACTAACACCTCTTCAACTCCTTACTTTCTGTTGAGCTTTCAAACAACTAAAACATGATGGGTAGAGCTTCACTGCGTCTGAGTATTTTCTGTTTCAATGTGTTTGTTTGCACAGCCAGAATGAATGGACTGACAAGGCACTCTTGGCACTCAAGGAGTGTCGTTTTTACAATGTGATGATACAAGCAGGCCAGAGCCGGTAATGGCTTTGAACAATGCCAGGATGCTAACGGCCGCAGCTCCCTGGCACAGTCTCAAGCTTTTCTCGCCTTGAAACACACAGTGATGGTCATTCATCAGTGTGTTTCCTAAACAAGTAAATCAGGCACTTGGAACTGATCTAAAACACCCAAGGAAAAATTATACAGTGCGTCCAAAGTGGCACGCTGCCAGGAATGTTATTCATATTTCAGAGGCATATCAGAGTTCATGTGAAATGCAGTGATGTTGTATCAGAATAAGGAGCAATTCCAATGTATTCTGATTTTGACATTTTCAGTTTAAAATTAAAATTATGGGATAAATTCTTAAAATGAATGTCCTCCATTTTTGTGTCATGGTAAAAGCAGAGAAAGCTAAGTATTGTATCTCAGTATACTGTAGAAAGGGTACACTGAAGGGTACTATGCTGTGTATATGATGCCTTTATTCTGGTATGTCCTTCATATGTAGTATTTAGTCTGGGCTGGACATACTTTATCACCATCACTGAGTCTTTACTGTTCATCACATCTGTATGGTTGTGTATGGATTTCAAATGTTAAGTTCAAGTCAAACACAGTCAAACAGGGACCAGGGTTTGATTTCCATGTGAAATTAAGTGTTGATTAGTGGCTCTTGAGACTGTAGTTACACTCAGCCAAAGTTTGATCTCCCTTCTCATTTGCTCTTGATGCTGTGTCGTCAACATAATTGAGTTAAAGCTCAAGGCTGAGCAGGTGCGCTTTGCATGGTAGTGTGCACAAAACATGCCTAAATGTGTATGTATGGAGAAAGTGTTAGAAAAATCACTGAGTGTTTCTAAGGTCAGGAAAAGGAGAGCGCGTAACCTAACTTGAACTGCTGCCTTTCACTACAATTTTTCTTGGTGAGTTTTATTTTAAAAGAGCAGCCCAAAGATAATTTGACTGTAGAATGTGAAGTTGTTTCATACCGTAATGCAATGCAGATACAATGCCCTGGTTGACCACTGTGATTACACAGTCTGATATGATTTTCTATTGGATGCCAGCTTAGTCTGCAGATACCTTGACTGTTTTTGTCCAGGATTCAACTAATATAAATCATCTAAATAAATCTGTGTCTTCTCTCACCTCAAAAGCATGATTGAAAGAGCAGTAAGAATAATGTGAATCAAAACAAGATGTAGTTTTTCACAATTTATCTGACACGATTCCTCATTATCTATCATTAATATCTCTTAGCTTGTTGTTATAAGACTTATTGAGGCTTCACTCACCTTTCTTGAATAAACCATGAGAAAACTGTGTTGTTTTTGAGAACATTGGAAGTGTCCTGAGCTCTGCCGGATATCACACACTATCCACACTGAGCACCTGCCAGAAAAGCTGCCGTGCAACATAGCTTGTTTTACTTTACTTCACATTTACTCAGAAGTAAGCTGTAAACGCTCAGTCTGAAGCTTTAGACTGGCAACTTGAAATTGTATATTACACTATGTCTTTGTACAGACGGATAAAAAACAAGCAGTGCTATTGATGTTAAGGTGTTAAGGTTAAAGTGGTGGAATCACACTATAATTCAATCTATGACATGTGAAGGTCAAATATACAAGGTACAAAGTTACCTGGTTCATTCAGCTTCAGCTGATAACCATTGTTCTTGTTACAAATATGCCAGCGGTGGCTGTTTAAACTAGCTGTGTTTACATTGGCTGACCACATGTCCAGTCAGGCCCAAGTTTTGCAGCATTACACCAAACAGACATCTCAGCAGTTCCTGCATAATGTAAAAATCATGCTGATGTTTGTCATTATAGCAAAGGCTTTAACAATTTCATAAATGGCATTGGGTTCAGTTGTCTGTTCACGCTCAATGTGAATTTCACTCTCTTTAGTTTTAATTAGCAGTTTCCTGTGAGAGGAAACATTTCTAGCCAGCGCTCACACCCATTGCAGCAATTTCAATTTGGCAGATGGGTCTCTTTCTTGAAAGCACACTTGAAGGAAGGTGTATTTTTACATAAAAGATTGCTTTTAATGTTGCCTTAAAAATGGCTTCCTGTGCCAACAGCCAGTCAGCCTTGTTATTTCAGGTGGAATCTCTGCATTTCCACAATGTCATCTGATGAGTAGCAACCATGTTTATAGTCACACTTCGTTTTAAGGTCAGTCCAAGGACAGTTTTTTTTCCAAGTCCATATGAGGTTTTAACATAACCACAGCCATTTGCAAGTATCTTCTCCATTTCTCCACTGCCTTTCTTCTCTCTCAGGCCCCCAGGGTCTCATATGTAAAGCAGATGGGAATATAATGGACTGTAGGCTTACAAAGGACTGTCCTTACACTGAGTCGGAGCTGTCCCTGGAATATATGGTTTCACTAAAAGAGAGAGGAGAAGCCTATGAAGTACAGCACTGCTGTCTTGTTGTCCCAATCTCTGCCCTTTCCTCCAATCACCCTTGGCCTCTTTGTTTATGAAACAACAGCGTTGCAGCTTTTTGCTGCTCTCAGCAATTATTTCTTTATCTCTACAAATGCTAATCACCTGCAATGCCCAGTGTGCCCATCCAGCCTCCCACTAACATACAGCCCCTTTCTTTTATGTTTGGCAATCTATCAGCCCCTGACGCCCATCAGCAGCAGCCTGTCCACAGCGGCACCCTGGGCCTGGCTCCAGCTGCCTCGTGAGAAACGTCTGCTGCTGCTTGCCTCCAAATATAAGACGGCAGGATGAGTGAACAGTTATTCCAGGTCACTGTTCGAAAGTTTTCCTGAAAACTTTATTTCACTTTCTGATTACCAGACAAGTCATGAGAACAAGTGGTGATATGCTTGCGTCTGGTTGTGTGGCACTGGCTGGCCTGGCCGAAGAGAAAGCTACTATTTTTAAGGCTGAACTCGTAGCTATCTTCCTAGAAGAATGCACCTATATTCATGGTGTGATTTATCCCGCAGCTCGTCTGCTAAATTGTATTGTGCATAGTGTAAATGCTTTCCTCTCACATGGTCTGCATCTGATTTTTTTTAAATGCACTAAATGAATGGTAACAGAGATCATAAACCTCAAGCCTATTCACACCAAAAAGGAGCAACAACACACTTCCTGGATATTCTGGGCCATCCTCTGCATGCCAAACTTAATTTTGCTCAATGCTGCCAGCACCTGGTAAGATCACTCTGGTAGCAATCCAGTTTGGATGAGATCTAAGCTGTGGAGCAGACATGACCTTCAAAACACAGTTTCAAAGAGCTGCCCTCTTGGAAAAAAAAAAAGCAGACTCTTCTTTCAAATCCACCTCTCAACACCTGCCAGATGAAGCAGCCACACGGCAGATAGTGAGCTCCACTACTAACGTGCAATAAATTCTGTCTGAATGTTTCTTTTGTTCTGTAAGAAAAAAAGATGTTTCAGCAGTCAATTAGCCCACAACATGGTGTATGAAAGAAAAAAGCACATCGATATAGGTAACAGATCTGTCACTGTCAATGCAGGAGAGGAAGGTAAAAAAAGAAATGTAAAATGAAAGACTGGCAGGACTGGTTGGGGGAAGTTGCACATCAGCAGAAGCAGGGGAAATGGCTAGTATGACTGACAGGTCACCATGGTCTCCCCCAAATGCATTCATAGTTTGAGCTTTGTTACCATAGACTGATGAAGAGCAGCTTACAGAAAGTTTATTAATGAATTAAAAAATAATTAATAAATTACTAAAACTATTTATAAATGTTTGTTTTCATTCAAATTCCAAAAACAAAGTCGCAGTTTTTGCCAACAATAGCTTCATGTGATGCTTTCTTCAGGGCTGCTTTAATCCAAGTTTTACAATTTATTACTTTTGATTATTCACAAATCTGGGGGAGTTTAGAGTGTATGTGATGCAATGCCAAATTCTCATCTGCGATCCACTCTCTGTCTGTGCTCTCACTGTCTGTGAAATCTTCCCAGAGCTACTAAATCATTTTTAAATTCTGCACGTTGAGTAACTCCACTTCCCTGTGAAGCAGTCTCACCTTTATAATTAAAGACTGAGTAGACTTGACCCCGAACCTATAAAGCCAGACCATTTGAGGTGCATTAATACTAAGAAAAGAATACTAAGTGTGTTGATATTTATGTTTGACTTCAACCTACCCAAGATTTCTGCCAACATTTCATTACAATGGAGATGACTGGACTACATCTTAAACAGTTTCTTACAGTGAACTGTTTCTATTGTAGCTTCTTTAACCTGCATAAAGATAATCGTTCATATGTTGTGTACTGTACAAATGTGATTTTCTAGCGCTATTAATGATTTTCCATTTCATCTGTGTGTTGAACAGTAAGTTATTAAAATAATAACCATCTGCTTTCTTAGAGTTTATTTTCTTTTTCTTTGGAAATGTAGTTAAAATTATCCTTTTAAAATGAGTGGAATATCTGAAAACTGCATCTCATTTTTACTCTCCCTTCAGCATATCCTGCATCTACTGTAACTGCTTTGCATGTTCTACTTGCTAAACTGTGTTTTTACAAGACTGCTTGTTGTCGTGATTAGTGGCAAAAACAACAAGTCCCGGCTTCCCTAATTGCCTCCACTAGACTTAGAGCGGAAACAAAGATTTGTTTTTTTTTCAAAGCCCATAAGCAGATCTAAGTGTTTATTGAGTCTGTCTCATCTGTAAGGCCAACACACAACAAGCTGTGTTTTTGCATGATTAGCTGCCTCATGTTCTGTTTCACTGACGCTGGCAGGTGGCTGCATGACTGGTGTCGCAACAAAAGTAGCCAGCTCACACTCACGACCTAGCCATATCTCCACATTAAGAGATAAGGAGAACGACTGCAGTGATGGATGAGAGATCTCCTCCACAACATCATCCGTTTTTATTTGGATGATTTGCTTCCTGCAAAGATAGCCCCAAGAGCGAAACGGTGCTGAGAACAAAGCAGCCGATAGCAAGCTGAGTGGCAAAGGCTTTCACAGATCCACTTAAGATATGTTAAAGAAAGCCATCAAGCAGAGTTACATGCAAGAAATGTAACAGGAGATGAAAATCAATTTCATCCATTATTCAACATATCTGTGCCAGTTACTATAACGCCGACATCTTAAAAAGATGCTCTTTCCATTGTGGGGAATAACAATAACAAAAAAAAAAAGAAAAAAAATCTGCCTATGATTTTCCACCCAGTGAAATGGCTTTATTCAATTCAGAGGCAGGGAAAAGCGCCAGAGGCACTGAAAGCAGTGGAAGTACATGTTCTTTTCTGTGCCGTACTGTACATTCTGCTCAGGCTGTATGATACAGTGACACAAATGGAACCAGTCCAAGTCAGGATCAGTGTTTTTCTTCTGGGCTGCTATAAAAACACACACACACATGCACACACACACACACACACACACATACACACACGTGCACACACTTGCATAAAGCCATTTCAAACCTGGAACATTGCAATGTGAAATCTTCAGGGGCTCACATTTCTTGTTCGTCATCTGTGCCAGCCACACACTTAGCTGAAGAGAATGCTGTGTTGTCTTGGTGATTGGGGTCACACAGTAGGTCGGACTGACATTGGGGTGGAAGTGCACCTTCATAACAGCTAAAATATCCAGGGACAGCAGGATGCAAGAGCTGCTAAAGCTCTAGGGGACTGTGCTGCCTTCTGTCTCAGGCCTAGCCAATAACAGAAATGTCCCATCTATCACATACATGTAACACTGCTTTTGCACCCAGTCTTCATATTAAAGAATAAAAACTAAATATAATTAAATATATACTAAAGAAGTTTGAGGTTTTAGTGACTTTGCAGACACCTGAGTCATTCATTTCAGAGCTGATAATCAGGCAGAGCTCCCAATGACATTGGAGATCAGTGTCTGTCCTCTGTTGCTGACAGTCTACCTACGTCAAATCAGTACAGCTTCCAACACAATGAAACTGTCTGTTGCCAAGCCTGGCTGACTTCTTTAAGATTTATTAAGGTTTTTTTCTCTTGACCTATCAACCTCAATAGCTGTCTGTGTGATCTGGCAAAGGTCAACGGACAACGGGTACAGCTTGCTTTTATGACGCCAGAAGACTGGTACACTGAAACTAAGAGGACATTACAAAAATGAACCACACAAGCCAAAAACTGTGTGTATATATCATAAATAAGGGATAAATGTTTTGAAATCGTCAATTGTAAAATGTGAATAATGCTTGAAATAACAAATCTGCATATCAACGCAAACATAGAAAGAAACTTACAGACAGGCTGGAATGTAGATTAGATGAATATCTAATTCTGTTATAGGCAGAAAACCTCAGTATTGTGTCAAAGGAAAACCAGTGTACTACATAGCAGAACCAATATGGACAACAGGATTTCAGCTGTCTCTCTGAATGCAAATTTGTTTCATTGATTTAATTTCTGAAATCAACAGAACTATGCCGCAACAAAAATCCTCCACGGTACATAATCTTACATCTGAAAATCATCTAGTTGTCTGAAAATATGTAGATACAGTACAATGAAGTTGAAAACAAGAAAATTGTTTCTTGCTTAGAAGTGCAGGAAAGCAGCCGAAATATCTGAAAGTGCAAAAACAAAATGCCGCACTGAAGTCATTTCAGATAATGGGAGATGATTACACGACCATCTGGAATAAACTGATACGTGTTTGTTTTGGATGTGAGCATTTCTGCTGAGTTTATTTCAAGTCATTGCAAAAAGTGACTGTTCCTACAATTCATCACTTCAACAAGCCAATGCTGTTGTTTCCCCTAAACGTAGGGCAAGTTTCTCCCATTGACATCCATATAAATGCACCCACAATTACTATATTTCATATAGTCTAATTTTATTTTTTCATTTTTTTCCCCAGATTTGAATCCTCAATTACATAGTATATGGTACTAAGGAGCTCATCAAAATGTTCCTCTTTTTACAAATCATGTCTGACCAAAACCACTTTAAAACCTTTGGTACGCCATGATGCGTACCAAAGGTTTTAAAGTTGCAGGTTTTAAAAAACATGCAACATTAAATGAATGTATCAGCAACTTTGACAGCCAAAACTAATCTGTCTCTGCACGTATATATATTTTTTGTTCCTCCTTTTATGTCTATGCCTACATCAAGGACAATAAATTTAACAGCATGAGACACAGCTGAAAGATTTATTTTAAGTGCATAAGTTTTGCATGAGGTGTGGATCAAATCACAGTAGCATGACGACAACTTGGAAAAGTTTCACTGCTGGAATGCCCGGGACAGTGGAAAGCACAGAGATGGACAGCTGAGGACAGGCCGTCTGCTTAAGGAAAACTAAAACAAAACAATTTAGGTCACTTCTAGGAGTTGGCACGGTTTGATTGATGGCTTTTGAGTGTTTATATGGAGCACTGTTTGTTGTCTTAGAGCCACAGATGCTGACATTACTCATGCCTCCTACTAAATCAAAGTCTCAAAGTCCTCAGAAACCAGAGCATGTCTGTTCTGTGCTAGAGGTGATGGGGGAAAAATCAATGAAAGCAATTCAGAAATTTCCTTAAAAGGAAAAATAATTAAGTTAGTATGCCAGTGTGTAAACGTGCAACTCTTGAATCAACATCTGTAAAGAAATGCCTCACAACAACGTTTTAATGATCACAAGGTTGGCAACATCTTCCTCCACACATATACTGTACAGTCCTAACCAGGGACCACTGTATAAAACAATGAACATAGTCTCTGTCTGCAATTAGGAGGCCAGTGGCACTGGATGTCGTCATCTTGGCAGAGACTGACTCCAGAAGAGGTGGAGCATGAAAGGAGCTGAGGTGGGCCAAATGAAACTGGCTTTTAGAAATGAAAAGCGTAATTGTCACTCAAAGCAGCATCAGTTTTAATGATGCATAACTTATGTTTGTGTACTTTCTGGCATTGCCATGTTGGCGTCATTGATCAGCCTGCGTTGCCTCTTGGCCTTCACAGGCACTTAATAACCTGAAATATGTCACACTTGTCTCATATATTAAGAGATTTGAACCACATGGAAATACTGGAATCCCTGCAGCATGTTCCTTGTTCTTCATCTACCTAACATACAAGAGCTACACTTAGAGTCAAGTGCCTACTTGACCACAAGGAACACACTGCAGAAACTCCAATCTGTCCATCTGGTTTCAATTTCTCAACCTACGAAACAACTGCTTCAGCATGAGATGTGATGTGAGGAAGATGAATGTCAACCCAGCCAGGAAAGCCAGTCACAGTCACTTCAACCATTTCATCAGTTCCCCCATCACACGTTACAAATTGTTCAGTTTGAACTGTTTGTATGGCAATTCCTTTGAAGAGGTGAATAATTTCAGTTACTAATCCAAACATAAGGACGTGTTTCTTAAAAGCTTTGTGTATAGACTCCGCCACTTGGATTCAGTTCTAGTTTCAGATCAAAGCTGTATATTTCCTAAGTAGGCAGGCTCAGTGTTTGCGATTGTATATCCCAGAGGAAGTGGGGTGATTATCGGTGAACAGATGGAAACTTTTGTCCCGCGTTCAATGAATACACGCAGAATACCTCTGCACAGGTCGGAGGGTTTAGCTCTGTTCTCGCCTCAAAAAGAAATTCTGTGGAAATGATGACACAAAAAAGCTCTTTTTGTCTCGCTGCAAACCAGCAGTGCAGGCAGCCATGGACAGTCCAGATTGTGTGAGGCATATCCCATGACCATCCTATCTGTCGGGGCTTGTGAGTGTGACTGGCATTTTGATTGCAGTTTTTCTCTGGGGAATGCCTGAGACCTTGAATCTGGATCACACAGTGATTGTAAGACCACACATGAGCCAGTTGGAAAAAGAAAGTTTCTGATTCTGGATTATCACAGCATGTTATTTCCTCTGATGTGATAACCTTTAAGTAGCACTGTTCACACATACTCTAGCCAGCTGATATGTATCCAGTTGGTTTATCTGACTATTTAACACACTTTATATGCTGCACTGTGCAATGAAACACCCACCAGACATCAGCCCCAAAACATGAGTGAAAGGGCAGAGTATCACCTCTGCAGCCAAAAAGACAATTGAAAAATAGTAGTAGTAGTAGTCTACTTTATATAGAGAACTCACCTAATATATTCTCATTGTGAATGACTAAATTAAATACTGACACCCCACCCTTAACAGATCACACTAAATACATTCACACATGTGTTTTATGTATAATGTTCTTTCCAGTACCATTCAGAGTATCTTCTGATGAAAATGAGGTGTACAAGACAATAAAGCTACTTTAGTAGATTTGGCAGAGATGTTGAAAATCATCTCAGAGTTTGTGGCAGCAAATATTCATAAGCAAAAGTAAAAATGGTTCAATGTCCTTTAAAACTAGTGGACAATCCCTTCAAGGGCAGGAAAGATTTCCACAAGAGAAGAACAAGACATATGGCCAGAAAATTAACAAAAGCCATAGATCCTCATATGAACTATTGCTGTGTATGAAAATGACCCTGAATGAAGAAGTGACTTAAGAGACTGTATTTACTTGTTTTTTAAAATGCATCACATATGCAAAAGAGTACAATATCTATGATACTTGGCTTCACATTGCTTATGCGTCTGTGATGCTTGAACATTACTTACAGGTGGCGCGAATATCATTATACAAAACTCTGCCTTGTAGAGATGCTGGAGAAAACATCCTTCCCATCCATCACCTTTTTAATTTAAATTGCAAATCATCCTCTCATAGTGTTTTAATAGTGTCGGAGAGACATAATCTAGTGAGTGTATGCAACTCTGACTGAAAGAAGATGGGCTTTTCAGTGTGTGTAGCTGGGGCAGCAAAAGGGTAGTCACAGGCAGCTGCAGGTTAACAAGGAAAAAGGCATTTCCAACAAAACTACGAGCCTGTGCATAGCTTAAAAATACATATAATTCAGGAGTTTAGCATTATGTTATCAGCTTATAAGTGATGCCATGTTCCCTCTGTAAAAAAAAGGGTGGAATAAAGCATTTGGGTCAGCAAAGAATAAGAAGGTCTGAAGGGTAAAACTATTTGCATAAGTGGCACAGTAAAACAGTCAATTTGTCTGCTGTATTTCTTGACATAGGGAGAGAATAAGATTCACATGATCATGAGTGGAAAGTGAATCTGATGTGGATGACTTTATCCAAGTTATTGGAAAATGGAGACAAACCATTGTTAGAGCCCCAGTAGGAAAATGTAATGATTGGCAAAGCTGGACGGCTGAGAGGTTCTGGCCCTGGAGCAAGGTTTGGAATCTGTTCCCCAAAAATTGAGATATTATTCTGTCAATCTCATAAGGACTGTGTTACCACAACTTCAGAAATTTAGTAGGTATACTTGTAGACAAGACTCGAGGTGGCAAAAGTAAAAGTTTTACACTGCTGTTCAGTCTGGGAGCCTCTCAGCAAAAACAAAATTGGTGTCACAGAAAACTGTATCTTTTTATTTGAGTGAATCACAAACATTTATCAACAATTCCAAACAGATGGAATTTTAAGGGAGTACTTGTAAAAAAGAAATGCAGATTTATCATGACAGTAACCTTTGAAAATTCATTTCAGGTGTGAGTCATCTGGGTCCAGGGACAGACTATGAAGCAGCTACATGATAAATAAATCAATTTTGTTTTTGAGTGTCCAGCCACACTATGACCCTGAAACACTGTTTAGGATATCACAGTCTCACAATAATCTGAACATTCCACAGTTTTTCCAATGGGCACGCCTCCCATTTTCTCAGTTTCCCAAAGGAAGGTTCCTCCGGGATCTTTAGATATGGCTAATGTGTTAAAAACAAATTAGAGAAACAACAAGAAATTTCACTATTCACTGAGGAAAAAAGACACTAAATTTGAAGAATCTCTAAACTCTCATATTTGACATCATGTAATTGTTTACTCAGGAAGGTTTTCACTTGACTCTTAGATTGCACGACAAGACTATCGCTATTTTGTGTGTGTTCATTAATGTGGTTGTAAATAAGTGTCATTTGTTATACCCTTTAACCCAGCCTTATACCCACAATGAGTACTGTTAAGAGGTCTGCCCTTTGCATCGTATTAAAGGGGATCAAGGGAGCCTGCACAGTGCAGTACAGGCAGTACAGATACAGCAGCAAAAGTTTAGCAGTTCAGAGAAGGGTCAAGGTTGCACCTGGAGGGTGCTTTTAATGCACAATGACTCTAGGAAGAGAGGGGGTGAACAACTATAATGCAAAGAAAATCTTTTCTACAACACAACAAAATCACTATAAAAGCTAGGATGTTTTAAACCTGTAATTTTTAGATGGCGATATAAATGCCAAAATGTAACTTTATTTGATCTTCAAGAGCATGAGGAAGCCTTGCAGAAAAGTGTGGCCTCTAGTGTCAGATGTTAAAGCATGGGCTTTGCTGGTGCTATCCTGGGATGATAAACCTCACTATCGGTCTGAAGAAGCCCTGCCTGGCCCTCCCCTCTATCTGCACTATAAGATTGTGAGCAGACACCTGTCTTTGGTCGCAGTGTTTCTATCTGGAGGAAGCAGCTAATCTGGAATAGAAGCACCCTGCCACACTGACAGATAACTCCTCAACTTATCCCCTTGCATATGCTGGGGAGCGCACAGCAATGTGTCATCTCCAGGAACAAACTTTAGGATAAGGTTGTGATCCAGCAGCCAAGCCACTGAAAGTCTCTCCTTCATTACTTTGAATCGATGCACAATGTCCTAAGAATAAATCAAATGTGGCACAAAGTGATTATGCAATTACATTATCTAATCACAAGATAAATTGATTAAGACCAGCCTCCTAATAGTTGTAGATAGAGAACTGGATCATTTTATCATCCACCTGCTGTATTCAAAGAGCATATTAATTAAATGTGAGGTGACACTGTTCAACTGTTCAGACAAGGCCAAGTGAAACAACAGTGCTAGTATAATTTGAAACACACCGAGATTGAAGCATCAGTTCAGCTGTGGCACATGAAGAATTCGAGATGCTGTCTGAGATTGCACATTCTGTCATCTGTTGTGATTGAGATAACGCAGTACATCTTGGAAGTGAAGCTCGGGCTCCAGCCAGTTTCTCAGGTCTGTGCTTTAAATATTAAAAAAATATATAAATATATATTTGAGAAGAAATCAAAGCTGTCGCCAGTGCAGCTGGACTCACATGCAAATATTCTGATGAGTGAGTAAAAGCCCTTCGGGCCTTTGGCGAGAGTTTTGAGGACATGTGAAGTTAACCAAAAGGAATTCACCATGTTGACTTATTTTCAGTATGAACTCTAAAGTGCTCGAACATGAAACAATGCAAAAACCTATGAATTGAATGTTGTTCCTTCCAACCAAGGATTTTGCTCAGACTCCATCTGACAAAACTGGAAAAACCATCTACCACTGCATTGCCAAATAGAGGCAGTTTTAGCCCTCCCAGAGGTTGCTGTGATATACTTTATGTGTTTAATCGCTTAATATGGTCCACACAAAGGACACTATAAAAATGCAAATGGACCTTGATAGGAAAATGGTTCCTCACCCGAGCTAGTGACCCATCTGCAACACATAGTTGACCTGTGGCCTGCACCTTCCAGCAGTGAGACCCAAAACAGAAAAATCACTGCCACAAGCATGACTGCACTGAACAAAATGTATGGAGAGATAAACTGCAAAATAGTTTTTTGTTTTTTTTCTTAGTAAGCTTCTGTTTTGTATGAAAGCAGAATCAGTTTGGATCTGAAAATGCCTTGAACAAATAATTATGCTTTCTGTGCACAGCTTATATCCCTCCCAGCCCACAGAGGGCTGTATATTGAGAGATGTAGGGAATCATTTAGTTTTGGCAATTTTCAGACAAACAAACCAATACACAATCGAGTAATAGTTTTCAGATATGGGAACTGCTAACTGAATAATATTTGTTTATAAGAGGTTGGTTTGCTCTGGGAATTTCTAATTTACTGTACATTATACATAATAGCCATTAGTCATATTCGTACTACTATTTACTAATAAAAGCTTAAGAATTATGATGTTCATCAGTAATTGCAGCAACAGTTAAAATGTTTTCCAAATTCAGCATGTAACGGGCAGTAATTAAACGATCCAAAATGCACAATTTCCACTATAAAATGGCTTTAATATCATATACCAGGTAGTCATATTTCTACTTACTACTGCTCAACGCACCAACATTTTAAACTACTACTGCCTCTTGATGCACACACAGTTTACTTTTGACTTTTAAAAATCATTTCATAGGCAATGGTAATGGATCAGAAAACACTTCCACATAAAGTGCATTGACCAACTTAACTTAGAAAAGCAGTAGACCATTCCTTCTGACTTCACTCCACCATCAGTTACGCCATTTAATTCAATCTTTAAATGAGAGCTTTGACCTTTGAACACATTTGTTGTTTCAAACCTGTGCTTCTTTTGTGAACTTTCTCTGAAATAAATGATCACGATCTAACCTTAAAAGTAACTGTGTGGTATTAGTGTTGCTGTCATACGACCTCGCAGAACAAAAACACAAAAAACATGCTTATTTAACAGTACCACACACTCTCATTGATTCACACTGCTAACACCATCAGAATGCATCAAAACACCCTACAATACCACAGTTTCAAAATCTTCCAAATGGAAACAAAATCAAACACACACTTCTGAAATAAGAGTATCTGTCAGCTCTAGGCCAAGGACAATTTTTTGCTAAATCCAGGCTCTGGAGCTCTTATTTGCGCCTCCATTGGGAAAGTTGAAGCAACATGCAGTAAAACAGTGGCCTGGCCTTGTGTAATGGGTGAGAGATGGTGGTGACTGGTGTGAGACTACTGTGAGAGGATGTTCACCATGAGAGGAGTGTTTGATGCTGAGCTGCAGCCAGACCCTGACCTTGCTATTTATGGTCTTGTGTAGATACCTGGGGACCAGCGCGAGTCTCCACTCCCACCATGCACTCATGACATATGGCTTGGCTTGGTAGTGAGACCCAGACAGAAAAAGGGAGCATTGTTCTGTGAGGACACTGTTGTATAGCTAAACATCGGGAAGACATAGTTTTAAGTGATTGATGTTGGATTCAAAATGGAGTGTGAAATGTTGGACTGAAAAGCAATTCCCAGGGCTTCAGCAAAGTAATCAGGATTTATGAAGTGTGATAATGTCCACAAAAATGCACTGGTTTAGTTAAATCTCACCACTTTCATTAAATTAGCCTGAAGCAACACTTTGCACACTTGATACTAAAATCTAAACTACAATGTATGATGATGGAAAATCAGTACATCCAAAGAGATCTATTATGTGTTCAAACAAGTGGGAGTGAGGAATCCAACATAGCATTTCATTGCATGGAGCTACTGTACTATAATAATAAAGGCCTCAGTGACAGCATCAAGGGCCTATAGCTGTGAAATATGATAATATATAACATGAGATGACAGAAAACCATTTACGTTTTCACATTGTTATTCATTGTGTTGCAGATCACACTCTTTGGTTGGAAAATACTTCATAATTCTCCACATGGCAGGAAATTTGCATGAAGCTAACACAAACAAACATGGAAGAAATAAACAGGACACAGAACTGGGTAATTCAGAACAGAGGGATTTTGGCCAAGACAAAATGAGGACCTTGTGAGTCAAGGAGGGGCCAGTTCTGTTCACAAATGTAGTTTAGGCATGATAAAACTGTAGTCCCTCAAGATTTTATGCCCCAATCATAGTAGCAATGGGAACAAATACAAAAAGAACTATAAAAAAACAATAAAAAATGGTCACTACTTCAGTTCTGGATTGAGGTTCGTAATCTATTTTGGAGATTCAGGAATTGCGTAATGATATATTGTCCACAGTTATTGTCAAGAAAAGTAGTTGAAGTTTGTAAATTTACCTTTCTTGTGCTAATAAAACTAAGACATTTTCTTCTTTTTTCCTTTCAAACTTGCCAATACTGAAAATCCTGTGAAAACTGAATATGCTTTAACTAATTTGCAGTGAGAGAATGAGAATGAACTTACCTTCTTCTGGTTCAATGATTAAAACAGGGCCATCTTTCTTCTCCTCTTTCTCTGTCACCTCCATCTCTTCCTGGTCTTCACCGTGAAGGCTAAACAGTCCCTGACCTGGTCTTCTGCTCTCATCCAGAGTGAACTTTACCGGTGGCTGGGTGGAGGTGGTGGTAATGAAACGCACCGTGGGTGTTGTCAGGTACTCTGGGCTGCTGAGGTAACTGGTACTATGCACAGGTATGCTTTTTTCATAGCTGCTGGTTGGATCACTACTCTCTGAATCCTTGCTTCCTCTCTCATGTTGTGATGGCTTTATCTTGTAGGGCATTTCTCCACCTTCAGGGTCAGGTACACTTGGAAAAGATATGATATCTCTGTCCTCCTCCTCCACTTTCTTCTCCTCCTCCTTCAGTTCATCTTCATCAGTGGCTTCCTTTGTGTTTGGTGCCACTGTCCCATGTAATTCAGTTGACCAATGCAAATCCACACCATGTGAACCTGCCTGAGGATGTATTGGCGTTTCTGGGCTCCTCAGCATGAACAGTGGAAAGCTGACTCGATTGGACTCCCTCTGCTGACTGGTCTGACTGTCTGTCTCTCGCACTGGGTGACTAACTTCGTCTCGACTCACTGAACCTCTTGCCACAGTATCCGACGCATTTTGGTTTTGTATCTTCAACTCTGAGCCTCTCTGATGATTTACTGCACTCTCTGAAATCTCAAATGGATCCTCCTTTTCACTCTCTAATCCTTGGCTTTGGGGAATTATGGGATCTGAAATTCCATGTGTATGCGATGGATTCTCAAAATCTGTCTGTGTAGAGAGATCGCTGAATGTGACACTCTGCACACTTGATAGATCATGTGAGGGCTGCCAAGAAGCATTGATGTCTTGGTGCGTATGTGGCCCAACTGTGCTCTGTTCCTCTCTCTGAGGACCTTCTGTCACTTCCTCTGTGTCTGTGGGATGGCCATGAACTCCATAACGCTCTCTCAGCTCAAGCTTACTACGTCTGCCGAAGCTCTGAAGGGAAGAGGTTCTGTCAGGTCTCTCAAACCCACGCGACACAGAGATAACTTTTTTGGATGACGACATTTGGGTAGGAAAAACCAGAGTTTGGGGGTAGGTCTCTGGAACATCCGTGGGGCCGTAATCATAATCTTCTGACCCAACCTTATCTGCAGGTGATACCCTGAAGATGGGAAGATTCCCATTTGGAGTGAGGCTAAATGGTGTGGATGATTGATCAATGCGCTCTTGTTGGTCAAACCTGTACGGGTACCTGCTACTCTCCTCTGGTGGTGTAGCAAAAACTGATTCCTGTACCTTTTGCGCATCACAGTCTGGTACAGGGTAGCATATCAGCTTCCCCCCATCACTGGGGCAGTGGCAGACGCGACAATAGTCGATGTGGAAAGAGTGTCCAGCCTCGTACTTCTGCCCATCAAAAATGCATCCAAAACGCTCACACTGCATGCAGCCGTCTGCAGGCTCGGAAACTTCGATGCAGTTTGGAGGCAAGTCTGGACAACTGATGAAGTGGCAGCTTATTCGTCCACCCCCTGAGGGACAGGAGCACTCTGTGCTGCCATAGTCGACAAAATACGAGTCTCCCTCGGGCACTTTGCCATTTTTGAATCCAGCATTGATGCAATCATAGTATTGGTAGCCCTCACATGTGCACCCTTTTTGCAAGCATGAAGCACAACAGGTGCCACTCTCCAGCACCTCTTCGATGCAGTTGTCAAGCTCAGGGCAGTCCACATGGGCACAGTCCCGCTGGCATAAGGAGACAGTCAGACAGAGAAAGAGAAATGTACACCTCAACAGTGTTATTTCAGCTCTTAAACACGGAGCCATGGCACCAGGTGCATGTGCAACAAGCGAAGATGATTAGTTATTGTCTTTAGTCTTTAGTGCTTCTTCAAAGATTCACTTCAAGGAGGGGACATTCTGGCGATGGGAACCAAGTCTACTCTGCAAGAAAGGGGGATAGGGGGTGGGGGGTGGGAGAGGCAGACAAGCAGACAGAGGCTTATTCCTCAAAATGAAAGCAGACCAACATCTGGCTTCGTAGTTAAGCTCGAAAGAGCGCATTTTTTACAGCCTCGCAGTTGTCCGAACACTGGGGCTACGCACTCCTCATTAACATCAGCTGGAGTACAGTGTTTTGATTCATTATGCAGGCTGTCGTGATGACACTTGGAGCCTGCCCAAGTCTTGCATTTCTTCCCTGTCCCTGATTATCTCCATAAGAAAAAAAATGCTATACCAATCTTGTGTTGCAATCAACCCTAAAGTCTAACCGCTGAACATAAGAGACTCCATGAGTGTGCTGGAAATTGATTACACTTTACAGAAAGTGCATTCTCTGAAGTAATTAGTGGAGTAGAGACCAAAGTGCAAAGTCATCTTTGACTAATGATTCTCCTACCAAATGCTGTGTTTAATTTAAGACGTACTTGTTTCGGAGTCAAAGTGACTGCTCCACTCTGGTGTCAACTCATTAGTTCATTTCAGCTGTGTAGAAATCAAAGATGACCATAAATGAACAAAAACATGGACTCCTCTGTTAATTTTGTTGAATGAGATCAACAGAATAGCCCCTCTCGTTCACAAAATGTTTTTGACACTAAGCATTTTCACACATGGGAGGGATGCTGGCTGTACTCCTGGGCTGATACTCACAAAGCACCTATAAAGTGCTGAATCTGACACTGTTTTGTCACAAATGGTGCTGTCAGAAGTCAGTAAATAGACTCTAAATAAGGAGAGTTATTCACATCAACATCTGCAATCTCACTCACGAGTGACACATTTAAAGAGGAAACCAGACACCTTGTAACAACCTGGGAGTAGTTAACACATTTTACACGTGTATGCTCTTAAAAAATGCTTTTGGTCTATTCACTATGGTGTATTTATCAACAACAAACTTATCAGCAATTTAATATCCTTTCTACTTTTTTGTGAAGCCGTGGAACTCAAGGTTTTTGTGAATGTTGGTTTCCTCATGTGTCAGGTTCTCAAAATCAGCAAACTGAACTTCCTTGGCTTGGCAAATACTAAATGTCGAACAACAGTGATGAATTATAAAAGCCCTCACAAGCTCCATCATTGAGGTATTTGCTCTGAAACTTCCCAGACCACTCAAATAAAAATGGTGGTTTTCATATTTTACTGAGTCAAAGCCAAGCAATTTCATGAACAAAAGAATCTGTATGCAACAATGAAAATGAAGAGGAATTGAGTCATTGCCATTTCTTGCCCCAAACCTTCAGATGAAGTTTCTGCGACCACAATAACTACCTCTAGCCCACCCAAAAGACCTCCTATCATTTCAGTCCTGTGACGTGAGTATTACAGCTCTTCTGTCACTAGACGTGACAGGCGGTGTTGCTGTGTGAGACAAAATAAAAAGTTGGCGAGACAAAGCTGCCAAAGAATGCACAGTGAGTGCTCTGTGCAGCCTGGTGTTTCCCCGTGTGGTGAGGGACAGGGGGATTCCTCTGTTTTCTCTCTTTCTGCACATACTCTCAGCTGATCTTAAAACAATCCATGCTGTTTTGCATTGACATATGTTCTTTTTAAAGCTCAACATAAAGCAAAATACAGTCATAGGACTTCACTGAAGGCATCTATGAATCACACAAAAGACTTTAATTACAACTTTTTTGTCTTTGAGATTCCTCATACAGTGAATGATCTGAAACTTCTGACTATGTTTTGTTGATGATCTGTAACAGAGCACAGAAATGTTGCATGTCTCACCTGTGTAACATAGTCACAACTTTTTGCTACACTTAACAAGAAATTAGAGAAAACCATATGAAACCTTTTATTCTAATCACACAAACTGCAACCTGTTTCCTTCCCACTACCTGATATACTGGAAAGAGGTACCTTACTTTCTGGTGATTGCAAGAAGATAGGTGATGAAATTAAGTCTGCATTGAAACTTTAAAAAAAAGAAAGAAAAGAGGGAAGAAATAAGTTATCGGACCAAACTTTTCTTACCATAACTTCCATGGATTAGACTGTGTGTTTGGAGCAGGCGAACAGATTGTCAACAAAACTAAAAATCTGCTGACAAGATTGAGACTGAGGACCTCCGTGCGCCGGCTCCGCGTCCTCCGAGCACGGCGAGTGTGCGCCTTCAGACCGCCGCAGCGCTGCTGGGACCAGGCAGAGAGACAGAAAGGCAGGGAGGGCGGGAGGGAGGGAGGTACAAAAACTTTCCCCAGCTGGAGACTCTGGAGGAGATCCCATCTGCTGGAAGTGCCGGTGGAGAGCCCAAGTTGTATGACCCAAACAACTCTGGGACCCCTCCCCCTGCTCTCTGACCTCCACCCCACTACTGAGCAGCCAATCAGGCCACAGATCTACCTCTCACTTCTTCAAGCCATAACTCATGTTTTACAGTAGGAGTTCAGTGATTTTGAGAGTACAAAGCTGGTAAGATGATGAAGGCTGGACTGATGGATGGATGGATGGATGGATGGATATATGGATGGATGGGTGGACGGAGGTAGTGATATCAAATAGCAGTTGTGGCACTGTCGAATCTTTCCTCAGAGGGATGTTTCATTTTTGTTGCAGTTTTCCTTTCTTAATATATGTTACTTTCATTGTATGTTTTTTCATGTGATAGTGCCAGATTTAAGAGTTGTTGTATTTACAAATCATCATACAAAAATCTGTCACGATCCTGTCACATTTAGACCCTGCTTTAATATAACTGAAAATTGATGTTTAGTATTTACTGATAGGAACAATTTTGAGTAATTTAGATTTGGGGAAACCATGTGGAAGAAAAATGTAATTGTTATTTCTTTATAGATGCTTGTAACACAAATTGCCAATGTACCAGACCAAACTATCAAAGCTGTATATTTGGTATGGCATCAACAGCATCAAGTTTAAAATAAGATGTTACTGTTACTTGTTTTATAAATGACTTCTATATAAATATTTAACAATTTGCTGGAAATGAGAAAAAAAGTGTTTTTCTCCATGAAGTATAGCACT
The DNA here is from genome assembly GCA_029224185.1 of Karalla daura. Lineage (NCBI taxonomy): Eukaryota > Metazoa > Chordata > Actinopteri > Chaetodontiformes > Leiognathidae > Karalla > Karalla daura. The sequence goes on from CM055188.1 coordinate 15,779,472, forward strand.
AGTTCCTCTTAGGAGCTGGTTACTGCCCTGTTCTCACCTCAAATGTATGCATATCTGCATCTTTCACACTGACTGATATCTTAGTTTCGTTTGCTTTCATTTTTATTAATTTTTTTGTTTGTTTGTTTGTTTTATTGCAGCAGATTGAACCTAAGCACACAAGAGACAACCAGGTAGTGATCGTAAGTATCACTTATGTGTTACATCAGATGACAAACCAGTGTTATATGGTCTGATTCATACTGCATTAAAGTGCAATGCAATATTGAAGTAATCCAAAGTATTTAAAATACTTTCATGGCAGATACACGACAGAGGATGTTGCAATTTGCATTTGACGCTTGTACTTTTATAACTGTAGCAGAATTTTCATTTTGGCAGTACCTCTCCTAGTGCTAAATAAATAAAAGTCTTTGGAAACTTCCACAGACTGGTGTTATAACCACAAAAGTCAGAGCCAATGTGTGACATGAGGCACCCAATAATGATAAACACTGAACAACATTTACAGTAGGCACAGGTCAAGGACATGAAAGAGGAAAGCTTTGTACATTCTTATTACAGTTAGTTAATCTAAGCCCTACTTCACAAGCAACCATAACCAGATGTCTGTTGACCTACATTTTGGTGTCCACTGGCATATGGTGAAGTGCAGAGGCTGCAGAAACAGAGACGGGTATGCAAAAGTGCCACTTGTTTGATATTTTGATCATTGTAATGACATTTTCCAATGTGTGTGTGTGCATGTGTGTGTGTGTGTGTTTGTGTGTGTGTGTCTGTGCGTGTGGAGGGGGAGAGAGAGAGAGAGAGAGACAGAGAGAAAGCATGCGTGTAGTTTACCTGGATATCAATGTATTTTATGTATTGATGCTTTTTGATTAACATTTTATTAATAAATAAATTCCGCCCAACAGGTTGACAGCAGACATTTGTTTATGGCTGTTAATAGCAACATGAACTATGAGGCAATACACCAACATCAGAGTCTGGCACCAGTCTTTCCTGAGCTGGATTCATCATGGCTCACATTTAACATTTTTAACGTCTGTGTGCACTGAAAAACTGAACAAACTGTTTGCACTTGTTGTCTATGTTTCTGCCAATCTGAGTTGATCACTTTCCAGCCTCAGCTCTGTGCATAACACATTGCAGTGAAAGTGTTATCTTCCTCTACAGATATCTATAAGAAGGTGAATGAGTGTTTTGATTGGCATCTTTTAAAAAATGCTGGTCTAAATATCATGCTGCTGCTTTTCCTTTTATTTATTTTATAGCCATGTTGTTGGCCCCCAGGGTAACCTTTAGCTGCTGTACATGGCTGTGTCAAAGGATCTTGCTTGGACCTCTTAAAGGGGAGGCAGTAACCTTGACTAAACAAGAGCCTTGTGCTTACATCATTACTCACACTGCTGTCAGTGACCTGCCAGTTGCAGTCCGTGCATGACATTAGGCCATAGGTTATCTCAACTAAGTCCCCACAAAAGAATAGATATCATTCTGATGGAGGTTAGATTTTAATTACCTGTTTGATCCTTCCCTGGAATGAAAAAGACTGGTCTTCAGTGAGCATGTCTTTGAATTCGCATATGGCAAGGAAACAGTATCCCTGTTTTCATTTTCTTGTTCTTTCGCCTCCAGGAGGGAGCATGCTCCTGTAACAGCAAATGGCAGAGTTGATGTTGTAACTTTACAACTTGAGACCATGCTTGTGTCTCACTTTCCTGAATTTGAAGCAGCCCTTTTAGAGGGCATCATAAATTTGACCCAACGTGGCACCTCCAGAGTTAAAAGTTCAAAGAGTTCAAAGAGCTGTGGGGAGTGCGAGTGCAGTTTTGAATAAAATACGCTGGACTTGACTCACTCATCGTGTTGGAGTGCAGTGAGTTGATCAGCAGTCTCGACCCCTCCCAGAAGCCCATATAAAGGACCTAATGAGGGGCCTGTCTGGGCCTGGGGTGAAGCAGTGGTCGGTGCTGCGATAAACAGATTGGCTGTGATCTCAGATAAGACTTCAGCCAGGGGAGTGGGCCAGCTTTCAACTGGAGATGAGAGATGAGGTAGAACAATAGAGAGGACTTACATTGAGAGTGTTCAAGGCTGGGTCAATGGAAGGACATGTCAAAACTTGCTTGTAGGCCTACACTTTTTTTTTTATTAAATCTCCAGCACTCTAGGTCAGCTGCCTCATTTTTCACATATAAAAATATACTTGGCTGTGACAGCACTGCTCCCTGGAGTTAAGTTTGGTGTGATGACACAGCGTAGGATAACAAGATCAGAGAGGAGTTGCCATGACATAGTGAACAAACTAAGATTTGGCATGCTTGTAACAGGATCAGACTTGGTCCTGCAATAAAACACTGAGTGGGACTCGGCAACGCATGGGTGAGAATTGTGGAATCCCAGTGTGATCTCTGGGGGGGAAGCCAGCAGACGGAGACAAGGCTTTGAAATAGTTGTCGAGGCCTCGGGGAGTCAGACTTCACGTGTGAGGTCAGCAGGGAGCATCTGGCTCGAGACTCTCTCCTGCATGGTTTATTGAAGAGTGGTTTGGCAGGGGCCTTGCAAATGACTTTGACATCATGTCTGGGGCCATCTCTGAGCACCACTTGGAAACCAGCTATAACTAATGTATCAGTGCAGTAACATGTGAGCCAAACATCCTGTCCCTCTCCAAAGACTGGTGGGCATCATTTCAATATTTCTAAGGAAGTTAAGACCACAATAATATGAAACAGTGACTTTTGTTTCCAGGTTTGGCATGAACCTATGGTAACTATCAGTCTTCAATGGGGCTAGATGTACTCACTGATATTCACCAATATTATTTAGGCAGCTGGAATGAATCTTTAGTTCCCAAATAAAGCTGTCGATGTGCACAGACTGTATTAGAGTCAGCAGAGGACATAGTATGACTGACTGCAATGACCTCAGGACCTCATGTGATGCCTCAAGGTGTCGGATGAAATACAGTCATATGTTATTCATAAAATGTATGTTGTGATTATCTCTCAAAATACAATTGCTGAAATACCTACTCTCTCACTTATTCTAGTAGCCAGTGTACAGATTTTGATTTTGTGGTTAGACTGACTTTCATTATTCATCCCTGATTGAGTGCAAGAAACTGACCACCACCTTGGTTTTATTTATTACCTTCATTTGTTGGTATCCACTCCAACCTTTTTTTATTTTTATTTAACATTTGATTTACCTATCAGGTGTTGTATTTATGTGCCTCCTGTGGGACTAACTTTTGTCTGCCACTACTATAATACGACTGATTTTTTCTATGTAAATGCAGGACTTTTGCCAGAACAACACACAAAAGGCAGGATGGGGCACATTAGCCACCTAATGATCCCGGCGCCTCATTACACAGGGCAAGTCACATACAACATACCACCTCCCTCTGCTGAACAGTTCACGCACAGGTCACCAATTTGCCATTTGGCTGCAGCTGAAATGATTATCATGCAAACAATCTGCACATACAGTTTGTTTGTTTTTTTCTTGCATTTTTGTCACAACTCTGCCATTTAACAGCTGGATGTTGGGTATAATTCACTACTTTAGGATGATGTGTGCAATCTACAGCTGATGTTTCTGCTTATGAATATTTGGTTTGTCCCTAAATGACACTATATAATTGTAAGGAGAAATAAGTGAAACCAAAACAGATTGGAAATGTTTTATTCCTGGAATGTTCTTGAAGCAGCCCGTGTGTTGTTGGCTAAATGTTTTGGTGAATAAATGCATGAAATTACTTCCAGACTAACTGTATTCAGACAATAATATGCACATGAAGTATAATAGAATATTTTAGGAAAATTCTTTTCTCCCAGAACTGACAAAGAGACTGAAAACGTTTTGGAAATATCAGCCTCTGCAAACAAAGATGATGTGTGCCATCATGTTGCAATTAGTTTCTGGCACCAGGGCAAATGAATACCCTTATTTCCTAAAGGTACACAGGATGCTGTATAGTTTGTGACAACCAGGAGATGAGAATACAAAAACATCACTACAAGATCACTGATTCCTCCTGTCAACAACATAGAACTATAACCTACATCTGTAAAAATGAAAAATATTGTCAGCAGCACATAACTCCATATGGTTGAAGGAGTGAAGAGGCCTCAATATGCTAGGATATTTAAGAGATCCAACACAGTGATTTGCAGGACAAAAGCAAAGTCTGAGGAGAGGAGGGAAGTGGGAGGTGTTGTGCTCTGGAATCTCCATTAGCCCGGCGCTGTAGGGGACAGAGCGGCCCTGCCCTGTCTTGCTGATTGTCTTACCACTGGGTCAGGTAACTAAGGACCCTTTTAAAAGCAAATGCAAGTCATACTGCCAGAGGAGTGGTTTATAAGAATAATATGGGCTGACATCAAAACTTTAAAAGACTAAGGTGAACATTTCAGACTCAACACATGCTGGGTTCCATCTGTATTTGCTTCTGCACACATATTTCAACTGTGACAATGGGCTGCACACACAACAGTATTAAGGCTGAGCTATATCAAAGCCTCTACCTGGGAGGATAAGCAAAAGCTGATGAACTTTTTGCCCCATGGGTTGTTGTGTTCGACAAAAAAGAACGAAAAGTTCCACTCACACTAATTAACAATGACTCACAAAACCAAATCTGAACCAATTCGACCTAACACAACTTGCCAAATTGGGCAAATGTGCGTCATAATGCCCTGTCTGTATTTGTCTGCGTGTCAGGCTCTTTTAGCTTCTGGCTGACCTGTGTTGTCTGGCAGCACAGTGTGTTTGGACGGAGCAGGGTGAGTAAAGTGTGGCGCACTGACAGGCTGTGCCAGGCAGCAGGATGCTGGAGACTTTTATCTTCCCTCCACTGATTGGGATTAAGAGCATGTGGTCGACTACCGAGGAATAAACAAGTGAGATTAGAAACTGTCCAATTAATGACTGTCTCCATATGTGGGTGAGCACAATAGACAAAATCATTGTCTGTTAGAATTACTGAACTTAAAGTTTATGTGGTCAAGTATACAATGCGGGAACTTGTGAATTATTCATATTTTCTGAGGTTCTGTGAAAAACATTTTGAAGTCCTCAAAACAAGGCTTATCATAATTTAGGCTATCTTCTGACCGACTAATGTAAAAAAGGTCATGTATAATGAGAATATAGAATGAGCACACTGCTGTCTCCATGAGCTGTGGGGAACCCTTTGGCATCTTTCAGCTTTTTTGTTTTGCTTAGAACTTCATTGATAACTGTTAGAGTAATGGCTAGAGTTACAACAACTAGAAGCTTCAAATAGAAATGTGGAACATGTAGAGCTCGAGACAGAGCTACTGTAATGACTGCCTCAGCTGCCTCAGTGACCTATTGGTCTCCTGATTCACTTGGTGAATGAGCTAGACAAACGCTAACATGCTTCATCTAAATTGATATCAAATATTAATAGAAATTCATTATATCATTATCATCGTATAATGTGTTGCTGTGAGGTTGTCATCTTAATTTATATCTACGGTAGACAAAGTGTAACATGAGTGCCTTGTTTTATGTTTCTGTTGATGCGATAAACCCCAAACAAGTTTTCACTCTCCTTTATACTCTTGTCTCCACTAGCTCTTGGGAGCTTTTTAATAGCATTTATAAAGTATTTAAATAAATCAGAGAGGACTTTTCAAGGCCAGAACAGTATGCATCATTTTTTTTTAAGTTGTCAAAATTAAAATAAAATACTGCTGTGTATATCAGTATGAGAGCCTCACTAAGATCAACTAGACGGTCTAATAGCCCCATTAGACTGAAAATATAATCTCATAAAGAAGCTTGTATATTAATTTCGCATTCTGAATTTCAATCATCAGATTTGCAAGTTTCAAGTGATTTTGCATGTCTGAAATGCAGACGAGTGTGTAGTGACATTTTATTGGAAATCTTGCTACCTACACCTGGATTTTAACTAAAAAGGATGTTTCGTGGTATAGTGATTGTTATGTTGAATGCAACTATTCATACTCATTCAGTTAATCAGCCTCTGATTTCATGAAATATGCATGGGTTACCAGCAGGCTCTCAGCAGGGAACTTTGGTTTCCAGGGGATGTTGCTCGATACGGAGGAGGCATCCAAATTGTGTGTTGCTCCAAATTGGCTCCCTGTGTCTTTAGTGCACTGCAGCAAAAACACAACCATGGCATTACAGCTCTAAAGTTTGACACTAAAACTCTGAGAATCAGGAGCCAGGCAATTGCCTCAAATGTTTCATTGCCATTTTAGCCCTAGTGGTTATAATGGCTGACTGCAACAGCATCGATTCAGCCCCATGTGTTGACAACATGATGCATTCCCGTCACGAGCCCTCAGGTAAAGTGAGCATCCACAGCCTCTGCTTTGTGGTGATGAAAGCCAACACTTACTTTGTGGTCAAAGGCAGCCTTTAAACTTGAGAAAACACTAACAAAACCTCAACACAACTGCCAAGCTCTCAGTGTGGATCCAGGAAAACACCACTTCCGCCGTGTCATGCCACAATACCCTGACCTTTACCCTGAATTAAAAGAAAGATCAATAAAAGTTTTTTTTTATTTTACTGTTGAACAAGCCCTTTAAATGCCATATATTGTACTGTTTCTCCCCAGTTTTCAAAATCCCTATCCAACTATTTTAATTCTGCACATCATAGGTAATTTACAGAAACATAGACAACAGGGTTGGCTATTTTCTTAAAGCTGTTAAAACCATGTTATCTTGCCCTGGATAAAACACAAATCAATGCCAATTTGACTCATTTGTGCTGACATTTTTGACTCTACCAGTATGTGTTTTTCTCCAATTATCAACCAGCATTTTAACAGCCATTCAAATGAGTAGCCCTTGAACTCTGCAAATGTCAACCCAATCAACAGTCACACTGAATGTCAACAGTATACCATTGTGTTATGTAGCCCTTAAAGCCATTGTGAAAGCATGGATAGTGGCTCAAAACAGGACAATAGATTTCCTCCTACATGGTCACCAGATTCACATCAGTCTGACGCAAGTGCTACAGCTCTGTCTGACAGAGAGAATACAACAGAAACTACAGGGAGAAACAACAAGATAACCTCTCTTCACTGTTGTTGTTCTCAATGAGAGTTGTGCTGTTACACCAGCATTTGATGATGCATCATTTTTCTCACTTGTTTCTCCAGACAGCACGACTCCTAGTCCCAAAAGAAGTACTTAGAGATCTTGGTAGAGCATGGTGCAAGGATGGATTCTTCCTATGAAACCAAATGGACCTGAACTTTTCAGCCTGACTGGCGCCACAGGCCTCCCTGGGTCTGTGTTCAGCTCAATGATGGGTGAAATTTGCATAGCTATCCCCTGTCATCCAAGATGTCCATGCAAACATATGTCTGGTTGCCCTGATTCCATGGCATTGAGGGACCATTGGTGCTAACTGTCATGATGACGTGCAAGCTATTCAAACATGATAATGAGGAAAAGGATTTCTACATCACAAAATACAGCATCAGAAAGCTACAGTATATACTGCACGTTGCCAATGGCAGGGCTAAAAAACATAGAACATCTGCTGTTGTCTCTGTATGGATGTCTTTGCTGCCACAGGAGGATTAGAAAGATGTGACTCAGATTCTCAGTGAAGCTAATAAAAAAATAAATAAAACTAGCCATTTCTATTTATATCAGAGAACATTCCAGAAACATATCATAGTGATGACCACAATTATAAATATGGAATAAACATCATTTTAAATTATGGGGTGAGTTCACCATGAATCTCACTTGCAATTAAACAAGATAAGTATTTTACTTATGCCCAGTAGTATTGAGTTACATAATTCTAGATTCTGAAAATGAAGTGTCAATTATTCATCCATCCATTATCTTAGCCGCTTGGTTGGTGTTACAGGGGTTTGCTGGTGCGTCTCTCCAGTGCAAAAACAGGGAATACACCATAGACAGGCATACAGCCATTTCCATCAGGGCAGCACGCGACACAAATGTTAAATGCACAGAGACTACAATGCATGTGTGCCTCAGCTACTTTAAATGGTCTGAGTGGCAGCCGAGGTAAGAGTCCAGGGCAAGGTGCCAACCATATGCTACAGTACAGAGAATCATATACTTTACTCCAAATATGTCTTCTGTGTTTGGCACAGTCAGCTTGGCAACATTGTGGGCCTGAAACAATTTGAAACATGGATTGGTTGTAAAACCTTACAAATTGCTGTGTGCATTTGTGCAAAGAATCACTCAATATAATTCAAGAGTAATAAGGTCTGGGCTTGTTAAACAAAAAAAGATTCCTGTACATTGGCAAAAGAAAACCCATTTTCCCAAAGTAAATGTGTTTCAGCACTGGTTAATGTATGTAAAGGGCTTTTCCCAGGGCATAATGTGTGAAAGAAACTGTTTGTTTTGCTAGGAAGGCAGTGATGACAGCACTGGGGTAACCAAGGTTATTTAAACATGCAGGCTTTGCTTTCACTGACATTTTTTTGTATATTTTAGCCGCCTGTGCAATAACATGCCACAAAATAGACAAAAAGGAGAGTGACATCGAGACATTAACCTCAGTGTCAATTTATGTCATCTTTAGCTGACTGTGGTGCAACTGATGATGCCTTTGTGTTATTTACAAGAAGTGTATCATGTCCTAAGATGAGAACCCAATAGCACACACACACACATATTGTTGGTAATAAGCTTTATTAGCACACAGGTAACACAAATACTAGGCCTGAAACCTATGCTAGCCTATGCTATGCCTATGCTAAAGCTACCCAAAGCAGGACAAAAAGACAGAGGGCTTTTCAAATACTGGGGCAGAAACACAATGGAAACAAGTTCAGAAAACTGTTTTCTGAACTTCTATCAATATGATCATTGTCCGCAACAGGATAAGGAGTCAACAACAGGCAGGGTCCGAACCGGGCAGACGAGAACAGGTCGAAGTGCTAGATAGTTATAAAGGTTTCAAATAACAATCTGCCAACTAAGCTAAGGAGCAGGTGAGGATAAATACTGGGCTGATTAGCTTACCTGCCATCTGATTGGACCCAGAGAACAGGCCAGGTTGAAACTGGATTGGTGAGCTGGAAACATGGGTGTGACCAGAACAGGTGGAGGAGGAAACAAAAAATAAAGACTAAGAACAGTCTTCAGATTGGCTGAGAAAAAGCATCCATGACAAGGTGATGGTTTACTGCTACTACGGTAGCTATGGTTACTGTTTGACCAGAACTAACTTTTCTCTTGTTTTCAATTAGGATTACAAGAGTCAAGGCTTTCAGTTGATTTGAGATTTGAGCTGCGATTGTAAGGTCACTTGCTGAGAAGAAAGGATGTTGGGATTCTTCTATGGCCAATTTGTCTTAAAGACAACACAGCACCTCCTAGTGGTTCATCAAAAATGACACTGGAAGTAATTAAGTGTAAATTTAATCCACAATAGGCTAAAACAGATCTATTATAGATCAGTTCTGAGTGTGTGCAAATGACAAAGATATGTGTCAGTGGTGCTCAGTCCTCCATTCATCCATCTAGAAGTTGATCCTGACAGTAAACCACAAACGTGCAAACTACGTATGAGACACCATATACAGCATGTAAAGGTGAAAAAGCATGAGATGAGAGGTGAGATGAGCATGACTTTAACTTTTTACTGAAGCTCTATGTCTATGTGAATAGATTCAAGGAGACCTGGGAGGATGCCTGCTACTTACTGCCACTGTTACTCTTGGAATTCACACAGTCAGAAATGTGTGTGTGTGTGTGTGTGTGTGTGTGTGTGTGTGTGTGTGTGTGTATGTGTGTGTGTGTGTGTGTGTGTATTTGTGTGTCTCTGTGCGTGTATATACGTGTGTGTGCGTGTGTGTGTGTGCATTTGTGTGTGTGTGTGTGTTCTCCTGTGCTGAAGCCCTTGGGTCTTTTCTGATCTGCACTTGCTCAGCTGCCAGAGAACATCTTTATCTTTACAAAGAGAGTCAGTACGGCTTCTGAAATGGTCAAATATATTATTTGCACACGTACGATTGGATTTTTTTGAATATACTGTAACACCTGATACAAAACCTGTCAGTTTACAACTATAATAAGAAGCTACCCACACTATGCTTGAAATAGTGAAGCCTTTGATCAGTTTGATCAGATCAAGGTACAGTATAGAATATGTGAGATAATAAAGCATTTCTCATGCAGAAAAGGCCCAGACTTTGGTTCCCAGAAGTGGGTGTGGAAGTGAGGGAACTGCCTTCTGGCATGTTCTCAGAGTGCATCTTCTGTGATCCAGAGCCCCGCTGGGAGCTGAGCAATGGGCAGTCTGCAGGATATCACTGGAAACACAGCTCCATCTGTCTCGGCAGCTAATCAGTGTCCCACAACTTCCTGCACTCTCTGCGGACTGACTGCTTTCCGTTGCTCAGTTTCTTATTGAAAGCAAAGGCATACAGGAATTCACTCAGGGCTCCTCTACTCTTTAGGTGCTATTGTTCCTACAGAAAAATGTTGTCTTTCAAGATAGTATCTTCTTTGGTGTGACGATATACATGCTCACCGCTACTCTTTATTCATTTCAAACTTGAATATGTTTAACCTCTCCCCTGTCTATGTTAAAAGAGAGGCTCAGGTGTATCCGGGCAAAAAAGTGGCACAAAGAAAAGTTCAAACATGCCTGGGGCATTCATTTTCAGAACAGATGCCATTTTTGTTTGATCCTTTCCTTAAAGGTATTCAGGCGTCAGCAATGACTTTGATAATCCTTGTAAAAGTGCCGGCTGTCCCTCTGCTGTAGGCGAAGTACAGTATGGCAGGAATAGGAGGCAGCATGTGCAGAATAAGGATCTAACCAAGTCTTTTCTTATTCATTTCTCATTCTGAAGGAAGATGTAGCAGATCTGTGTATATGTACTGCAAAATGGCAAGGATGTCCATGCTACACAGACAGAACCATTGGCACTTCTGTTCATTTAAAAGACCTCATGACAACTCTACTGAGTGTGAAGGTTGCACCCACCCTTCACCTCATTGCCAACGCTTTGGATTATCCCAGAGTTAAGCTGAGTCACACTTTGCCAAGATGGTGACGTCCAACATCACCATTTAATGAGCTTCACAGTAGGTCCCCAGAATCACGTGAGTGGCATCACAGAGATTGTTTAATACAGTTTATGGTGACGTTGGGGCCGAAGACAAGTTTTCTTCTTCTTTTTTTTATTTTGAAGAAATTTGGAAGACATATTAAAATGTTATATTCACATTAAGTCTTTTTCTTCAGTATTTTTCTTCAGTCAAATAAGGTGATCAATATAAGAAGAGCAATTAAGGATCCTTGAAAGGTTAGGACTCTCCTTTGATCCAACTCACAACTTCAGTCATTGCATGCATTCCTGCTTGTGATTAAAATCCTTCACAAATTCAAATAATCCCAATAGTCAGCTTTTACAGTATTTCATAGTGAACATAAAGCAACTTTAATCCTAAACCCTGCTCCAGCTCATTTCTAGGTCTTGACATTATGTAGCTTGTGTTCATCACAGTTTTGTTGCTCCAGTTTGTGGTGGAAGTTATGAAACAGTAACTGTATGAATATGAGGGGCGCTGTGAGATAAAGTTGTTAGATGTTGTACCATCAAGTAATGCCAAAAGTTTTTCTCTTGTGCTAGTGTGAAGCAGTCAAATTTAATTTATAGAAGTCTTAAAGCAGATACTTGCCTGCAGTCTAGAGACTGAAAGAAAAAAGATGAAAGTGGGATGTGCATGAGAAGCTGCCTCGCAGAAGAACTTTTGTGAACAATCTGGTTTAAATATTAATCAACGTCTGTGACAGACAGTAAAAGGTGTTGAGGCTGTACTCATAGATCACAATAAATATCCACTCTGAGAGTGGGTTTCAGTGTGTGCATTCCAGTCGAACTTCCACCTTGCTGGGTGACATATTAATAAAGATTGTACCACTTGATTGAGCAAAACATAGAATTTGAAATTGAAAATATTTTCTAGCTAAAATGACTGCTGTGCAAGCCTCCATGAAATCTAAGATTGGGTAACAAAGTGTTTGGACACAGAAAATGTCACAAACCTTATGACCTCACTTCGAAAGGCCTATTATTTTCTTCATTATTTGCCTCTAATTGACTCTGTTGATACAGGCAGTGATTGTGCCAATTGTTAAAGGTGGTTTCAGACTTCTCTGACAGATTGGTCTGAGCTGGGTGAATAAAAAAAAAAAGAAAAGCCTGGCACCCATCTGAGGCCCACTAGCAGGCTGATCAAATGAGGGCTAGAACATGACTTCTTCACCGTCTACACAGCAAGAGCAGCCGGTTCTCCAGAGGATTGCTTTTAATGGGTCATGTATTCAACCTCTGAGACTCCAAGCACCCTGCCCACTCCTCTCCCTTTTCAGTAACAGTTTTCTCACTTGGCTCCATTTTTTTTCCCTTTTCACTAATTTTATGGACGTTGTAAATCAGTGGTGGGGAGCCTTTTTCCCATCAAGGGCCATTACAATTGTTGTAACACCCTCTGAGAGTTAAATTATCTTATTGAGCATATATATCACCGATTCGGATCTGCTCCAAAATTAAATGGATCATTCTTTATCCCATGCTACACCCTTCTACCACAATTTGTGAGATGTGGTAGATCTGGCACAAACCTTCAGACAGACAGGCAAATATATGCCTATGACCTCCCTTGCATTACAGGAGATATTTAGATAGAAACAATAGCAACAAGCAAAGAAACATTTGATACAAGTATGAATCCATGCAAACTAAAACTCTCTTTTCCTCCATGCGGTTACACAGCAGTGAATCACATTTTAACTGAACCTATCGAATTAGTTATTTATCAAAAGCTATTTGTCAGAGATAAATATAATAATACAAAAAATATAAATATAAAATATAATATAATTGAAATATTTACATAACTGGAACATTACATGAGAATATCATTAAATCCTTGACCCTGGATGTTCACTACTCAAAACTGTATTAACCTTGTTTGCATATTTGAACACACGCTTGCCCACCCAGCCGAGAATTTATATTTACATAACAACAGTACTGCATATTCATGTCTGTGTCATGTTTGCACACAGTCCACATTGAAACACATTGAATGTTGTAGTCACTGTTTAGTGAGACCTTGTGTAACACAATTCCTCTCTTTCACTAATCAGCGGCTATGTTTACAAGGACAGTGACAGTTTGAATATTGTCCTTGTTTTGAATGAGACAGTATTTTGATTATGGTATAGTGCATTGTTGGGCAAAATTGAGCAATGCCTTGGACATGTTCCAAACAATGGGTTGTAAACAGTCTGCAAAATGTGTCCTGAAGAGCATTTAGTGCTTTTCTCTGCTCTATGGAGACATCCTTTTACAGTGGACTCTTCGTGTCCCCAGAAAGGCTCTATCACATACAATAGTGGATTTACAAATACATTTTTATGGTAACTGGACAAAATCAAGATGACCACCGATCTCACAGTAGTCATCATGCTTCTGTAGTGACACTTGACTGGAGACTGGGTTGACGTTAATGAAACACAGGACAACAGAAAGGCTTAAACTTAACCTAAACTGAATCGTGTGTGTGTATGAAATAGAAGATTATAAAGGGTGCAGCAATTACAACAAAGAACTTAAAACATGCTCTCAATGTACATCTATTGTAAGAGCTGCAGGCAGAGCCAAATCCGAAAAATTTATGTAACTGTTCCTCTGTAACATTTGCAGAGCAGTGTTAGTGAAGCGTGTGTTCAAGCACACGGTGGTCTTGTTACCGGTCATATTTATTCATTTCTATTTGGTCCATGGTTTAAGCTATTAGAAAGGTAATTGAGACATGTCCTACCATTCAGTGATAATTCTTGTCACATGATGAGAGTCATGACAGGGCAGAACAAGCACTCATTATAAATCAGTTTAATGGCCAATCTTAAATAAAGTAGCAATTTCGTCTTATTTGATGAAGAGCACAATTCCACAGTCGTTGATGATATGGATCACAATGGTATTGAATTTATTGAAATTTTTTGGTTGAGCTATGTTATCCTGTAATATGTGAGACTGTACAGCACTACAAGGGAAGAAAATTACTTTTGTCAAAGATTTTGCTTTGTAGTTTTGAGTTGACGTGATTTTTGAGGCATTTCTTTGCCCACTGTGATGCACAGGTTTTGTTTGGCACCCATTCTAAGTATAAATCTTGATTAAATTACAGTATTTTATTTCTTTATGAAGACAAGCAATCAAGTGCTATAGTGTTTTGTATTGTTCCTGCTGGTTTCAAACAATAAAAAGGGAAATTAAAATGAAAAGGGAATTCTGAATGATACAATGTCACCCACTTCTCAAACCCTAGGGTTTGTCATATTTACATTTTATTGTTTTTATTATTCACTCCTGAGATTTTCCTGAAATGAGAAATGGCAGAGTTGTCCTGATTGTGATTGATAAACACAGAATAGAAAAAAATTGCCAAAAGTTATTTATCAAACTCACTTTTGTGACTACTTTTCAATTCACATACAATTTCAATGCCTTATTTTTCCTGTATTTCTGAAAAATAGTTGTTACGACAAGGACAGCTGTTCAAATTCCAGTAAGTGTGCAGCTTTGTTTGAAAGTTATTTACCCTCTTTATTGGGCCACCTGCTGGCTTGGGGTCAGTATTACAATATAAAGAAGTTATTAATCCCTTGTAGGGACACATCTGACCAAGCCAAACATGAAAACACTGAAACTGAACCAATAGAGGCATCTGCAAGTGACACATAACTGCCAGCTCTACTCTTTCAGTTTAACTCCACAATTTTCAAATCAAGTATTGGCATCAAATGTATGAAGCTTTGAGAATTGTTGGTGCAGAAGATTTGTCCTGGGGGCAGCAACACATCTATAAATTGCTATGTGTGTTGCCTGTTCTGCCACATTCCACTGACTGTGGGACCAGAGAGAAAAAGACAGAACATGCAAGGGTGTTGTGTTTTTGATAATTTTTAAGATAGCATCTTAAAAATTAAGATCAGTGGCCCAAATGCTGCCAACAAAACCAAACTAGAATGCTTTGAAAAACCTTTTCCAGTTAATTTTTTTTTACTTTGAGGAGTTTTTTTTTTTTCCCCAACTTGATCATGTACATACTGGTTCACAACCCTCTGTACAATACTGCAAATGCAATCTGACCTATGTTGTGATATTTCACTCACTTTTGATTGAGTATTGTGTTGTCTCAAGTTTGCAGATCGACGCTGTAATGTAATTTCTGAAAAAGTTTCTACAGGACACAAAAGGGTCATGTCACTATATGGACAGTGGACAGAACAATTTTCCATTCAAGATACTTAACCTTTGATTTACCCTTGACCAAGTAAGGACGACTTAGAATTACTACTTCAAACAACTACATTTGTTGTTGAATATACTATGTGTTTTACAGAGTCTGGCACTTTTTACAATTTCATTCACTCACCATTCACTTTCATGTTCACATTCACAGCATGGACACTTTAGTCTCCAGTTGACCTTTACACATATGGACGGTGTGAGTAAACTGGAGGAAACCCACATATACACAGTAATGTGAACCGACAACCTTCTTACTTTGAGGGTACAACTGAGACACACCAATGACATCAATATCAGAAAATGTCTTTTTTTTAAGTCTTTTTTTTTACATTAGATTATTGGTATTGTTATTACAATCATTTTCTGCTATCATTTTAGCTCAAACACCTTTCTGCTTCAATACCAGTTGATCTGCACCACGAAATGTTAATCAGGAAACTGCATGTCAGCTACTACTGGGCATGATCGTGCTCAGCCAGGTGGCCCTTGGAGATTCTTGCTCCTAGCAAGTGAAAATAACCAAGTCACAGTCTCTGTCACTCTGAAATGTGAATAATGTTTACTTGCAGAGGCAAGGACAGGGGACAGCAAGTAATCATCGCAGTAGTGTAAAATATAAAGTACACATGTTTTACTGTATGTGTATTAGGGCAAAAGAGTCTAGACCGTGCTTGAGCAGGGAGAGCAGAGGGTAGGGCTTTCCCTGCAACCAGTCAGAAGAAAGGGTCAAATTTGGAATCAAAACTGGCATCTTCTTACTGAAAGGCAACAGTTCTTACCACTCCTCCACAGTGCCGCCCCAAAATTAGTCACATAACCAAAATCCAGAAACGCTTTGCTAAGCTGAAGGAGAGAGGAGCAGAACGGTGATGTTGCCTCTCCACACCAGCAGCCGAAGTGAACCTGACCCTACTGATGAGCTCCACTCTGCCACTACTGCCTTAAAGAGGATGACAACAACAGAACCAGGCAAGAGGAGACATTATATCTAACAAAAGCAACTCAAAAGGGTTTTTTTCTATTATCTTTCATCAAAATACTGATATATCTTTCATTTGAAAAGTAAGTTTTATTTAAGAATCAAAATAAAACCTTAACCCTGACCAGTTTCCTATGGCCTTTGCTTCCTTGATAATAAATGACATTAAGGTAGCTCTTGCTTTGTGAGGTAAATAATGCCATGACAAATTGTTTTTACAGCTTCTGCACTGTTTATCCTTACAGTGAGTTTATTAGCTGGAGCAGAGCATTACATGCTGATAGCTCAGATAAACAGCCTCCGTGTAGAAGAATAGATTCCCTCTGCTACTGTATAAAACAAATAAATAATCCAGTCTGTCTGTCTGGTTTCATGTAAACCAACCAGGAATGATATATATAAATTAATAACTTAACAAATCAATAGATAATGAGCAGCACTGTGCGACAGCCTTCTTGCATTGTGAATCTGACGAGGCGAGTGAAACTATTTAATATTCCACTGAATAACGATAGGTAGAGACTGCGTCATCTGTCATACTGTATAATATGGCATAAATAAATTGATCTTCAGTAAGGCCTTCACTGGATTGGACTATGAATATTGACTTTAAATAGGACAGTTAGATCATTGTGTTCACAATGGCTGCACTTAGCATATTTCATTTACATTCCCCTCTATGAGCAGTAAAACTAATGACACATTACTACTGCTCATTATTATATCATTCATGATATTGAAATAGCAGGTAGTAGAAGGGCTGTGACCACTTGCATTATTCTACCTTATTTGTTACAGAAATGCTTTAGTAAATTGTAAAGATGCTTCAAACTTTTTAAAGCAAGTGTTAAAATCTTTGTTATCTTTGCCTTTGTTATCTTGCTCAGCAATCTGCTTAAAACTGTCAAAAACTGAGCTTCAAGTTAAATGTAAGCCTGGCTACATGCTGTGGCTTCACCAAAACACTCACAACTGTCAAAACAATACAAAGCAGCTCTACTTAGAGTTTATTTTTGACCCAATCACCCCATTTGCCACTTATCGCAGCCCAAGAGTGTTGCGATAGCTGAAGTGGCTGGTTTCATTACCGTCACAACCTCTCAGTGAGTCCTGACCCACCAAGAAACTCAGCCAGCGTCACTCTGGCACATACAGTTTTAACGCAGACCTAAAGCTTTAAGATTTAAAATTTAGTCAGGCCAATAACCTTGAAAAAGAGCCACTTTCATGCAAAATTTGTTTTTTAGTCATTTTGTGACAGTGCCAGAAAGGCTCCTTTGATCTCTTGTTTCAAAACGTAATTAAAACCACTTGGTGAAGCTATCTTTGCGGAGGAGGTCTTTGTTATGTGAGGCATAACAAATGCTTCACCAATCGGGCACTGAGTCAATACCATCAAGCTTGTGTTTGCAGATTTCTTTGTGACTGGCAAGGTCAGCGCACAAAGATTAAAAAAACAATGCAAAGGGCTGACAGCAGTATTGTGACACTGGGTGATTGACAGGCATAAACAACACTGCTTCGAAACTGTTTGCCGGCAAAACCATTTCCCACAAAGGTACAAATCCAGACCTCTCATTATGCAAAGCATGCCAGCGATTGCTAACTTGGTTTAAACACCTGAGCAAACTCTAATACGACTGTCTGATCAAATCTACATCCAGATTACATCGCCTCCCCGTTTGCCAGGCTTTGCCCATTTACTCTGACAGCGCAGCTAGGAGCCGGCATTGTCACATGTTGCACAGTAATGATCTTTTTAATGATGCTGTTCAGATCTTTAAGCTGGTAGATTCCATTGAATTTTAAATGTTTTGGCCCATTGATTTTGTTCCTCAGAAAGTTATATTTATTCATAGAAAATATTGTCCACTATCATGAATAAACAGAGGAAATCTATGTTTGTGCAGTTAAAATTGACTTAAACAGTTTGTTTGAAGCGATTTGTACATTTGTGTACAGATATTTATGAGCTGTAACAACTCTTTCGGTAAAAACTCTCAGCTCTTGCAAATACTGATTGCAGTCAGACTACACAAAAGCTATGAGGATCAGTCTGAACTGTAATGTAAAAGTCTGTGTATAAGACATACATCAATATAACACATTTGGCAACAATCTGCCCCTTAAAACGTGATTGAGTGCTAGCATGCACCTGCAATCCAATGGCTTGGAGCAAGATAAAAATGACAAAAAAAGACAATAGTATCACTGGAAAAGGTATTGATCCAGAGAGTAACTGCTGTCAAGTATGAAAACTGGATGAACTACATCCAGGATGCCGTATTTTTTGTGGATGAACTACAAAAAATATTGCAGAACATATGTGAGTATAACATGAAAAAAACAGCAAAAGAACTTGTAGTTCTTGATAAAATTAAAATGAAGAATGACAGTTCGATCTCCCGTTATACTTTAATTTACACTTGAGCTTTGGCAGCTGCTCTGGCTGCAAGAAGACACAAGACGCAATGCATGAGGTGGGTGAGGGTTTGGTCCATCAGACGGAGCTAAACCACCAGCTAACTTTTGTTCCTGCTGTGTTCACTGAGCTTTACAAGATGCAGTGATTTTGTGCTTTAACTGCTTGGGTGCTAAAAATTACAGGCAATGTTTATCTTATTAACCTGTAACCCTGGTCCCAGATGTTCATTTCATCAGGTAATTTTAATCTTATCTGAAAGACGCAAGTTAACCACGGCCCATTGGTAAAGGATTTTGTCTTATGACCCAAAGTCTCTTGAATCTCGTCAAGTGCCCGTTGGAAGGAACCTAACCCCAGCTGCTCCCTGGAAGCCGCAATGCCTGACATTTCCTCTTCTAAAGGAATCAATAAAGATACTACTTTAGCTTATTTATCTTTGCTTTTCTTTTCACCAGTGGACCGGCCTGAGCTGTTCTGTAATCAGGTGCCACAGTGGATGCTCTGACCTTGCTGCAAAAATAAATCCTGAAGCACAGGTTGTTGGAATACCTTATCTGTGACCATAATAAAGGAACAATGTTCCAAGAGCCACTGACATTAGCTGTGTGCGATACCCCTGGTGACATCGTTATATAAAGGAGAAACATATTCCATAAGACATTATTAAAATGTTTTCACAGTCTGAGACATAAACTCAGTATTATGTGGAAACTCAGCACAGCAGCCCTTTAATCTTGCCAAAGACTATAAAAAACCTCACCGTCTCTGTCATCTGCAAAAGTTACAAACATTTTGTGAAAAATATTTTGTGCAAGTTTTCACTTGCTTATTATGATACCAGCCCCACTGCTGCCTCATTCAGGGCTGCTGATTGTGGAAGGTTTATGCCCCTCTTGGGTTTGCTGGACTGGAGGGATGAAAACATCCCAGTCAATGCAGCAGCCAGACGGGGAGCTTGAGACTCGACAG
Source organism: Karalla daura (assembly GCA_029224185.1). Taxonomy (NCBI): domain Eukaryota; kingdom Metazoa; phylum Chordata; class Actinopteri; order Chaetodontiformes; family Leiognathidae; genus Karalla; species Karalla daura. Next base: position 15,799,200 of record CM055188.1, read on the forward strand.
CCTCGGCCTCTGTCCAGCTGAACCCTGGAGCAGTTCATGAGAGGTAAAACCACATCCAGCAGCCTGGCAAAAAGCGAGGGAGTCGTGTTTAATGAGGCTTACTGCAAGGTTTCTTTGTCCCACCGCTAGAGTACATGGTATGCATGAAATTGCATTGTCATGATCGGCTATGTCTGTCTGCAGGCAGACACATTCTGGGCATGTAACCCTGTTATGACAATCCAATATAACACCCTCACACTTCTCTCTGATTACACCACAAGTTTCTACTTAATAACCTCCAGTGTTCGGATTAACATCACCCCCTGTCTTACGTGTTATGTAAATATGCACTAATTAATATACTTGCTAGTGTTATCAGCAAGGTCATTAGCATTACGGGATGGGTGTCATTCATCAAAGTGAATATGAGAGAGCACTAGGTGACTAATGTGACTCATTTTAAGCGTGTAACAGACCATGGTAGACACATTCCTGTTGGCACAGTATACACCTGGTGCAAAGATTGAAAGTTAGTTTGGTAATGGTCTTAAATTAAGGCAGCCACCGCTGCACCCCCTGCCAATAGTGAATTTGAGTTTGACACACACTTCAACCTAAATCGATATTAAAAACACATTGTTTCAGTCCATTGTTCTGGACCATTGTATTTCCTTATTGCACACACATTTACACTAATGGGGTGATCATTTGCACTTTTCTTAGTTTATATTTTGCTTTTTACATTGCATAAGTTGCATTTTAATACACAGCAATGTGTATCAGCATAACTGCACTGCAATTGACTGCTGACCTGTCAAGGGTCAGGTCAAATGATCAAATTAATCTTTATTATTTTCTTATTTTCTTCATTATGTATTTTAGTATTTTTATTTATAGACCAATTTTTATACTTAAATGTAGCACAACCTGGAGACAAGCTCCAGCAGACCCCTGTAAAAGATTAATTAATTAAAAAAATAGCAAAACAGTAATCATGGAGATCATGGAAGAATTAGATTTATTTGTTATGAATGCATAGAAGTAGTTTTCAAAGTCAGCACGAACCACACACACAGACACAACCAGAAACACAGTCCACTTTGAAGACTTTAGTTATTTTTGGCACGCAACATTCAATCAGCTCAGAGGGCTAAAATGTTAGCTGACACAGAAGGGATCTGATGAGCGAGATCTGGGAATGCACTGGGTATTTAGAGCGGGCTCTCATACAATAATATATTCTACACCCTAATTAAAGGTAGTCTGCACTAAACCTTTCAGTCGCATTAAAAAAAAAGAAGCAGAATCCCAGATCAAAGGCTTTAGTTAATTAGTACCGACACCACTAATATGACCCAACCTGCACAGTTTCATTATGAATGTGTCCAAACAGCTTGTTGGATAAGCAGCTGTATGCTTTTCATGCTGCTCAAAGATGGCCCTCGTAATTCTGTAAATGATCAGCAGTTCACAGCTCGGTTCAAACCTGGGCAAGATTTTTTTTTGAACAGTTGAGTGGAGAATCAGAGCCAGAAAGATAATGAATGTGAAATAGTTGACAAAACCATCACTTCAGCTCATGCCAGCTGCCACAGATTAGGAAATGCCAAACAAGGTTTACCAAAAGTACTGTTTAATTACTAGACTAACCTGCTTTGTGTTGTCCTATTAATTTATTCCTGAGCTTTCTAGAAACATGTTGCACACTGCAGGATGCATTTCATCAAATATATCTTTACTAATCTGCCTTCCATACTGATTTACTCATAAGGAAAGATCACTGTACATGTGTGAGAGCACTGTTCGGTTTCTAGGTATAAACATATGTGCAACCATCCATCATCCTGCTGCATCACATCTTTCCTCCTCTTGGTTGTTGTCCTGATGTTAGTTGCTGAATGAGATGCTGAAATTTCATCACAAGATTAAGCACAGATAGAGAGCATCGAACCCTCACACTGGTGAAAGAAACATACAAGATTTTGCCTTGAAACTGGATGGGGCAATAAATGGAGTGTTAATACAACTTCATACATAATTTTGTTGTGTCCATAACTATAGCAGCTGTTGTCTGGAATCAACGTGACACCTCGCAAAATGTCTGAAACCTGAGCTGTCCGTCAGGTTGTACATACATGGCTTTGGCTTGGACATATAACCAGAGTAAGATATTCAGAAAAATGTTCAAACTTTGTATATCCACACATAATTTGACAGATTGCATTATTTTTCATGTTTTTATTTTATTTTTTGACATATTTTACAGACAGGGGATTTTGTTTTCGTGTAATAATCAAACTTAACTTCTATTTTGTTACACTTCAATTAACCCCAAGCAGAGTCTTGTTTTGCCTGAACCTGAACTTTTGTTTTTGCCCGAAACAGTAGTTTTCTGCAGATTTAACACTTATTCCCAGATCTCCACAATGACTAGTAAAATATAAAACCAGATTATTCGCTTAAAACACAATAGTATTTCAAGTTGTAGTAACAAGAGGATGCAATACATTTTTCATACAACTGCAGTCTTAAAATATTTCAGATAAGACTCCCAAGCAAGAAAACACACACAATCACAAATAAACACACAAATGTAGAGACTGCCAGTCTGTGATTAGTTGTACTCATTCAAAATGTTTTTCAGATCTATTTTGTCAACACAGCAAACCAATCAGACATGTAACAAGCAGCTCCACTGTGCAGGGTCTCTCACACATGGCTGAGCTCTTGTTAAACTTTGAGTTGCAGGTCAAGAACACACTGCAACCAGATGATTGATTTTAAGCATTTCAGGAATGTGCCAACTTCATACACCAGCTAAAGTGCTCAGTATCACATGGTTGTAGTGTTTCAAATTTATTCACTACCTCGGGTCAAAAAAACATCACTTCATAACTTCAGAAACCCTTCTACCTCCCTGTAAACATTAGCTGCACCAATTTAATTGATATTAAGTATGGAGTACACATATTTATTAGTTGGAGAGTGTGATTAATGACACACACACACATTTTAACACATTTTCACAGAAACAGAAATTATCAAATTATCAAATGATAATAAGGAATGAGGGGTCTCTTATTTTCTGGAAGGTAACCTTATTTTCGAGAAGGTAACCATCAGATCACATTTGACATTGTTGTCATGTGAAATTATCTTGTGATTCGCCTCCGTCTCTGCACACTGAGCTGGAGGTTAATTATACCTGTATATACGTATAGATCTTCCAATATATCTGTAGGAACTGTATATTATCCGTTACAATTTCCTGAGATCAAAAAAATACAAAATAAAACATAAAATCCATTATTCTCCAAATGATGAAACCCACTTTCCTGTGGGATACGAGAGCTTACCAAATCACCAGTAGTCAAGAAGAGAGCACCATTGTTTTAGTGCGTTTTTCCTTTGAGTGATTATTCCCTTAATTATCAATATTGTACAACTTTATCAGTGCTATTTTTTTCAAAATTATACATGTGCAAACAAGCATCGGATAAGCCCTGCGCCGTTAAGTTCACATGACCACATTTGTTTTTGGCAGCAGGAACCTTATAATATTGTCACTGATGGTGCACATTTATTGCACAATGTTAAGCTACTTGAGTCAGTTTAAATGCCATAGCTGCAGACACACACAAGAGTGATAACCAGACTGTGTAGAACAATGGGCAAAGTCTCTGTGAAGTAAAATATATAATTTTTGGAGGAGCAATAGCAAATCCCAGCTAATCCAAAAATGAGAAAAGAGGTGGTGGGTGGTGGAATAGGACATGTTCAAGTATATACATAACTTGAAGTTTTAATAGAAATAAAGGGCCTGATTTATAATGATAATATCACCTGTGCATTCAACATAAACATGTTTGCAGAGGTCAAAACTATGTTTTCTGTTTTCTTGTTTCATTTTTGTACAAGACTGAGTACATGTGTTATGAAGTTGGGCATTTTGATGTGAGAGGTCAATGGGGATTGATTCATCTTTTGGAGCCAGCCTCAGGTGGTTATTTGAGGATTTGCAGTTTTTGGCACTTCATTCACTGTGCTTTTTGACTTCATTTTTATACCCCAGAGATTGGGCTTTAGCATCAGACAGCAGTGAATTTCGACCCAGCTGATGCAGAGCTGCACATCATGCTGGTTACCAGTGATGAAGACCCCTCCCCCTCCAGACCCTCCGACCCGATCAGGCCCTGCTGGTGCAAGTTGAGGATGGAGTCAGCAATGATGCGAGCCGTTTTCTTCTGGTATCCGCCAGATGTAACCATGAGTATTGGGATGCCCCGGCGTCTGGCAGCCTGGAACACAATCTCATCTCGTTTCACAATGCCCTGCCAGAGAGAGACAGTATCAGCATCTCTGTGCCTGCAGACGGTATTAGTAATAATTTCTCTGAATTTTGTCATGCTGCTGGCTAACGTTTCTATCTACAGTCCCTCTATTCCCAGAGAAGGGAGGGGAGGCTAGAAGCAGGCTGACAGCTCCCATATCTCACCACTCCACTGAGGAGCACTAAGCTCAGAGGGCCATGCATGGACAGAGAGAAAAATGCATCCCTATTTGTCTCGAGATCGAGGGTGGTAACAGCTTGTGTCAAAATCACAGTCATTATGAAGCAATTTGGACAACAAAGAGTGAATTTTACACATTTTTGGGCATGGCATAAATTCACCCAACTTCAAATACTACATCTTGAAGCTGAAAGTTCTTTGCTAATTTTAGGAGATTTACCAGGTAACATCTCAAAATTAGCTCTGCAACACAAATCAAAGTCCCATCCCTACTAACACGCTGCGCAGATTCACCTTACTTGCTCCAATTATTTTCTGGAATCTGCAGGATCACTGGCAGGACACACAGGAAGCAATAAATCCAAATTTGGCTAATGCGGATCAGCTCAGTAAGATTTCAAATTTCCTATTTCCTACAAATTATAGATGAAGTGCTCACATAATCTGACCAAGATGAGCCCGACACTGCCATTGCGGCAGTGCAGATAAGGTACTCCAATTTCAGCTTTTAAAAATGTCAACATTTACCTCATGCAAAAGTGCAGCGGCCAGGAAATCAATGCACTGTAACATTCTGCGAATGATTTGGCACTTCACTTCCGTTCCTTAATGCACTGATAAAATGTAAAATACGCTAAAATTACAACTATTACTGGATGTTCAGGTACTTTATTGCATATTTGCTAATATAATGGCTGAGGAGATGAACCTTAACCTTGATAGCTTGGCAGCATCAAGTTTGTTAATTGCTGCCAATTTTTTTTTCCTCCTGGCCATGCAGGGCTCTGCAATGGCTGGATGCCATTTGCTTTTGTGAGTGGTACTATTGTTGATAGTGGATGTAGAAAAGCAGCAAGGGAGGGAGTAATGTGACAGTAGTTTGAAAGTGAAATCAAGATTTACAAAAAGTCAAACTCTCTGATTCCATCACAGTGTTGTTAAGTTGATCGCTGATCACTGTTTCTATCAACAATGTCAGACAAGGAGACTGGAAGCTGGAAGCTGGAGAACACTTGAGGTCTGCGCGGTTTTGGCAAACTGTGATGCAAAATTAAATTTGTGATGGTAAAAACACCTGAGACTTCTAATACAGTGCCAGACATCTCTGCTGGCATCTGTTGGCAACATGTGCCAGCAAGTGTCACCTACAGAGAGGAGAAGCTGCAAATCAATTTCATTTTGCAACGTGTACTAGTATGAGCACTGTATTATTAGGATTATCATTATTTTGTATTGTTATTATTATTTCTACACAATGAAATTACTTTTTTGTAATTATTGGATATTTGACAAATGTCCGGTCTGGTTCATCCCCAAGAGGATCTAGTACTCACTGACAAGTGTTTCATTGCCAAACAGAACATTGATTTGCTGTGGATTTTCTATTAGTGTTCATAATAGTTATGGACAATTTCCTGCATTTCAGTGTTGATATATATCAAAGATATTATTACAGAAACATACAAATTTTAAAATAATAGTGTACAGAGATAACTCTGCCTCAACAGCACACCATCAAACTCATCAATACGGGGTTCAGTGCCCAAGATTTCAAGTATGTCAAGGCCACGTTCACGACAAGGGAAAGATGGAAGGAGATGGGCATATGGATTGAGGCAGTGTCTGCAGTGACTAACACAATAAACATATTGAGCTCAGCAGTAGAGTGAAGATCCCAATTTACTGGTCTGTCTCTCACCTACAGTATGGTCATGTGCTATAATGCTTGAAGAAATTAGCAGATGAAATGACTTTTAGTCGCAGAGAGCAGTTTCAACCATGTCCGTATGGGAGGAGACCCCAGAGGACATTCAACTTCCATTTTAAATACACCGCAACCCTAGCTGTGAGAAATATGAGACTCATGTGTCTGAAAGCAATGTAAGAATGAGCATGCTTAACTCTAGGTTTATTACGTGACCCTGCAAACTTTCTGAATTTGATTTTTTTGCCACTAGAAGACATTCAAGGGCAGGTGCAACACCTGTGGTGATATGGAGAGTCCTCCAAGGGGGTCCCCATCCAAGATGTCTGTCCCTGCATTATACACAATAATGTCAGGCCGGACCTCGTTGAGAGATCCTTCGGAGTGGAGCTCTACTTTCTGTAGGTACTCTGAGTCCTCAGTGCCCCAGTCTAGCTCGACTTTCCTCTTTATGGCTCCTTGAGAAACAGAGAAAGAGAGTGAGAAATGGTGCAGCAGCATTTCAATTAATAAGCATGTACATTTTCAGTAACGAATGCAAATGATGAAAAAGGTTAATTAAGAGAGCACAATCAAACTCAACTTAAGCTACAAAAGCAGGGGAGAACAACGCCATACCATATGGAACAAGGTTCTTGGAAGTGTTGTAAAGTCAAACTCTGAAAGTTTTTCCAAGAACACTTGAAAGAAATAACGTGTCAAAAAATCGTAAGCGTCCGTCTTTGAAGGTGCAAGGAAATAAATGTGTCTCAGAGGAATAATATGAGGCAGAATGAGAGTGTGTGCTTTTTTTTTATCTTAAACAAGCCAGAACATACATTTATTTCAGTTTCTTGTGGGGAGAGATGATTATAAATTGGCTCCAATTCAATTAATTGCCAAGAAGAAGATAGCTGAAGGACAGGGAGAAATTTAAAGGCAAGACTCTGGTGATTGGTCTGCAAAGTCTTTTGAGAAATGGGGTTAAATGGTAACGTGACCGCTGTCAGATCAGCTTTAAAGTAGTGACAGAGTCACTTGTGTAAAAGCTATCATTATAGTATTGCACGGCCTGCAGCTTGACAGATTCCCTGCTGAGCGCTAATACAGTGAAGTGAGGTACTGCAGAAGGGAAACACAGCATAATTAAAATGGCACTGAGTGACATTGGAGAGGTGGAACTAGAGGAGGCAGCTGCTGGTTTTCCAACCATAACCTCCAGAACTGAGATTGTTTTGACAGCAAAAAAAAAAAAAAAACAGATTTCAAAGGTGAACCAACAAAGAAGACTTGGAATAAAATCAATGGTGCTTTGACTCACTTTTGGCATATCCATCCCCAGGATAGATGTAGCGATTATACATGTCCATGATGAACACTCGCTTGTCATCTAAGAAGTCCCGTTCATGTCCATTTCCCTGTGGCAAAGCAGATTTATCAAAAACGGGTACATAAAACTGAAAGCACTTAGATGCTGTGCCTACTTCTTTAAACACCATCAAGCAGTGTCAAACTCAATCGAGTAATTGGTTTTTCAGTGCTAATGATGCCTCATTCAAGTGCAATACAAAGCAATCAATAACTCAGTATTTTGACAGCACACTACATCATTTAACGACGTCAAGGTCCACACAGGTGTCACTCACGCCCCTTTGTTTTCCCGAGACACGATGCACAGACTGACAGCCTCAGATCAGCGGTAAATAAGGGTGCCGTCTGTTGACATTAACTGTTAAAAAATATGTTCTTAAAAAAAAAAAAGCAACTGCATCACTTTTCATTTCATGCCCTCTATTTGTCACCAAAAATGTCTGGTTGCTGTCAGGAGGAGATTAGGACTTGTGCCAAATCTAGTATTACTGGATGAAAAGGAGGATGTATGGGACAAGCAGGACAATTAGCTGTCAGCTGAACCTCATGCCCAAGCGAGTGTCTAATCCATTGTGGGGAGGGGAAGATTGCTTCCTGCTGTACAGCTATGCTCTGGTATGTCCTCTGAGGAAACCACATATTAAAATAAATTTGATTAGACAGGATCACTATGCTCACATGTTTATTTATGCGTGTGTGTTTGTGTGTGTGTGAGCTGCATAACATTCAGTATTTCATTACTGATTCCCTGAATTTGAATTGAATTTGACTAGAAGACGCAAACAGGATACATCATTTCAATTCTAGTTTCAATTAACTGAAATTATAATTGATATAAATAGTAATCACTGCATTTCCAAGAATACTTTGCCTTAATCAAAAGTCTTCAGAACGGGTGGTGCTGGAATGGATCGGTAAAGACTGTCAGACAATTACATTGCATAGACCGGATCTATACACTGTATGAGTTCACTGAATAAATTATTTATATCCTGTGACTGAGTGGAATACCTTTGCATTGTACTCCACTGAATTTGATTCCTTAATTAATTCCTCTACCTCTTATTTCAATTCAACCTTTAACTCAACCTTTAATTCAATTTCCAACTTATTAAGCGTCTGTGCGCATGTGTGTGTGAGTGTATGCACAAACATAAATATCCCACAGGTTTATGGAAATTTACATGCAATGACAGTCTCTTACTGTAGCAAACACCTGCAAATTAAACTATGCAGGTCCCTTTACGACATATCCTCCTTCTCCCCCATCTGTTTGAGAGCCGGTTTGAAATACATGATACAGCATGACAAATACATAGTAGTTAGGCGGTGATTACTTGGATTTTGAACTTCCTTGGCTTAGAGACTCAAACCTTTATAACTCTATTTTAGCGTTGTTCGGGATGTGTTTTATGACATGTTTTGATATGGAAAAGAACAAAACAAAACATTGATATAAGGTTAACCAAGTATAATGGGAACTGCCTTCTTACTGTAGGTAGGTCTTCAGTAGCTACTGTATGAACATAATCCAAACACTGCAATGGCATCTGTAGACCGTACACTACCAGCAGCATGGTGTTGTGCAAAATATACATGATATTTTTAATTAAAGTACTTCACAATGATGCAGCTTACTTCGCATGGCCTTTTTAAACTTATCTCCCTCATGCTATTATCATGTGATCTGAGGCAGGCAGCAGATTAACACAAAGGCTATTTCAGTGTCCTTCTGTCCGCGTATGATATTTCTGTCATTAGTCATTAGTCGTATAACATTCGTCCAATATTGTTAAGATCCATATCCCAAGATTTGTGAGCTTTCTTCTGGAACTGTGAGGTGGGTCACGGTGAAACAGTATCTCTACGTGCCTCATCAATGTAACTGATTATCTCATCTTAGCTCTGAGAGGCTTTTTGGAAGCTGGCCTGGGTCAGCAGTTGCTGTGCCCTGGTGTTGGACAGGCAGATGGATCAGCTATCATTAGCACCTTCATTTATTAGTTTTCTCTGATGGCAGTGAGACAAACATGTTTCAATGTGCATAATTCATTACACAGAAAGCCTATCAGCAACCAGGGAGGAAAACCTCCAACAAGCCCCATAGAGATTTTCTGCAGTATTCAATAAATCCACTCTAGTTTCCATATGGTGTAGTGTAGAGGACCAATGTTAGTTTTACATTAGGTTTTAATTAAATTGTACAGCTGAGCCAAGAATTGCACTACGGCTCATACAGGACATACTTGAGACAATGACTAATTCAACATGTAAGTTAATGCTCTGCTGTGCCTCTAAGAGACAGCCTCAGACTATAAATCAGCTCATATGCTGCCTGAGCCTCTGCTGCCTGCAGTCGTATTAGTCTTATCCTCTCCCTCACATACTGTACCATAAAAGATTGCCGTTTCACTGTCATTTGTTAGTGTCAGCCAAAAGGCTTCACTGCTGGCTTCAAACAGGCCTCTCCTCCAGTTCTTTCCAACAGATATGCTCGCTTACGAACTTCAAACATCTGTATTAAATATTAGTATCATCTATCACGACTCAACAAAACACAATCCAGGGCAGGACGATAGGAACGTATAGAAACTTCAACATTTATTTTTTATCTTGAGGATTATGAAACGTCTGGATGATAGTGGGAAGAGTGAGTGATCATCAAGAGCTATAGTTTTTTTTCTTCCACCAAATTAACTCGGAGGTAATAACTCTTGGACGATGCACAGCTAGCAAAGACAGATTATATCATACAAAGATGAATTGACTGCTATTTGTTGGTTAGCTTGTGGTCTATGTTGTGCTTCTTCATATATGTTCTTTTTCTATATAAATTTAAGACATTAAAAAACAGAAAAAACCCTTGTGCTTCCTTTTGGGCTCCCATGTCCCAGAGAGATGTGGCGCAAGTGTGTTAATGCCAATTCAACTCCAGTATTACTGCAGTGAGAAGAATGAGCGTGTCCATGTTTTGCCATATGTTGCTCACTTAATTTACGTAAGCTAGTTTAGGTACACCTGTATAAACCTTTGTAAAAATGTCATAGGCCCAAACTTGTTCATTTACATTGTAAATTGTCTCTGCCATGTAAAGTGAATCATCAGTGAACCGTGAACAATGAGATAAGTGGACACCAGCCCGAGGCACATCCACAGTCTTTCACTGTAAGTGTATTTCAAATAAACAACATTATGTGAGAGCCTTCTTACGTTAATGTGCACATCCCAGAGGTAAATGAATGGATGACCTTTATGTCCCAATATTATGATTGTAGAGGTGTCTATTTTTGTGATTTTTTTTTTATTAGGAGCCAAATCTTTTTTTAAATTAATCTATAAATGTAATTTCTGATATAGAAGAAAGTACAAGTGCCAAAAAGAAGAGCTCCTTTCAAAGTCACTTTCATTTTATATATACTACTGCGCCAACTGACCAAGACGTGATTGTCAAATAGACCAAGAATACAAATAAATCTAGACACTACATACGACTTACTGACTTACTTACTGACTTTCAACATATCCAACAGAAATAACTCGTCTGAGATAAAGCTCCACAGAGGCTGCCCAGACTGTCAGTGCAGAGAGCTGGGTTTAGAAACGATGAAAAAAAGTGAATTTGAATAATCACGATTGTCACTATCTCCAAAATACAAACACCTTAATGTATGACAACGGAAGGTTTGGCCTGCTCCTAGTGCATTAAGTTGCCTTTGATCCACACCAAACCATAGTCTTTTCTTAGAGAAGTCTTTCACAAACAAATTGTCTTTTAAGTGTTTTCATGACACCTGGCAATAGCTAAAACAATGTATTTCATCAACTACTATATACTTTTGTCGTAACTAAACAACTTCGAAAACTGCACTTCATGGTGTTTATCGTGCATGATTTCCACATTGCAGGGCATATTCTATCTTATTCTATTCTATCCTGTTGTGTGTCCCTATGGAGTTATCAACAATTGTTTGAGTGGGGCATGCCTAGAAAATCATTGAGCTGACAAAAACAAAAAGCAGTTGTGCTGTTCACCCACTATCAATATTCACCTACTGCTTGTTTATATTTCATGAAAGTCAATTAAATTATGAATAGAAATAAAAATACAAGTCATAAAATCATCCTCTTATCTCACACATTGCATGCTCGACTCATTAGTTGGGTAGTAACAACAGTAGTTAAGAATATGCCTTTTCAGTAGGGCACCGGTTGAGCTTGTTACAAAGAGAAATAAAAACTGATCATTAGTTTGCTGTTGACTTGATGAATAAGCAACACAGCCGTCTAAGACACAATCTTAATCTATGCGAGGACAAGAGGACTTTTAGTGTCATGTTTCAGGGTTGTAATTAGGATTTTACTGCCTATCCCCAATATTTCTCCCTGCTCAATTATCTGCTGAGAAAGGCACTTCAGGACTTTCACCATGCCTTCATGCAGATTTGCTCTTTTGTTCTTCATGAATTATTTCCTCATTATCTGTATTGATCCCCTGCTTGTACCAATAGGTAAAGGTGCCTCGCTGCCAGTGAGTCATAGCTCAAAATAAATAAAGCTCTATATCTGGAATAATGCCATGCACCTCGGAAACCTTGAGACATCATCTGTGTTAACAAAGTTCTCAGGGTTAATTGGCAGTCAGTCGAAGTCACTGTATTAAAAAACACAAAGTCTCAACTGACCTGATAAACATAACACTGACACTCATAAACATAAATGTGATGATGATGATGATGAAGATGATGATTCTCCTGATGAGGATAAATACTGCAGATGTGTAGTGGTACTCACACACTGCACTGGCACTTTTTTATCACGTGTTTTTCTTGTCACCTCTTTAGTTATGGTTTCAGTTATGGTTGTCTGTTTCTGATGATCAGCTGATTCAATTCAGGACAGTTTGTTCAATCAGCTTCAACATCAAAATTATTAAACAGAGATGTAAATTTTGACCAGGCAACAAATGTAAGAGTTAAGAAAAAGGAGCACCATTTGATGCAGCACCATTAGCTTTGAAAGGCTAAACATCTTCATTCCTGTGTATATCCAGAGAGCCGTCTCTTTACAGCATGCAGCAGACTGCCATTGCTATCCACATCTCCCAAAGCAGCATGTGTAATGACTCCAGGTGTTTGCGACCCCTTAATGCATCCCTGGACTCTTGGGTTTTTACTTAAAGGCTCAGCTTGTTATTATAAATTGTCTGACAACATAATGGAATCAATCCTTTTTGTAACAGAATTTGGTGCTTCTTCTTTAATCAGAAATAATAGTAGTTTCAGCCTTATTATAAATAAAACATTCCAAACTTTCCTTGGTTCACATTTGCATTGTTCCAACAATCAACAGCTATTCTTCTTTGGCTGATAAAAACCTTTAATTTACTAAATTAGGAGAGGAGCAAGAGAGGAGCAAGGAAACCTCAAGCAAAGCCAGGATATTTCCATGCAGCATGTTTAAGGCCTTGAGAATGGGCACATATTGTCTATTGTCTAATTACTGAGCACTATTTGGTGATAGAGACACAAGGGTGATATTGGTTTAAAGAGGCAAGCTTAAGGTTTAATTTGGTGTGCCACATCCTGGGTTGGAGAGAGATTATATATATATATATATATATATATATATATATATATATATATATATATATATATATATATATATATATATATATATATATATATATATATATATATATATATATATATATATATATATATATATATATATATATATATATATATATATATATATATATATATATATATATATATATATATATATATATATATATATATATATATATATATATATATATATATATATATATATATATATATATATATATATATATATATATATATATATATATATATATATATATAGGAACACACCTGGAAAAGTCAAACTTGAACATATCTAAGTGGGTGACAGTAATTACTAGATAAATATGGTTACTGGGTAAATGTGTACATTAATCAACTGCTACTAAACATTACGAGTTTAGCCGACTAGTGTTTCTGACAGAGATAACAACATTTAAACATCTAGTCTTTAACTGTGCACAAGACCCCTTGCTTAATGTCTGCAGACAACTCACTGAAGGCTTTTTTCTGTTTTGTTGAAAAAGTAATAAATAGGAGACACAATTAATCTGCCTTAACTTATCTCTTTGCTGATTAAGTGCGACAAGCACACTCCAAAAGATCTCAAATAAAGAGGCTTTGTGCAGCACAATCCTTTTGCCACAGCAGCCCTCTTCTAGCTTTTTAAAACCCTCTTTAACTTAGCAAAAACAGACTGTATCCACAATATAAAATATCTACATGATCTCTGTAGAGCCTTTCCTGAATACTCAAGATTCTCTGTCATCTCTGAAAATGCTTGTTAGAGGTATTTATAGCTTAAATGATGGTTTAAAAAAGACGATTCCCTTATGAACAGGCAGCTGTAACTACACCATACAATGTTCAGCATAGCCCTGAATAAAGCATTTTTTTTCTGAACTGCACAGAAAGTTAAGAGTACAAAGTTTCCCAAGTCAAAAGACAAGAAAAAATATCCTGAATAACTTAATTCAAATCAGAGGAAGGGTATAAATGACAGTTACATATATTCAGCTGGGAGCCACAGGGCTGACACACTTTTTGTACTTGTACTTCAGACAGAATCAAACATAGCTCAGATATCTTTTCATGGAGATTTTCATTTTGTGTGAATACTTTTTAGAAGTTCAACTTCTGATTTATTATTTCATTCAGCACACTGGGGAATTCTAAATCTTTTTTTAATCCTTACAATAATTAACATTGACTGCATAGGGTCAGAGATTGTCAACAGATTGGGCAGAACAGTAATGATGGCACTTGTGCTGCATTTTGATCATGAAAGACTACAGTCTCGGGACAATGAACATTGATCGCATTCAGCAGACTGTGGGGCTCCCACAGACGCATACGCTGTAGTGTCTGTCCAATATAAAACAGCTGACATTAGTGCAATAAACCCAGTAACAGTCCAGTATAACCCAGGGCTGTTGAGAACTGTACAGCTGTTTTCTATGCAGAGGTTCTTAGATGCTGAATATGACAGTAAGGGCCAATTTGTGCCTCATTGATCGACATGGTGGTAAAAGCGGGGAGTTATCTTGTCATGAATGTCAACTCCTAAGCAGCAATGCCCACTGACACAGACAGATGTAATGGTATCGGCTCACCTGATGAGCATCCAGATCGATGATGGTAGCCCTGGAGATGCCCTCCACTCTCTCAAACAGAAACTGAAAAACAGATGAAAAAAAAAATTGTTTTCAATCAGAGGATGACACATTCACAGTACAGATTATCGCTAGTACATTCTAAAAATAAAACCAGAATGTTACAAGAATGTTAATGAAAGTGGGTTACACTCATACTTCAATCGGTTAGTTAAATGCAGATGAATGTCTTTCTGTCTCTTCTTAAACATTTACTTTTAGGGTTGAGGTTAAGTTATTTTTTTTGTTCTAAATACGAGCATATATAAATAAGGTAAATACCAGATAAATATATGCTGGTCAATACCAGCATATATAAATAAAATGGACAAAATGTTACCATTAACGGTGTTTGGATGCTTCCATTGAATGACATGAGTGATACCTTGATGGCGAGAGTGATGTCGGCGTAGGCACAGAAGCCCCCTCCTCTGTCACTGGAGCAATGATGGAAGCCTCCTCCTGGAAGAGAAAGTCCACGAGCTCAGTGTCGCTCCCATTACACACGGCGAGCAGGTCACTGCACATCTCAGAGCTTCATTGTTCTCAATGTCCATAACCAATTTAAAATAGGCAGTTGTTGAGTTTATGGCACTCTTATAAAAACGGCTCGCGTCCTACTGCTGTACAACAGTGGGTGCAGAGACACAAAAACGGGACTTTCCTATTCCTCCTACAGAGGCAGAGAGAAGTATTGTGGGAAGACTGTACTTTTTCAGTCTTGTGATGATACCCATTCACTTCAGTTAAGAGTTATAGTCCCGTGTGCTATGCTCTTCTTATGTTCATTAAACTGCAATTTAGAGTAGAAAATTAATAACGGCTAGTAAGCCAATGGGCGCAATATGATTATCATTTATTGCCTGTCTTCCATAAACAGTTTTTTATAAAACCTCACAGTATGGAGGCATAGAATATGCGCACGTCAGACCCATTTAAAAAGCCTTTATATCTTTATTCAAAATCCTGTTTATTGATGCAGAACAATCTTTCTCCCTGATTCATCAAGAGAAGGTGGGAAGTAGCTGAGTAAGCAGCCACGACAAAGTAAAAGTCTGATGTGGCTTTTTTTGCTCCCTCCTTGGCACAAACTGGAGAGTGGGGGCGGGGGATAAAGAATGACCCTGCCTTTTCAGCCAGAGACCTCCCACTCAGACATCAAGCATACAAATGCAAAAGAAACCCTGCCATCACAAAAGGTTGGTATCAATATCAACTTAGACACCATTATCCAATTAGTTTGGAAAACCCTCTTCTCATGTACAGTTGTGCGTTGGGAAACAGTGAGCATATCTGGTCTGTTAAAAATCATACTGCTACAGCAAATCGCTTCCTCTACAAATGCTAATAGACAATCCGCTTACAGTAGATTGTGACAATTAGATAAGCCAGGTGAATTTCTCAAGATGGTACATTTTCTGATTGAGAACTCATAGTATCGAGTCTGCAGTGAAGATTTGAGGAGAAGATCTGGGCTGTGTCGGCATGACAGCACAGATTAGAGCCTCAGATCTTGCTTGCAGTGTGATTCATGCTGATATCTGACGAGTGTCTAAACGGCTCCAAAAGTCAAGTGTGAAATTGGGTGTTAAACTAGGGTCTCGGTGAAAATGAAGCCTTAACTCAGACTTCATTTCCCAAATTGAAATCTTGCATAATTAATGCAAGTACATGACATTTAATGCAAAAAGTCTACAACAAAGTTTATCATTAGCGAATGCGTTTCTGAGAAATTAAATGTCATGGCCACCTGGATGACACATTTCATTAGCAACTTTGCATTGTTTTTCCCAAAACATGAATTCCTTATGGAAGCTCGATTCACAACAGTGTTGTTTCATTTTGGCAACTTGCTCAAAGGTAGGTCAAACAAAGGCAGCACTCCACTGAGAAAGTCAACACTGACCTGATGCCCAGGACAAGATGTGCTGACTTTTTCAATACTGCAACAAAACTACTGCCTTTCCCAAACTTTAACAAGTGTCAGCGGGAAAAAATATCTAACTACATGCTGGACGGAGGACATGAACTCTCTCTAGTGCCAATGTTCTCTACTGTGTGAGTGGATAATAATGAGCCTCACAGCAGTTCTGGGGGGTTCAGATGTGATCTATGGACTGTCCACATTATATTCCCTCAGCACCTGTTTTATTTGAAGGTGTGAACTGGAGCTACTCAGGCCAAAGTGACCTCAATCCTGTAAAATATCAAGAAATAATGAATACTTAAACAAGCAAAGTACATGTATTATTTCATAAACTTTACACTTGCTTTTTCAATAACTGAAAGATGCAATGAAAAGCAGGTGCTCCCAGGGGCAAAGACTTACCCACTGCATCACAAATATTTAAGAGTGACCCTTCTCTAATAATTTTGACTATGCATTCTGGCGCTATGCATTTTCAGCTGCACCTGCAAATATATATGGCTGGTGTAAAACAAATCAGTCAATTACAGATTATACTCTAGCATCTTGAGTCTTGTCATGGCAAGAAAAACACAAAAGCAGAGATCTTCACTCAGCTCTGCGTTGGTTTTTATTTTTACAGTTGAGAGATGATTATTGATTAGATACAGATCTGAAATACAGCAAGTGGTGACACACAGCAAGATTCAACATCAGGTTAATTCAGGAGAGGGAGGCGAGCTACACTGCTGGACTGTTTCCACAAAGTAGAGGAGTCACTTTGGGGTCAAATCCAAAGTGCAAAGATTCACCGCATGATCGCATGAAAAGACACTGATGACAAATCAATGATCAAAGTAGAGACCGTGTCTTAAGCTACACACTTAGATCCATCCATTATCTTACCAGCTTTGTAACCTACAGTGTTGCGGGGCTCTTCTGGTACCCATCTCCAGTGCTCATAAGGCAAAGAATACACCCTGGGCAGATCACCAATGCACAGGGCACAGGCACACACCATTCACTCTCATACTCACACCAATGAGAAACTTTGATCCTCTAACTGGCCCAAACATGCACATTTTGTTACTGTGGAGGAAACTGAAATACCTGGAGAAAACCTTGCAACTGTGTCTCAACAAGGTACCACTGACTGTAGCTTGTACTATATATACTAAGAGATTGGGGATTTGTTTGTGACAGGTTGACTGGATTGAAGCATTTTGTTGTCTTAAATCTTTGTTACAAATATTATGTGTCACGTGTCTTCATCATTGATGGTCAGACTGGGGATACAGTTTCTCATCCTCGCTGTCATGTTTGGGAAGAGTGATTGTCTTAGATAGACTTAATGAGGGAAAAATCTGTACACCAGTCAAAAATATTGCAGTGAAGTTGGCCCTTGGTCTCAGTTCTTTCAGAGAAAATTGCCTCTTCTGTCTTGGTGAACAAAGTTAAATTAAATGTATTACTCTTGATTTGAAAGGTCAGACTCGGGGCTGTAATAATGCAACATTTAGTCTCTCTCCTAAAACTGCCATAGAATTTACTTGTATTGAATTCTTCCAAAATGTACAGTATATGACATCAGCTCCAGTGCTATCAGTATCAGTTAGTTCTCTAAGACAATTTTAAGACATTTATATTGCAAAAAAAAATTGCACTGAATCCAGGGAGCAATAATATGTCTTTCCAACTTAAATCCACTGAGTATCAGTGAGTTGGATGCTGACAGCAACACTCACCTACTTCAATTAACAGAACTGAAATGTGAGAGTGTATTAGTTGTTTATTTCAATTTTATGGTAATCTGTTATAAAAAAAACAAACAAAACTGTCTTACCTACATTTATAGCCCAACCTCGGTCAACAGCCAGTTTCCCTGCCTACGGGAGAGAAAACATTTTCAGTTCCATTTTCAATCAGCTTAGAAAAACGCATGAATTTAAAGATGTGAGCTAAAACAGCTTCCAAATGAATCAGAAAAAATGCAGCCGCAATTATCATGGACCATAAACTAGTTCATTGTCATTGAAGAACAGAAAACAAAGAACAAATGGGTCTCTGGGCAATGCTGCTTTTCAGTTCAACATGCAGATCTGGACAAAACGCACAGCAAAAGCAATAAGTGTTTACCTGAGGTTCAGTTTTTTCATTTGCAGATTTGACCTCAAGTCATGTGGGGCATATACTGTGAAAGCCTTTAAATTAACATACATACAAACAGTTCGCCTTATATAACTGCTCCTAAAGGTCTGCTGCAGCGAGTGGATTAAACACAAATGTTATCACAGATTTCAATGTGCAGGGTTTTTTTTTCTTTCCGAGATGCCCCTTGGCGGTTTGCCCTTTAGCCCCTTGAGCAATCATGCCTCTTTAATAACACAACCTGAGTTTACAGAGCATATGTGGCAACACTGCAGTGCAGCACTAAGCCAACAGTTTACCAAGAATCACTTAAACCCTGACATTGTCCCTATATTCAGAAGTAGTGTGCTTCCCATGTATGACTTTACATTTGTCAAACAAAGTAACAGAGACTGTGAACCTTTACAATTGTTGGATTTCCCCACTGTTGACTTATCTAAGATCACTTGAGCAGGGGGCAAATATATTAAACAAAACGCTGAGCTTCTCCTTTAATTATGACCATAGGTGCTGGAGTGCATATTTACCTGGAGAATAAAGGAGTGTGGAAAAAGTCATTTTGACTTTCCTCAGGAATTTCTATTGCAGTCAATCTACATATTAAATTTATTGTATGAGAACAGAGACACAGGCAGTGTTTGTCTCACATGTTGATCAAACCTAATCCTGACATGCACAGCTACCCATGAACAAGGAGTTATTTAGGGCTGCTCTCCTCACTGGCTCATCTTCTTAAGAGGCCATTGAGGGCTTAGCTACTCTTCACACATCAAGGATATTCTCATGAATATAGTATCAAAACCATCACATCATTTGACTGTTCTCATGGGGTGACAGTCAAAATCAGATGAATCATTAACATTTGAGATATGTGCACTATATTCAAGAAGGAAAAACAAGGAGGGGGGTGGGTGTTATACTTTATGTATTTTTTTTCTCCTAAGAGGAATGTGTCTACATGCACAGCTGCTTCTTTTCAAGGCAGGACCAGATTTCAGTCAGATGAAAAAAGAGGCTTCTGAGATGTATTTTCATCTGCCTAAGGGGAAGAAATATGAGCTGGGGAGACTGTGTGGAAATGCCAATATGAATCTGATGGATGAGAAATAAGACATATTAGCATGTATGCACACACTCTGGCCATGGCTTTACCACTTCACCCTGACTGTGGAAAACAAGTGCAAGAGTCCCAGGCTTATTTTACGATTATCCTCTAATTGTGCCAGCGTGACTCCATTAAAACTCAGTGCCTGAGTGAATTTCTTTGCATGAAAAGGCCTTTGGCACCACAAATTGGAAACCTTGCAGTGTGCCTATGCATTGCACTCATCATCTTACTATACGCACATTCAGGTCTAAAGCCATCTGGCTTCTACTCCTTCCTAATTCTCTCCCTCCCGCACGGCTCATGGTCTCTCTTCATGCTCAATTGAAAAGAATGTAAAATGCATGAATAGAGAAATGAATCAACAGTATTTGACAGAATTACCGGAATAAAATCTATCGCAACTACAATTTTTAATTCATCCCAAAGTCTGCCTCTTCACGTACACCTTGTAGTTTCTTATCTATCACAGATGTCAGTTTCCTACAGTACCAACAGCTTATCGTGCTAGTAGGTCTTTGAAACTAGAGTAATATTTTATTTGCATCAAGCCAACCACAACAGCTTAGGGCCTCTGTTTCTGTGCACTATCCTCACAGACAGACTTCAGCCTTCACCTCTGCTCCTTTTTCTGCCGCTTAACTCAGCCATCACAGCTCGTTCATTTCTCTCCCAAGGTACAAGAAAAAAATATTTATCTGGATTTTCCCTGCCTTTACACTGAAACAAAAAAAAGAAGAAATAACAGACGAAAAAACTCCCCCACTGGGAAAATTAGCCTGTGTGTGTAGTATCAAAAATACCATTAAAAACCACCTCACATTCACTAGTCATAGACCAATATGAAATGCTCTCAACAGAGTGACTGAATGGACATGGTCCTACAAGTTAACTTCTACCTGCCAACACAGAAGTAGAAGACATCACTGTTTATGGAACAGCGTTGCCATGGAAACCATCCCCTCACTCCTCACAGCTGTTCTCATCATTTGTTCCCTTCAGGCTATCGTCTGTCAGCAAGGACGAAACAATTAAGGAGGTTGTTTTTCCAATACTTCCACAACATTGTATCTAACATCAAATTAAATTCTACAAAATCGTGTTGATATTATGTGATAATTTAACATAAAGTTTTACAGTGATGCAAAGTTCCAGATGGTACTGTACCGCTCACACAATGATCTGTATCTCCTCTGTTGATGGATATCAGTTTATAGATTTTTTTATTTATTATTTTCTTCAGAGGACAGGGCATAAATTCACAGTGAGCTGATGGTCTGACTGCTCTATCTAAATATACATCATCGGTGGTAGGGATAGGTGTAAACTGTAGCACCCGAACCGGAGATCATTGCAGATTTCGGTGCTTCATTTCGGGTGCCAGTGAATTTTTCATTACCGCCCCCTTGGGTCTATTGATAAGCAGGTGTTATGCAGAGTTTTGGATCCCTGTCAAGTACATCCAGCTCACTGGGCAGCCGTAGATGTGCGCACGTCAGTGTGTTGCCCCGTTTCCACTACATGGTAGCGGCTTGGCTCTACTCAACTCGACTTGGCCTTGTGTGTGTTTCCATTACCTGCTCTCCTGCCAGGCCAACCTGGGTCAAGTCGGGCTAAGTAGAGCTGGATATCATCAGAAACACCAGCACATCAGTGTGGGTTATAAAAAACAAACAAGAAAACTTTGCTCCCACAGTCAAGTTGGGCTGATACAGAAAAGTACATACCTTACATGGCCGTTCAACCCGACTCGTTTTGTCCTCTGATCTTTGTAGTATTTCCCAAACAACCCTTTATTTTTCTGTAGAATTTTGTTTTTCTGCCTCCAGCCTCTTCTGGAACAACACTTTTTCACCTTGCTGTGGCAAACAGCCACAAATCCAGGATCAAAATTATCACCCCCTTGATTTCCTCCATTGTGTGCGTATCATTGTTGTTATTTTCCTTCCCCTTATATATATATACATATATATATTACACAATACCCTTAATAAAAAAGGCACTGTTTTTGGACAAAGTCTGTATGTTTTCCATTCTTTAGGAACCGGTTCGAGCACTGTTTCAAAAATACCAGTTTGGCACAATTATCGGATAAAAGACACAACTCACTGACCCAGTCGAGGAAAAAACACATGAGCTCAAACCTACTTGTTAACCTGATTGTTCAGATGCATTACTGCCACATTCTGCTGCTATGCCTCAATGCGTGGACATGACACACATCATGTTGACCGATCGCACAGATCAGGATGATGAATGCAATTAGACAATAAATTATGCATGTTTGCATGTAAGAGTAATGTCATTTATGTCTTTTAGTCAGTGAGAGTATCTTTATGTGATTGTATTTTGAAGTTTGTTTTCACTAGAATTGGGACCTTTACAATGCTATATGCCTTGTTACAAGAGAGTGAATGAGTATGATGAAATGCTGATTTTAAGTTAACTTTTAAGCATCTCAAACACAAAACTGAGAAATACCCACCATGATTGTTCCTCCTGTCTGTGTCCGCAAAGGCCTCAACACCTTCCGCTGCACCAGGAAATTAGGCAAAAACAGGAGAGGTGGGATTTCGGTGATTGTGGCCACCACCAGAGACCACTAAAGTGAAAAAGGACACAATCATACACAGTACTATGTGACCTTTGTAGTGCAATGAGTCCATCACTTACAAAGGAAACAAAACCGTAAATGGACATAAGCACAGGAAAGTAAAGCAAAAAAAAAAAATGGAAATGTATCATGTTTTAATGTGTGCCCTCAGAGGTTTGGATATAAAGGTGTAGAAAAGCTGACTCCAGAAAAACATAATGCTGCCAGTGGGGTTAGGCTTGAGCCTTGACTCTCAAATGAAAACTTGACAGCACAGAATAATGCAAATTCATTGCAGAGCACAGAGGTACCTCTCCTGAGCCCTCCAAGATTTGGCTCCATATGAAGAGAGGAGAGTGAATAAATATAATTCTTTGAACATGACAGAACTTCTGTTATCGGTTTTATTTTTCTTGTAGCAGACACTCGTATATGAGAGATTTACAAGTGCATCTCAGCACTTATATTCCAATTTACACATCAAGGATTCTGGCATCAAAACTCCACTCTATGGAGAAAAAAGAACAAAACCAATGAGGATTCTGATCAAACCTCTAGAGTTGATGAATTAAAGGAGAAAATTCTCTTATTGACTCAAAGGACTCGCACTGGTGCTATCTTCTGACTATACTTGACATGATTGATTTGAAGGAGGACTAAAACCCCTCCTCGGGGTAATCCACTGCATTTTGATGAGAATCCTCTGCTGTTTTGTCACCTGGTGCATTGCAAGACAAGAAAGAAAATGCTATATAGAGGGAGCATTGAGCAAAGAAAATCACACATAATACATACTTTTGTTTGAATCATCTTAATTCTAACAATGAATATAAATGCTCTCTGACATTTCCTCTAATAACAAATTCTATTTAAACCTTGATAAGTGCATCATCTCCTTTCTACCAATAACTGCCTCACAGAGCTGTAGAAACAAAAAAAACCTAAAGCAGTGTGATCTGAGATGAGAGACTGTGACTGTCATGCTACTATGATTATAGAGATACTGAAGGTTGCCAGTCATGAGAGAAAATAAAGTCACCTTTAATCTGTTGAGGTAGCGTTTGGTATGAACCACCAAAAGATCTTCCTCAGTAGCTTCACGGGCTTCCACAATGCTCCCATCAGTGATGAACTGCTCCTCTGAGACAAAGGCATTGTGCATTTGGAGTCAGAGGAAGTCAAACAGGCTGAAAAACTTACCGTACTGTGACACAAATTCAATAAAACAGAGCTCCTTTTGTAGGGCACAATCTTCAAGAGACTAGTGCTGCACTGAAAAAAAAGCCAGAAAACCTATACACAGTAAATTGTCCTATAACCAGTCCATCTAATTATAACTTTAAGGTTTTGCTTCTGTGAATTCAGTTCACACCAACACCATTGAGAAACACACCATTTCAACTTACCTAAGATACTAGTGCATGCAAACACACTTACTTACTTCCATGCAAACATACTTGTCTTATAGTTTTTTTTGTTGTTTCTTTCTTTTGTACCTTGGTGATTGCTAACATATACAAACTAATAACAGATGCTGCTGAAATTAAAAATAAGTTGCATAATCACTGTTTGATTAATTCAGTTCCTGACCTGGGGCAACGAGGCATTTTCTGTTTATGCTTCTTCCCCGTGGTATGCTCTTCCTAACCATGTCAGGCAAAGAACCTCAATAACAGCCTTTAAGAAAACCTTTTAAACCCATCTCTACAAAATTGCCTTCTACAATTGGATGACAAACATCTGCAATTCTGTCTCTGTCTCCTATCTGCTCTGTTATTCCTTTTTTATGTGAGTATCGAGAGTCTCTGTTGAATGTATCTTTATATATTTCTTATGTAAAACATATTTACATATATTAAGAAGTACAATCTATTATTAAAATCTATATCTGCATTTTGTCTACTCTGTCCTGCAAGGCTGATTTTTGCACCTCTCATCTGTGACACAGCAAATGCTGCATGGTGACATTTTATTTTACCTTGATTTTAATCTTCCAAATTATTATATTAAGTTTCTGACATCTGACACAGAATTTGCTACTGTTTAAATAATGGAGAGTGGGGGTGGGGGGAGAGGGATGACTTTCCGACTTTCAGGGCTCATTAAAATATATTACACAACACAGTCTTTCGTGCATCTAAAAATGCTGGTTAAAACTGCTAGATCATCTACTCTTTTTATCAAATTCTTGCAAAGGGTAGTTTCGTGTGACAGCGGAGGCTCAGTTCTTTATTTGCACTCTTGACTTCCGAAAGTTTTGTGAATTCATTAAGCTGTGTACGGCACATCCTACAGCAAAGTCGATCCACTGTGCAACTTGACAACAACTTTGTGTGAAGTCGTGCCACTTAGCCAGCCACGGTTTTCCCTTGGCACTTGGCCTCATCTACTGTACGAATCCCCGAGGGAGGTTTCTCTAATTATCTGTGCTCTATTGCTCTGTCTTTCCCCTCACCAGCAACTACATCTCACCTCTCCACCCTCTCCTCTTTTGTTCTCTACCCCTCTTTGCCTCCCTGAACTACCCTGAGCGACTCCATATCTATCAGCTTGTCCTCTCTGTCTATCATTCTCTTCCTTATTCTCTTACCTTTCAAGAAGCGAATGACTTTGCCCCATTTCCCTGCATCAAATGGATGGAGCTTTTCAAGGCCCATGAAGGTGATGTTGTAGTCTGGATGGTACACAATGGGCAAACATGTTCGAGGGATGTTGGCGTACAGCTGAGTGTGGTGGGAGCTGAAAGAATAAAGTCAAAACGAGGTCTTCAATTCTTCAACACTGCTGCATTTACATGAGGTGATTTCCCCAGTGGCCTAATAAGCACCATCAGAACTGCCATGTTTGCTCTGCCTACCTCTTTTTCCCTTTGTTATCATCTATGTGAGCTGCAGACGGTTTACTTCAAGCATGAAAACAGCTTTCTCTGACAGATAAAGCAATGCGTGGTGGCCAACGGCCTGGCAAATGTACATTTTTAAGGAGCACCAAACTGCATTATTATCAGGCATAAATTACTGTACATAACTATGTATGTCTGTGATTTACAAGAAATGAAAACATACAGTGTACCTCTTAGCTTTATATAGTTTACCATCATGTTGTATGGGACTATTACGAAGATGGAGTTCTTTGAAAATAAAACCTTGTTGGGGGATGATGAAATTTCAGCAGGGAAGTTGTAAGTGTATGATGAGATATTAATTGTGCTGCAAGATGTCCTGCATTTGCAGCCAAGTGAGAAAACATGTTGAAATGTTGTTCTATACAAAACTGATTTCCCCAATGACATCCCAAGCACTGTGGGAAGTGACATGTTTGTGCAGCTCACCTCTTTTTCCCTTCATTATCTTCTTTGTGAGACATACTTTTCAGACATTGCCTCTCTCATCTGGGGACAGGGGTTGAGCTCACCTGTCAATGAAATTAACAAAGAAATTCACTCACTGTAGCTGCTGTGCACATTTGAGCAGCTCCTGAAATGAATTAGATGTATATATTATGAATCTACATCCTACCACAGCATCGAGTGCATCACCTTATAATTACAAATAACAAACATCATCATTCATCAGACTCAGGATCAGCTTTATTCGTACCAGTGAACACACAAGGACTTTGACGCCAGATTTGTTTCTTTCTCCTGTGCACAATCACCAAAAATACAATACGTATTTAAAGGGAAAACAAGGTATAAATATATTTATATTAGTGCAAACCGTATGATGGGCATGTGTATGACAAAGAAAGCAGCCTAAAAAACAGCCTAGGGGAAGAAACTGTTTATGTGTCTGATAGTCCTGGTGTGCCGACCTCTGTAGCGTCTACCAGAGGAGAGCAGGTCAAACAGATTGTGTGCGGGGTGTGAGAGGTCTGCACTGATTCTTCCTGCACATTTTTTAAACTCTGGACCGGTATAGGTCCTGAATGGAGGGCAGTTCGGCACAGATGATTTTTTTCTGTAGGCCTGATTGTCCGTTGCAGCCTGTCCCTGTCCACTTTGGTGGCTGATCAACACCAGACAGGAACAGACTGAAATGGACAATCATCATTCATCATGAACAACAGCTCTCACCCTCTCCATAAGACTATGGCCGACACATCCACAATGGCAGTACAATACCACCGCAGGTCAACCATTCCAACAGCTGCCAGACTCTTATAGTAAGTGGCTCTTACTGTGCTATCATAATACTGCATTTGGGAGTCATGCAGTCTGCTGTCATTAGCTGTCATGCCTCATGTCTGGGTGTTGGGAGCTGTCAGAAACTGTCTGTCTTGTCTGCACAAATGTACAGATTTTATTTTTACTCTATTTGAATTATGTGCTCATTTATTGTGGTTTGAACACTGTCCAAAGTGTTATTGCTGCTGACAAACAAAGTAAATTTCCCCTGGTGAGAACAATAAAGTTTGATTGAGTCATTCATATAGCAGGTATGATAATAAAGCATAGACATAAAACCATTAATTATATCAAATATTCGGTGTTATATGAGTTGAAGGCACTTTGGGAAAATAATTACACTAGTGGTCACGGGATACGTTTTCACGACATGTTGTATTAAGATACATTTTGTCCAAGAAATAGCGCTACCCTGGATGGGGGAATGATCGATCAAAATAGTTATCTGCGCATGCGCAGTAACAGCAGTCTATTTCCAAAGACGCAACAGCAGAAGGGAGCGAATTGGTGGCCACAAGAAGCCTCCGAACACTATCCCTTACGTATTTATTAGCTAAGCTCAATTAATGTAAGCTCTGAATACATCATAATGCACCATCGCTGCTGTCTGCGTCTGCCCAATGCTGTTTTATGGACAGACACCTACCGATGTGTGTCTCACCTGCTGCAGGATGTGGAGTAAGGCTGGTCTGACAACAGCTGCCGGAAACAAACAGCCTCTGGACTCTGGCTCTGTGTCTCTCCGTCCCGATTGTTTTTTGTCAGTGCAAAGTGTCTGTCAGTGGCGAGCGATACGAGTCAAAACGGTCTTTTCTTGACAGTGTTTCTCTGACACTTTCCTCATTCCTTCCTGGTCCCAGTTACGTAAAATACGTACGTAAAATGCGTAGCAGCTGCGACTGTTCTTGTCCCTGCAAGATTTAAAGCAAACGGTCCTGCTTCAACAACAACCTTTCACTATCGAAACTGCTCTTTGGTAGTGCACAACACCGACAAAATGCATTTATTTTACATCATTTTAATCAATCAGATATTATGCATTCTGTCTATTTTCGTATGTTTTAATCATTCCTTAGGTCTTTTATGCAGTGGAAAAAATCAGCTCTCACTGAATGTGCTTTTTTAAAATGTTTGTCTCACACAGTGTTATTTGTATGTTTTGTGTATTATGTGGACTAAATTTGCATATACTGGTGCTAACCCTTACCATCGGAGCTGTAGCCTATTATCAAGTTATATAACTACATGGCAATAACCCTGATTCTCTTTATGAGACAAAAAAAAAATCTTACATTGAGAACGAGCATTTACCTGCAGTTTTGCAATCAAGGAAATTCTATTTTCATGCACGAAGTTACTTAGAGCGGGTAAGACCATTAGTAAGAAGTTCAATTACCTTTGGAACCTACTATTATTTGTTTTTATTTGTTGTGTCATGCCCATTAACAATTTTCTGCCTGTGCAGCATATCCATAGAAGCACCTTTCAACCACTATTTGACCAGTTTTAAAACCAATTATGTTGATCTGCTGGAGTCCATCTCCAGTGCACATTTCCAGGCCATTGCAGGATACACATATAACTAAATAATCAATCACAGAGCTTGGCATTTAATACTGTATCAGTTTAACAATTTTTCAATTTTTTCATACAAATGTTCCCACCTATTTGTTTCTTCTAATTTTTCTTCTCTTTTATTTACCAAATCCTTGTACAGGTATAATTTTTTTTCCTGTCTGGAAAATCGACAAAGACTTGCTGTATGACAGGTGGTGCCTCAGGATAAAGCAAAACAAAAAAAATAAAATAAAAGAATATTCACCAGCATGCCAAATCTTCCCACAGAGATCACTGAAATTTTATCTCATTCGATTTTTGCATGTGCAATAATGTGCAGTCCACCATGATAATTCCCCTCCAAATGCCTCATTGTAGCAGAGCAAAATGAATCAACACACCACACTTCTCTCCACTGCAACGCAGATATTGGCTGGCAAAATGTCACCTGTGACTTCTGTGAAGTAGATGAGTCTGTGATCCTGCTCATCGTATGATTATAGAGATGGTCTGTCTCTGACATGGATAAATGTCTGATCTCTCTGCCACACTGTAAATCCAAGTGTTGTTCTTGTGTCTGTAATACAGTGAAACAAAAGTGACCCCACTGTGGCCTGCAGTATATTTTTAGCTCATGTTCCTACCTATGCATACTGTGTATGAGGGAAAACTGCTCACAGATCATTGCTGTGATGTCCGTATACAAGTACTCCCTCAGGAAACATACATTTTCTTGATCGTGTCCTTCCACAATAACTAAGATTGGAGGTCAAAATGGTGTTATAAGTGTAGATATGGAACAGACTGGGATATGATATAATATATTCACATGATTATCAGTAGCAATAAAAACATTATACACATGATTGCATTAAAAACTGTAAATAAACTAATAGAAAATTAAATAAAATCAGAACAAAATATGACTATGGACATTGTAAGGATGGGCAGTTTCTCATGTACATCATAACAGCATGAGCAGCATAGCACATAAAGAAAAATTCAAACATATGACAGACTTTTATAGAGTTGAGGAGTCTTCTCTCTCATCTTCTCCATGGTGTTCAGAGAGCAGTCCAGGGCAGAGATGACCCTCCTCACTAGCTTGGTCATCCTGATGCTGTGCCGATCAGAGTTGTCACAACCCCAGCAGACCACGGCCAAGAAGAAATGCCACAGTTTCATAAACATATTTCAGTACTGTTTGCACTCTCTGAAGGACCTCAGCCATCTCAGCAGATGAAGACAGATTTTACTCATCTTGTACAGGGCATCAGTGTTATTGGCCTGAGTTTGTTGTGCAGGTTAACCTTCCTCCACAATGTACAAACCATGTTTCTGTCCAGGGCCTTTCTGCATGTTCTTCCTATGTCCTCATGGGTTTTCTCTGGGTACTTTGGTTTGCTCATACAGCCCAAAGAAAAGGACATTTAGGTCATTTAGAGACTCTAAATAGTCCCTAGATGTGAGAGTGAATGGTTTGTGTGCTTTGAGATGAACAGATGACCTATCCAGGGTTTGGTATCGGAAGAATGCTGCAACACTGTTAAAGTACAAAGTGGATAAGATAGTGGATGAATGGATAAATGCCCAAGATAAGGATTTATTTCCATTGCAGCTTACAACATGTTTTATTGACAATACACCTGTAAGTAAGATCTAAAATACTTGTAATGTTAATTGTTCAAAATGATAATGATGGACAAATGTATGTTTAAGTGCTTATAATGATGTAATTAAGTTAAACTTATGCCTAACGACAGTGCCTGTACATTGACCTGAGAGACCTTGAAGGTAAAGGTGTTTTCAGGGCTTTATACTTGTTCTATACAACATATATCCTCTCAACATACTCTTACTTGAGACATGCTCATATTGAAGTGTGTCCTCTCTCTGCTCTCTTTCAACTTATTTTTCTCTTGTAGCACTAATGCACTGCAAGAAACTTGATAAGCATCTCACTGGTCTATCACTTTAGGCAACCATATATACTGTAAATATCAGACATTTAAAAATGTAGTTCATGTTATTGTTGATAATATAATAGTAACTAATACTCATCACATACATATCTATTTCTCAACCCGTTCTCATCCCAACGCGTCAAATACCGACTATTTGTCACGCCCCTAAGCGTTGCATATGGACGCCAAGGGTACCCTTCCGCGTCTGTTTATTGACGCTCCGGGTTTTCCATTCACTCTCATGCAAACCCCAGCTCGGCAGGACAGGACGCTGAGAGCAGAGGCTCCAGCCAAAGCCCCTAAACGTCAAATAGAAACGCGGAGGGTAGAAATCCGCGTCCCGATTTGACGCTGCGAGTTCTGCATTGACTCTCATGCAGACCCCGGCTCGGCAGGACGGGGCGCTGAGAGCAGAGGCTCCAGCCAAAGCCCCTAAACGTCAAATAGAACCGCGGAGGGTAGAAATCCGCGTCCGGATTTGACGCTGCGAGTTCTGCATTGACTCTCATGCAGACCCCGGCTCGGCAGGACGGGACGCTGAGAGCAGAGGCTCCAGCCAAAGCCCCTAAACGTCAAATAGAACCGCGGAGGGTAGAAATCCGCGTCCGGATTTGACGCTGCGAGTTCTGCATTGACTCTCATGCAGACCCCGGCTCGGCAGGACGGGACGCTGAGAGCAGAGGCTCCAGCCAAAGCCCCTAAACGTCAAATAGAACCGCGGAGGGTAGAAATCCGCGTCCGGATTTGACGCTGCGAGTTCTGCATTGACTCTCATGCAGACCCCGGCTCGGCAGGACGGGACGCTGAGAGCAGAGGCTCCAGCCGTCCATTCACTCCCATAATAACCCGGTCACGCGAAGCATGACGCCGCTTACTACTGTCTCATTGAAGAACCGAGTATCCTCTGCCCGGAAGTGTTTTTCTCACTATTTTCTCACTATTTGTACACTTTGTCCCGAGAATATATCCACTGACACGTTAAACAAGGCCAAAATGTGAGATACCTGGCTAAATAACTACGTAAATAATGTGAATTTATACTAAAACAACAATGATAACAGTGGATAAATTGGATTTCAACAGACTGTTTACATTTACTTTGGACCCGCCCCCCTCACGTGTGCGGCGTGTTACCATGGAAACGAAAGGACGGCGTTGCTTCAGGTAGTCTCGTCAGGGTTTCCCCAAAAAAATGTATACAGACTTTAAATTATTGTAAAGTAAACGTCAATTAAAATGCATTTAATTTTCAAACTGTAATGGAATTTCTAAACATTATTTTTATTTGATTTTTTATCATCTAAAGTCTATGCCATGAGACCTACAAAAGTCACCGAATTAATTGCAGCTACTGAAAGTGAAATATGCAAATAGAGAATTGTGTGCAATCCACATTGTCAGCAGTGACTGGATCAAATTATTGATTATGATTATTATTATTATTATTATTTGGTCGTTCTCCGTCTCACAGAGAGAGACAGACAGAGAGAGACAGAAATATGTCATGTTTATACATATTTCTTTGAATATTGACTTGGTATATGAGAATCTCTGAGCTCTGATGAGAAGATTGAAAGATTGATGAGAAGAAGAAATTGTGGTCAGGAACCTTGGAAGCTTATTATAGATTTTGGGGCCTGCTTGAACGGTGTTGCTTCTGACCTCCCCATAAACATTCTAAAATGTCATCCTCATTGCTCAAAAAATCTATGGAGGGCTGGTTCTTGCCATAAGTGTTATGGGCAGTCACATGGAGCGCCATCTGCTGGAGGGGTCCTGTCATGTCACCCTTGGCATGTCCTTCAATTGTGTATGGCCCTCTCAGACACTTTCTGAGGTAGTAGGAGCCTGAAACTCAGCACGATGGATGCTCTTGACCTACTATTGAACATAGTAAAATTTCAGCCATTTAGCTCAAAGTGTTGAGGTGGAGTCCCTGATTGAACAATGAGAGGGTCTAAAAGCTATAGCAAACTAGACCATCAGATTCTGAAGGCCAATCTGGAGGAGATCTCTTTCTAAAGGTGCTGTGAATCTGACATTTTAGTATGTTGTAGGGGGCCCCTGGACAAGATGATATGTGTTGGTTTGGTCCTGATTGGAGCCATACTTTTCAAAGGGCGGGGCTTTGAACGTTCGCCATTTCCCACCTTTGAGGACTTGCCACGGTCTCAAAAATACACCAAATGGCCTGAAACTCAGTCTGCAGACCCCATAGCGGACCTGGAACAGATCCTCCGAGCCCTGCCTCCATAGACCCTTGGGGGCCCTTGGGGACGCAAAGTTGCTCTAGGAAGGTGCTATTAACTTGGAGGCAGCAGATCCTAATACAAGACCTTCTGACAAGTAACATAAACAAAAACCAGGAGGAAATTCCAAGGGGAAGGTATTTTTCTCTCCCCTCCTCCCTTTTGACTCAGACACATTAGGACTACAAACAAAATGGCGGAGCGCATGAGTGTGTATTGCAATGTAGTTCATTTTTGGTTAAGGCTTCAGGGGGTTCAGAAAACCTCTTTCTAAGAAATATATATAACTACAACATATATATTTATTTAATGTGACACAGTACATTATGAATCATAAACATTTACATTTATTAGAACTAGTGTAGAACTAGTAGACACTGCATAGCCAGCTTATCATGTGCGGCGCGGCTATGACGTCATGAAAAAGTGCGGCGTGGTGGCTGCTGGGAGTTGGAGTTGTGTCAGAGTGAAAACGTAGTAAACCATAATAAACAGTTGTGGGGTTACCTCTCCAATAGTCTCGGTTCCTGAGTTTTTGGCAGTCATAAGAGCAGTTCAAGAAACCCTACACCTCGGACGCTTCATTAGTTTAGTTTCGATTCCTGCCTCAGTCTGCAAATAGTAAACACTCACTTTGTGTCGCAGACTGAAGAGGGTGCATTCAAAGTCAAAATTGCTTCAGCAACGTTTGAAAACCACTTCCTGTGCTTTTTTGTTTATTTGTAAGAACTAACAAACAAAAGATCATATCCACTCACTGAAGGAATAAAAGGAGACTATAAGGAAGCGAATTATGTCGGCACAAATGCGAAGCGAAACAACCCTTTCGTTTCCATGGTAACACGCCGCACACGTGAGGGGGGCGGGTCCAAAGTAAATGTAAACAGTCTGTTGAAATCCAATTTATCCACTGTTATCATTGTTGTTTTAGTATAAATTCACATTATTTACGTAGTTATTTAGCCAGGTATCTCACATTTTGGCCTTGTTTAACGTGTCAGTGGATATATTCTCGGGACAAAGTGTACAAATAGTGAGAAAATAGTGAGAAAAACACTTCCGGGCAGAGGATACTCGGTTCTTCAATGAGACACTAGTAAGCGGCGTCATGCTTCGCGTGACCGGGTTATTATGGGAGTGAATGGACGGCTGGAGCCTCTGCTCTCAGCGTCCCGTCCTGCCGAGCCGGGGTCTGCATGAGAGTCAATGCAGAACTCGCAGCGTCAAATCCGGACGCGGATTTCTACCCTCCGCGGTTCTATTTGACGTTTAGGGGCTTTGGCTGGAGCCTCTGCTCTCAGCGCCCCGTCCTGCCGAGCCGGGGTCTGCATGAGAGTCAATGCAGAACTCGCAGCGTCAAATCGGGACGCGGATTTCTACCCTCCGCGGTTCTATTTGACGTTTAGGGGCTTTGGCTGGAGCCTCTGCTCTCAGCGCCCCGTCCTGCCGAGCCGGGGTCTGCATGAGAGTCAATGCAGAACTCGCAGCGTCAAATCCGGACGCGGATTTCTACCCTCCGCGGTTCTATTTGACGTTTAGGGGCTTTGGCTGGAGCCTCTGCTCTCAGCGTCCCGTCCTGCCGAGCCGGGGTCTGCATGAGAGTCAATGCAGAACTCGCAGCGTCAAATCGGGACGCGGATTTCTACCCTCCGCGTTTCTATTTGACGTTTAGGGGCTTTGGCTGGAGCCTCTGCTCTCAGCGTCCCGTCCTGCCGAGCTGGGGTTTGCATGAGAGTGAATGGAAAACCCGGAGCGTCAATAAACAGACGCGGAAGGGTACCCTTGGCGTCCATATGCAACGCTTAGGGGCGTGACAAATAGTCGGTATTTGACGCGTTGGGATGAGAACGGGTTGCTATTTCTATATTATAACACTGTCTCTAACGAATTATTGCTATCAATTAAAGGTGCAACATGAGATATTTTGGACTCCTGTTTTAAGATAAATGAATTTTCTTTCAATCTATCTGTTGCAGTTCTGGTTTTCTGCCTCAGTGTAAGTGATTTAGTCTGTGAGATCCACATCTGATATGAGTTAGGTGGTCTTCTGATGGCAATAAACACTTCACCAACAATATTGAGCATCTGTTACCATAGCAACTGTCAAAGCAGATATGACAGCCACCCATCCCTGCTGGTGGGAGAGAGAGAGCAAATTAAATAAAAATCCTGCTGCTATAGCACATTGTGACTGGACTATCAGCAAAACCTCTAAAGTAATACAACTCCAATCTGATTTTATCAATCCTCATTCACTGTACTTTATGTGGAGAGGTTGTGATGACTCCATATGGACAAAACAATCACTTCTGGCTACTGTAGAAATGGATGAAAAAGCAGCTTCTCTAAAGTCCTCAGGGAGGTATTTTGAGATCCAAACACATAGTTTCCATCTGTGCCGCTGAAGCCAGAAGGAGCAATTATCTCATGTAGGGATTGAATATTTCCGTAATACTGATTCATGAGATGCTTTCTCAGACGAAACAATTGTTTAAAGCGCTGGGAAATACTGCAGGCTTTAAACAACACATCATTCATTATTAGAGGAGGCAGGTGGGATAAGAGCAACATGTTAAAATGCCCTGAAGTCTGCTCAGAATAAGAACGATTTAACAATAAGTTTAGCCAGATAGTGCTGTTGTGTGTTAATATCCACATTTATTACCTAAAGCCTGAGACCAGTGTACTGTGACAAGGCTGAGATAATAATATCTTAAAGTCTTTTTTCACATCCTTTTGTGTGAATGAGGTCAATCGAACACCTTCAAAAAAAAGAGTTTAAAAAAGCTCTTTTGGGTAAAAGTGAAGAATAAATAGATAAGAACAAAGAAAGGAAGTAAAAGCTATATTTAATTCAACAGTTTTTTGTTTGTTTTCATCACATCACTACTCATGATCCATGACAACTGAGGAAGTCTAGGAAGTCTTAAAGCTCACACAAACGTCACTGCTAGTGACTGTTGATGTGAAGATGTTAGGGCTTTGTCATCATATAGAAAATATAGAAAGAACAGATAAGGTAAAATGCTCCTTCGCTGCAGTGAACACCGAGACACAGACAAGTGTTGCCTCAGACAATTCATTATTCTGAGCTTGTAGAACCAGAGCTCTGGTTTTGTTTTTTTGTTTTTTTTTCTGCTGACGGCACAGTGTACTCACTCACATTGTAATCTACATTCTTTCTTCCCTGGTTATGAAGTTTTTACCATGAAAGGTCTTTTACAATGATTTTCAACCTGTCCCTGTCTATATGTGGACCCTGTAACAGGCTCTACAGGCTGGTCCATTTCACATTTCTAGTGAACAGCACTGAAAAAATGCTTATGAAATTATTATATTTCTTTTATGACAGAATGTATCACATCTGAATGAAAAGCAGATATATGTTGTTGTGCTTGCTGTGCCTGTATTGTTTTTATTAAGAATAAAGTCCTATTGGCCTCAGGCAGTTTTTGGGGGGCTGAATGAGCCAAGAGAGACAGAATACAGTTTATCTCCACTTGGACAATGCCTCTCAGTTTCCCATCTGCTCCAGCTGATGTAAACATCATCTGATTTCTACAGACAGGCAGTGATCTCATGCTGCCTTTATGGTTGTTTGTCCTGCCTCTGTGCCAGCTCTCTGTTGTGGCTCATTGAGGGGCCGAACCCAACATTTTGCAGTTTGCAAAGCACCACCGAATAAGGCTCTCGCTGGTAGTGTAAAACAGGTGCTCAGGGTGGCACTGCTGAGCACTGGCCACATTGACATTGTCAATTTACTGCCAGGAAGTGAGCTGACTGATAAATATTATGGTAACCAGATCACTTCAGAACCCACAAATTACACACGGAAGCAATCACCTCATTCATGCTTTCACCAAGCTTTTACCTCATTCATTGAAATCAAAACCATTTTCTCTTTGAATGGTAGCACTCAAGTTGTTGAAGGCAGTATTTACAAAATTCTTCACATTGGTTTCAGATATTCTCTCAAATGTTATCCCTGAGTTTTACAATGAGCATTGATGCATATTGTGGTTTTAAGCATGAGTTTAATAGAAAAAAAACACAACAAAACAATAGTATATCTCCTCTCTTATTCTTTGTTCCTGTGGTTTATAATAACTATTATTATTGCTATTGTTATTATTCACTTATTGTTATTTGTGTTATTTTGTTTGATTATGTTGCACTTCTTACAATTATCACGTATTACTTATTGTTGTATATTGCTGTGAATGTTAACTGTGTACTGGTATCACATTGTGTATTGTGAATGTAATCTTTTGTGTAACTTTTGGCTGCTGTACAGAATAATTTCCCCTTAAGGATGAATAAAGTTTGATTTTATCTTATCTCGTGCAAGTGTGAGGGTGATTGTTGTATGTGTCATGCAATAAACTAGCAACTGGACCAGTGTGTTTCCTGCCTTCACTCATACTGTATGGATGGATGATAAAAACAAAAGTTGTGAATTATTTCATCGATATCACTTTCAGTTACACCCACCACCTTGCTTCTGAGAGCTTTGTCTGAGGAGGGGTATTGATGGTTCTACACCATTAAATAGACAATATAAGTATCTATGTGGAGAACTCTTGACATTAAGGAGCAAAATAGGGCCTTTAGGTCAGGATATAGAGACAAGCTGAAGAATGTGGACATAATGCTGAGTACTGGAGAGACGTTAAACCATCCCTAGTACAAAGACACCCAGCTCTCGGCCTTTAGGGGAGGAGAAGTAGATGAATGTATCTTTTTTTCAATAGATCCAATCGGTCAATGGCCTTTGCCCCCTGAGCCCCATGATATAGTATGTTGCTGCTGTGAACTCATTCATTCCTACTTACACCCCAGATTCAGGTCACATTTACTTCTTTTCTAGCAGAGTGCCACCACCACCACCGGAGCACACAGCCCTCTAACCTGGTATGGTTTTGACAACAAGTTAGGTAGGAACGTGGCGGGATGGAGGTGGGAGAGGATGTGGAAGGCATTAGCTCAAGTTTTCTCAGATCATATACAAACCAGTTATGCAGGAGAGTTTAAAAACATGTAAAGTGACCAAATCTACCAGTGGTAAAACAACTGCACCCAGAGGATCTGAGTCATAGGGTGAATAGACCGGGCATTTTGTCCTTTTCCATCTCATCCCCTGAGAAAATCAGTCCAACCTCTGTAGCTCATGTAAAAATGTCCTCACAATCAGTGCCAGGAGAGCTCCCCTCAGATTAACACAGGACCTCTGCAGATGCAGAAACATCACACCTGCAGTACATGAAAATGAATTAAATTAGGTTATTTTTCATTTTCTTGTAATGTAATTTTTTGTTATTTGTCATTTAGTGTCTTCTCCTGATTTGATTTAAAATGTGCACCTTGTGTGTTTAAAGTTGATAACAGGATTTTCTGATAATCATTTTCTTGACTATTGACTATAACTTTGATCTGGTAATTAACTTGTTGAGCAACCCTGGATAGCTTCAGCCACCACTAGCCTATGCATTCATTTCTGTTTGAGCCATATAGATTGTACCTGTTCAAACCTGGTATTTACTGTGTGTTAAAACATGAGATATTGAATTCATGGTGCTGACTGATGGTGGCATTTACTCATCTGAAATCGTCCCTTGGAATAAACTAATTTATTACATAAATGTGATACCACATGTTTACATCATGGCTGTTGCTTTGGGATGTGTTCCATCATAAAACCTATTTCTGGCACATTTCTCACATGCTGGATGCAGTGATGTGTTAATTTATTTAGTTTATCTCTAACAACAACAAGTGCTTTCTATTTGCAATTTACTGGGGGCAAACACACAACAAAACAGACATTTGCAAAATGCTGCTCTGAGCTGCTCGCTGTCAAAATCCTGGGCTTTCAATTGTGTTCCCAGCGTGCTCCTGTGGGAGCCGCGGCCAGAGCCACTCACAGCACAATGGTCCTGACACAGAATATGCTGTGTGCCAATGCAGAGAGCAGTCCACAACATGGACATCAATGGGCTGTCACAGCACGCAGCCCACTCCTCTTATCCAGCCACACATCTGACAGCCACTCCCATGTCACCACAACACTCACACACTTGACAGGAGTGTGTGGAAGTGGACTACAGACTATACAAAAAAGATAAAATAAAAACAAAATCTCTGTAGCCTTTTCTTGAAAGAGGAGGTCAGCAGGGGTGCAGTGTGAGTGTTGTATACCTGAAATGTATGCTTAGTACACAGTCGCTTTATGGTATGCAGTGTCACACACACAAAAAGAGCTGAGTTAGTCTATCTTGACATGGACGGATGAGCTATGTAATTCCATGTTACTGATCATTCTGTATCAGCTGGATTTGACTTTAAGGCTACATTTCACCGTTGCCAGGGAGCGATCTGATCCTTGAAAGCCTTAGATCACTTTTCATGAATCTAAGGTTGAATTTCATCTTGTTTGAAAAGAGTCATCTCAAAACGTAATTTTGAAGCAGGTTCATGAGTCGTGCTGCTGTGTATGTTGTTGACTCAGTGAGAGCCCGTAAATGGAAAGGTACACGGTGCATTTGGTTATTACGCATGAACTTAGCAGGGCCAGTGAGGCTGGGTCTCATGATGCACCTGCAGAGAATATACAGTGCACAGCCTCAGCACAACATACACCTGAGGGACGTCACGCGGTGAAAATCGATCACTCAAACAATAATCAACACGGCCGCAGCTCTCCACTGTGGCGGGGTGTTTGTGTTTCTCGGAGTAATCCATAAAATAGCTCAGCTCACTGCTAACAGCCGCCTTCTCCATTTATCATTCACTGACCATTTTGCATGGGAGTGAGCTGTGATTGATTGTGTTTATGCTCCGAGCCCACTGTGTGACTGATGAAGTGAAATGTGTGTACCGGTCTGCGGACGAGTGTCATGTCACTCTATGCATGCCGCCGTCCTCGGACACACACAGAACGAGCTGTGCAGGTGAGTATGAAGGCAGGTAAGGTTAGAGGAATGAGTTTTGGAGAAATTAGCAAAGTTGAAGTTGTTCAGTGAAACAAATTCAATTTGTTACGCTGAGCACCTTTACCACACATTTCTTTTCCAAACACAGGTAGTGGATGGAGCATAAAAGATTGTTAATGTCTCTGAATGGCTGAACATGAACTGCACTTTTTATTTCTAATCATCATCTTTTAATCTGCTCATGTGGCTTCCAATCTATAGATCGTGGAGGGAACCATTTTGTATTTGTACCAATGAAGGTTCTCATTCGCTGAAGCCTGAGCAAGCCTGTGCAAGTGCAAGCCTGTCCAAGTGATAATCTATATTCTACTTTAACACTCATGTATTATCCAAGGCCTTAGACTTCTTTAATAGTCATGTTTGGTTCCTCAGGGATGGTTCCTCCATCAGCAAGGACCTGACCCAAACACACAGACACCATCACAAAGACAGCTCCTCTTCATCACAGACTGTTGAGGAAGCACTCTCACAGGTGCATCATTCAATGTCCCTTGATTCACTGCAAACTGCCTGGTGCCTGTGTCTAAATGAGGCTTTGTAAGGCTCTGCAGTGATCTCCACACCCAGCACAGAAATAAACCGTACAAGACAATGAACTCTTGAGCTCGCAAGTACATTAGTCTTTGATTTTACTCACGTCTTTATGAAACAATTACTCACTTGTTACTGCCAATTTACATCTCTCCATAGCAGCTCTCCTGTGTCCAGCCATTTTTTTATTTTTTATCAGGAAGTTAGCGTGGATCCTCTCTCAGTACCTCAGTGATATGGATGATGAGGTAGTTCAGCTGCTCTACTGTTGCTCCAATCAATTTCACAGGAGTGAAGTTCCACTTAAAAAGATACCATAGTAACGGATTTTCTTTTTCTTTCTCAATGAGGCAACTCGTAAACTTGCTGATGATGTAAGTGAAGTCTGGAGAGGCCACATACTTGTGTGTACAGTGGAAGACATGCCTTACAGTTGAGGTCTGGTGCTGCTTGTCTGTTTTTAACAAAGCTGA
Organism: Karalla daura; assembly: GCA_029224185.1. Lineage (NCBI taxonomy): Eukaryota > Metazoa > Chordata > Actinopteri > Chaetodontiformes > Leiognathidae > Karalla > Karalla daura. Next base: position 15,839,704 of record CM055188.1, read on the forward strand.
ACACAACACATTGCAGTATTACATAATCCACAATGAAAAACAGCACATGGTCTCAGGCATGTGTGTGGCCTCGTAAATATGTACAAGGTGACAGAGCAGCACAATGGAATGCTAATGAAGAGACTGAAAATAGACCTTAATTAATTCATTTTGCTCTCTGTTTAATGAGACTATCGAATGTTTTCCCACATCTGTCTGCAGTTAATTGTTGAATGTCAAGATACACTAAAAGCAGTGGTACATGGTCAAGACAAGTCGAATGTGTGGGCATCTTGAATCTTGCTTATCCAGTAGCCAAACAAGGGATGTTCACCCTATGGCTAAATGAACATGGCTATAGATTGCAGTTGTCACTGTTTCTAAGTATTTCAAAGTGTGAGGTAATTGATAATTCGGACACCTGCTCTGTTACAGTTAAACTCCATGTGATTTTTTCTCAGTTGGGGCCATGTAGTGGTAAAACTGCTCAACCACTGAGACCTGGAGACTACTTGGCTGTTGCGGAACTATAGGACTGCATTAAAGGCTTGACAGTGATCTAAAACTGTTCCAAACCATGCTAATTCATGTGGAGTATCCTGACATGAGACTGGATTCTAATTCACAACAGCTGATAAGATGATGAGTGCCAAGATGGACTCATTATTAGTCAATCAGCACCATTGGCCCAAACAAGTTTTGTATTGTCTAAACATGACCTGGCTGTCTTTTGAAATGTTTTAGATGATGTTGTCAGATGTTGAATATATATTGAAGTTGACTGCAAGCTGAGGCAGTGTTTTCACACATTGCCAACACAATACATGAGACTGAACAGGCGAGGACTGGCAGACATGTTGCTCTGGTGTTATGATGACAGGTTGATTGTAGAGCATTGTCTTGCTGTGCACCAGCTGTCAGTTATGAGTCTAGCTTTAAAGCACAATACCGTCTCACAACAGAGCTTTTGAGTACATCACTGCAGTAAATAAATCAGTTTTCTCTTTCTGAAAAATCAATCCACGTTTGTTTGAAATTTTTACATTATTGTGTATACTTTTACAAGAAAAGTGCACTCTATTGTGATCTACTCTCTCCCTCTATTTCTATACATATATGGACTCTATATGTATATGTCTATGTATATGTATGTGCATGTGTGTATGTGTGTATATATATTCCCATTAACCATCCAATCTATTTATTTCAAAGCAAATATTTGTTCCTGAGCCATTCAGTGAGAGTGAAAAGCCTCTTGTCCCAGTTTAATGACAACAGATTGACCCTTCTTAATGTCGTTAAATGCCGGAGGCAAATTGCGTGACACAGTGCCTGTGCAGTATCCACATGGGGCCTCGTCTACTAAATCTTTACTGAACCCTGTTGGAAGCAGCTTTTATACAGGAAGCCACGTGTATGGAAAATAAATCACTGGACTTTTGTATATGCAGAAATGATGAATGACATAAAAAAGTGCTACAGCAGCACTTAATACCATTAAAAGTTACTCTGTAATACAGAACATATTTCATAATTTGGGGCTGTTGAGTTTAAGATCGTATTTGTAAGTTCAATATTTGCCAACATTTTGTTTTAGGATAATTCATTGATGGAGAAATTACATCTCTCAGCTGTCTTGGGAACATCTTGAGATTCCTCCAGAGTAGCTGGTATAAGTAGCTGGGGAAAAGAGTGCCCAGGCTTCCCTGATCAAACTGCTGCCCCCATGACCCCGATCTGGATAGGCAGCAGAAAACGAGATGAGATGTTTAGAGGGTTACTTTTGTGGAGATAACAGGGTGTTGTTTTATGATTGAAGAGAGTGAGAGAGAAAAAGAGTTGTAGCAGCAGTGTGGTCAGATGTTCGCTCTCAGTTATGGAAAACCGAGTCGATCTATAATGAAGTGGTTGATGTTGACTGCTGTTAATGTATGTATTTACTCTAAACTTGCCATTGGAACACATGCTGCTTTTGTCTGTCTCTCTCTCTCTTGTAGATGAACAAGGTCAAGGTCATTTTGTGTAGATTTTTCCAAATGCTGGTACATTTGATTCTGTAGTCTGTCACTGACTTGGGAGTGCTCTGAATAAACCTGTAAAAAGGTCTGTAGTGCACATTTATCACAATCATTCATTGTCATAATTGTAGGTTGTTTGTTTTTTTTTTCTAAAAAAAGGAAATGTCCCTCTTCATGATTCCAACGTTGGATTCTATAAACTTGGTTTATTTGACATTGCTCTCATATTCTGTAGGCTAAGGGCCTAATCTGCCCTATTGTTTTGTTGTTTGCTCATCTTCTTCTTCTGAGGAAATCCTACTTTTCATGAGCTAAAAATGACCAAAGTTTTGACAAAAGGTCCAGTCCCATGCCAGATTGCCTCAGCTGCAAACACAGGTCAATAGTTCTGATGGTGGTGGTGGTAGTGATGGTAGGGTGGGGCATGGGGGGCCAGCAAGCCATTAATGTACGGGGCACAGCCCAGTTCATTTAAGAGCCATTGAAAAAGCCATTTAAGTAAAAAAAAAAAAGATAAAATCAACAGTATGTTCTACAAATATAAGCAATGTAAGAAAGTAAAGTAATTCATATAAGAAAATATTTAATAAATTAATAACAAAAAAGGAAGCGATGTCTGACTGTAAATGGTATTTTAAACATACACTCGTTAATTTTGCAAAATACATTTTCAATGTTAGATTTTATTTATATTTTAATCAATAAAAAAGACTAAATTTTGGAGTCATGGTAGGTGATGATGGGCAAAATGCAAAAATGCAAAAATGATGATTTTGAGCATCAAATGACCAAAATCTCTTGTGCATATTTGTTATTTTGCCTTAATGACTGATTCTTTGACAGCCATTTGAAATGTGCCTAAACATGCTGCTGTCTTGCACGCAGGTGATTAACTGACTTAGTCAATTTGTGAAGCTACATGTGACATTTCCACTTGCCAATTAGCTCAGTGAGGTTGAGGATGGTTCTTGATGATGAATATTCTGAATTTGAGCCTCAGTTTGTGCAACATTTCCATATGAGAAATATGGCCAAACATTCCAAAAAGGTCCAGACCTGAACTGGAAACCCAAGACATTAGTCCTGATGGTGGTGCTACAGCAAGCCCCAACATCTCAAAACTTTGAAAATTCATAACAATTATATTTACGTACTACAGTTTCATTTTGCTTAAAACTGCCCAACCACATCCGTTGGTGCTCAGCAGCTATGATTCCAACTGTAGCAGTGTTTTTAACGTATCTTTTTTAACATTACTGATTTATTTGAAAATAATTCTTAGATTATTCTGGTCTCTTTAGGGGCAGGAGAGCAAGGGAACTCAAACAAGAAACTGCTGGCAAAAGCCTGAGCCAGCCATGCATCTCTACTCTTAATTGATTGCATTGGTTTGTTTTGTGATGGCTCACAGCCCATCAGAGGCCTGATGTGCTGCATGTATGTGTGCATGGTGAGGCAGACGGCAGGAGGTCAGGCTGGAGTGAGGAGCCTCTGCGGGGCAGCATCAGGTCTGCAACAGTGCACTGGACAACACGCTGTGCCATGACTGCTTCCACCATAAAAGTCACAAAAGAGGAGCTCTGGGTGGAGCCAACTGTACTGTAATGACTGTACGTCACTGTTTAGATTCGTAAAATGTTTTTCTTTATGAACTGACATTGAGAAACAGATCTATAGCTTCTGCAACAACAGCTTGCCTGCATGTGAACTACGTAATAATAATAATCTGATAAACTGCAGACAGGAGAAATGTGCATCCTGCAATATGAATACAAAATAATTAATCTAAATTCAGTCTGTTACGTGATCAAACTTTGGAGGGCAACATGCTGCTTTTGCCATTAGCTGTTTGTACACTTGGTTCAGTTCAACACCATTTAACAACACCACACAATTTGCAAATGCAGAATGAGCTTCTCTTCCAAGTTAAGACTCAAATAATGAATCAAACAATTTCCCTCTCTCTGCATGAGTGTGTGTTCATGTGCGTGTGTGTGTGTGCATGTGCGTGCATGTGCGTGCATGTATTTGTGTGTGTGTGTGTGTGTGTCACACAATCAGAACAACTCTCATTTCTGCCCCATCCTGGAAGCCTAGTGTTGACTTGAAACCTTTATTGGATTACATTGACTCTAATAGTGTCCCCTAATGTGTCTCTCAGAATACTAATAGCCCCTTACCACCACAGAATAATTCTTTTACATCTAGTCTCTATGGTGCCAAGAGTTGAGCTCATCTTCTCTTTCCCATGCAGTCATTCCTAAAATACTACTGGGCAGTGCACTTTGAGTCTACTTGGTCCACTATTACTATTAAATTGTACTGGGCTGGGCACCTTTAGCGAGGTCATCATTACTTCTCCAGATATCTAGAAGCAACTGTTAAAAGACTCATATGACAGGAAACTGAAATTAAGGTTGTTATCGTTTGACTTGATGAATATAGCAAAGAAAATATGTGTACTGTTTGGCAGTGTTTTTGTTTGGCAGTCACCATTTACTGTCAGTTGACTTTAACACATGCATAAAAATTATGGAGGAAACCAGGAAAGAAAAAACCCCGGAGAAGCAAAAACCCCACAAAGACATGGAGAGAATATACAAACTCAACACGTCAAGTTGAAGTTCACAGAAATGTGCTGCTGTGGCCAATGCCAAGGCACCAAGCTTCTGTCCTCCCATAATACACACATGTTAATACTTTATTCACAATAATCACTCCAGAAGAAACTTACCATTGCAGCCTTTGGCAGCATTGGTAATCCTGGGATGATGTGGAAAACTGGGACAATAAATTTAATTTTGGGGTATAGGAATGTAAAGAAGACTTGAGACAGATATAATGTTGCAGAAAGAATAGAGTAACACAAGTGGCTATGCTCCATCGTCCACATGTTATATTATTCACTATTCAGTACATATTCAGTGTGCTGAACAATATATTAATGAGAAATAATAATGTATTTTTGTGCTTTTGTTTTTTCCCCACACACCCCCTGAAGTTGCTTATACTAAAACATTGCTGTCATTCTGTCTCAACAGTGCTGGAGGAACTTCAAGAAGGAAAAGGCTAATTATTCATCCTTTCTGACATCTGTACAAGGTTACTGTGACGGCTGGACTACTTGTTTTTAAACAAGGAAAATAAATTGGAATAGATGGAGAATAAGAAACAGGCATTATTGGTGTATTTCACATTTTTCAACAAATCACAAAATCTCTGTCTGCTCCTTGGCTGACTCGAATTGTTACCATGGTTACAAAATGATTTGCATAAATACATACTGTATATGACTTATCAGTCAGAGGATGCCGCACAGTTAAGCTTCAGGATTCATCATGACTGCTGCAGCCTGTTTTGTTGTCACAACAAAAAATGAGCAGTTCATGTGAAGGGGAGTCTTTAATGTCAACCAGTTGTGATCGAAAGCTTTTCAAACAAGCACATATAAGGCATATCTCTTTTCACCCAATGATATATATGTTTTTTTTTTATCATACTTGTTGTTAGCCATTGCATGTTCAAAAAACAAAGGAGAAAAAAAACAAGTCATTTCATGTTAAAATCCTATTTTTCTGTGTTCTGACCTCAAGCAGTTAAACATCCTTAAACTGCTGCAGTGATACAAGGTTGTTCTCCAAGATGTAGACCATGTAGATGGACATCATAACTACACTGTTGCTACATAACAAAGCAGTAAATACACTGAGGTACAACTACACCATGCAAGGTTAGCACCAAGTAAGAAATTATGCAAAACCAATACATTTGCCATGACTCTATCTGCCTGTCTATCTCTCTGTCTATCTGTCTACAGTATCTATCTATCTAACTATCTACCTTGTTCAATGAAAAAAACTAAACCAGATGCTGAAATTTTCCTCTGCAGGGTGATATTCAAAGGAACCTTTTTCATTCACCATGTTGAAAGCTCTTCCTGCTGATGGCTCCATATGGTAATGTTTCCATGCTGTTTCTGCCCCAGGGCCATGGTTGCTACATATTAGGGTATTCTGTTATTTTAGATCTTGAAAGAATGTCATGATCATAGAATTAGCTGACTTGGAGAAATGGAGTCTTCAAATGAGCCAAACCTTAAAGAACATCATACACGGCATTAAACCAGTTCAGCAGTTTAACTGGTATTCCACAGAGATAACGGTGAAATGAAGATACATATAGAATGCATGCCATCTCTTTCTGCTCCCCCCTTCTCCAGTGTTACTCCTCTCTGGCTTATCTTCATCTTTGGCTGGATGGCTCAGGCTCTAAATCAGTGTCAGACAATGATGAGTTCTGCACAATATTGTGTGATTTCCTCTTATCTACTTCTTATCTAATCCTTAGCTTCTGGGGTCTTGCCTGACAAGGTGTTAAAAATTTGGCGACAATGGGGTTAATTAACTGTGATTTCAGCACTTATTGCTCACTTAGAAGACTTAAATAACACAGTATGAGAGTGGTTCACTGCATTTCTGCTTCCCTGAATAGATGGCATTCAGTCTCAATATGAATTGATATTAGAAACTGCATGTGTGCCTTATTGGTTGCTTTGGGAAACGGGTGAGCATGATATTGGTGTCACAGTTTTTCACTAAAACATCTGTTGCTAGAACAGTTCAAACATCAATAGAGATCTTTTCAACTACAGTATATTATGATGCATTTTCAGGTACTATTACAGCATCATCAGCTCTAAAACCTTGTTGTTAACACAATCATTTGTTCTGCACCTGGGAAGTAGATACAGTGCCAGTGCACCATCCTTTCTGGCTTTCCTGTGAACGAACACTTCTGGGTATGTAACAGGGTATGGAAATAAAGCGCTGCTGTCACAGATATAACAGGTCTGTGTTGCATCGGTCAAGTGTTTTTACACACCAGAGGGCTATTTCACAAACCTTTGTAGTGGATTAAGTCAGGATTTTCCAGGCCCTGCTTGAATTTAGCCGTGACTCATTTTCATGAGAGCAGAATGAGGAGCCTGATCATGTTCGGTGCCATGGTGATGCATTATGTCCAGTTTGAGTGCCTTAGACAAGGTTAGTATCAAACACGCCTTAATCTCTGATCTCTATAATATTAATCTATTCAATCAATCAATAAGCAGTCCACAAACTGAATGTGCTTAAAATGTTTTAAATGTTTATGGGTATGTGTTTGCTCTCACCATTAAACTGCACTGAAAACAACATGCTTTTGTGTTGAGGAGGAGAAGCTTAAATCTCATTCTCAAGTGTCCACAACAGATATATTAGGTATTGCAAACTACATTAAATCTGAGTTTTTACTTTTTCCCTCAATTGCTTGATTTTTGTTCTTATTTTAAGTGCATGGTGACATTGTTTTGTAAGGCTATTATAACAGATGTAAATACTAATGTGTCATCACACTGACCTGCTCTCAAATATAGAGTACTATAGAGTATAGCAAATCAGTGTGTAATCTGTCTTTTGACCACTTTGTGGGTAGAGTGTTGGTGAAAAGTAAAATCAAATTCTCCATTGGTCAGTGACCAATGTCACCAAGTAATATATACATTTCTGTACTGTAATTTTACTATAACTTAACTGCCCACGACTGAAGTCTATAGGAGCACAACTATGGAAAGATTGTAACAGTTGGATAAAAACAAAGATGCCCTCCTCCTATATGAATAATCAAGTCAGTTAGCTTAACACAGTAACCACCTGCTTCCTCCTTTTACTCAGCTCAAATTTTACAGCTACGGTAATAGAATTAAAAATAAATAAATATATAAATAAAAAAAACATCACCAGCCTACTGTAGAGGGCGTTGCATGGTGCAGCCTTCACATGGTGTGGTACCTGTGAAGCCAGAAGGTGTATACCCATGTGAAGGGTTTTATTTACTGTACAGTGTCAGATTAGAGCTTTACTGGAACTCAGTAAGTGAAGATGTGAAGCTAAAACTGTTGCTTGGATCATCCTGTTGGAAAAATTCTCTGCTGAAAGCAGTCGTGTCTTTTTCGGCTCTGCCTAAATGTAATGAATATTTAATAACATCGCTGGGGTGCCTGAATACGCCTTTACAACCTATTGCACCTTTCAGTTCCAGCAGCTGGCATCACAATAAAATAGATTGAAGTAATTAGCCTGTCATTAGAAAATGATTTTATCCATACACATAGATGCTTTTTTTTCTCTCTCTCCCCCACTATGTCACATCTTTTTCTCCCTGTGAATGAGGAATTGCTTCTGATGTGTAAATAATTTGTTCACTTGCTGTATTTTTTTAAATTATTGTCAAAGCTTGTTCTCATTTTAAATGGATAATGCTGTTTTAATTTGTCAATTCTAATAACTGTAAGAAATAACCTGTTCTGTCACCCTACTCTTTGCAACAAGATGGTGAGGAAAACATTTTTTGTTTTTGCCCACATGATGTACTAACTCCATCAAACTTCCAGCCTTTCTCTACAAGAACAGAAAAATATCAAATTGCAGTTGTCACAGTATTAGCACATTTAGTGGATTATTATTTGCTGTAGGAAAAGTAAAAGTAAACCTTACTTTTTTTTTAATAATCCTAGAATGAGCAAGCAGTTAAAAACCTGCCCTCTGCTTAGCTTGTATTTCAAGTGTCCCAATTAGACAAGCAGAGACACCTCCTTAAAATAAACACATTATTAGTTCATGACAACCTACCACCATAAAAAAAGGCTTTTCAAAGAGATACCACCCATCCAGTCCCAGCAAGTATGTTCTCACTGGTAAATCCTCATTATTTATTCATCAAGAGATCCCTTGAGTCTTGTTCTCAGTATGTTGCATTAAGGCATGTGGTGTATCAATCATCATTAATATGGATGGTGAAGCTTACACTCAATTTCTTTCATATCAAGCAAACTCTGAGATGTAACATGACAAGCGTAAAGCGAGGAATTTGTCTCCAATGTAGAGGTAATTTTACCACTTCAAGAAAATAGTCTCCATTATCCTGGTCATTCATTTTCAACATAAAACTGCAAAATTGCCCAGTTGCTCAGGCAAATTGAGTGTCTCCTCCAGTTTGCAGCCACAAAAAATGTCATCACACAGCTGACTGTCCAGGCTGTGAAAATTAACATATGTGTAATGTGCCTCTGCTGAATGGCAAAAGGTTAACTCTGCAATGACATTGTAAGTCATGTCAGCTGTCTTTCACTAACCCATAAACATACACGTATTGTATTCCATTGTAGTGTTATGATCAATAATGTTAAATACAGACATTAAATTGATGTATTTCATTTCCTATCAAATTAAATCATTTTATGGCCTCACAGAAACAATTAATCATTAGTTTATCGGTTTGCTGTTTTGTTGTAGCAAAATGCATTGTTTTTAAACAATTTTGTAATTCAACTTTGAATGTCCTTATTTCAGGGTACATGCTGCACTCCTGGAGTTAATTTCAATACCTTCTTAAGAATTTTGAAGACTTTACATCTTCACTGTAGTTTGAGTGCATCCATACAACTGAACTCTGAACTGATCAGCTGGGAAGGAACAAAGTTTACCGGAATAAATCAACGCAAAGGCAAAGTTTATTAAACATTACTCTGAGCACAACATGTGACACTCTGACCCTCAACTATTAACCACCAAGGATGATTTGGTAAAACAAGTGAATAATATCAGTGCTGTGCAAAGACACTCAACGTCAAAAAGGGGCAAATAAAACATGATTTTAAAACATTGTGGTTCCAAGAATCTGGCAATTACATTATTAAAGCTCAATGTAATTATGTATTGTTAGATAGACTTTTCTTATACATTTTGATTCTTATTTTGAAAAAAAAATGCAGCATAAAAGACTCGGTTCACTTGCACTTGCAGAGTGCACTTCTACATGTTACTACTGGACAAACTCTAAACTGTTTTTGATAGCGTACAGTACTCTACCATAAGTCTGCATGGAATCACATACAATTGAGAAAATAAATAATCAGCACTGAATGCAATGGATATATCCCCGAACGCCCTGAGGCCTGAGGCATGATTGAACAATCTGTGTTGCTCCGTGTTGGCCTAATAGCTATGGAGATATAAGCACAAATGTAATATTTCAACCATAGTGCTGCCCCTTGTGGCCAAACGAACAATCCAAAATGCGTGAAAATCGAATCAGTTCTTCCTCTATGAGTGATGAATCTGTCTGCCAAATGTCAAAATGTAACTCCAAATGTTGTTCGAGTTATCGCGTTAAAACGAAAAACATGCGTTGGCGGACGTAGCGGTGCCGGCCGGGCCAAAACCATAATATCCCCGACATTTGTGTTTGGGGAAATAATAAAAATCCCAAAAATACAAAATAGAATATAATCATTAATAATGATTACATTCTGATCACATAAACCTTGTAGCTGACCTCACAAAGATCCTGCTCATACCACTGAAAATACACAGCCTGCACACACACAAACACACACCCACACACTCCAGACCAACCTCCGACTTTTCATTCAGGCTGAGCTCTGTAACAAAAGCTGGCATTCCTCCTATGAGAAAAAAAAAGTGTCACTCTTGCCTCCAGCAGTTCACCTGCTGCTTGAATGCAGGTCTTTGCGTGGAAAGCTAATAGCATTGACTCCCATGAAGAACGTGATGCTTTTCCTTGCTGTCTATAAACCTACATATCAACAACTAGTGTTGCTTTACACAAAATCTGTGGGAGAGAAGAACATTACATTCAACATGTACGTCTTCCCATTGAAGATGTATCTTTTTCTCCAATCTTCAATCAGAAATGGGATAATATACATACTCAGCATTTCAATGATGTTTGAGCATGAGTGTGCACTGATTACTTGTGTAATTCACATTAAATATCAATATCATGACCTGTAGAGAGATGATATGTACATTTTAATGCCATATATTCAGACCCTAGCCACCTGTTACAGCTCATTACAAACTTTATCTGTCAGCAATTTGTGATCACCATATATTGCGCAACATATTTATTCCCTTCTTTTTTTTTATCTCTGTGGTACATTAGAGTACACTGCAGAGGTTAATCCACAATTCATGTTTGAGGCAACTTTGGGTCTTATCTGCTAACTTCAGCCCTCACTCCTAATTGTGATATAATTGTAGTTGACACAATAACTCTACGTACATGATTGTTTTTCTTTTTTTTTACACAATCTACACAAAAGGACAAAGAAAAGCCCAAATCTTGCATTTTGTCTCCTTCTAAAACAAACAGAAAATAATTATACATCTAAATACTCTGTAACATAACTCAGAGCTCATTTCAGCTGTTACTAATGGAATTTTTTGTAAGCTGCGAGTAGAGTTATTAAGTCACGTAAACACTTCCCATGGTGCTGTCTTAAAGAAAAAGAAGGAAACCATCCATTGTTATCTCAAAGTTATATAGTGAATAATTTGGCATGGTAATCTAAAATCTGATAAAACACATGAAGTCAACAGCAACACCTCCAGCACACACATTATCACTCATTTGTGACATTTGACACAGGTGAATGAGAGTAACACAACCTCTGGAGCAACTGGAGAGTTAACTTGATATTTATCATCCATTCATACTTTATTATGAATTAGTTTTGTTTGCTTCATCCTGATAGCAATTTACTCGTTATCAGACCTGCTTTGTACAAAGCCAATAATGGGAGGTTGAGTTTAATTGTTGTGGCTGACATTCTCAGGTGAGATCAGATTTATTTCCAAGGTGAGTAGAATAGTATTTTGTTTTTGAATAGAATTAGAATAGAATAGAGTAGAATATGCCTTCAACTGTCCTACAATGGCAACATTTCAGATTTTTAATTTAGGGTCAGGCTGTCTCATATGATCTCCAGGGTATGGTGTGTGTTTCTTAACTGAATCATGATAGCATTTAATTTCTAGTTAGATAAAACTGATGCCTCTTTTTACCATCTTTTTCTTTTGTTGTTGTTGTTTTAAACTGTGTGTTTATCACACAGTTTATTTCAAAGAGATGTAACCCATCCAGTGTGGGTTCTACTGTGGGTTCCTACACTGAAAGAAAAGTTAGAAATTATAATATGTGGTTGTTGCCTTTGCTCTGCCCTGTGCAGCCCTGTGGTTAAAACAATAGGCAGATCATGCACTAATTGGTCAATATTAATGACACATTTTTGCATAACTGAAACACTCTCTTGGCTTCTCCAGTGTAATTTCATGCCTCTTTCCTTTCTGCAGTGTGCTCAAGAAAGCACACTTTAATAGTGAGGACCACTTCAGAGGTGTTTCTGCTTTATGATAAGAGAAATTGAACAACCACTGGCTATTACCTCTACAGTACAACAAGTAGAATAAATATCTTTCTGTGCTTCTGGTGCTGATGTCAAATTTTCCTTGACGGAAGAGATTTTGGTCGGACCCAAATACTGGTATTACCCTGATCCATCACAAGGGACAGAGATGTGACGAAGGATGATCAGAAATGCGGTGAGCAGTGTATGTGAAGGGAATGCAACATAGACACAGGGTGGGTAATTGATTGCAGACTGGGCTCAGCCATACCTCCCTGGACACCTCCAGCCACCACTGATGCTGCTGTGATCATTCCTCTGCTGACTGCCAGCTCTGAGATGCAGCAGATTTATAGCACACACACAAGCAGAGTGTAAACACCCCCCCGCTGTGAGAAATAGCAGACATAGTTGCACTGACAGTGAGGATGGAGCAAGGCAGCAGCCAATTCATTGAGGCTGTGCTTTTTAAAACTTTCATAGTCCTAATAATGAAAATGTATGAGTGCTGGGTGAATGGTTCTCAATCACTGTCTTTACCTACATCTGACACCTGAAGCTGGTGGCTCAGCAAAACATAATCAGTCCCAGAGGGGACAGAAACCACACAACAGCCAGACAGTGGTGATGAATCCGCATAGAGTGGGGTACAGGTTATTGCTTTTGTATTAAGAAAACACTGTTTTATCAGCCGTATCATCTTTTAAAGAAGTTTTTAAATTTCCATTTTGTTCCAGTATTTATTTGTGATGATTCAATATGCAATAAACACTGGCCCCAACTCTCTCTTTTTTGCAATTTCGGTGTCATTTTGATGAAAGAGCCACTTGTTTTGATTCATTTTTAATATTCTGCCACAGAGAGATGTTTACAAGCCTCTGTGCCATTTTGATGCAATGTCTTTGACTCACTTTTAAGTGTTACATTTTTTTTCCTCTCACTGTGATGGCCTCAGACTTTGGGTTTGAAAGAAGAAAAAGATATCTCTCACCCCTCTGATTGTGGAGCATTTTCAAAAACATTTCACTGGCAACGCAGGAAATAACAACCATTTTTCAGCCAAACATTATAGTGCATTACAAAAGAAAAATGCCATCAGTCTGCATCCTTCTTTAATATTTCTTACATACGTTTCTTACATAAGTTAACACTTTACTAATCAATTTCCTTTCAACAAAAAAAAAAAATATCACATGACAAATGTCCACCTATGACGCATGGACAGTTTGGGAGACTTTTCTTTTGACTGTCTCTCCGTTTTGCAGGTGTTGTGGTTTGCCTCCCTGGTTGCTGGTAAAGCATTCCCAGTGCTTGATTTGGGCGCTGTGAGCACTTCTGAGGAAAAACATAAAAGCTCTTTCTCTTTAGTGCTTGCTCGCTTTTCTTTTGCTAATTTCTCAAAAATGCTTAAACCACAGCCATTTCTGAATGGAGTTGATATGTGTACAAGTGAATGAAGGTATACACTGCTATCCTGGGTCATGCATATAAGGCTGGATGTGTAGATGCTCCATGGTCCATAGCTGCCTGTCTACAGTTACCACTTAGCTTGGGAAAACTTAACTAGGTTCCTTAGTTTTGTAATGAAGATAAAGTCATAAGATCATGTGTGTGAGGGTTAAGGCAGCTAATCAGCATACATGCCAACATGTGGTTGTGAAATAAGCATGAAACAACACCAGATCTGTGCACCAGACCAGATTGTCCAATAAATAAAAAGGGATTTTAAAATAGGGCGTATAAAATAGCATTTCAGTCATTTCTGATGAAACCAGTGCTAGATCCTCTCAACCTAACCATATAAGTGCACTACATACACACAGATTGATCATGTCTGATCTGATCATGTACACAATAAAGTGATGTAGCCTCAGTGATAAATAAGGCTTGAACCAAAGCCTTGTTGTTTCATTTCAACTACTACTATTGTCTGTGTCCATCAGTCAGGATCTATCAGGCTAGCTTCATAACTGTTAGCGATAAATAATGATAGATATAGAGACTCAGATACAGAGTCAGACACAGCTGTGTCGGCACCCACTCGCACAGTGGTCTGAAACAGTAGTACTCGTCTACATAAAGCATTATACTACATCATTATTCATCTCAGCCTTCACAGAGAATGCCAAATGTGTTACTAGATGATGCAAAATACTGAGAGGGAATGCAAATTAATTGAAAAAGAAGAATTCACACCATGAGATTTCAGGACTACGTGTAAAATAGGGAAGTTTAAAAAACTTAATTCAAGATTGTTTTTCTTTCTTCTTAACACTAACTTTGAAGGGTCATTTCTGTGGGTGGGATAACTTCAAGGTGTAGCTGGCAACACACAGACACACACACTGGTGTGTGTGAGTTATCCCTGTGTGTTCTGATCAATATTTTGTGATATGAAACATTTTCAGCTTGTATAGTTAAGATTTTGGATCAATTTGTATCACGTTCAATTTTTTTGTAGATAATGGGCCATGTACATATCAGTTGAAGGGAATGTATTCAGTGATTCAGTGAAATAAAGATCCACAGTATTGTGAAATCAGCTTTGTCTCTTTTTGACAAAGGAGCATGGTGTGACAAAGCACCTGTCTTTTTTGTGTTGACAAACCCACCACAGACCTCTGATGCCAGATAGCGTTTCAGTGTTAACATTACTCATCTGTCATACAGACAATGAAGGGCACTCGCATCACTGACTCTTAAAGTTAAAACCTATAAATGGATCTCACAAAAGCTGCACAGGGGGGCAGGTGATCACAGTTGAAGAAAGGAAAATGGCCTGTGATTTCAAAACCAACAACATCCATCAGACAAGGAACAAGGCAGTTAAACATGTAATCAATGCCTTTAATTTATCTAAACCAACCAATTGCATTTATATATAAATATATGTATATATTTGTAAGGACTGTTTTGTAAATAAATACATGGAAAAGTACTTGTTTTATAAGTGTTTTTAAATTTTAAGTATTTGACAGATGTTAATCTCATAATGTGGCAGCCTGGCAGCACATAGAAGTGGCACTGTCTAAATTTCCACATGGGAATTTTCTAGTTGATCCTGTACACATGAAGAAAGAACAGGTAGTCTGTTGAGTAAATGGGGCACTGGTTCCTTGTTTCTGTAGCTTTCTGTCTTTTTGAAATTAATTAATTCAATGTTTGGATGACAAGCTGATGATTGGTGGTTATTTTCTAACCAGTAAAACTTATTAACAGTTCTCTTGAATGTCCTGTATGCTGATCTGTATCAAAACTTTGCATGTTCACATTGTGTTGAAAACAATATACAACAATATGAGCATAATTTAATGCGAGCACTTATTAAAGAATGAAATTATGAATTTTAGAGCACACATTCATAATGTTGTTATGCCCTTCTGCCACTGTCTGCTCGGATCATTTTATTTTGGTTAAATTATTATTAAATTATTAAATGTCCTTCTTGATATGGGCCATGGACAGAACTTCATGCCCCCTCAAATAACATAAAATGTTCTCTGCAAAGGACAATTGGACATCAGGAGCAAAGGGGCAGGTGCTCGAGCACCCTCATCTCCCCTTCAGTTTGTATCTGTTGAGGACCCAGACAGCCTGTCGAAATTCTGCACATTCAGCTGAGGATGCAGAGCTTTGTCAGGCAGACAAAGAAGCAGACAATGCATGCATTTTCAATATGCATTGTGTTCTCAGAACCTGTTAACCATTGTATATCCAAAAATGGGCAGTAGAAATTGCAAAGCCAGTCTCCCATCCTCATTTACAGTATCATTATAGATTTCTTTACACAATTACAGCAGTAGAATATATAGTGTGCTTCTTACTTTTAAAGTTATCACTTATATACAATACATCTCTGAGTAGAGCATATAGTCTGAGTAGATTCTTCTTCCTGCAAAGCTGTGAACGGTTAAGGCAAACAATTTGCCGACTTCCTGGTAAGGAAATTGTTTGTCTCCTGGGGGGAGACAAACATTTAAATGCTTGACCACCACTTATGTAATCAGACAAGAAATGTTAACTTGATTGAATCCAAAGACAGCCCTGGGATGCTGTCTGACCTGCTCATTCACAATAGTGCATATAGTAATGATATTCAGTGGTCAGCTCTTTTTCCGCTCTCCAGTCTGTCAAATCTTCAGCCTGAGACACATGACAGTGTAACAGAGGACATACTGAATGGAGTCTTGAGTGTGCAACGCACTGTAAAGACTGTTCTCCATGTAGGCGAACATCTCCAGCTGTGGCTGCCACAGTGCTGTTTTTAACTGTTCTTGTTATTAACAAATGCCTTGAAGAGAACAAAATGATTTTTTTTTTCCTTCTACAATATGTTTGTACCTCAGTGTCTTGAACCAAAACTATTAAAAACACAGAAGGGCCCTCAGCATAAAGCTGACATCAAAGAAAGCTGCACCGACAAAGGCTGACTGATCAAACATTTTACATCAGCTCACGTCAGCCTCTGTTAAAAGTTGTATTCAGACGCAGCCCACAGAGTACAGTCGACAGCCTCCTGACTGCTGCCATACACACACGTTCTTGCCAGCATGAGATATACCAGGCAAAATCATAGCGTGTTTACAGTCTCAAGAACAATCTCATATATTACATACAAACAAAATAAACCTTTTCCTCATGTTGTTTGTGAATGCTGTTTCTGGCATCAAAAGAAGGTGTGACAAGGAAAAGCCTCATTTGTTTTATTTTTTATTTTTTACATTAAATGAAAAAGCTCTGTGATGGAACAAATGGTGGCAGCACATCTTCTCACTGCACAATGTTTTGATTTGCTTGATCAGAGAAGATCTCATTTGAAGAAGCAAGACAAGAAATGAAAATAGCATTAATGTTAAAGGTGATCTTCTGCAGTAATTAATTTATTTTTGTGCTCATTTTGATTACCATAATTTTTGTCTTACTTTCATGTTATTCTGTTATTCTGTTATCTGCAAACTGTGTGTGTAGCTGACACATTTTCATGGAATTATGAAATTATATTCTGCATGAGTTCTTCAAACTTAGTTGTCGTCCGCTGTAAAGCCTTAGGTCAGACTTTTCTTTAAGGTAATTAAAATCAGCGACACATCGATATGTGGACAGCTACACTGCCCCTGAGCTGCAGTCGCTCCTGAATCAGATCTCTGAATGTCACGAATACTAATGGTAAATATGAAATACAATAATAAGCTATGTGCTTTCATTATCGACATATACAGTAGTGGTGATGTTTGTGAAGTTGGTTACAGAACATGACAAGGGACAATTATTTTGCCCATCCATTTGCTGCCCTTGTAGAACTACTACTACTACAAACACAAGACTACAGTGCTAATGTGTTTGCCATAGTGACATTGAGGGAGGTAAGATTACATAAATGCTGCAATGTTTTCAATGATTCCCAGTGCCTTCAGGAGCAAAAGTTAAATCACTTCATGAAAGGTGCCATACGAGTGACTGCAGGGAGATTGCATGGATGTAACTGCATGAACTATATGTTGTAATGAGTGAAACATCAAAACATATCAGATAATATCAGATCAGAGCTTTTACGGAGTTGCATCATAATAATGTAAGATAAATCAAAGTGCTTAAGCTGATACAGGAAATAAAAGCATGCAGTATCAGCAGTAACAGAACGTTTAATCTATTTGCAATTTACGTAAGTCATGTAATTAACACCAGAACTATCCTTGGCCTATAATATCGTGACATAGTAGCACTATGAGTACACTGTGACTGTAGTATTTCTATCCTCTTGTTCATATATTCGATTTTGACAATGTATTCCAAAGGCTTTATGGGCAGGAAATATTTCCGTTTGAGTGGGGTGAAAATGTGATGGATAAGAGGTGCTATTTTCATATAATTAGCTGAAGTAAGTTGAAATGTCATTCGCATCCACAGGTAAAAATGAGGCTGTGAGCACATCTACTGACACTGTGACCATCATGGAGTACTACATTGTACCTTCTGATTCAATTTACAGCAACTATTAAGGGATTTACAATAGTCATCAGATGACCATGGTACATTTTTCTTACACTATATAAAGACTGTTTTTATTTTTCCTATCAAACAAGATTTGACTCCCGGGTACAGATTTCCATGTGCAGTTCATCAAATAACACTTAATGAGGTGAATATTAAATCCTGACTTGTCACTTGTGGTCAGAAAAATTAATCGAAGACCATAAAAATGTCTAATCATAGCTAATAGGGACATGAAAACAAGCTCATCTCTTGAACTGACACCCTTCTTGATAGCTTCACACATCATTGCAAGCTGTGAGCTGGCATAAGCAGCACATACACTACCAGGTGTGATTTCTGTTCACTCTTTGGCCCAGGTTTATGCTTTTCTGGCATCGGAAGTCCAGAGGTGAACATCTTAGGCTCTTCAGCTGTTTTTTTCTCTCATCTCAGGGGACACATGGGACTTAAAGCTGCAGCTGCTCCTGTTACTGTAGCAACCTTTGATACACTGGCCTTTTGTGGGATGAACCTCTCAAATCTCATATAGAGCTGAAGAACCAATGTCATCCAAAGCTCCAGATGTTGTCTAGATCAGAAAACTACATTTATATTTGGTTGAACAGCATCACAACAACACAGATTTGTTGCATCAAAAAGCCCCCCAAAACCTCTTCCTTTTCAACAATTCACTTCGCCTCTAGTATCCTCCAGCTTTGAAGATTTCTACAAGCAGCAGATCACAGAACTGTGCCAGTGAATAATACACATTATCAGTCCATTTCCTCTCATCTGAAATGTGGTGTAACTCATCCAAGTGGTTTACAGGTGATGGTAGCAAGGATTTATCCTACTGTGCTGTGCCTGTCAGCTGTGGGCAAGCCTCCATCTCCCTTCAGCTGTTAACATGCTGAATTTACCAGACAGCAGTTAACATTAGTTACGTGTCTTCATCCTGTGTGCATCACACTAAACCAAACTGACACTGAGTGAGAAAATGGATTCAAAGTTGTCAAACCCGACCACTGTTGACTGCATGTGTTCTTTCACAAAACAAACCACTAGAGGGCAATCACTGTGTAAGAGAACCACTCAGTAGTGAGAGCATGTGATCGTGAGACATAATGAGAGACTTCAGATCTGGTTGGCCTGTTTATCTATTTCTCTGTCTTTATATGAATTAATCACAGGACACAACAAGAGAGCATATAATTTTGATTTCATCTCGATGTAATTAACAGGAACTGAAACACATTTTTTGCGCATATGTGAATAAAATGTGTAACACTTTAAAGTATTGTCTCACTCAAAAGTAAGTTTTGCTATTGCACAGTTTATCGGTACAATTTGCCATTACTGACATTGAAACAAGACAAGCCAGTGTCTGAAATGAGTCCAGTGGTGCTGGATTGCTGCAGTGTCTTTGCAGTTTATTCAGAGTCAAAGGATTCTTCTTCCAGGGGCATAGATGGTGTATAGATGGACACTTACATTATCTCTACTGAAGGGGACTACATAAGCTTGTAATGCACCATGGTGTATAGGATATTTCATCTTAGGCATGTGCAGATCACACTGTGAGCAACATGTCTGGATAACCCATATTTGCATATTCAGAGTAAATCACATTTTTCTCTCATGGAGCATAGTCCATGCAATTTTATTTACATCTTAAAGAAATATTTCACGCTCTGAAGCCAGAAGATAAAACTACATTATACTCATGATGCAATGTGTGGAGGTAAAGTACTCCAAATGGGATGTGAGACATTGACCATGGAACCACATCCTTCATTTCTGACTCAGGACTTTTGTTACACATGATCCCAAGGTTGTGTTTACTTATGGCAGCCTTTGAATTTAGGACATTAAATACAGGTCAGAAAATACCAATAACTCCCTGCACGATACTAGCAGTTATAAAACAAATCATCCTCAAAAAGTCATGTAAAGTAGAGATAAGACAATAAAATAAATTGCCACCTCACAGCAAGAAAGACCTGAGTTTGACTCCAAGATAATTAATAATTTAGTAATATAAACAGTGGTACTTTTCCTCTGAGGTGGTGGAGTGTATTAAGAGAGTGATCACCACACTATAAATTGATTAAGTTACCACTGATATCATTATGTATTTACCAAACACTTTTTGGTACACATTTTGTTTATCACATAGTATGACAAATTTCTGATATTGGAGCAAATGGTATCTTCTATTTGGTATAGATAATAGTAGAGCAAATATATACAAAAAAGAAGAATATTTAGACAAATAAAATAGTTTATATGCTGTGCAAGAGAACAAAGCTGAGTAAAATCTCCCGTACATGACTATGACTCTTTAATGTCTGTAAATGTTAAGACTGCGATGGTGGAAGTGCTGAGTGGTCCACACTGGTGCAGAATAAGCAACAGCATCAAGACAGGCAATTTACAAAGGTCATGTGTGACGAATATTTGAGTGCCAGTTCAAAAAAAAGAAAAAACTGCAGGTGTTGCAAGATTGTTTCTGCTGTGAAATCACTGAGCCTGAAGGAGGAGATAGGGCTTCACACCAAACCAATGGTTTTGGCACTGGTTCATGAGGATGTATGCACCTCAGCCATGTGAACCACAAGTTCAGACGTACTGTCACCCAGGTGTCAATCTTCTTGCCTTCACACAATCTCAATATAAAACCATCAAATTTAGTCCAACTATGCTTGAAGGCCCCTTGTCAGCATAAGATACCGCAGAACATCTTACCATCCATGGTCCAACAGACTTTGTGTCTATCTCCACCTCATGTAGGGCAAAGACATCGAATACAACTTCACAGGGCACAAACACCACTCACTTTCTCACTCACACCCTAAGGGGCAATTTAGAGTCTCCAGCAGACCTAAACATGCATGCTTTTAGACAGTGTGAGGAATCCCTGGAGAATACCCACATGCACAGGAGGAGAACTAGCAGGCTTCACCCATGTATGGCTCGGGCTGGCAAGACCATTTTGCTGTTAGGCAACAACTGTTGTGACACCAAGCACCACAGAACAATTTCTGTGTTTCTATTTCTGCGATGTTTTGGTCTTAACTGAAAACATTTGTTGCTGTTTGTGAGAGTGAATGGTAATGGTAAGTGTGTGTGTGTCCCCTTTGATGGGATGGCGATCTGACAGTATGAGCTAGAAATAGGTCTCAGCTGCCTGGAACAGACAAGTCAGGGATTCTTTGGCACTGAGAACTTTTGCATCATGTTCAGTGTTGCAAAAGTCTGTGTTCAGGATGACTGAGATATATGCTCAAACACACCAGTTTTAATCAATGAATTACTTCATTAATCAAAGAGGACTGGATATTTTGAAGGCGGAGGTTGGTTATGACCAGTCGCGAATCGTTCATAGACTTCAGGAGCCACCACTGGTTATACCCTAACTGGTTACCCAATCTCCATCCGATGACAACAGTAAACTTGTGTCTTTTGTCCTGGCCTCTGGCAGTTTTGATAATGCTCTCGACAGCATGGACAGCAGTGATGGTCTGGGGCACCAGCAAATCCCTCTTATGATAGATAATGAATGGGTCGATGGACGGATGGATAGAGGGATGATATTTAGTTCTAAAGTTTGAAAAGTTCACAATTTCGAAACTTATCCGACTGAATTGACCGACCCTTCTTATTGGTCGCGGGCGATCACAAACTTTGGACTTGTTTCCGACCAGAAGCGCGGCACTAGTTCAACTTGCCGTGACATAATACTGCGCTGAACCTCTAGCCCTGAAAGAGTTAAAGGCCGTTCCCATGAACTGAGCGGCTGCCTGGCTGCAGGTTCGCTGGGCTAGTTGCGGACGCGGCGGCTGCGGTGGCGGTGGAGGCAGAGTAGCAGCAAAGCTCGGACTGAACTTCAGTACATTCAGCTGCTCCAGCAGCCTGCAGCAAGCTTTAAGCCAGGGGGAGGCATGTTGGAGGAGAGAGGGAGGATCTGTGGATCTGACAGCGCTCAGCTCCACTACTACTGAGCGTGTGTGTGTGTGTGTGTGTATGTGTGTGTGTGTATGTATAAGGGAGAGGGAGAGAGAGAGCAAGAGCGCGCGCGAGTGATAGGGATAGAGAGAGGGGAGAAGGAGCCGCTCATCTGGTTAGTGAGTGTTTGTGGATATCGCCCTCATGGACGGGCAGCGGGGCTTCTACGAGATGGAGAACCCGGCGGAAAACCCCAGCAAGGCGGCGGAGTATCTCCAGGAGCTGAACAAGATCATCGAGACTCAGCAGGGGCTGCTGGAGAAGCAGAGGGTCCGGATCGATGAGCTGGAGCTCCAGGTGACGGACCTTTGTAAAGAAAACGCCTGCCTGAAGGAGCAGCACCAGCGGCACCTGGCCACCTGCAGACTCCAGCAGGGCAACCCCACCTCCGCCCTGGGGCCCATCAAGGAGAACGTCCTGCAAGAAAAGTAAGTTCACGTGCGAATTGGCGCCTCATGTTTTTATGTCATTATTAATATGATTATTATTATTATCATCACTGTGCAGCTGTCAAAGTTCATATTCCTCCCTCTGTGCAAGCTAGAGCATTGCCAGCCTCCATCAGGTGGAGGCGCACAGCCAAACCAGACGCACGCTTCTTCCACTTCACGGATCAAAGCCTGTGATGGTCCGTGTCATGTCCACATTTGTCGGGGATTACTCAGAGCCGCTGCTGCCGCTGCTGCTCTACTGTACGGATTGTGGATGTAACGTGTAGGCGTATGGTGGTGTCGGTGTTGCCCCTTGAATGTTTGAGTCCAAAGGGGGGAGCGCAAAGTGTGTCAGAGCTTCGCACCCGAAGTCAGGACCAGTGGGTGGGACTTTGTTTTTTTTTTTATTGTGACAGGATGAGAGGAGGAAATCAGCTGTTTGCTGTCAGAAAATTTAATGAAACATAAAACAACAACAACTGCTCGATGGTTGCATTTCATTTCGACCAGGCTGTAACGTGAAATGTCAACAAGGTTCACTTCACAGGATTCGTTTTCCTCGGTATCTCCAAAAGGCTCTTAATTTGAAACGACGTGGCCGCCTTGGAGAGCTGCCCGGTGCTACTATCAGCTGATTCAGAGAGGTTCCATCCAGGCTGCCAAAACATGTCAGGTTAATTGGTAAATAAATGGAGGCATGAATGCAGGGTTGTGGTGATTCACTAGGAAAATGCAGATGTTTCTTCACTGCGTCTGCTAGTGTATTTAGTGTTTTATCCTTACCTTATGCACAGTGCTGAAAAGCAGCTATACACATTCACCACTTGCCACTGTATTTTATTGATTCCCGCTTTATGAGCACATGATTTTTCCCTTCTTTTGTAGGCTTTTCACACATCAGTAGTCGTCATGCCATGTTGGGCTGGGCAGGGATAAATCCACAGTGGGTAGATGCAGCTCTATAAATCATTTAATGCACAGTCTCTGATCTCAGCCTCGTGTATGAGTGCACTTCCGTGCCTATCTGTTATTGCCGATGTCATCACAAACTCTTCATGTGGTTCAGGAGGTGGAACAGTCGCCAACTTTTCTCTGGTTCTCTGTGTTGAAGCAAACATGGGCGCAACGCTGAAACCCAAATTGGTCCCAGTGCTGTGCTACTGGTGTGTTTTGCAGGCTGAGATGAGCAGATGGCACCTTTACAGTGGCGTGTGTGTGTGTGTATGTGCGTCTTGTTGTAAGGTGCTTGGCACTAAGTTTGTGCGCAGAAGTCAGAGACACCTTGTCACAGATCCACTGATGAAATGTGTTAGGGGGAGAGTTGTTAAAGTACGAGCTCACTGGACTGAAGCCGGATGTCTGAACTGTGAGAATGTAGTTCAATGTCAGGTTGCTGTGGTAACATACAACATGACGTGCTCTGACACAAAAGGGCCATTTTTATTCTGTCCATTCAAACAATGAAGACTTTTAAAAGGTGAAGACCAGTGGCAACAGGGTCCAGAACCCTGTTTGGTCACAATGAACTATGCATTTTTGTCATTCTCTATCTATTCCCATTTCCATTTAAAACTTCTAAGCAAATTGCTCATTGTGATTTTAAAAGCATTCATTTCACATCGGTATTATCATTATTATCATTTTAATGATCAAATTAAAGTCATGTGTAATTGATTTTTTGACCAATTTTGTGTTTATGCTGTAGATAGTCTGGCATTTAACCTCCACACACTGACAGGTGTTAGAAAGAGCAGCCAAATTTAAAGCAGCAGAGCCAGATTTATCCATGATGTGCAGCAGATCTCTGAAATGCTCGATCCATCATATCCTACGTACTTGTGTATTTCCACTGCATGTTAATTAAACAGTTTGCCCCTGGTAAACTGGCAGATCTTTCAAACTGATGGCATCACTAAAGAAATCGACGTGATCTTTTGTTGATCCGAGAAGAAAGTACACTGGAGTCCAGGATATCTTTTTACGAACATATTTATACTGATGCTTCCTGTAATTCTGTTGCTCCTCCAGGGTTGCTCTCATATACGAAGCCACATACTGTAGGCTTCAAAGTACAGCTCAGTACAATTCTATAATGTTTCACCACTGCTTTATGTTTCGACTGCAGTATTCACAGAAACTTTCCTCTGGCAATAGCAATATTAACAGAATACCTCATGCTTTCTTTTCTCTGACAGACACAGGCCTCTACGTAGAGCTACTGTCTAAAGGAAATGCAGTGTCTCACTGCTGACATTTTCTGTAATCTTAAAATGATCTCAAGGCCCAGTCTGACCCTTGTGTCAATGTGACACCTGACATTATGAAAAGCTAATTTTCATGTGTAAAACCGGCAGTCTGCACATTTGGAAGTGTGTTCTTTATTTGATATAACTATGTAATTCCGCTCTTGCCATTAAAGCATCAAAAATCCCATTTGCAACTTTGCCGGCAGTGATGGTGCCATGATGATTGTTCCCTTTGCTCCATCCATCCTCCTTCTTTGACTGCTTTTGTGATTATGAAATTGCAGCACACTGGGCAGTATGATGAAGTCTGCCACTTTGCCAGCGCCAGATCTGCTTTTGCTAAAAACACACGACCCTCACCAAATGATTTTTTTTTGCAGTGCAGCTGCAACCTGCTTCTGTTTGTTTGTGCTGAGTGCAACACTGTAAAACCTTTCTAACCTCTGACATCATTATCATATTTGCTCACTCATCGCTTGCGTAGGTGCTATAAATAGTCATCAGTGTGGTGCAGGCGATGGGAGTCATCCTTCCGGATTTTCCATCCCAGTGTGATCTTTTACCACCTGCATGGCAAAACACATAGAATAGTTTTTGAATTTTCATTGTGTTGCTCAAAATATATGTCATTTATTAGTTCTTTTATGAAAAGGAAGGTCTTTACTTGCAGAAACACACGAAGAGCTGAGAGGGAGTCCTGTCCCTCATGCTCTGTCAACAGTTGGGCCACGTCAGCTGTTCTTTCAGCGTTGACCGCAGTCAGTCAACACACAGTCCTGGCCTTGACCAGAGGACCAGTAGGGGAGCTCTGTTCCTCCCAGGCTGTCTGACACATACATGGAAACACACACACACACACTTGGTGTAATGCTGGTTTAGCCCTGTATAGCAGGGCAGGTCGCCTTGTGGCCCCAGGTCATCAGCAGAGTGAGGGACAGGGAGGACTGCTCTGAGATTCAAGCACATTTCCATGTGAACGTGTTCCTGTTTTGAGAAGGAGCATGTTGTTCCCACCACAATCTGCTTTATGAGCAAATCCACTGTGGTAGGGCTGCCATTCTGTGTTTACTCTGGGCTTTATTTGGCTGTTAAACTTCACGACTCACACAAACTCACATGACTCTTATCAAGGTCAGGCTGTATGTGCTGCCTGTAACAGAGAAGTGAGGAACGTTGTTCAGGATGGCTGAGGTGAATGCTTAAAAACATGCCAGCCTGATTTTTTTTTTAAAGAGGACTGGAAATTTGGCTGTAGCACTTGCATATTATACCTTGGCAGCATAAAATCCCCTGGATTACAACAGTGAACCTGTGTGTTTTCAGGCCCCTGGTGGTCTGGATAATGCTCCCATATAAATAGGCAGCAGCTTTGTAGATGGGGAAGGTAATGTGCTTGCTTGTTGACATCTCCTTAACTGACTGGTTTGCAAAATCTGAGTCAAACTGTCACTCATCATTTGTCATCCAGATCCCTTTGAGCAATACGCTGCAGTATGATACTCTATATTTGCCAGGTTGTCAACACATCAGATGAAAAGAACAAAACCAACAATGAACTGAGTCCTCCAACAGGTGTGTGATTGTGTGTGGGGCATTGTTGCTTGTTTTTTTTTTGTTCAAGCACATTTCATAGTAATCTAGCCAACCTTACATACAAGAAAAATCCCCATGATAGTCAAAGGTAATTGGAAACGAAATTGAGGACTAATGGAAAGAATATCAATCAATTTGTCCATTGTGAGCAGCATTTCCAGTTTACACACTGACTTGCAGCAACTGTAAATAAATATATTTGCCCTCAGACATATCTCTAGTTTATGTTACCATAAAAGAAGAAACCCTGTCTCCTCCTTGATTCAATTTTCTTTTGAAAAAAGAAAACATTGAAAATCTGTAACAAAAATGAGATGCTTAACATTTAAAAAAAAAGGGGGAAAAGCAGAAAAAGACTGCTTGCTGGTCAACGGCAGAAAGGAAAGTGACTCAGGAGTCAGAAAAGTGAACACTGCCATGGGACATATGAAAATTGGTTCAGAATATTACAAAGTTTTGACTTTATGAGTAAGCACATATGCCACAGTGGCTGTGGGCAAGCTGTGAAATATATGGTGTTTGTGATGCATTTAAAGCCAAAGCCAAAACACATTTTGTTCAGAGAACGCTGTAGAACCGGAGCCCGAGGGTGGTCTTGACAGGGTGCTATTTGAATACAGAAGATGCGAATAATAAATAAACATTCAAAAAGAAAATACATTTTAGAATGAAATATTTATGGTTCGTATCAGAGGTAAAAGAGACGCTGCATTATATGATCTGTCAATATTTATTCTCAGTGCGTGACACCCTGTGTTCTGCATGTTGTCTCTTGTTACTGAATATCTTGCGCAGTTAAAACTTATTAAAACTGCACATTAGAAAGTGACGAATCTGTTGATTTTTAACAATCTAGACAGCAGATGCTAATGAGATATTGATGTATTGTCAAATGCTTAGAGAAGATCTGGATTCCTATCAAATTAACACAAACAACAGTACAAACTCTGTAGTCGCAGTCAACAAAAGTTGAACAAAACAGATTAGGTGTAATCTTCTTTCACAATATTACTGTTTTTTTCTCAAACATGTTAAACCTTCCTTGTGCCATTGCTTTGAATTTGCCCCCTGGGATGAAATCACGATGCCAGATTGAAAAGTTAATTAATCTCCAAATTAGCTGCAACACAACTTTGCAACTCATAATGACTTCACTGTAAGTTTAAATGTCAATCTGATATGATTTCCAATTATAGACGTACTTTCTACCATAGCAACAACAGCCAAACTGCATCTTTCCGTGCCTCCTTGGGGTCTTTCTTTTTCTCAAACTTTTTTTGTGATAATATAAAGGTGAGAGTCTGGTTGGAGTCATACATTAATTCAGGGAGCAAAACAGCTGTAACATTTGAAAAACATTAATGAGAATCTGGCCTATACATACATTAATGAGGATTCATGAGCTCACCGTTTCAAATTCTTTCACTGAACAGGATCCAGGATCCATATCAATATTTAAATAAGTTTTGACTTTTCTCCGAGAAATATTATATCTGATCCAACGGAGAGCGAGCCACTGGCTCTTTGCTGACTCATGCTTATTGATAATCTTGTGGCAGAGTGAGAGCAGATTGTTTACCAGAGCAGAACGGGACAAATTAGATTTTTTTCTTCTTCTTGAAGAATTGCATGGAAATGGTTGAACTGTGAGGCATGACTGTATGAATATCCTGAGTCATCTCCATGAGCGGACGCAGTTTTCTTTTCAGTCAGCATTTCTCATCACATGAACATTGCAAATCATTAAGGCGCGATAGATGTGCAGAGTGCTCTGTGTAGCTGGCTTCACGTTTGTTTTGATCAGTGTTGCATTTGTTGTTACATTATTAAAGCAGTATTTCACATGAAGTGACTTGACTGACGCTGTGCTATAGATAACTGATGTCAGCTGCTATTTGGTTTACACTTCTCGAGCCAGTAGTGTGTCAAGATTCTTCTTCAGGATTATTAGTTTTCTTAAAAATAGAGTTCACATGCTTTAAGTAAGAAAGGATTTGTTAGATATTGAAATGATTGTTGATGTGTCTTGCATCAAAGGAGCTTTTAATTTTGTGCAGATGTGGGAGGCATAACATAAAAAGTAAGGTTTACAGATTTACATATATTTATTTGCATGGTAAATTTACAGAAAAATATGATTATTAAACAGTTATTCTTACTTTAAATTGCTCTGAGCCGCTACTGTCAGTTCTGTGCAAATATTGTTAAGAAGGCAGAACAAGTTGATTTACTGAACAACCAACACACTTTTTTTGCAGTCCCAACAAGTCCAACAGAGTGACTCATCAAGTTCCCTTCAAGAGTCATATTCTCTCTTTACCCTTTCTTTACTTTGATTGATTTGATGTGTACGCATCTAGGAGGATGCAGATGTCAGATACAGTGATCCAGTGTTGATGTGAGTTTAAGAATAGGATGAGACAAATAGGATGAGACAAATATCAAATGTAATACTGTATACTTGGCCAAGTTATCCCTAAAGAGATGATTAGCAAGAAAAAAATACGTAAATGTTATTTCCTGGTTATAAAAAAATGGGCGTGGGTTTACTACAGTAACTAATCACACAAAACACTTGGATGAGTAGCATAGCTGTTCCCTGTGGCCACAAGCCTCAAACTGATACAAACAGACAAGCTCGCTGCCAGCTGCAACTGTGCTTAACACCCACAGCATGTTTGCAGACAACACTGTCACAGGACCATTAGGAGATCCTGGCACCAACAAGACATGTCAGACACACAGACCGATGTTATTCATACATTAGTGTCTCTCAGTTAAGTTCAGTGTCAAAAAAGTTTTACTCAAAAGTCATTTCATTTTTCCCCCACAATTATTTGTCAGGCATCACTGCTTACTTAGTGACCTCTTGTTATGCAAGTGCAACCAGCTGATACACAATCTTTGGTTTTCTGTCTATAAATTATAGTCAATGGTATAATCTGTAATCAATTAGATTATTTGAAATTGCAATTTTCCCCAAAATGCACCATAATCTTATTAAATCTCTTTTAACCATCAAAATACATTGACAATGTGCTGGAAAAAGTTCCAAAGACAATAGACTGGAAATAAGTCAGGACACACTAACATTAATTTGTAAAATTTGACTTTCAAGTGGGCATGTTCAGCTTGGCGATGCAACTTCTGGACATTTTCAGATTCCAGTGTCTGGCCGGCAGAGCACTGCATCTCGGTTACTGCATACTGTTGGTATTCACCTAAATGGATAACATTGAACTACATTGTCCCTTTGAGAGGACATTTTACCCAAGGGTTTTATCTGGTCTCTAAGTGGAGGCCATCTGTCATTCACCTGAGGCCAGTTGACATCTTTCAGACCAGCTTGACTGCTGCTCATCCATTTCCTTCTAGTGGACCTACCAGCTGTTTGTGGAGCAGCCTCCAACTGCAGTTTTGTCTCTCACACCTTGTCAATAGTGAAACCGTGGGCCAGTGGCTATGTAGGTTATGCTAAGGTTTATCTGTTGTGCTAGTGGGAGGACTGAAAGCTGAATCTACCAGCAGGAGTTCATTCTCTTCTGGATCATGTTGTCATTAACACAATGACTGCTGCAGGGGATGTTTTGCGGAGAACATGATATACAGCAGTTATGATAAACACAACAAATGCGTCACATCTGCAGGATGATTAATGCATGTTGAGGCTTTAACACCCACAGGGCTTTTCCCTCTCTGCGCCTCTTTCAGAATCTTGAACTTTGGCTAAATTGAGTCAGAGCAGCTATTATCCTTGCACAGAGACAATTTTCCGTATGAAGACAAAGTTTTATCATCACTGCCTATTGACGTGTTTTCTCACAGGCCTGCCACACCTGGCTTTTCATACAGAGGGATTCACATCTTATTCTATCATCATATCTATCATATTTTACAAAGATCTTATTCATTATAGCACCAACTGAGGAGGTATAGCTGAGGAACAAATATATTAGGATTTAGTTGTTCTCAGGATTTAGTTGTTCTTGCGCAAGTTTAAGCAAAGTTTGCGCAAAAAGGATGTTTGTAGTGTTTTCTGTTGATCACCTTTTTTCTGTGACCATGGTGAAAGAACCTAATCATTCAGTCCGACTCTGTAAAACTTGTGATCTTGTACATTGCTCATTATTTATCCAAAGGTCGGGTGTCAGTCTAAATGAGCTCTGTGAACTGTACTGAACTGAACACCTGCATGTTGACAGGCATCATCTTGACAGTGAGAATCAGTACGTGTTTGAGGTTTAGTCCAATGACCCCTTATAGATAGTTTCTGTTTTGTAAAATTCCCCACAATATTTCGAAATTTCATTGTTAATGGCTTGTCTTATTGTGAATCATCTATCCATTAGCCTGTTCATGAGTGATAAATGGCATATTAAGCTGTCTCTTACTGACATTTGAAATGGCCACGTTATATTGTCAATTTGAGCTTTTTTTCTGATAAAGACTAATTTGTGTCTCAGCTGTGGAAAAAAAGAGAGGTTTAAGAGTGTCATATCATTGTTGAGGTGGTCCATAACTTCAGCAATCTTCATGAATCCCAACAGCCCAGGAAAGCTGTTATCTTGTGAAGCCACATGGTGGGATTTGAAGAAGGAGAAAAAAAATACTACAAATATTCTCATGCCTTTTTCTTTTCAAAGTAAATTTTTTCCTCTATGGCCGTGCTATATATTCCTTTCTAAGCAACCCTGTGCCTGGTAATAAAAAAAAAAAGAAAGAAAGCTTTGCAAATGTTGTTCATAGCTAAAATGTTTCAAATATTGGTAGCCATATCTATATAGTTGGTGCTTAAGGCTAAAACCATCTAGGAGTCAATATGGATGTATTGACAGGAGGAGAGATGAGTCCCATTTCATTTCACCTCAGCTACACAGTGAGAGGTGAGAGGCTACAGCACTTTAGAAAAATGAGACTGAAATGATATCCCCACACACATGTATGTACACATATTGATCATTGATTTTACCTTTACTGTTACATGCTACATTACTTGTCTGCTTTTTACTCGGTCATGTGTCTATTTGACATATATGTTTGTACCTAAGCCCTCTCCTATGTTTTCTTTTTCACTTCTTTCTGCTCACAAAGCAAATTATGACCACAGGTGTCTCTGCTTCTTTGTGGGAGAGGATGGCATGCCTCATGTCTCGCTGTTATCCACTGGAATTCCCTTGCTGTTGCTCGAGTTAGTCCAGATCTGCCTCGGTGGGCTTTTCACTACAGTAGCCCCCGCATGAGAGCAGGCCCTTGTCAAGTTGACCATGAAGGAATATTTTCCTTGGCCACCGCTCAGGCCTGCATCATTTTTTTCTCTGTGTAGGGCCTTGATTTGTCCCATCAGATCCAGCATTAACCAAAGCAATGTCTGTGATTTTTTTAAGCTTTTGTTAAGTATGAAATTGACTATGGCTGATTAACTGTGAATGGTGAATTCAATTGTGGGCACAGATATAGAATACACATTTGGAGCAACAGACAATCTTGACAAGAAAAAGCCGATAGTCACACAGTGGCTATGTGCCTGTGTAAAGCCAGAATACTGACAAGCTCCAGTAATGATGTTTATGTTTAGTAGAGGACATTTATTAGCATGGGTATCTATTTCTGCAGATTTGAAGTTTACCCCAAGGAAAACGTTAGGGGAAATGTGAGGAGATCACTAATCCAAGTTATTACAATCCATCCTGAGCAGACTTAAATGTTCATACCAAATTTTGTATGACTCAGTCAAAATGATGTCAAGATATTGCATTAGATAAGTGAAAACTCTGACCTGCGGGCTGAAAAATCACAGCATCCCCGGAGGATGATTCCCATCAGGATGCAGCAGAACATGACAGTCTGTAGTCATTTAGACTGAGATTGTCTACCTAGAGTAACCTCATATCCTCTGCTAGTCTATAATTTCACTTCATGCTTCTTATATCCACATAAAGGTCATGGCCATGGATGATG
The DNA here is from genome assembly GCA_029224185.1 of Karalla daura. Lineage (NCBI taxonomy): Eukaryota > Metazoa > Chordata > Actinopteri > Chaetodontiformes > Leiognathidae > Karalla > Karalla daura. The sequence continues at coordinate 15,872,153 of CM055188.1, forward strand.
GTTGGAGCCAGGACTTTGCTGAATCAAGGGCTGGGATTGGCCATTGTGCCTTTTTCACACCCACGCTTCAATGCTGTGGCCATATAATTCTATACCAGTGACCTTGCTTGAAGTGCTGTTTGGACTTGTGTGGTTCTGCAGCTTTTTTTAATCAAAATGATAAAATTAGCAAAATACTTGACTGCAGTAACCAGAGGGTTCATTACTTTAAGTTACAAGGACTTGCTGACATGGATATTCTGTGTTTTAGATTACTTTTAGGCAGATGTGATCTGATTGTGGTAGTCCTCAAATAATTTATCCTCATTCATTAATAAGCAATTTTCCAAAGAGATCACACACTGCGTATCTTATGCATTTTATCAGATTATTATGTCTGACTGCTGTACCTTGATGATGAAGTTTAAATTTCATCTAGTTATCTGTTATTTTCTGTTCCAGTTAGTAAACTAAGAAGGACCAATACTGTGGGACTATTGACAGATTTTAGACTTGTTTCTCAATTTTCACCTTATTGACATTTCGTGGCCTGTTTGCAATCTTAAAATATTAAACTATCATTTTAAATAGATATGTATGACATTTTCAAAATTGTTACATGTGAGGATAAAAGTTATCAGTTGCAAATCAGTTACAATGTGTTTTCCACAAACACCTTGTTCGATTGGTGGTAACAATACAACTTAACACAAGCACCTGTTGGCACATTTATGAATACGAGAGTAGCTGGCGCAGGCAAACGCAACACATCAGCCAAACATTACAAATACAGAAATCATGCAGAATTAAAAACGCAAACATATAACAAATACTACCTCTTACAAACACTGCAATCACTGAAACAATGCAGAAACAAACATACAAACCCACAAAACTAGGACTAGTGCTATTCATATAAAGAGTTTATACCAAAAATCAGCCAAACTTTCTTCTGAGCATCCAGATAATATATATATATATATATATATATATATATATATATATATTTTTTTTTTTTTTTTTTTCTCAGTTTCATTTGGTTGTGTGTTTTTGGTTTTGTATCCTTTCTGATTTTGCCACGTGTGCCTTTAACAGCCATTGTACAAAAGGGAATGGGATATTAGCATTGAGTTGTGATCACTGTATGTTACCTAAGAATCAACCTTAATGAACTCCATCTAGCCTGTTGAGAAGCTCAGATCTGCCCTCTCATGTAATCTGCTCCTATTCATTCTTATCTGGTAGAACCACTTAACTCTCAATTTAGGGAGATCACATTTTGAGAGACTTACCAGCAAGCCACATCTATAAATATAAACTTCTTACAGATACATTGCACACAATTCTGAACTGATAAATTAGGTTGTGCGTCTGTTTGCGTACACATTATCATTTGTATCTTTGCACAATCTGTCTCTGCCTGTGATGGTGCAGAATGGCTCAGTAAGCTGCTGTGTAACCTGCTTGCCAGGTCCACAGCGGGTCAGTAAACAAAGCCCCTCTGGGTCTCTGCGTGCTGCTCTGGCAGAGGGAATGCAGACGTATCCGCAGGCTGAGGAGTGTTGAGAGTCCAGCTCTGCTGCCTTCCACTCTGACAGATCTCTGTTTGCATGACCTGCCCTCCTGCCAGCACAATGACGCAATCTGATGTTGCAGAAATGTTTTGCATGTTGAATGCATGTCATCCGTTATACCATTAAAAGCATCATCTAACATTTCCATTCATAAGCACTTGCGTTAACACTGCATAGCTTGCACAGCTGAAATGTCTTTAAATCTCTGCTGCAGGACTGTCACTGACAAGTTGGGGGGGGGGTTAATTGCCAAGTCAGACGTTCAATCACTAACCCTATCAACTCCCCAGAGGTGTATTAGGTATTATGCTGTGGGTCCAGCAGCAATTCAGCCTCTTGGAGCAGTAAACCAATAATATCCTGATACAGTACAGTCTTTTTAAATTTGCATGAATTTTTTTTTCAGCAGGTTCCCTCACAGTTTGTTTCAGCAGGCGAAACAATGCCTGTGTGACACTCTGGGTTTCCATTTCCATTTATGTTTCCTGTGTCCCATTTTCAGATTTGCTGTTGATGTTCTAGTGAAAAGGCAAAGGAAAGACAGTCAGATTTTTCAAGTCAACTTTGACTTTTGTGTTTAGTATAATAGTCTGATAATACACAAAGACAGTTTGTCCTCCTGACCAAATTTAATCAGTGTTCCAAATCAGATAATATTTTGTGATAACTGTGATTGCACATCATCCAATCAGTACAAACATACTTTCCATTGATTTTGAAAACACAAACACCAAAATGAAGGTACTTCTGTCATGTAACAAACATGCTGAACTGCAACAGTTAAGGCATTAAACCAAAAAATTGATTACAGGGTGCACAGTCTCCCATTGTCCCTTAACAGTTTCATTGTTGAATAAATGAATAATTTACTTGTTTTGATGTCACACTGATGTTAAATCAGATTATTGGCTGTTGGTCGAAGTAATTTGGTATTGACCCACCTCATTCAGGGAATAGGTCTAAAGTCCTTCACACAACATTCACTGCCACAGTCACACGTCGAGGCATATTTTCTGTCACCATCTGGTCAAAAAAAAAATGCATGTTTATATGCACTGTTTGAGAAAACATAGATGCAAAGTGTAAACCTTTTTTCTTTGAGACAACAGCACTAACCACTGAGTCACAGTGTGGCCGGTCCCATCCAGTCCCATAATAAAGACCTTAACAGACTTAAGAGGATCCTCACAAATGGGAAACTCAGTGTCCTGTCATTTTAACTGCCACAGTACATGTTACCACATTTGTTAGTCTGTAGCCAAGGACTTCCTGAATAATGAGAAAACTTTTTCTGCTGGCTATTCTGGTAGGAACATGGTATCGTCTTTTCTTATAAGGTTGTAGATGTCCTTACCAATGAAACATATAGGCACCTACCGCACTAATTCAAGCATTCTCTTCAAGTCCAAGGACTCACTTATTGATTAAAAAGCCCTTGATTATCTTTTTCTCTTTCAAGACTGTCCAAGCTGTCTCTTACCAACCAGTTTCACCCTAGAATTATCTGATATAGATCGAGGACTCTGTCCTTTTTCTTTTTTTTTTCTTTCAAAGTCGTACCATGTGTGGAGGCATTTATAGCTCTTTCCTAAAATTCTTCAGTGGAATGCTAAATAGTAGTCAGCATAATGCTTGTTTTCATCCTCCAAAGACTTTTAATTGGCCTCCTCTAAAGCAGCCAGTGATGAAGCCTTTATTATAGCAAACATCTGCAGTTTAAACTTCACCTATTTGCTTGCTTCCGCCATCCTGCCTTTTCCAGCTGCACCATTGCTTCCCAAGAGCCCAGATTTCTTTTCCAGCGCCTTTGTAGGTGAAGAGATCTTGAATCAGATTTCAGTATAATGAATGCTATGTATTGACGACAAGTTCCTCACAGTTTTTCTGTAACAGATGAACCCCATTGGTTTTTTCACTGGCTGCCAGATCGCTGTGACTCATCTCCTCTTTGCTACTCGGCCGCCAAGCTCCCAATTAAATCTTGTGATGAAAAGCTTCAGTTATATATATATACCTGTAATGGCTCCACTTTGCTTTCTAATTATCCATACCGACATGGATGCATTTCCCGTGCAGTAGCCCTATCCTGTGAGAAACGGTCTCGTCCGCAGGCCTCTGGTGTGTGTGTGTGTAGATACACATGCGGAAGATAACTGTAAAATTGATTTGTAATTTCAGAGTCCTGTAAGCGATCATTGTGATATACAAAGAGGCTGCTCAACTTCACATTTCCTCTCATCATAGGAGGGATTATTTTCTGTGTTGTCAGTGATTTCAGAATGTGCCCAGGATACAGGAATGTTGTTGAAATATCCTGGTATTTGCATTATCGCTCTGGGATCACCATCTGAGCTGACGGTTAAAGATGTTCAGACTCTTGGTTATATACAGTAGAGCAGGCATTGCGATTTTAGACCATTCATTGACCCTCTTGTCCAGGGTCCTTGTTATTTTACCAGCCTGGTGATTGAGGTCTCTCTGGTTGGATGTTCTCATTGGACAGAGGAAGTCCAACCTGGGAGCTTCTAGTGTCTTCTACTTGACAATATATTTTCTGAAGTGGTTTTAAGTCAAATTAGTGAAAAAAAGAAGCTTCCCAGTCCCCGTAACCACTAGTATTCACTTTCCACTTTCTGAACTCTTCCCTAAAGATGTAAATATATGGATATATATATATATAATTTTAAGTATAGAACCTCTCTTTGCTTCTTAAGGTATCACACAGCACATTTTCATTAATTGAATCCAGATTTCCTGAATAGTGAGATGACATTAATGATGTGCAGCACTGATAGGTCAGACGTGAGAAGAAGAGTCATCATAATGTTATTATATTGCTATAATATTGTTTATAAAAAAACCCTTTCAGCCTTTAGTCAACTCTACAACAGGAACACAAAGGCACATTGTGACCATATTCCAAATGTCATTGAATGCATAGCTGTTCTGTACAGTTTGAGTGCTTTAATATTTAGATGCTTGTGTAATGCAGCATGTTGGCAGAGATTATTAATAGATTTTAACCATCTGAAAATATTTTGTAGTACTTTATGTCTGATGAATGTAAATCTACAGTTACTGAGATATACACTGCTCCTTTGAATCACAGTATGTGGTTGATTGCATAGAGTATATGTAAGTGTTTTGCTTTTCTTTTATGTTCAGTTTTGGATGGTGTCATGTAAGCCAGTTATGTGTCTGTTCCAAAATTAATTTTCAGTAATGAACATTGTTTTTTAGGTGGATGACTAACTTTTAAACCAAACGTACGGCCTGCTCTCTCAGCCCCCTAGTGTTGCAGTGCTATGTACAAAAATAAAACAAGTTAATGTACAGCCCTGCTTATACCTACCGACAGGTACAAGACGGAATTCCCTCTTGGATCGACTTGAGCTTGCAGGGATGAGCAGCACGAGTGACAGCCTCCTTAAGTTAAAGGTCAAGGAGCCATGAGATCAAAGCCTGTCCCTGGAGGCTGCCCAACAATGGGTCTGAGCTCTGCTCTAGTGGAAGCAAGCTAAAGGCTATGCTCCCATACTGTTGTTTGTGCCTTAGGACAGTCAGCCTTTTATTAATTTAGCTGCTAAAACCAGTGGACATAGATTGCTGTTGGACAAGTACACTGTGCTTTGATGGGGACGTGACTGTTTGTTTGCTTGCTTGTTCAATGGTTTGTTTGAGTAGTTTTATGCTGGAAGGAAACAGATGGATAGATGATTTACAGATTGTCTGGCATTTTTCATTTCTATACAACAAAATTCTCATAGACAGCAGTCCGTTATTGCAGCAGAACATGGGATGAAATATGTAACATAAATAAATAGTGGAATAAAGACAGTTTTGGACGAGAAGAGTTTTGGAGTGGAAACAAGTTCAAGTTCAAAACACTTATTTTTCTTTTAATATCTACACCCATAATTTTATTTTTTGATGCAACATTAACTTTTGTTGTTCATATTCAACACAGACTAAAATACTGTACTCTGTGTGTCTACTTACGTATAAGATCTATGTGGCTGCCATCGATCCGTCATTGCCAACATCATCCTGTTTAATTTATAATCCCGGCAGTTTCTGGAATGGCAAATGACCTTGTCAAGTTGCGGCAGGGAATTTTGTGCATTCTCATTTTATTTCATAACTCAGCTAAATCACTGCTTATGTCACTGTGCAAAGCCGGCATATCTTTTATATTACAGCTACAGCTAGACTGAGGAAGGATATCCATGCGCTTGATACTGCAGAGGAAATGAAAGAACACTAAGGCACATCCTATGATCTCCTGTCATGTGCTGACGTCAGCATGAAGAGGCGTATTATTCAATCCCCAGCCATCCTGTTGACCTTTTGTCACAGATGTGCAGCACAGTCATAGTAGCTGGTGTGATCTCTGTGGCTATAATCCCACTGGTTCCCACACCACACAACAGACGAGCTGCTTTGGCCAGTGTGAACTGCAGTGAACTTATAAGTCGAGGCTGCTGCTCTAGATTTAGGCGCTCGCTGTTAGACGGAAGGGATTATGGCAGCACCTACAGCTACAGTTATATAATACTGTATCGTTCTTGTTCTTGTAATGCCAAGAACGGCTCAGAAATGATACCTCACTTTTCGTTACTGTTACATGTTTGGGCTTGAATTTCAGCTGACAGCACAATTAGCATAATTACTAATTTTTCTTAGGCCGTTCCAATGAAGACGAGACAAGACCAAGATCTGCAGACGGCGTCAAATCACTGTTTGACAGCTCCCTGGTGTCTTGACTTTGATTGACAGCTGTGTGGCAGGAAAATATAGATAACTTTGATAGAGGAGAATCTTCAGTCAGCTGCTTAAATATTGAAACAATACGGACAGTCAGGCTGTCTTATGTAGGCACAAAGATAAGAGCCAGACCATGACTTCTGTCTAGAGACTGGTTTGGAGCCATGTGTGATAGAGAAGCTGCTGCAAGGAGGAAAGAGATCAAACCTTTAAAAATTCAGTCCATCGTGAAGAGCAACAGTCCTACTGCTCCTCCTACAGTATGTCTACCTCTCTCGCACTGACAGATGTCTCACACTCCGTGGTCTGTTGATTTCCACGTCAGAATTTTGAATATGGATGGACTTTTACTTTGCCTCTCTTTCACTGTGGGAATTTACTTGAATCACTTGCAAATTAGCATTTTTCTAGAAGCTGCTGTGTCTTAAAATGCTGCTGAAATAGTAAAATATAAATGCAGTGATTTATCACAAGATATTTTGACTGTGCCTGGCTTCCTAATGGTGATGGTGGGACATTTGTATTTATTCGTGTGACATTGACCTTCTCCTACTTTTATCATATCAAGGGTGAATATAGTATGGCTGCAATACTTCAATCTGCCAGAGCAGCCAAGAGCTGAATAAAAGTATTGCTTGGGTAATGATCTCTGGGCTCTGCTCCGAGGCTACTATGCCTTTCCTCTGCTACACTCTCTTAGCCGCAGGCTCTGTGTGTTTTTGTGTGTGTGTGTGTGTGTGTGTGTGTGTATGCGCGCGTATGTGTGTGTGTGCGTCACGGATAGAAAAGGAGGGAGTCTGTGTGAGTGGGTGTGTGTCTGTGTGTGTGCGTGCTTGTGCGTGTAGCACATATACACTGAACCAGCTGCCCCCTGCCTGTGATTGATAATGTGCCTCATTATTTGTGCCATTTCATCTGAGGCTTCCAGGGAAAGCTTCAAGCTGGGACTGTCTGTCTGCTTGGAATACCTGCTAATGACGCTGCACTGTCCGCCTCCCGCCGATGCCGGGCAGCCGCACAGCAAGTCAGGGCTCCATCCAGCACAACTTTGGCACATAAACAGGCATATTGATTTGCACGTCACTGCTAACACAAAAGCAAGCACATTCACGAGGGCCCTTTTGAAAGTGCTTCAATTATGTGATAATTAATCTAATCAGAAAAAAACGTGAGAATGCATTTCCTTCATATATTCACTTTTACAGATATGACAAAGATTTGCCAACCCTAAAGGCTGGTGTAGTAAAAGACTATGTAATGAATAAACATCATTATTTCTTGTGTGTATTTAGAGTATCCCCTCAAACTTGTTTGATATGCATTACTTAGATAGATTACTAAAGGCATTTATAAATATGCCATGACAATAACTGTGATATTAGCTTTTTCTCCAAATGTGCAAATGTGCAGAAACAAACAATAGAAAATGCATTTTTATGATTGTCACTTCATAACAAGAAGTTTTTGGGTTCAGTTCCCAGCCAGACTGAGAGCTTTTCTGTGTGCTGCATGCGCTTCCTGTGTGTATGGGTTTTCTGTTGGTTTCCTTCCACACTCCAAAAAACATGCATTGGGTGACTAAATTGCCACAAGATGTGAGTGTGAGAGTGAACTCCGTTGGTGTATGTGTGTGTGTGTGTGTGTGTGTGTGTGTGTGTGTGTGTGTGTGTGTGTGTGTGTGTGTGTGTGTGTGTGTGTTGGTGAGTGTGTGTGTGTGCCCTGTGATGGACTGGGAACCTATCCAGGGTGCTGTTCTCTGCCCTCACCCCATGTGCACTGGGATCATAGGCTCCAGCAGACCCCTGCTCTATACCTTTATGATATAGAGGAGAAGATAACAGATGGACAGATCACCCTATTAAGTTAAATATTGACTTTCTTACACAGAGATTCTTGAACAAGTGAAGAAAGCCAACAAAGTAATAAAAGCAAATGTAGACATCCACATCCAATCCAGAGGGAGGCATGGGAGACATTTCACTTTTAAGTTTCCGGTCTCACATGAAGCTGATGGAGGATCGGCTCTCTTCCATCAGAAGCTACCTACTCAACAAGCTCTATGTTCAAAACTTACTGAAAGTCACTTGTAGCTGCCCATTAGACTTACATTTTGATATTTACTCACAGCCCTGTTTTTTTTTGTTTGAGGTAGCTAAGTTATTGTACACGAGTAACATAACAGAGATGTTTCACTGACCATGGTTCACTGTGTCCCAATTTAAATACCCATTTTCTGGTTTTATTGAGCCAGTCTCCCCTCTACATACTGTTTTTCTCTTAGTATCATCCCACTGCTTCCTCCTTCTCTGCCCATGCCATAATTACTACCAAAACACAGCTGACCGAGCGGTGGTTTTGTGGCTAACTCCTTCACTGACCCAGGAATGCTTGCTGCTCGGCCCTGGCAACATGAGAACTCCCAATCAAACGCCAGCTGCTGCAACACAGATGTGATGTTTTCAGCGAGAAACCTACCTGCTTAGCACCCAGCAGCTTACAATAAACAGTGACTCTAATTTCAAGAAAGTTTTGCTCTCTGACTGCTGGAATTGTCTACAATAATATGTATGAGAGGTGTGTTTTATTTTGTGCAAAAAAAAAATCAATCACCTCAGCTTTGAGGGAAAGAGGTATTGTTAGGCCAATTAATGTTGCTATTAATGCTGATTTACGCAGAGTGATGGAAGCGTCAATAATCTTGGTAATGGATTTAAGCAGTGCAGCCTTTATTCTCACATATAAAGTGCCTACGGGCAACAAATATGTTTGTATTTAAACAGACTTGCAGTTTGTATCGCAGTTGTAATGTACCAGTTTAAGTGGCTCCCACAGACTTGGTTGAGTCAAAGCCTATGAAGTGGAGATACCTATACCTTCTTCATTTGTGAGTGTTGCATACAAAACGTCTTGGAAATCTCAATATATTACCTAGATCATGAGATGCTATACAGAGCACATGACCAAATATGCCAGTTTTATACTTCAGTAAATTCCTGCTGATATTTTAAGTCTGCCACAGACTGATATGACTTCAAAAACAAAGTATTAAAAGAAGGAGCAGAATGAAGTATTTGCACCGTGATAGGAGTGCATCACCTGTGCCAGTGGTAAGAGAGTAGGGTTCAAGTAGAAGGCAGGAAATGGCTGAGGAAGTGAGGTCAGAGCTGTGGCTTGGCTCTGGAAGGGGGGTCTGAATGACAGGAAGAGAGCGGACACAGAGATAAGGCAACAGGAAGAGGCTGCTTTCAAAATCTTGCCTCAACTCTGACTTGTGTCGCCTGCATGGGGAGGCGGGGTGTACGAGGGTCTCTGAATGTCATTCTCCAAAAGAATCAGTGCCTTCATACATTATTAAAGAGTCCCCTGGTTTCTAATAACAAGGCTATATTTACTGGAGGTCTCCCACAGCAGCAGGCTGCAGGACACATAACCAAACAGGTCTCAGTACGCTGACTAGAAGTCGCTGCAAAATGCAGAATATGATTTGCAAATGCCTTAGATCTCTGAAAATATGTTTGAAATTTGTTACGCAACTTTTTCTTATTAGAAATGTCCAGTCTTTTTGCCCTTTATTCTATGCACTATTCACATTTCCGTTTTGATCATTAATGTAGATGTGAGTGACAGAAAACTGATCAGAAATACCCTCGGGTTAATGTGTTTCATGAGCCCAGCTTGAAATCAACCTCATAAATCACTTGATAAATGCTAAAGTGCCCAGGAACTGAGCTTCCTTATTCATATGTTATTTCATTTCTGGTGTCAGATGCAGGATATCAATCCTCCGTCTTTTAATAAATAGCTTTATTTGGATGGTAAACTTACAGTGCTGGATTTAAACACTGATAAAGCAGGAGATGAAAAGTGAGCTTGAAGGAGACGAGGCATCATTCTCCTTGAATCAGTTTAGTTTTCAGAGACCTACTTCCACATCTCTCAGGTCTTTTATTGCATTACTTGCAACACCGATAAACTACTGATCATTTCTTTTTCATCATTGCTGTCAGATATCAAAGTTTCTGTGGTGTTATATTGCCTCCCAAACGGCCAAATGAATTAACTCAGAGCCAAGAGTAGTTGAGTGTTGCTTTTGATGGGTAGTGGTAAAGGAGATGGAAACGGGACTTCCTTGGTGACAGTTCTACGATGTGCTCATGATGATTTCCAGTTCCCAAGAACTGTTTATAGGCTACTGTATGTATTTTTAGATGCCTCCTATTCTTGCTGGTCAATCAGTATGTGAGTGCACTTAATTTTTCAATTCAATTCAACATTATTGAGTACCAGGGGTGGGAAGAACGCAATGAGAGAGAAGATGGAGAGGAATATATCCAGCCGTGTTTAAGGTAATGAAGATGCAATACTAGCAGGTGTAAGGCAGGGTGATGCAGAAGACCCTGGATCCAGCACAGGTCCCATTTGGTTCTGAGAGGAGAGAAAGCACAAAGACTCCAGGGGAAAAGTTCCTGGTTATAGAAGTTAGTTCTAAGAAGTTCTGGCACTTAAATCAGACCTTGTATGACTTTTTTAAGTTAAGAAAACGATTTTGAATTGTATACTACATATATTGTACATGAAGTACAGGGGAGATATAATTTGTCTTCTTATTTTTTTGTCATTTCTTAGGCTATAGTGTTGTGGATGAGCTGGAGTGTTCTTGTAGTCCAGCCTAGGTAACAAAAACACACATTGGCTTATCTGTTGCATCTCAAAAAGGTGAAAGTACGCAGTCCTAGAAATACGTTTTAAGGGCCAGCTAAATGACAAATCTTAATCAGGCCCAGGTCCAGGTTCTTTAGAGTGGTCAAGAGGCAATAACAATGCTGTCTTTCAGTGCTATGACATCAGCTACTAGTAATGAATGCTGTTTTGGTCCAAGTAGTTGAACCTTAGTCCCTTCCTCAGTTTAATAGAAAGAAGTAATAGGTTATCTAGGATTTATTGCCAGAAATGCAAGATTGAAATTGTTCTAGCTGGCTGTTCTCATTTGGCCTTTTTGAGACATATAAATGGGTATCACCAGCATAACAATGAAAACATGATGGAGTGTTTTCTGATAATGTTGCCTAAGGGAAGCAGATATAAATTGAGTGGGATTCTATGCTGTGCATAGGCAGCCTCTCATTTACATGTGCAAACTGATACTTGTGTGATCGATGGGACTAGAAGCAATGGAATGCATTCATTGTATCCCAATGCATTAGTTCAGTAGGTGGATTGTGTTGTGAATGCAACACTAAGGTCCAACAGGACAAACATGGAGACAAGACCTTGATCTGATGCCATTAATAGTTAAGTGGTATTAGTTGAATGTGTCCTGCACTCTGGTCGGTAGCTGGATGTCCCAGTGGAGAACTACAGGAGTAAGAAACACCTCTCTTTTTCTTGTCCAAGAAGCATAAGAGCACCTGTTTTCATGTAGATAAAGCCATTGCTTTAAAGTAGTCCTGTTAGAATCTGCATTACATGAAAAGTTAAAAAACGGAAGTGCCAGTACTTACCATTGCCTTGAAGATGTGGATAGTGTACTGAATTTTTGTTTTCTGGTCAGGCTCATTTTTACTGAGCAACTTGATGTGGGCTACAGAATAGGAGGCACAATGAGGAGGTCAGCAGAAATTGTCACATCTTCTCTTGCATTGTTGTTTTGACAGCCTGCATGTGTAGGGTTTGTGGAACATAAGATATTCTGTGGCATGTTGGATTTTGTTACGTCTCTTAATGTTGAGTTAAGAGACTGCTACTCAAAGTGACTCCAGCTACAGAGCCGAATGAGCTGCTTGACTGCTGTGAGGGAACATATCACGGTGGAAACCCAGTGGAGGGATTTTATTCATCTAGGCTGGTGAGCCAGTCTGGATGGTTGTTATACTGTTAGATTAAAGTTAAATTTATTTATCCCTAACTCTATTCTGGCTGAGTATGCTTTGACAGTTGGTAGATAATTACTGTCAACAACATTACAGTAGTGTACTTAGATGTTTTTTGTCATTTTTCCTGCAAAATCTTTTTGTTTTTTTTATCACCACATAAGCTTGTAAAACAACAGTGCCAAAGACAGACAAGGAAGACCAGACATTCTTGTGTTTGGTGTGAGAGGACAGGATACAGTGAGAGCAAAACAGCTGATGCAGTCTGGGACGGCCTCTAGGACAACTGTCTTACCAGTCAAAAATGACCAAAGGAAGTGGCGAGTTGAGTACAGGCTGGGCGATACTATCCAGCGGAAAAGAAGCATATGTCATTATGTTATTGCATACCATACTGTGTTGTTACTCATACTTTCATAGTGACTGTAATTATGAGTGGAGCAGAAGGGAAATTTTGTATCGCAATGAAGAGAGCAGGACAGTCAGCATATGGAAGCTGCCTACACACAGCTTTCAAACTTGACGATAGCTTGCATCACACTCATGTCTCCCTGAATCAAACCCTGTTGCTCTATGTTGCACAGGGGATGTTACCTCATCAGTCAAAGGTTTTTTCTCTCTGGCGCCACTGAAGAGGATAAACATGTTGGAAGTCATTTTTCCATTTGCCTTTCACTCTTTCCACCATCTGCCACTGGCAGAAACTCTGACAGCTTTTGCTCCATCTGCACTGGCGCAACAGCAGACTGACGTCCTGTTTTTTGTGCTGTAAAGCAATCCAACAGATTCCCAGCCAAATTCAACTTGGTGGAACACAAAAGTAAAAATGCAGAGCACATCCGAGAGTTCCTGGCCCTCTCCCTCAGTGGTGGTCCCATTTGTTTCTGCTAATCATACTAATTTCTTCAAATGATTTATTGATGCGAAAATGCTCCATATATTCTCCTTTAAATACTTTGTCTGAACCATTGTTCTCTTTAAAAAGATTGAATCGATTACATACTGTCATTGAACATTTTACTGATGTATTGAAATGGATTTTTGTATGCAGCACAAGCATATGCAATATCCAGGCATTAGACAAATGTAATATCCCTCTACAGGGTGATCCAATTAGTTAATGGAATTTCCCCAGATGTATAGGAATTGTGTATTGACTTCTCTATTTCTGCAGGAAAGAATGCTGATTTCACAAATGTAATAAATTCTCAGATGATCTAAAATAAAATGCACTCTAGGAATACTGCCTGGGATGTGTGTAATGGCCACTGAATATTCACTTGGATTAACATTTCTGTCATGAATAGTTGCTGCTGACACATGCAGTCAGAGAAAGCAAAACAAGCACAAAAGTCCAACAAATATTCAGATTGCAAACAGCACTGCTCCAAGGCAATGTCAGTGGCCTCTTTGTACTAAATGCCTTAAAATAGACCCAGATGATAACTAATGTCTTGTGCGCATTCCTCTCTGTGAAGCTGCTGCCATTCCACTGGCAGACTGATGTTGATATGTTTGATGCTGTCATCTGTCGGCCATAGCCATGATAGATTCAGATCAGCAGTACTTTTTTTAATCAGCGTTCTTTAATGTGGCAGCCCTTAGACGACTACGTCTATCTTTTTTTTTCTTTCATGTGGTTATGACTTCCCCATGGTCATAGATGTAATGAGGAATAATATCTGCAGTGTGCCCACACATATCAAATACTCCCCTAAGGGTGTGAAGGCATTAGTGTTCACACCTGAAATCATGGTCACAATATGCTGTAGAAATTCTGCCCCAGGCTTTTATTACATAAAGTAACCTAAATGCTCTAGCATGAATATCATTCTGTTAAATGTATTACAGTATCTCATCCCTTTATACTCTCTGTACAACGTAATGGTTTGGTCTTGATCACTGAAGAATATGCTCGTGCATCTGCACTGTATAGTGTATGCACTAACCAGTAATGTGTTCAAAAACACGTTACTGTTGATGCCATTTTTCTGCATGTGTAGAGTTGTTGCACTGTGGTAGTTTTATAGGATATTGTATGACAAGTTCAACATGTCCAGCTCTTCTTAAGCTCCTACGTCATTAAGAGAGCACCCTCCCGAGCATTGCTCTATATTCTCTTCATACAATCATATTATGCACAATACATCTGAAATGCTGAGATTTCAGTCAGAGATTTGGGTATATGATGCTATAAATAGGTAATCTAGCATCAGGCACCACCTCTTATGGGAGTGGGGAGCCTAATATTCAGCTCCACACTCCCAGGTTTCTGCCTTTCCCCCTAACCACTGACTTAAGTTATATATTTTTGAGGCCTTTTACCCACACCTCATTGTTTTGGGTAAAAGCACATCTGGCATGTGTGGCAGAACAGGTTCTATTAAGCACACGGTACCAGAGTAAAGTGATATTCTCTGATGTCACAGAGACATCTTACTTGGCTGCCATCCAACATCAGCTTCAGAGTGAAAAGAAATATTTCTGCTTGAAAAGTAATGTGTGACTGTTGCTCAGGGGAAGCGACAGACACACCAGTCAGTGGTTTGAGTCCAGTCCCCTGCGGCCAAAATGTCGAAGCATCCTTGGGCAAAATCCATGTATGAATCAAGCTACTGTAATGGTTGAGCAGATGGACCGTGCAGGCTAGTCTCTGCCTCCAGTGTATGAACTGAAGTGAATGAAGTGAATGGGTGATTGTGATTCTAGTCGGTAAGGCTCTTTGAGTGGTCATGAACACTAGAAAAGCAGTAAGAACCAGTCCATTTAACATTTACCATTTGCCACATTGGATTTGACCCTCAAGTTATGGGAAAAGTAGTAAAAATATCCATTTAAAATGAAGAAAAACTGCGCTTGAAATCAGTGCTTTGCTACTCTGAATGTCACACAGTCTCCGACTACAGAGTGGTCAGAGACCCTCAGACACATTACTTCTCTAGTATTTGGGAGATTCCTATGTTTCCTTTCAATTTGTCAAGCAAAAGCTGAAAACGTAATTTTACAGCAATGATAGCAAAACCCTCTATAATTAGAGTTTTTATAGCGCTCACCTCTTTGATTTACAGGTTACCTTCAAAAGCTGTCTAGGAAATGCCAAAAGCTTTGCCGTTAATAGAGTAATGGCATGTTCAACTAAAATGTACTTCAATAAACAGGCCAATTGACTACTCACTCTCCAATTAACATGACTGTTGACAACTTAATGATGGTGCTGTTCATTCAGAGCAACTGAAAGTCTTTGACAATTTTCTCTCTGTTGTATTCATTCATTTTCTCTTTAACCTATTCTTCCAACTCCACATGGTCCTGATACGGCCATTTCTCAACAGAGAAGGGTTATCGTTCAGTGTGAAATTTTGATCAAATGTTAAATATTTTTGTCAGTTTTTAGCAGTGTAAAGAGTAAAGTTTTAGTTGACTAAATTCCTGGACATTTTATTCTATTCACTGGCTAATGAAAACCAAACTATTCTTCATTTCAGCCCTGGATTTTCTCTTTTTCCTTTACCACTTGCCATTTTTGACAGACATTTTTCACATAAGATTTTATCTTATCATCCGAGGCAAAACACCTGTTCAGTGAACTAGAGAGCAGCTTTGCACAAAATTCCTGATCTGGTAATTTGATTGTGTCAATCTTTATAGACTACATGCAACTTTTATATCCTGTTTTGATAGTGACATGAGGGACAAATTAAGGTAGCAATTTGTCTTCCAATGTGTGTCTTCCAATACACAAACTGCTATTAGCTAGTTGCAAAATGTATGCTTGTAAGAAAAAACATAGACACTTAACTCATTCATTTTTCATTTTGTAAACGGCTTAGGACTATCTTAAATTACTTGTCCCCAAGAGCCTTTTTGTCTCCTGTCATTTCAGATTTTATCCAGGTCAACATAAATAATAGTATTACCAGTTGTTAGCCGCACAGGTGGCTTGGTACGTGCTCGCCTATATTAAAAGTCTAGGTCAGTACATGCCTACCCACACATACACATATGTATTATTTTATGACAGCAGCCATCGGCCCGGTGTTTTGCTGTAGGACTGAAGGCGTATGGAAACCACCAGGGAGAGCACTTATCCTCCCAGCACTCAGCCGTAAGGGAGTCTAACGGATGACAGTGACTGTATTGTTTTACCCCTCTGAACTGCTGCTAAGCTGGAGACTGCTGCTGGTGCAGGCGTCTCACAATGCAACACCGAGATGATAAACTCATTTTCCTCCAGAGAAAATACCCTCAGTGTGTAGCGATAATACAGTGATCCCAATATTAGCGTGACTGATGGCAATGTGTTTTCAATGGGACTGCAGGCTAAGGCTCCTTACTGTGATTAGAAGAAACCTGTCCTGTGCGTTGAAACAGATAAATAAATACAATGAAATAAGCAAGTAGAAGCTCAAAGGGGTCATTTTACAAGGCAGTCATAATAATTACATTATAGGTAAGAGGGTGTATGAATGAACATTTTTGTTCATCATTGAAAAGAAGGATAATATATTGGTTCAATAGAGCAATAGTCACTTCCAATGTGGACTTGTGTCCATGTTCTCACTCTGAGCCTCCCTCTGTTAAATTGCCAGCTTTTTCAGGATGTATCCTGTCACCAAAGGCAGTGGTTTAGAAAATGGAGAGACAATTGTTGCAAAAAGTTGGACACAGTACAAAATGGACATGCAGTGATGAGGATGAGTTATGCTCCTCTGCCAAAAGAAATGTGTTGAACAGGAGTGTATTTAAATGACTTGTTTCAAGTATTGATTATTGGTTGTGCGTAGCATGTCCAAGGCTGGAGATATCCATCTGGGATTTTATGCCTCTTCAGTTCCATCTACCTATCTTATAATTTGATCGAGTGATACTAAAAGGAAAAAAAATCTCAGAGGTATGCAGAAAATATAATATAAACGTGAGTTGGAAGAAAAAAATAGAGAAAACTCTTTACTCTGCTTTAAAATACAGATTGAATTATTTTGTCTCAGCCTTATGCCCGTCCATTCACTCACATATACATACTATTCCTTTTAGCCTTAGACTTAGTTGGCTGTCTGCTAGCGTCACCCTTCCAGGCAGCTGCCTTTGAAACATGGACACCGAGAGAATATTTTTGCATCTTCCACCACATCATCTGATGTTACAGCATGACCTGAGTTTCAATCGATGGTTTTTGTCTTCTTGCACTTTGTTCAGCAATTTAGCTCCTGTCCGAACCATCTGGGCTCCAACTAGACTGACAGCACATGGAGAGGTGTGACTAAAAGTGCCAATCAGGGAGACAGCACTGCACCTAAAGTGGTCTCTACTTTACACAGGAGGTCCAGAGTCTTCCACTCTGTGAACATGTTTGTCTTACCCAGGACAACAGAGTTCATTTCGAGTGTAACCCCTCCACATAACTCTCCACATCTCAGGCTCACATTTACTCTCCTCCTCTCATGCACACATACATACACATGCACTACCTGCTGGCAGACTTTCCATATTGCTGTTTGGTACCCTGCTCACAGGGGGGGTGATAGTATCTTCCAATAAAACTGAGGGCTCATATTTATTCTACCATGCAGATAGCAAATTGAGGATGGTGTGGGGCTAATATTTTGCATTACCTATCAACAAATGTGTTATTTACTTCTGCTTCATATCACTCCTGTCTCCAACGGCAGCCATTGCCTTTCACAAGTGATTTAGGTTTTGCTTAATGTCATGAGTGAGTTTGGAAATGCACAAAAGACGTTATCATTTTATAGTTAAGAATCTGGCAGGTCTTCCCCAGGTATAGCTTGTGGTTTATTTTTATGTATTCGAAATGAAAACACACTTAAATTGTGTTTTATTGCTTGGTGTTAGGCTGTTTGTGCACTGTATATGTGTCAGGGGACTGTATGTGTGTTTGTGTATGTTCACTATGTACAATCACCATTCTCAGGCTCCTATATTCTCTTTTGTATCCAACACAATATTTACAGTGAATATCATCTTTACATATTGTATTCTTGGTCAGATTTATCAAATATAATAAAGCATAACATGTAAACAGATGTACTTTTCAGTTTAAAAGTACCTAACCCACACTTCTAACCCTACATACTTTTTACAATATTATTCCATTAATTCCATTACTGGAAAGTATGAAAGAAAAGGAAAAAATAGAAAAAAAATATGTATGGAAACTACCCAAACTACCTGAGGGTAAAATATGAAGTTGAGGGTGAATTCTGCAAAAGATTTTACTGAAGGTAGAAACCATGTTCTGGAGCTGTAAGTTAATTGCTGCAGTAGCCCAAATCTGTGAATACACAAGTACACGAGTGCTATCAGCAGAGTTTATGTAAAATAGTGTCATTCTTGCCTGTATTATCAGCTTCAGCCAGGGTTTTATTTCCAACCATGGCTATGTAAATGCCTCTTTTGCCATTGTCTCATCTCTTTTCTTCTTCACTAGTCCTGTCATTAAACTCAAAATGGTTAAAACAATCCAAAATCAATAATTATAATAATAAAGAAGTATGTCAAACAAGCCATCGTTCTACAACAGAGGAATAGTGGAAATGGAAGACAGGCGTAATTACTAAAGAAACCACTCTCCTCGTGACATGTTAAATGATACGTTGTTGGTCAACAGTTACTTTTACAAAATATATGACAGCAACACAATTAGGTTCAATACACGTACAATGATATAATGGCATAATAATGGCATTTACCAATTAGACGCAAGACAAGTACCTTAAGAACTGCAATTTTAAGGAAATTTTAAGCCATCCGTCACATTAATGGAGTAATAACTCTGGCTTTGTCATTCCTCTGTCTGGCATCAGTGCAAAGCTTCTTAGTCTTTGGAGCCAAAATGTCTTGTAAAGCTGTCTGCGGTTGGTGATTTTAGTTAGTAATCTTTTCCAAGAAGCGCCGGCTTGTGCCAAAATAGAGTATGTGTTGAGACAGAGTGGCTCTTAGCCCCTGCACTATTGGCATTGATCATCTGTCTTCCCAATTGCTAAAAATATGTCATACCAATTTCTTATTCAGAGGAAAAAAAAAATTTATTCAGAACAAGTAACATTGTTGCAGACGTAACACATATTTATTTATAGAAACACATTTACATGTATCATTTAGGAGATACAAATTTAATCATAGCAAGCGGTGCACAAGTCAACAGCGTGTTGCGCCTAGATGATGGATCCAGCCCGAAATCAATTTACCGTCCAGGCGCCTTATGAGTTTGAATCTATTTAAAAATGTAAATAATAGCGAAGTCAATACTCATACATGTGGGATATTTATGCATTCATTATCCACCGAGTCTGACGATAGGCAGTTTGAGCGTAGCCTAGTTTGTGCAACGCTGCTGCGGAGGACTGACTCCCGCTGCCCTCCCAATTGTGTTAGCCTCCTCTGGCTGTGATGTATCGCCTCGTGTGTGAAAAGGTTAATTTCATTATGCTGTTTGGTTAAGCAACTGAAGATGTCATTGACACAGAGAAAGAGAAGAGAATGAAAACTTGTTGTCATATAGTGCGGCCAGTGGAAGCTTCTCTTTACCCAGACAGACTCACAGAGAGGAGAGCAATAGCATTTTAACAGAAATGAAATATGAGAGAAATCACATTTATTGGCTTTTCACACTTTTTGAGGCTGAGCCGCATTCTCTTGGTTACTGCTGTATGCACACAAGAAACCAAGTTGGCTATTGAAACTTGGAAAAGCACTTTAGTTCTTACACCTTAGACCTTATAAAAATCTTTGAAATTGTGAGTTGAAACTTGTGATAGAAATTGTAATATGTTTTTCAAAAAAAGTGTCAAAGCATGACGGTTTCTTATAACCACTGCATTGTGAGATGATTAAATTTGGATGCAGTGGGTTTCTTGAGGTCATGTAATGAAAACCACTTATTGTCAGGCTCATATCATTTAATTGGCTTGGCTGCAGCCCCCTGCCAGTTCATTACAGCATGCCTGGGTCGCATTTGCCCATACTGCTATCCAAGATTCCTGCAATTCCCTTTCCAGCTACTGGGAATTCTCCACATTTGCTCCGAGTGTGTGACTCTGCATGCTCGGCCCAGGTTCAAGTCAATGCTCTGCTCTATTTTGGTTTTTGGTTTGACTTCTATTTTATTGTAGCCTGACTTTGACAGAAAATAGACTGTTGGTAATTTCAACCCAGATGAATTGTGTTTACAGATGGAAGAGTAGGGCGAGGAGCTTGAATGCGTGCACAATATTGGGCCCGGCATCCTCATTCATCTGTGATTATTGAAACTTTTTACTTGACTGAAAAACTGTGGCCTTACAAAATGTTCATTATTCTAATCCTCTCTGTGATTGGCCTGACATCTGCTGGAGCCCGGCCCATTTCATAATGAGCCGGGCATGTTCACCATATATTTACTGCAACTGCAGCATTTGTTACTCATTTTTGTTATTTATTTTTCATTTTAGTGTTTTCTTCATCCAGATACTTGGTGAATTCAAATAGTTTAAGAGTGTGATATTTTTGTCAATGGGGAAGTACCTTTTCAGTGATTTTGCCTCTATTTGTTGGTTTTTATTCACGAAAAAGAATTACATGTTTCGTTTTGGTTACTATGCATTTCACTCCCCTGTGTGTCTGCCTGGGATGAGAAGCATTAATAATAAAAACATAATAACACATAACTGTGCACACACTCTTGCTAACAGACCACTAATACAGTTTCACATCGGGTCCCTATCACTTTTTCTCTAGATACAGAAAACATCCTTGATTTGAAGGCTCTTATACTGTAGTTACTAAAGCTGATGGATTTGTATGATTAATTTTAATCACCCTCCAAATATTGTCCTATATTGTAAGTAGCTAGTCGAAAGTGGCGATGTGTGCTGCATGGCTGTGCTGCTCTTTACCTTGTGTGCTTTAGTATTAGTATTCTGTTGTTGTTCAGCCACATTATATAATCTAAAATGCATACACTAAACTTGACAGCTCATTACCAAGTGGCACATACTTTGGTAATAAACTGCTTTAAAGAACTCTAAGAATTGCTCCTATTAAAAAGCATCTGCTCCGGGAACATGGCTTGATACTACATTTCCCACTCATTTGTCAAGGGTGGTTGTTGTTATGTCTGTAACATCCTGTCCTTTCATGCTGTTTTTCATGCTGTCTTTTTATTTTTTATTTTTGTGCAGCTCCGCTCGGATTGAACTGAAAGGCTCATATGATGAGGATATATCCATTAGGAAGTAGGATGCAGCAGCAGTCTTCCTGTTGATGACACACTGTTGAGAAGGACACAGTGCATTTCCTGTTTAGTTATTTCAACTGAAAGTGTAGATGTAGTCAAGAGGGTTGTTTTCCTTTCTGATGAATTGAGAACTTTGCACTTCAAAAAGAATTAAAAGAACAATGAAAAAAATAAACAAAGTTGCATATATTAAGGTCGACTGGTTAATAGTGTGTATCTCCTGCTGTTGTGAGCAGTAGACCGACGCCCACAGTGACACTGGGTACAATGTATGTACAATGACAGATGGATTGAAAACAAAAATCATATGTACTTTCTCACCCTTTTTCAACCCATTTGTATAGGACTGAAGACATTTATACTCATGTTTACCGCAATCCAACTGTTCTGTCAGCACATTATTGTGGTATTATATAATGTACATTTTTACTTATTAGGGCAATAGCTTAAATCCTTGACATTGAAAGTTGATGAGAAAACAGACTTGTATTTCACATGTGGCTGTTTAAATGTCACGCATCCCATTAACTTACACAAGATGAAAACTGGTTGCAAACGGGAGCGCTTCATCTATGTAGAGAGATGAAGAGACTGTCATGTTCCTCATATAAATACATTCACAGTGAAGCAGCACAACCAATGTGTACCATTACCAATACATTGTTTTTTTTTTGTGTTTTATGCACGTTTTCCTGTATATTATTCTATAATTTGTGCCGTATTTAAACTACAACATCAACAACAACTAAGGGACAACATTGGAAAGTACAAATAAGACTAATAGAGAAAAAAAACTTTTATGGGTGAGCTTAGTATCTATAGAAGTGCATTAAAAGCTGTGAGGGCAGGGTGGCAATGACCTTCCATTACCAACTTTTTGTGTGGTTTCTTGTGTCTCAACAAGTTTTTTGTGTCAAACTTTAAAGTAAGATGCGCTGCTCGTTGAATCCTTATATGTAGTTTTTCTCTAGTGTGTGAAAAAATAACTATTTGCTCCTTTGGGGATTTACATTTCAGGTAGAAATCTCAGCTATGTCTACATGTATGACTACAAAGCTTCAGAAGAGTGTATTCAGTGTTAATTCAGTGGATCTGCCCTTAAGTAATTAACTTTCACAGTATGTCAGTATCAGTGAGTTCAAACAAGTAAACTTGTTTGACAAGTCAAACTTAGCCCCACTAATTAGTAAGAGCATTTTTAGAACGAGGTGTTTTATATGAAACATTTATTTATTTACTTGTCAACTAGTAGGTATAACAAGGAATGTGGAACCCATTTGTGATTTTACACATTTGAAGAGATTTACGCATTTATGATCGCACACCAGAGCAGCTGGTTGCATCCAGAATTACGGATTGAACCTATGACCCTCCTGGTACAAGCCCAGACCTTGATGTGCTAAACAATAAATACAATTATATAATATTTTTTATGCAACTGAAACTGCTATTAATTACTGCAAATTTTACTAATGCTATAACAACAGTAACCACTTTGACCATTACTACCATTGCCACTACTGATGTCTCTGCTGGTACAGTGCTACTACCCCTAAATAATTGTAATACTAATTGTGATTGCAATACCCCTAACAGAGCCACCACAGAATAAAGTGGTAGCATTCCCCTACTTAAATGGTTAAATGGATGTTCATAATCATGCAGCAAATCTCTAGAGATGGCAGCAGTCATTATGCATGGTAACGAAGTTATGCAGTTTGTCTCCACCCACTCACGGCATAATGCATTTGGAGCTGTTGCCATCATTGCCCAGCACGCATAACCCTGGCTCAGCACTTAACGTAGCCTGTTTGCAAAACAAGGGGCAAAATCCGGGGGAAAGCTCAGCTATCGTGCATCCTCAGATGATATCATTACTGGGTTTTATTAGGCCAGTGATCTTAATTTGCAACACTGTGCCTGTGTCTGTTCTTATTTTTTGCCAGTTATCAGTGAGTTTAAAGGGGGGTGTCATGTTTGTCTTTGCCGCTGAAGAGGCTACGGACTTCCAGTCAGAGCTCCTCCTACTGCAGTGTTGTTGTTTACGATCTGCCATTGATTTTGCTTTTGACAAAGGACAGGTTAATCTTTTTGTTGGTCTCACTCTGACAGCTTATGATTTCCTTTGGGCATGTCGTCTTGTTTTCAATCAGCTCTTGCTTACCTTGCTCCTTTTGATGCACCCCCCCGACCCCCCCGCCCCACACATACACACACACACACTTTCCCAAAACACCTCCCTTCAATGCTCTTGCTCCACACATCATCTCAAAAACAGTGGTGCCCAAGTAGAACATTTGAAGTTCAGAAGTGTGTCATCAAAGCAGCTTTGTACAGGCAGGGAGCCATTATGCCATTAGTAAAGGATTTGTTATGCCTCGGCAGTTTTGTCTGGAAAAACAGCATGGATGAAGGTGTCAAAGCACAACCTCTGCCTGTGTTTGTTTCACCCACCACTGTGGAGTGGAATTCAATACAGCTGACAGATCACTCTTATTAGGCGGGTATTGAGTACCTTGAGCAAAAAAGCTGCCACTTCTCTGCTGAAGGGAGACTGAGGAAAGACAAGAGCCCCATTAGCTGGATGTGCAGGGTTATGAAAGACAACCTGGGCACAATGAGCGACTGTCAAACCTGGCTGGCTGGTGACACTCCTTAAGACGGTCCGGCACTGGCTAATTTAGAGAAAGTCCTCTTTCGTTTTCTTGAGTGCTTTTGACAAACGTCGACAGTTTGCCCTCTTCCTGCTCCAGTGATACGCTTTCATGGGTGGAACTTTCCATCTCTGTCTTTCTGGTGAATTGAAAAGATCTGTTCAGTGATGTGACTCCTTGGCTCTGATGTGACATTCTTCAGAAGCTGTGGTGACCCACAGTCATGCTAGCATCTGTCATTACAAATACGCCTGACTGCACATCTGCCCAGAGTTAAAGAACCAAACAGGTCATTTTGCTCCATCCAAATTGTAATTTCCTGTGTTTTAAGATGCGATTTGTCGGCTAGTCTCACAAGATCATCTGCAACATGCTGAAAATGTAGCAACTCTTTTTGACTTACATATCAGTGCTCTCAGATTAGATTTAGTGAATGTGGAGGTGAGGGGCACATGTGTGGCAATATAGGTTGAAACTGCTTCAAGGTATCACAGGTATGTTTTGACAGTGCCAAGAGCAGCTAAAGTACACCTTGTGCATAATTTAGAAAGCTTGTAAATGAGTGTTAAGCAGAGTTATAAAACAAATGTGTGTGCATGCGCGTGCACATGCATGCATGTGTTTGTTTCGTGTGTGTGTGTGTGCTGATTGTGTGTGTGTGTGTGTGCATGCTTATGTAGAGGCTTGTGTGCTGCATTTCTGATGGTGTGCTTCTGACGGTCAGCTTTTCTGTCTGCCGACCACTGGGATTTAAATGTCCTAGACCTGCTGGTCCGGAAAAGCAAAGAAGGCAGTTTCAGTAGCTTAATTGGCAGCTTAGCTTTGCACTGAACTGCCTTCAGTTATGTATGAGACAGTTATTTAGCCAAATGTAATTTTGTGCTGTCGACGCAGTTTCATGTATCATTTGCTCAGAGGTGCCGCATCATGATTTTCACTTTCCAAAGCAATGGGACTTAGGTACCTACCTCCAAGGCAAAATATGCATGCTACTTAACACAAGCAAAGCTTTTTATTTATTTGGTCAGTATTTGATTTTTAGTTCTGCTTTTCCTCATTGATTTCTTTGTCATTTACAGACCCCAAAGCAACGGTTCCAGAGAGCTGGCCAAAAATTTCTCTGCATACAAGTTGCCTGTAGATAAACTGTCAACAGCTGCTCACACATCTGTAAAAACCTCAGCAGCTTCCTGTTGAGTCACAGCAAAGTCTTCATTCACCTCAGTCAGTTTTGCCATATCCAGGGTCGTGATATTCTTATTATTGTTGTGCTGTGTCTCCTATAATTCTCATCTTTCTTTGATAAATTCTTCCTCCATCAGTTACTAGAATTGTTTTGGGATGACAATCCTCTTTACATATTTTGACATTATTACTTAAAGTAAGGTGGGAAAAGGTTGACATGTATGGACACCAAGAGTGGCCATTTTCATACCATTTTCTTGTGATTACTTATTTCATGATCTCGATATAACAAAATCCGTTTTCCTGTAATTATGAGTGAGTATGTTATTATCTTAAGAAGTAAGAAGAAGTTTTCTCATGATAGTGCATTAATCTCCTTATACTGTAACAGAATTCTTTCTTTCTGTGAGATTGTGAGATGCCGCTCTCCGATCCTGGCAGATGAATGAATGAATGAAACTTTATACATAAAGCAGTTTTCATTTGTGAAGAAGCAGCCCAAAGAGCTTTACATAATAAAAACAGCAACAAATAACAACCCTGAGGAAAGAGTCAAGAAGTACTGTAGATCGAGGAAAATATATTATTGATCAGCACATAAGGATGTGCTTCTGTCAAGGCTGAACACAGGCAGAAATTGCACGTTAACGATTTTCACGTTATTATGAGAAAACTGCTGTAAAATAAAAGACAAATAGGTGCCCGTTCTCCGCCTCCAAAGACAAGTGACTGAACTTCACTGTCTTATATTATGATAACCATTTTATTGGTTTCTACTGCTTTACTGGATTCTTTTGTGAAAATATTTGCTTCAAATTTGATTAGTGCAGCATTAAAAGATGTAGTGTAAGCCACTTTTATACATTCTCAACACAGTGTTTGGTAAGTATGCTTGAATGGAAAAATAGATGAAAAGTATGCCCAAAGGTATGCACACATTCAAACAGCAATATGAATGTTGAGATATCCTGTGCTGCTGGAATATAGAAGACTTCAGTGAACAGCTGAACAGATGAATGGCTGAAAAGATCGTCCATTATGCATCCATATACGCATGCATCATATGGATTTTAATACACAAGACACAAGCATTGAATCTGTGCTTGAAATAACTCATACTTGCCCTGTCACTGTAACATTTTGTTTTCTGTTGGGAAAGATCAGCAAGACGCTAAAGTAAACAGATTAATTAGTTCCTATCCATTTGATTGAAGCAAGATCAAGACATTGCAAATAGCCCCCAAACATTTTTAAGTAAAATTGCAATATTCCCGATTTGACTGTACATCCCAAAATCAGATGGATATTATTCAGATGGATTACTAATAAAATAATAAAGCAGACGCTGCTGCACCCTTTCCACAAAGATTGAATAAAGCACTTGAAGCAGGACAGACAGATATAGTGGTTTGGTTTCAAAGTGAATCATTGATAGATTGCTTGATGATCTTTCATATGCATATTTTGGCTTGTCTAATGTGGATGTAATCATTGAAGATCATGAGGCAGTTTAATATTTGCAGCATATTAAATGCATTTTAGGTACATTTCCACCAGGTTTTGATGTGTTTTGTGTAATTACAGTCAAGCAGGTGGAAAGTAAGTGTCATAATGAATATGCAGTCTGGGATTACAATTTTCAAATGTGCTTCTGCAGATGGTCTACTGGCTACACAGGTGCAGCTTTGTATCTCTGTGCTCCCATCTAGTCCATGTGCGAGAAATGAAGCATGCTGTCCTGAGACAAAGATGTCAAAGAGATGCATTTTAGACTTGTCTCTGCAAGACACTAAAGTTATACACTGTGGATGCCCTGTTCTTTAAAAGTCAATCACTGGGCAGCACAGCATCTTCATCACAGTGATAGATGCCTTAGCTGAACTGGGCTTTGGCGACAGGTGTTGTGTGAGCATGATGTGATAAACGCTGGAGACAACCACCCAGAGAATTATCTCTGACTGAGCCGAAACACAGTGGATTGCGCTGTCACCTCCAGGCACCAAGGGCCTTTCTGTGTGAAGTTTGCATGTTCTCTCTTACATCCACAAGCTGAACTCAGCTGGCAGACAATAACGTGACATACAAACAATTAAAGAAAGTGTTAGTTGTTGTGAACAAAAGGTTGTTTATTGTGTTTTCTCCAGGTGCGCCCATTTCTCCTACACTGGCTGATTGGAAACATGAAATTGCCCTCAGGCTGAGGGGGAAGATGCACATTTTCTGTGTCCTGTGATGGACAAGAGGCCTGTCCAGGGTCTAAACCATGTGTTTCGCACAACTAATTTCTCTGGAAACGTACGAAAACTAATGCACCAATTTTTATGCGTTTTCATACGGATTTCCAGTGACACCAGTGCGCATGCGTGCACCACAATTCATCAACCACAATCAGAACGTCCATAGCAACTGGAGCGTCCATAGTAACCACACTAACGGTGGTAGAAGTATCAGAAAAATCTCAAAATAGTAGCTTGCTCATAGTTTGCAAAGATTTTTCAGGTCTTTCCATCATTGCTAGGGTGGTTGCTATGGATGCTTCAGTTGCTATGCACGCTCCGATTGCTATGGATGCTCTGGTTCGGTTACGGTTTGCTCAGTCTGACAGATCAAACTCTCCCCATAATATCTTGGATCAGTCCCTCAATAAACATTTCCACTACCTTCTTTCAGTGAGTGTCTACGAGCTCCAGATCGTCATGGAAATTTTTTCTGTTTTCCTGTTTGTAAAGGCTATACTAATAAAGTTGCGCTATTTAATGACAAATCTCCACATTTTCTATTTCTCAAAACAGAGATGCAAGAATCGCCATTAAGCTAGCACTAAAAACTATTTATTTTTAGTGCTAGTAAAAACTGTAAAAGCATGTAATGTAAGTGATATTTGCATGGTCTCTAGCACTAAAGACTATTTTTAGTGCTAGTAAAAACTGTAAAAGCATGTAATGTAAATGATATTTGCATGGTCTCTAATAACCAGCATTCAGCGCACCAGTCACCTGACCATGGCTCTGTGACATGGAATTTCGTAGGAAAAACAAATAAATATGGTGCACTAGTTTTCATATGTTTTGTACGAAAGCCGAGTGAGGACATATTGGTGTAAAACACAACACTAGCATTTGCAAAGCTGGATAATGAAGAACTGTAGATGTTGGTAGAAGACGTTGGTAGTAACATCAATTGCTTCAATAGGTGTTCATGTTTTTATACAACTTTTAACTGTCCAAGGATGGTGTAATATTTCTTTAAAGTCTCTGTATTGATCTATATACAGTGTGGAGTAATTCAGTAGAGACTTGAGGCCTTGAGCAGAGATCATAAGTCTGTGAAGATGTAGGCCACTTGAAACTACAATGACAGTACATTTCATCAGCCCACGAAATGGGAGAGAATCACAGGATTGAATTGTTGACAGAGCAAAGCCTCTCTCTCTCCTCATCAGGTCAAGGATAAACTGTCATGAGCTTATTCTTTGGAGGGATGTTGAAGCTGTGTCACTGCTTTCAGTCCAATCTCAGACAGAGCCTCATAACACCAGAGCAGTGGAATTACCTCACCTCTAAACAGGAGCCCATGACTGTTGTGGACAGTGTAAGATACTGAGGAGGGCTCTCTGTGGTACAGTAGCTCTTAGTTATCAACCCAACTCCAGCTTTCGATTCACTTTCCCACAGCTGACCCCCATATGTGACACTCAGGCTGCACAATGCCTCACTGAAAGCCCCCGTGATAAGCTAGATTTTGTTGTAATAAACATAGTTTTGAAGGAACCGCCAGGCTGCATCCTGATAAGTCTGGAGCAGAGCTTCATTTTTAAAGACCAAGTCACTCTGCTGACAGCAAAATTATACAAATGTACTTGCCAATCTATATATTTTACAAAACATACACAATGGTGGCACTGCATGAGTCATGCAAAAAGGTCACCCGCTAAACTGCACTCAAGTGTTTACCAGCAGGTGGGTGGTCGTCATTTTCCATCATGTTTATCAGCCAGATTGATTTACATGATTAACAAGCAACAATGAAAAGGCCATTACAGACAATTATGATTTCATTGCAGCAACCAATATTGTGAAATAATCTCCCTTTAAAGTATCAGCAAATCCTTCAGAAATCTTTCAATCTTGAGATACAATAAATTAACCTCGACCGTGGACACATTTGTACGATATTCCACTTGCTTTCATTGCAGTTTTCTTGTTGTTGTATTTCAGAGCCCGGCTGAAATGTACCTTTAATATACAAAGTCCCTCTTTTTGTGGCATTAAAAAAAAAAAAAAAAGTCATATCATTTGAGAAATATGCTGTATGAAAATGAGGCTGGCCGTTCATTTTGCTGTTGACATTTTACCGTTACACCCTTTACGATTGCTTTCACATGAGGCTCCCCAAAGCTCTTGCTGAAGCTTCATGACAATTTAATGAGAGCCCCAGGAAACAAACTCTAATTTAGTATGTTGCTTTTGTTGGGAAGGTAAAATCGCAACACTAATAATTCATATGCATATGACCTGGAGTCAAATTGTTCAGTATTCCAAAACATCCAGTGTTTTTACATGCTGCAGTGCTAAAAATTGAGTTTTCATTTAACACGGTACAAAACTGTAAAGCAAAGGTTTACCATGTTTACTCTTTCAACTTTCTGCAACTTTACAAATACATTAAAACAATAAGCATGTAAAAATGATGTGATGCTGTGGCTATAACTTAGAATTCATTCTTCTTGTACAATGTGTATTTCTCCCATTTTTTGCATATGTAAAACATATCTTGGATCTTTTTACGCATGATGTAGATTCTACATTTTGATTGTTTTCTCTACTTTAGATATATTTTTGAGATTGTTTTTTCTACTTCATACCTTTTGTATATTTGCTACCACGACATAGAAGTTTTCCACTTCTGTGATGATAAATAAAGTTTATCTCATCTTATCTTATCTTATTTACATAAACTGCTGTTCCAGCTTTCAGATTTGGTTCTTTTTTAAGATGACAAACATTTACATCTGGCGTTACAGAATGACAGCTGAGTAAAAGCAACAAAAACAGTGAGTACTGGACTTACATTCATAGGTCCTCTAGATGGTCGAAATGTGTGCTTGCTAATCTTTTCCATCTTTATGTAGTGTTAATGTGTCTCTAACGCAGTCTTCTGAAAGGCAAAATTTTAAGACTTAAGCTGCTGATATTCAATGCATTTTATGTCAGTGTTATCAAAATCTATACATAATTTGAATATTGTGCATTCAGAACTATGCATTGATACACAATATTTTAAATTAAATTAATTTAAGAAAATGAAATAAATATAGCTGGTCATCCACGCAAACCTCTATATTTATGTTTTGAAGTAGGTGTGTACACGTGGAACGATACCAGTAGAACGATATCAGTGTACAGTATAACTACAGTGACCCTTCATTCCAGAGTTGAATCCTAGGGCCTGTTATTTTCTTTTTTGCTTTGGAGATGAGGCATCTGAGCCGGGCTGGCTGCAGCTTTGCCCTGAACCTCCTCCTCCTCTGCTCCTCTGCTGTGTCCCTCCTCTCACTCGTCCCATGTGTAAGCGCTGAGTCGGGCATGTCGGTGGGTGAAAGCATGTAGATCCAGTTTTATACTGGGATGTTGAACCACTGGGAGAGAAGCAGTGTGTATGCTGACATGGCATTCTGTGAGAGGGGACATGTTAAGCTTAACTTGGCGGCAGAGGCCACTGGCTGTTTGCCTTCATATGGTGCATGCTAAAAGACCTGAATAAGATATTATCCAAGTGCTAACCGAGAATACTACTCTGGTCTGTTTTCACGCTTATCATGCCAGTGCAGTCAAGAACAACATATGATTGAAGAGACTCACTATAAACTTAAGGGTCTGATTATAAGGCAGAGTCCTTGTTACACTCCTCAGCCATTACCATTTGCATAGCAAGTAGGGTAAATTGATTTTTGTAGATCTAATTGACTGCTGAACGCTTTGAACAAGAGAGTTAATATTCACATTTGTATGACACATGAAATGCTACATGGAAACTGAAATGTTTGGTGTGTAGTGCGTGTCTGCATATAGCCCATTGTGGAACTAATAAAAGTTTATTCTTTTCCTCTATTTTATGATGAATGGTGATGGGCAGCTCAGTGGATTAGTGGTTATCAGTTGGTTTGTACTGCTTGTGGGGATTTTCTCCAGGTATCCCAGATTGTTTCCATAGTCCAGAAACATGCATGATTGAGCCAAGTGGAGACTCTTAATTGCTCCTAGGTGTGAGGTGTGTGTGTGTGTGTGTGTGTGTACACAATGTGATGGACTGGCGACTTGTGCTCAATCTATTCCTGCCCCTCGGTCTGGGCTCCAGCAGATCTCAGTGACACATGTGTATATTGAGCAAGTTTGGAAAATGAATACATGTGTGTTAATCATGATTATGTGAGAGTATTTTGGCTCTTGCAGCAAAAAAAGACAAACAAAACTAAATGTTTATATTCACATAGTCACCATAATTTAACACTGTTAAATCCTAGCATGTTAAGCATGTTAAGCATTCTTATGGTCATGTCAGATTATGTAGGGTTTGTTTTTATCAGGAAATTAAGTTAGAATAATTGTGTACCATAAGTTATAGAGACATGACATTCGTGGTTTTTAGCATCTAATACCACAGATCCTTGCACAATAGCCACAATATTTTTTTTTCTTTCTTTCTTTTTTTCTTCACCCATAATTAACTGCCCTGCTGTCCCCTTTGACCGCAACGTACAGTAGCACACACACCAACGTCCTCAGATGGCATTTTACTTTCTACTAAATGCATAGCACAGTAAAGTTGGGCTTCGGTACAGTACTTTCTTGAAAACAAACCTCACCAACACTTGTGATCTGTATCCAGGAGTCAAAATGTGTGAATTGTAAATGCATTTCATCATACATACAAGCTTACAATCATACATACAAGCTTACATTATTATTAAAGGTTTATTAAAGGTTTAACATTTTTAGACACCGATACTTTATGCAACTTCAGTCTCTATGCATCCAAATAGAGAAAAGAATGGGTTGGGTAAGAAAGTTTACTTTTACAGCAGTTTTATGTACTGTATTACTGTTTTATGTACTGTACATAAACTGCAGTTTTATGTACTGTGTTAAATTTAATTCATCCTGTATTTGCCCTAGAATAAGAGTGGATTTTGCACAAGAGCATGATTTCATCTGGCTACTTTTGGCTACTCTGTTTTGCTAGAGACAGCATTGCCAGAAGCTATATTGCTGTTGCATCAGGATATGAAACAAGTAGGTGCAGCTTCGCAAACATGCTTGTCAGAGAAAGTGAAACGAGTGGTTAAGGCTTTCCCACATACTGTTTTGTTCAGCAGTCCCCTCCAGTATGTTGGCCGATCCTTCAGGATTTCGAGAGCTAGATGAGCCCACGTCGCTGATGATGCTTATGTGTTACAAGGCCTGTTTGTTTTTCCATTTCTTGATCTGCTCCTGGGGGATGAGGAGATATAGGCCAGGAACGTGCTGTGAAGTGGTTTGTTCAACCTATCAGCACAAAGCCTGTGGTGGTGGTGGTGGTGGTGGTGCGATGTACATTACAGCATAAGGAAGTGGCCCAGTTGAGCACAAACCCTTCACTGAATTGCAGATCCCAGCACTCTGAAATGAAAAGGCATGATGAATAGCAATAATTAATTGTGAGGTGGCATGCTTTCTTTTTTCTTTCCTGTTTTTTGATATGAGCTGGGCAGTGGGCAACATCAGTAATTAAATCTTTGTATTTACTACTGAAGCTCATAAATATCTCCCCGTAGACTGCACTGATGTGATACTGATTGGGTAAATGAGACAGAAAGAGCGATAGAGGGAGGCGAGCGGCTGCAAAGCTGATTTCCAAAGGCCTTGTACTGAAACACTAAAGGTTAATAGGATTTTCTCAACATATGATATTGTCGGGCAATGCTTAATTCTGTCAGATCATTTGTAAACAGGTGTTTAATTTTCTTTGGAGAAAATAGTTCTTCGATCTTGTCAAAACCAGGACATGAGAAATGTACTGTATTGCACCAGCTTGATTTTGCCTTTAACAACTCGGATGATGTGCTTCCTCAACATCTTCAGGGACAGTAGAGAGAATTTCAAATGCATTTTATCCAGAAATTACATTTAACAATTAGTTATTATTGTATATCCCCCTCTTTGTTGAGTAATACGGTGAGTGAACAGCCTGTCCAATACAAAGAAAAAGATTTGGATTTCCACATTATATAAAACAAAACCGCTTAAACCTGCTTTTTGAGGAGCTCAGTGTGAGGCAGACTCAGTGTTACGTAACAGACGGAAGTACCCACTATTCATTCATCATGAGGAAGTAAAAAGGTGGGGGTATTTTGTCCCTGGGATTTGTGTCAATAGAAACAAGTTCCCACGCTCACAAGCTTAGCGGAGTGTGTTCTGGCGAGCGGCTCCCGGTTTGTGCTGAGCTCTGATGGATGGAGTCCGCGTGGCTGTGCAGCACTGTTGCAGGACAATGTTTCCTGATTAACTGACCTTGGTGCGCTCTGCTGATTAAGAGAGGGAGTGGACGGTATTGACCCCTCACCAACACCATCATCCCTGAAACCTAATCCCCTCCCCATCCCCCTCCCCTCCAGGAAGCCAAATGCAGATGGAAGTTTTTTTGTCCACAGTGAGTGTGGCTGAACTGTTACATGACACTGACAGGGAAAAAGTCACTAAAAAAGAAAGATGTGTTTCGAGCCTGAACCGCAAAATAGGAAACATGTCACTTCAAACACATCTAATGTAGCTCCAGCATATGGGGTATAACACAAGATGTCAAGCTCACATCTACAGCCACAGCAGCATTTTTGTTAATATGTTTCAAATGTTTTCTGATTATGTTACAACATTAAGTATTGATCCATGACATTTAAGTAAATGTCTAAGTAACTTGTGTTATTCCCTTTCGGGAACCAATGTAAGAAAGTAGCAATTTAGCAACCACAATGAGACTGTGACTTGCACACCTTCCCAAAATGTCTCAGTTTGAGTGACATATGACCTTTGCAATCTACTTTGCAGGGAAACCAGTAATGTTTTATTTTTTATCAGAGTCTGTAAGTAGCTAAAACCTGGAATTATCATTTACTAATTATTTGGCAAGCTCCTGCTGCCTAGAAAATTAAACAAAATCCGATGGGAAATAATACTAACATATAATTAGACATTGTTTTATCATTTATTCATCTATTAATGGGATTTCTAGACTTGGCTTCATATGAAATCCATTAGGAAGTGGAAAATTCAGTAGTTTTGTCCAGTCAAATTTCTAGTTCAAGTAGTTCAAGTTGAATATTTGACAGTAACAGCACCAAGACTTTCACTTAATTTTGCAAACTTAAGTTAAGCCAAAGTGTGTCATAACTTACAATATTTATATGTGTGTTTTACAGCATAAGTCCCATTATTAAGCTCAATTAGTCCTTGAGACCACTTTGCAAACCTTCTGAGAGCATAGAGGTTTTTGGAGCCCAAGTGTTTAGAGATGGGCATTGTGTAGGCAGAGAACCTGCACTCCACTGATAACAGGAAGCTTATATGGCCGGCAGTGGGAAATCTCCACCCAGCACTTATAACCTCCGTGGATGAGAGATTACTACTTGCAGCTCTAGGTCGCAAGAGAGCACAACCCATTTGTCCTTTGGGCACATTTATCCATATGGCTGTAGCTGTTATATTTACGTTGCATGTAGGGTCCCGTCACAAACTGCATTTACCTGAGGTTTGGAAACTGAGCACTTCCAGAGCAACTTTGTTGTGACATTCATTTTGTCCAGTTTTAATGACATATCAAATCGCTTTTATGAAATGTATTTACAAGTGAATATTTTGGTGTTACACTAAGCTTATAATCAAGTTATTGATACCATGATTTTGCTGATCATGGCAGGGCATGTCAGTGCAGCGATGACTCTCAGGTGTTTGTAGCTCTACATCCTTAGCATGCTGACATGTGCTGGACTCGGGGCCCTTGCCCTCCTCTCTTTCTACAGGTGTGTGGTGGACAGTGTCCTTACATCCAGCACTGGATCACTGTGTTGTATGGTAACTGCACAGCAGCAGATTAAAAACCTCTGCAGTAGGTGGTAAAGGCTATTGAGGATCACTCTGTGCAGCCTGCCAGCCTTCACTGACATTTACAGCAGCCAGTGCAGGAGCAGGGCCTCCAGCATCATGGAGGACCCCACACACCTAGCGCATGAGCTGTTGGCCCCACCGCCTTCAGGAAGACTCCGGCTCAGGTGTAATTTCTTCCCTTAGGCTGTGAGATTGATGAACAGTGAACCACGCACTGACTGCTTAAGTGCAATATTTGTTGTTTATTTATTTCTCTGGAAAAAAAAAATCCTTTTTAGGAATAATATTGATTTCATGCCTTAACTTTTATGCTCTTACGCTTTTATGATCTTTTTATTTCATATGCCTCAGTGGAACCTGCGTCATAAAATCAATTTTTTTTTCATATAGCATGTTTGGATTAACAGTAAATGAACCTTTCAGTCCATCTTATTCCTTTCTCACGTTGTCACCCATTGAAGGCTGAACCATTATTGGTATTTCTCACATACAGTTCTATCCTGTTATGGCTTTTGTAGGCTCAAAAAAGAACTGATTAGATTTTGTTCTCTCTCTCTCTCTCTCTCTCTCTCTCTCAGTGATTGTTCATATACTAAAATGTTGAGACTTCTTTTATCGGTATGTTACGAATCCCTGGTTCATATTTTGTAGCTTTCAGTCGGTACAGAAGCTTAAACCTGAACCATTTTGAGGCATCAGATAACCCCATGGCAATAATTCCAGCTATTTCAGTCTTAACCAAGCCTCTTGAACTTAATTTTCCCTCAATTGTCAAACTTAAATGTTTATGGCTTCATCAAGACTAACTTTAGTGGTTCTTAAATCCCCATTGAGAAGCAGTAAAGTCCTGGACAGATGTGAGCATCGCAGTTACAGTTTTGCAGTAGTGCTGCTGCTTGAAGAGCTCTCTGATGGCAGCTGAAAATGTTCTCCGGCTCAGGCACAGCCACTGTTGCTGCTGCTATTAGATGGGAAAGAAA
Organism: Karalla daura; assembly: GCA_029224185.1. Lineage (NCBI taxonomy): Eukaryota > Metazoa > Chordata > Actinopteri > Chaetodontiformes > Leiognathidae > Karalla > Karalla daura. Next base: position 15,908,533 of record CM055188.1, read on the forward strand.
GTTTGAAAAAACGAGGACATTGACTTTGAAAGGTCTTACTTTCTCTGAGAATAAAAGCAGGCTGGCAGCAGGAAACTTGGTGAAGTCCGGGATGTTGTGATCTTGCCTTGAATACACACAAGGCAGACCTCAGTACTGTCTGCTGACCATGGACACCAGCAGCAGAGAGGACACCAAAGTCAACCAGAGGCACCACATAATATAGTGTGTCATCCATTGGGATCTTTCAATGATAAGTTGTCGCCGCCTCCATTACTCAGCCAGCCAGAGCAATTAGGCACCAAGAGAAGATGTATAGGTAGTTTATTTATGGCCAGCTCTCCATCCACCCAGGCACCCATGTCCTGCCCCTCCCCTCCCTTCTAGCCTCAGTGACTTGTGTTTTTTGTCCATTAAATATTTGTCTTGTCTTTGTTGCATGGCTATGGGGAAATTTGAACTTTGAACTGAATTAATTTGTATGGCATCTGCCAAAAAAGAAAGCACCGCCTGCCCTCACCAGATAATGCCAGTGTACATCATTAGTTCAGTAGGATAATTATAGTTTTTGAAATTAGCTGTAAGATATGTTTTTTTTTTTCTCTTACGTACAGTATAAGCTTTGTGGCAGCTGTGGATTACCAGAGGCAAAAAGTGTGATGTCTGACATTGACACCACTAAGATGATTGTTTGCCTCCTGATTAGCACCATTAATGAAGCTCGTTCTATCCTTGACTGTGACCTTTCTCTCATCTTGACCACGTCAGTGTAGTCAAATACACCTCTCTAGCAAGTGTGTACATTACTGACATACTAAACTAAAAATGCCTGACTCCTCTGGTACTTCAGGTTTGAACGCAAGTTCAATCTGCAAGTTGACAAGATTGGTTACTTGGGTATGTGAGGTAAGTCACTCTGGATGTCCGAGTCCTTGTTTATAAATCTCTATATGGGGTAAGGGCTCAGGCCGACTCCTTATTTACTCATTACGTATCTTGTGGGCGGCACGCAGGAAACTTTTTGCTACATGAATTGATCATTGCTTTTATCCTGTGATTGCATATTGCAAGATTGCACATTTCATACATAATATCTCAGTTTACATTTCTAGCTGTAATTCTAAAATAGGCTAGCATGTTCATCTCCTAATCTCACTTTGGAGAACACTTGCACAAGACACTGAAGCAAACAGTAAAACCTGCAGTAATGGCAGGTGATTACACAGTTTATGTTTACAACATGTTAACAACAACTAGTTGTTTTTCAGAAGCCCTTAATCTGTCTGACTGTGCAATATGGGATACTGGAATTATCATAACATGTATTGTTGGCAGTCTCTGTTTTGTAACTTCAGATATTTCAGTCACAAAGTCATTGTGCTACCATGTTGGATAACAGAAAGTATTTCTAATCTTTCTCCTCTTGTCTTGCACATCCTTCCTCTTCATATCTGTTCTCTCGAGCCTCTGTTGTGGTCTCACGTTACACACTGCCTGGTACATTCTGATCATGTCTAATCTCTCTTTCTCTCTCTCTCTCCCTCTCTCACTCACACTCTCTCTCTCTCTCGCTCTCTCTATATCTCTTCCCTTTGCTGTTTTTGCTACCTGGCATCGAGCTCTGTTTGCTGAGTCAGCCCTTTGTGATAATGCATATATGAGAGTTCCCGGCCCTGATTTGAAGGCACTAAATGCAGAACAGAAGTTATCTCTCTCTGCCAACTGCAACCATCAGCTCGGTGGGAGTTACAGCACCATTCATGGTTCAATAGAAACATGCCTACGTCCATGCGCCGCCTCAAGTCAGATATTTGAAATATATGCTTCTCGATTTTCATGAACTTGATGAAATGTGCATTATGAACTGCTTCAATGTGCCTCTCTCTTCTTATGTTGCAGGCGACACGCCTCATTTCCCATAGAAGTCTCAGAGATTCCTCTAAACCTTATTGCCCCTCCATGTAGAAGAGGTTACCCCTGTCGCAAATGGAAGTCTGCATCTTTTGGGTAATTTGAAGAGTTTTTATTGAAGTCACCTTTTCTCCATCAGACCACAGTTTTCTCAGCCCATTGTCTGACAAGTCTATTGTATTACAACTGTCTTTGTCATGGTGCTAGTTAGCAGTCTTGCTGTGTTTATCAGCTTGATAAAACATCAAATTTCTGACTCTTCCATTCCCCATACTGCCGTTTAGTGTTTCTTTGTTTTGTCAGTCTTTCCTTTTCGTCACCTGCTGTGCACAAGTTTTTGGGTGGCCTCCTCAGCCTCTAAACCAGAAATAGAATATGAAAACCCATTGCAACCACACAGCCATGAAACGGAAAAAGCAGCAGGGGCACATGCTTTATATGACTGAGCTGGTGAAACACACCCCTTTAATGAAACATCTCTTCTTTTGAAAGAGGTGGAGGATATCTTTGGAAATGAGTGACGCGCCTTGCTGCACTGCTGCACATTTATCAAATACTGCGAGCAATGTGTTTTTGTGTGGAACACCTAGTGACACACGTGGCACACTAATGCCCTTCTTGGCTGTCCATGCAGTCCCCCTCTCCTCTGGATGCTTTTCCTTGGTGTTCATTACAACAGTTCGGCAAAGCCGTGAGTGCTCCTCAGCAAATGAGGGGAGATGGGGAGAGATGAAAACCTTGAGAGGGTTGAGCAGTGGGACATCGTCTTCAAAAGCTTCATGGCAATTTCAAAGGATTTTTATTCTTGATGCCATGCACACTATATCTATCAAGTATCCAGCTTGAGACAGATTTGAAAAGGTTTTACATATGTGTATGTACATATATATGTATATATTTACAATACATATATATATGTGTGCTTGCATGCATGTGTGTGATGGGGGAGGAGGGGTGTGTTGTGTGTGGGGGGGGTGGTCTTAATGAGCTTGTTTGTTGACCATGTTTATTGATTCTAATTAGGCATGGAGATGAAGAGACTATATAGAATGAGTGCTTAACGCTTGTGATTACTGTGAGGTCTTGAGCTGTCCTGCTCTATTAGCCCGTATTCGCTAAAGAACATGAAGAACAAGTGTACATCAATTAGCGCTGCCCAGGGAGCTGTGTTCTGAATGATGCTTGGGTCAAGTTGGAACTTACAATAGGAAGTGGGCATGTAGACTGGATAACAGATGCAATTATGTTAAAACCCTCAAGAGGGATGGAGGAAGTGACATACTGCTGCAGGTAGAGTCACAGAAGGAAAAGAACACGTTCATGTACAGGGGAACAGCTTTAGAGACAGATCATCCGGCTTTTTTGTCTGGCAGATAGATAGAAGATTAAAATATCTGCCATCAACCAAACAGTAATTATTCGCTCCTTCTGACTTCTCTGCTCTCATGGTTTTCACACTCTTTTCAAAACATTGTTACGTTGGCCAGTTTGCTCAAAATTCTTCATTAAATGATCAATTATTATTCAAAGTAGGACATCAGGCAGAGCAAGGATTAAATACTTTCATAGCACTTCAGTGGAGGGCACAAAATATGAGGTTAAACTGAAGCTTTAGTAATTGATTTTTTGGTCGTTAGTGAAAGCTCAAGAAGCTGCAAAGTTACCTTCAACATATTATTATCCTACAAATTATTAACTTGTACACTGCAAAACAGTACCCAGCAATTATAACAGCCATATTGGTTGTCATTTAGGAAAGCTATTTATTAATATAAAATGCAATTTTTTTTTTTCAGATTTGGTCTGTGACAGCCTATGATTGTAGCTTTTTTTTTACTCAATAGCATTTATTATTAAATGTATTATAATGTTATTATATGTGTGTGTGTATGTATATATATATTTATTTTTATATATTTTTTGAATAAGAGATTATTCTACATTCAGCATTTTTATTGCTTTTTTGAAAATTATTTTGCACATAAGCCATAACTTAACTTAACTTAAGTTCATGTCATGTAATGCATGTAATGTACCACAGGTACACTTATATTTGAACTTAATGTAACTTAGAAGCCAGGTGGTCCTGTGACCTCGACTTGCCATTGTGAAAAGTGTTTCCATTACACTTTTATGATAAACTTGTATAATGAAAACACCTCATACAACACCTCATAAAAACACCTGATGAGAGTGCAGAAATGCACTCTTATGAGAAATATATGTATGCATATATTTGATATCCATATATATGACTGCAGAAAGATAGGATATATATTTTCCAATAAATTTGGTGTTTCCATGACTGTTTTTTTATTTATGTATTTTTGTGATAATTGAGATTTCTTATTTGGTCTCTGCCCAGTTGTGTCCACATAACCATACAAGTACTGCAGTAGTAAGTGTGGACAGTTTGAATTAAGAAACAGATTGTGATCTGGTAATCTACTTTTTTTTTAACCTCAACCTAAAATTCATCTTTGTACTCTTTAGGCTTCAGTGTACAAATATTTTTTTTTTTTTGCCACCATTGGTGACCACCAGTAATGCTCTGCTGATCTCTTTACGCTGTCATGGTTTTTCTTTGTAGTTCTTCAAGTACTGAAAAAATAAATAATGCACCTGATGTGAATTAAGTTCTACTCTGTATCTTATTGGATTCACTGGTGATGACAGTGGAACATATGCTGTTATCATCTTCAATTTGGAGTCGCTTTAACGGTGGCCAAACGTCTAATTATCTAGGTGATTAACTACTGCAGTGCATTCAGATTAGAGTCCAATATTCACCAGTCCAATATATTGAGGTAGGTAAACAGACATGAATAGTAACACCCAATTCAAAGCGACACAGTTCATAAAAACTGTCAACCCAACCCATCCAGGTCTGACTTAGATCCTGGGCAGATTCTTTACTCCTCAGAAATTGCAGATATGAGTGGGCTTGTGGCATAAATCTGATCCCTAGATTAGATCTTTCATACTCATCTTGCAAAGCCGTTTGGCATAGGCCCTTCGGCCATGTATTCTTGTTGACCTCATGCATCAGATTGTGGCTCCACCACCAACATCTGCATCTATAGGTCTCATAGAGACCAAAGGACCTCATTATTTCATACTGTGTCTCTGCTGGTTTGTGGGGTAATTGCTGTGCATCCATGACCAATCTCTGTAGTGTTTCCACTGTAATTAGTATTGAGTGTAGAGTTGTATCCGCATTTATAGCTTTCTCCAAGATGTACTACAGTATGTTAAATAACACAGTCATACTAGCAAACTCTTAAAAAACAAAGTGAGGAAAAAGGATGTGCTGTCGGTTTCTGACTTTAGCAGTAGGAACTAAAATAATCAGCAGTTTTTCACCTTGCTTTACATGGCTTTCTGTCTGTTTTGAGTCAAAAATCCTTCTGTCAGTCCAAAGCTGCTTAATTCAGTCCACGAACCGCCTGACACAACAAAATATTAATTTGCCCCTGGCTCACGTTGGTATTATTTTGTCCTAAGATGCAGAGTGAGTGGATGGTTTACTCAACCCGCAATACCCTTGACAAATAGCTTCGCTAGTTTGCCTCTGAAGTGGGATAGGAGGGGCAGTGTGTGTGTGTGTGTGTGTGTCTGCCTATGTGTGTGTGTGATCAGTATGCAGGGTGTGCAGGAGCAAAGTTATCCTCATACCAGTCCGTCGACTGCCTTCATTTCATCTCGCCGTACTTTGATGTCGACTGGCTCGCTGATGCATGCGTCCCCTCCCATATCGTAGCCCTACATCATTAAACTTGTCAGTGGCTTATGTTTCCATTCTCTACTTTATCTAGCTCCTCTTCACCAACAGTTGTCATCCTGGCATTTAAAAAAAAAACTTTCCATTTCCAGGTTATTTTCAGATTGTACCAAAGTCATTCAAAATGACAGCGTGTGACTTGTGATTTACTCCTCACCAGCAGGCCCTGATTACGAAGCCACTGTCTCCTCTGTCTTGGAGGCAGCTATTGTTTTGTTCGCAATTAAAATCGTGTTCAATTTTGCATGTGGTGCTGGAGCTGGAAAAGGAAAAAAAAAAGTTTGGATTGTTCTTTCTGTCTGTGTGACTTTTTGGAATTGTGACCCAGCATTTGGCACATTCAGCTGGGATAGGATTTATAAATAACCACAATGCCTGTCATTGGAGCTCGGGGAATATTTATAGATTTCTGTGAATGCTCTGCCCCAGTTGCATTCATTTGAACACAAGCAGGCATTGGCAGAAATACATACAATTCCCTTTCACCTGCGTGCCTGGCACTGTAATCTTGGGTGTCCAGCTTGAAGCTGTGCTGACTGCACGGATTTGAAGCACTCCCGGGTTGAGTATGAGTGTGAGGCATCTATGTTTTACAATTTGTAGGTTCTTTGTAGCAACCATCACAATCACTTATTTGATGTATTGATATTGAACTTTAGATGACTTTCAGTACACCATGTGATGAAGTTGTCTTTTAATCCACTGTGCATCTGTGTAAGAAGTTTGCTGAAACATCTCACTCTCATTGTGTGTGTGAACAGACGTGGATGAGAACTGTAACTTGACTCGTAGGTAGAAGCATCGATCGGCAAGACAATCACTTGCGTTTTCCCTAGAGAAGTCATGGGGTTTAAGTGAACGCACCATTTCCCATGTTTTAATCCAAGTGTTTGATAGTGACAATTACATATATTTTTTTAAAAGTACTTATTATTTGCCAGTCACTTCTTGTTCAGTTACTTAACAGTTCATCGTTGTTTTCTGTGGATACGACATATCCAGGTATTGTAGACTGCAACATTTTAAAAGACTCAATTTAGCTTTTTCAAGACTTTCAAAGAATCAAATTTGGATATTTTTCTCCACCACAAATAGTTTAAATCAGACCTAAAAATAAAACCCAGCTGTTTTTTTGTGTTTTTGGCCCTGTTTTTTTCTAAAGTTGTGTCTTAAAGAGGAATAAAATGGGGGAATTTGTAGCCACAAGCAAGTTTTGTGTTTTTCACTTTAGCATTCCCTGCAATGAAAGGATTTTCCTCTGTCAGCTGAGAGGGATAACAAGTGTGTGATGGATGCTTGCATTCGGGTCCGATTCTGCCAAAGACTGTACTGTGCGTAGAACGATCTGTCAAGACCTTCCTGCTCGTTCAGCTGAATCAAGAACACCAACTGGACAGCAGTAGAGCCCTAAACGTTGGTTATGCACTCGCACAACAACAAGCTGCTCTCTTTATATCACACTGTGTTTATCTCATTTCATCTCACTGTTGCCCAAAAAAAGACAAAAAAAAGAGGAAGAAGCATAGAAGATAATCGTGATGTTGCAGTTGTTTCAAGATTGTTATCTCCCATCATCGTCACAAGGGTAGAAATAAAGACTGCTTTGTTTGTGCTCTTAAAGTAAAAAACAAAAAAACAAAAACTAACAAGCGTCTTTAATACAAGTTAACAAATGTATCTTCTCACTGATTGGCTTCTGTCAATTCCCTCTCCATCTCTCAAGAATGTACTGTAGTTTCCTGCCTGTTTCAGGAGCTGATGTGTGATGAACAAGGACTCAGGCGGACTACAGCGCTCCTTCCCCTGGGCTAAACCCGCCAATGATGGGGAGCCAGGCAGCAGGGAAGGAGCACTAATTCATCACTGTTAAAGGGTGGGTAATAGGGCCCTGCTAGTGGCCAGCCTATCACAAGCCTGCCGCCTGCAAAAGGCAGTTAATTAACTTTCCATCGGCTGTGAGAAGACGCATGAGTATGTTTGAGCTGGACCCCGGCAGCTCCGTGATGCAGCCTGCAGAGCGTGGATGCAGGAGGAAGAACTGTCATGCCTGCCGGGAGGCTTAGCTCACCATCGGGTACCACACTGGGACTTTCTGAAGGACAGAATGCTGCTCTGTCAATGTAGAAGTGGATTCATGTAGATAAATGCCCTGGTTATTTACATAATGGCTCCTCCTGCTTCCGTCTTTGCCTGCTATGGGGCGCTAAAATATTTAGTTCTGCAGATAACAAAAAGGCTGTGCTCCTTTTTATCCTAAAACCAAACTAGAGAGGACTTCACCCTCAGTTCCACTTGGCTTTTATTATTTATTCTCATTGCACTTCTTTATATTCAGTGGTGAACATAAACAGATACAGTTTTAAAGTTTCAAGCTTGAGGCCATGCGACTCTTGATTTGACTCTGAGTTGATTATTAGATTTTTCTGTCAAGTCAGAGCTCTGTATTTTCACTGAACTGGAGAGAGAATAAGGTGTATATTCAGCAGTTACAATGTCTGAATTCCTTACTTTTGCTGAGTTTGCTTATGGTGCTTAGTACATTCTAGACAATTGCATTCAACATTGTCCTACATTTGTAACTTTGAGGTTGTTGTCTGTTTGATTGACTTTTTCCATTGAACTTTTATTGTTGGGGGAATGGAATAAAAAACAACTTTTAGCAAGTAAATTGAATTCATGAATGCTGATCATGTATTGTAACTTGATCATTACTGACCAGATTATTAATGTATGAATAAGATACACACCAGCATGTACTTAATTAATTCATTAGTCCTCCAGTTTTTTGAATAAGATATGGTTAATTGTTTTCTGTACCAGAATACAGTTTTGTATTGTGAATATGAAATACTTTAACATCTATGCCATTCGTCCCTTCACACTACCTAGAGTGCATAGTGAAGCAAAGTTGCAAATCATACATAGGTGTATGTGTAGTATTTTTCATAGTTCAGAGATGTACGTGCCATTTTCATGTGTTGATAGCCATCACAGTCTTCACAACCACACTCAGAGGAAGTGATAGAAGTGAACGAATTAGGGTTTAGTGTGTGTGTGCGTTTTTTTTCCCCTTCAAATGTCACTCCTGTCACTACAGATATGTGCCGTACGGACTCAGTCTGGGATCAGTCCTCTTGACTTAATTATTGTTAGCAATTTTTTCCCATCAAGTAAAGCCGGTGTCCTGTACTCTCTTCCCCTACCCTCACTCTCCCTCTCTGTGTGATGTTCAGAAGCCAATCGATGTTGAATTTGGCTCTGTCGAATAGTCTTTTCTGTACCACTCTTGGGAGTTCTCAACGTTGAAATAGACTCTTTGGGCTGGGAAATGTGAGGCTATGAGCTGGACTGCTGGCCTGTAGCATCAGCAGCAGCAGCAGCAACATTGATCAGCCTGCTTTCTCTTCATTAGCCTGAGCAGATGACATAGAAACAGCTCCACATCAAAAGAGCCCCATGAAATCACACACCACAATGTGTTGCTTGCTAGACTTTTAACAAATGGCCAGCTGGTGTCACTGACACAATATGTTCACCACCCAAGCTGAATGAGTTGCTGCCCAGACAAGTCACAATTTATCAGTAAACCACTTCAAAATGTTGAAGATTTCTGTCTGATGCTCTTAAAAAAACTGAAATGTATTAGCTTTTTGTTAACTTTTTTTTTTCAATCAAACAAGGCTGTTTGCCCTGCACTGTTGGAATCATCAATTAATTCTCTTTTGTTTTGTAACTGGATAAACAGTCCTTCCTGAACTCAGAAGAAAGGGTTTTGAATGCAGTTTTTCCATTTGCTTAAAGTGCCTTGTGTTGTCGTTGCAATCGATCACTTTTCATCAATGCATTTTTTTTTTAGGCTCTCACTGTTCTTGCAGGTGGGGGTGTAAAGGGACTGACCCATAGTATTACTCCAAAGTCTGGAAGTTTTCATTTCTCTGCCTGTCTGGAAGCAGTTTGTAATTTGAGATTAGGGCCCATCTGGGAGGGTAGCGGGTGAAATGTAATCCCAGAGTGTTCACTTACTCAGTTTCAGCACAGCTTTTGGAACAGAGCAACATATTGGATTTTTCTGCAGGCATGATGTGTTATTTTCTGTGATGCTGGCGGTCAGCCAGAGATTGTCCACATGCATGAAGGTATTTGCTGTTGTTGAATGTGGTTAGAGTTAAAAGAAGAGCGCTTGTCTTGTAAATGCACTCTGCATAATTTATAACATCCACTCTGTGAATCACTGGTCAGCCTGTTACACAGAGGGAAATCTCTTCTGTATGTCTCTCCTTAACTCAGTTTTTTACCTCGATGGAACATCAGAAAAATAATGTTGCTCTGATGAGAAGGTTTGTTTTCCTCTTTTGAAGCCATTAGTGACTTTCCTACCAGCTCTTGGCTGGATATCAAGTGATCTCAAACTCTGTAGAGTGGCAAGTTTTGAAATTAATTAATGGGAATGAATGCTTCTGATAGAGACAATTGGTATATTTGTAATAAATCCTGTCATGCACTTTACTTCAGAAACACTAACAGTGAAACAAGAAAGTCATTAAAATGTTTTCACTGTGGCACCTGCTTGTAACTGACATCAGCTGTTGCTGCTTCAATTTAAGACATTCATTAAGGTGTGACATGTCGCATTTCAGCATCAACAAATCATTACTATGTTAATTTGTACTCATTAGTTTAATTATTGTAAACAAACAAGACTATTGCCAAGTAAACAGCTTTTGTGCCAGTGAATGTGGAGTTCTCTTTGTTGGAATGTTTTTTCTCTTTATAGGCAAACAACTTTCTGCTTTACTACTATTGGAATCATTTCAGTTTGACATAACTTAATCTGGTCTGTTGGCCTATTAGTTGTTATTAGATAACATTTGATAATTATTTGGCTGAGCGGAAAGTAATTTGGCTACACCGATTAATGACAAAAGATACAAATCACAATAGACAATACTTGATATAGATGTTGCTACTGTTTGAATATATCTATTCCAAGAGAACATCAGCAAACTATGTTAAGTACTCAATGTAATGTGTAATTTCAATATGAAAATTCTTAAATATAAGGCAGATTGTCGATATTATATATGAATTAACCATCCCTAGTTCCTTGTTCTTCCAGTAGCATCATAAGGATTACGTAATTTCCACTGTCCATTAATGCATATTGATAAGTGTCAGCCTCGGCCTTTATTCATAAGGGAACACTGCAATAGTCTCAATGTGGTTCCTGGTTGTGCCCATAATTCCCATCAGGCCAAGCGCCTTTTTATGTGCAGCTTGCATGTTTGTCTGTGTTGGTTTTCTGGTTTCCTCCCACAGTCCAAAAACACATTTTGATTGATTGGAGACTCTAAGTTGCCCCTAAGTGTGAGTATGAAAGTGTACGGTTTGTATGCCCTGTGATGGTGACTTGTCCAGTGTCTGTTCATTCCTTCGCTCTATGGGCACTGTAGAGATTGTCCAGAAAACTGGCAGGTTGTTATAGTGCTAAAATACCTGGATACACCCACAATCGATTGTGTGCCAATACGAATGATGACACATTGTGTGATTGTTGCCAATTTGTTGTCACAACAGGATGTTCTGCACATGTGCATGTGGCTTATAAAGGAAAAAAAAACACATTTAAAACATTTTCTCATCTCTAACTTCAGGGTGAAATCTTATATTTATATCTGGAAGTGCTTCTTGAAAATGACTCCCTTTTTTTGAGAACTCAGCTGTTAATCACAACCACCGCAGCCACTAGCTTTGATTGCTCATTTTGTTTTTGCTGTGATTTGATTGAGTGTGGGTTGGCATTTCACATTTAAGATCGAAGACTAGTTAATTGGGAACATCTGGTGCAAGTGGGGACAAAGAAAACATTTTGAAGTGTCTGACAAACATAACAGCTAGTTTAACGTGAGGGTTAAGCAAATAGTCATTTCCTTAAAAATATGTGACTGGGAAATTCATTTTAGTCCATCGAATACTGTTTGATGTCATGGAAACAATACTTGAAATAAGTGTTTTGGAAAAGCTCAATCCGATTGTCCTGAAGACAAAGGAGAATTTCAGTTTGTAGCAAGCAAACACAATTTGATTGAGAAAGTTACAGAGTGTTTGTCTTCTGTGTAATCATGGGACTGTAGATCATGAAAGCACTGAGCTATGAAGGAACAACAGCTGGTCTTTATGACTTTCTATTTTCATTTGGGGCTCATAGGAGACAGCACTTACTATTATATTTAGCCTATAATTTTTCATATTAACATGGCCTTGACTTTGTCGTTTAGATACCTACAATATCATTTAAGAAATGCTTCAGGACATTGGTGAATATGTGGAAATTGGCTTTTCCAGGTCTGAAATACTGTCTGAGTTTGAGACTGAGATTTCCCCATACATTAATCATTGCTTTCAGCCTGAGGCAGATTGGAGCTGAGTTTATTAGACACTGTAAGTTAAACTGGAGCCTCTCTTGTCAATGGGAGGAGCAGCAGTGGTTTCAAACAGTAGTTTGGTATTGTACAAGACATAAACTGCTGTATTCATGCACTGGAGAGTTGGATTTTGTTTCTTTTTACTATACAGTATCAACATTCGTGTGAACTAATTGGCAGCAACATACCGAGTCTATAGACAAGATGAATAAATGTTAATTTAATGCACTGGAACAAGCGAATGTTGAGGATTTTCCTTGATTTCGTTCTTTGACAGACTGTGAAAAATGTCAGCATGTTATAGCCAAATTAATAGTCTAATTGTTTCAGCAGCAGTCGTTCTAAATGATAATCAGAAATGGGAGGCACTTAATATCAGTGCTGCCTGACAACTGGGTATGCGGTTGCCATGGTTACCGATCACCTCAGCGGCAGATGGCCTCGAACACATGTGTACTGCCACATGTAAAGTTCACTTGACGAGTTCATAGCTATTAAAACGCGAGTTTAAGGCGTTACGTGTGACATGCAGTAGAGAATTACATTAATGTTTGATTGCGTGACAATTATTTGGGTGACAATGCGGATCAGAATGTGTTGCTATGCAAAAGAAAAGTGCACATTCTTTGTTAATCTCATTGTTTAGACACAGTGGATTGTCTACTAGTCAAACATGTGCCTGAGGTGGCAGCAGGTGTAATGGAGGAGCAATGCATGTGCAAATGAAAGCTTGATTGGTGCCCGTGGAGCAGTGTGAAAAAAAAAAAAACAGCAAGCATGGAGAAGGTAAATCAATGTGGATACGTTCATCAGTTAATGCAAGGTTAATTGTATCGCTGCTGTCTGCCCTTTATGACAAAAGGTCAGCGTCTAGCTATTAAAGCACTTACAGGTAATGCTAGGCTGACTGCAGCAGTATGTAGCTGCATGCACCGAACCCATGAGAACATGACTCTCTCTTGGCCAATGTTGTGTTCTGCCGTCATGGAGCTGTACTGTATCCACACTGGTGCTGTTGTCGTCTTTGTGTTGAAAGTAATTAGTGATGGATTGTTTATCAGAGGGAGGGAAGGGTGCGATAGTTCCTGAAACAGCTTGACTCCCAACCACACCCCTTTACACACATGAACACACACACACACACGCACATGCATGCACACTTTCCCTCCTGCTGATGGAAAGTGCTGGGGTTCAGCACAAGCCTCCCCTAATGACAAGGGCGTGTGTTGCAGTGTGAAGGGCTGTTATTTTCTGACATGGGAGCAATTTAACACATCGCAGCACATTTTGAATTAAAGTAAAGCAGCCAATTTTTTTCTTTCTTTCCAAGAACAAGATTCTGAATATGAAATCTGACATCGGAACCGCCCGCCGAAAAATGACCTTTTCACCAGGGCTGAACGACTTTGTCAACCTGTGTCTTTGGCAGAATTTCGTTATGGGTGCTAAAACACTTCCAGTTTACAAAGCCCCAGGCCTTCACCGGTCTGTCCTTCCTGCCTTTAATTCTGGCTGAGGCCGATTCCAATTCAGCGCCCTGAATCCTGTGCACTCCTTCATGTTACGCCGTGCAAATGGCTGAAAAAGGAATATTCACACTTTTCTGCGCAGTTCTAATTACCATTCTGCAAAAAAAAAAAAACCTTTGTGGCTCTCTTGTACAAGGTACAACCTCGCAGTGGATGATGAAAGAAGTAATTTTCTTGCAAATATAAACCCTGAGTCCTCTCGGCAGCATTAAAATGAAAGCGATTACCATGGGCACGGATTTACCCTCATGTCGTACAATAGCAAATCTATTTCTCAGCATGTTACACAACTTTCTGGACCTGGAAGGATGCCACTTGTCATCCCCTCTCTCTCGCTTTCTCACCGTATACGCTTTCAGCCACTTAACTTGATGGCTGGATTTTACCCTCCCACCCCGAGGAACACCAGTGGGTAACAGACTGGTGTCTGTTCCTCTGGCTGTGTGTGTTGGCGGATGATGGAGTGTGAGAGACAGCTGGCCAGTGACTGGGAGGTAGACAACACATCACTCAGTATCAGGGAGCCTGGGGACACAGGACACGAGGCAGCAGCCTATAGTAAAGACCGTCTAGTGAAAATTAATAAATAAATATAAAACTAAGCAGTGAATTGACATTCAACGTTTGGTAAAAACATGGAAATATTAATGAGGCTCTATCTGAATTATGAGATATTTTATGGCGCCACTGTACCCTGTGAGTTTGATAAAACAACCTTTTCAAACAGAAAAAAAAAAAAAAAGCGTGTGGGTATTTCAGCTGGGGGGTGGGGTGTAGAGGGAACAACACAGTTTATGTTTTTGCTACAGGGCTAATATCTTTGTTATTGGTGTTAACCAGCTGCTCGGGCTTTACATATTGATGTGCTCCAGCTACAGCAGTGGGCGCTCCACCCGCCTCACATTTGGATGCCTTTTAAGGCAGCGGGTCTGTTTGGTGTCTCCACCTCAGATCTATGGGAAAACGGGGTGTGGATGACCAAAGTGTGCCTCCCTGCACCCTCAGGGAGGAGAGAAGGGGCTGCGCCAAGCTGTAATTGATAGATTGATGGTTCACCCCTCTGGTGCCTGAGGGAAAACAACACACACACACACACACATATGTATATATACACCCCTCCTGCACACACAATGAGCATCCCTCTGCTGTATACTCACACACAGCAAGATGCTGAGGTGCGCAGATCTGGATCGACTCCAGCGATGTGTCTTGCAAGAGACTCGTGATCTGCTTTTTGAATGTTGCAAACATCAGGATTGTATATGCAAGAAATAATTGATCTACACCGTTGTCATCACTCCAGAGGTTATTTCATGCCAAAGGGGGTAGTGGCCCAACAGTGCATCAGTCAGATTATCTGGTGCAGTTGGAATCAGCAAATCAGTGACCAGCAGCAGAAGCAGCAGCAGCAGCAGCAGCATCATGTTTTCTGCACCCGCTGCGGCCACAGATCTCGCCTTGCTAAAGTTCTCCCTCTAGAAATGTGCATGTTACTGCTGCCACGTCTTACAGTTGGTTTGCAAGGGAAAATGCAGACAGAGAAATAGCAAACTGATTCAGAGAAACTGAACCTTCCAGTGTGGCCAGGCCTTCATGGTGATGAAATCCCTCAGTGTGTGTTTCTGTGGCCTATATTCAGAATTGACGCTGGAATGAAATGGTTGAGCTCTGATGTTTGCATGTGTGCTAAGGAGTACACATACTGTACTGTATACAATGTGTACATCTAAGTCACATCAAGTGACTTTTTTCCACATCTGGGAAAAAGGAAATGATACACTGAGATGAAAGGTGTGAATAGTTTCAGCGGCGATAACTTTTCAAGATGTGTGTGCCTCTACGGGGAAATTTATGGCAATTTTACTGTTTGTGATGTCAGATAATTTGAAGATCCAGGACTCCCATCAGATATTACTAATAATCATCCATCCTGTGAACATACTGCTGAATGACCAAGTCTGCAGGGATGTGGTGAAAATTATGTCTTCCTGTCTCTCTCCCTCACCGTTTCCCTCCATATCTGGAAGTTGGTGTACAAACACGATGTCTTTCCTCTCAGTCACAGGCCTTCGTTGCAATAGTTCTGCTGGAGCAGGACAGATCTTACTACAGTGTAAATGTGCAAAATGTGGAGTGGACAGCTCTTCGTCGTCCTTGTCAATACAAGTGTTTGTTTATTTGGGAAGGCCAGCAGGGTAATGAGGCTGCAGGCCACAACAAGGCCACAGCGAGTATTGTGGGTAATGGATGTTTCTTGTGCTTTCTTGCACTCAGCGGCTTCGTGTTCTGTCTTCTAAACTTTCCACTCATTGCCTCTGCCTGTCTGAATACATTAATTTATCGGCACCCTCTATTTAACTGATATTATTTTTGTTTGCTGATATAACAAACGTGTCCTTATGATTCCAGTTGGAAAAAGTGCAAATTTATTCCTGACTGATATGGCTCAGCAAAGCACAGAATTAGATTTTGGAAATGCATGGTTTTAAATTGAATGTTATTACTCAATAATTGCCTCCATTTGGGGATGTCCCAAAACTAAAATTATTTTGCATAAACTGGTAAAACTGGGGTTTGTGGTGTAAGCAAAAGCTCCGGAAGCTTCATGTTGATTTATTCCTCTCCTCTCCTCTTATTCCCTCTCAAAGGAGATGACACATGTCCAGATACCACTGACCGGGCTAAAGTCACAAGCACCTTGTGTTATTGGAAGCTGCGAGGCTCCCTTTAATGGCAGATTTCCAATTTTTTGTGAAAAATATGTATTATCAGATGTTAATCTGATAATGTGATGGTGTTGAATGTCTTTCCTGCCCCCAAGTGGCCGGATCAATTAGGGCGATGTCTTTGATTAGTTTTTAATATAAACCATGTTGCAGCTGACTATGAACAGTTGTCATATTTGGCCCTGTTTTAAACAGAAGCAGCATAGGCTGCTCTCAGCTCCCGTGTCGCCTTGGCATTTTGTTGGTAATTTTGTTTGGTGTGCTTTTGCGTCTCTTGTGAAATGTCACCTACATGGTTAGACTGTGAGAGGTGTGTTCATGTCACATACGGCATGGGTGCGTTAACACGCACCAGATTCAAACTGTGTCATGCAAACACAATCCCACATGACTTTTGCAGATAAAAGAAAAAAAAAATCTGTCAGAGGAATTTAAATGTAAATGTAGACAGGGTCTGGACTTTTATATGAAAAGGGAACATTGCCTATGTCTTCCAAAGTCATGCAAAGACTGCTTGAGTGCCTCGAACATTGGTGTTGAGGGTGATTTCAAATCCTCATTGCTGCCCTTTTGGGATATTTGATCAGTTGTAGCCATGGTTACAGGAGATATGTGTTTAAGGCAGTTAGTGGGCTCAAGGGTGGAGACTGAAAATAAAGTTAGAAATAAAATTAAAAACAGCAAGCTCATGATTAAGTTCCTTCAATAAGCGGCAGAAAATGAAACTAGAAAAACATACAGTTGTGAGAGAATGGAAAAGTGAGACTGTACTTTAGTTATTCATAAAGTAAATAATGCAATTTTATTGTTGTGGAACATTCCCACATTCCCAGATAATAACCATAATAACCTAGATCTGTCACACTGACACTATAGTGTCAGGCCTGCAGCTGTTTTTCTTTTCCTTTTTTTTCATTCTATATATTCTTCTAATGCACATATCCTTGCTTTTTGTCACTAGGTTATCTTGGTTACATCATTAATTAATACGATTTATATTTAGACTGAACCTCCATGATTAGGGACTAAGCAGTGAGGTATCAACGAGACAAGAACACAGATTAGGAATAGGATTTTATTTAACTCCAAAAAAGAAACAAGACCAGGAAAACAAGAGCAGGGCACTACTCGTATCCAAACTCAACGGATATAGGGGAGCATTGCTTGGTCAAACCAAATTATGCACCATGATGTACAATTTTAAATTCCACCAGGATTTAAGAATCTTGAGTAGAGTGAGATTATATGCGAGATTAGATGAGATATGTGCCTTATGAGCCATTAAGATTCTCAGAGATGTGACTGAAACCACCTAAACTAATATTATTTGATTGCTAACTTTCATTCCTCTTTCACATATAAAATGTGTGATGGCTATGATTAAAACAACCTAGTTAACTCGACGTGAATTCAGTCATTCATCAAACATCGTAGGCATCGTAACAGGACAGATCTAATCTGGTGGACATCAGAGTTGACATTATTTCATATATATGTTTCATATATATGTTAACACCAGAGTGCACTAATAAATTTTCAACCCAACCATACATCGGCTTTAAGTAATACATACTCAAACTTCCCAGAGCGCCATGCTTTAGACCTCTGCTAAATCCGTGGCTGACCAGCCACCACACTCTGCAAAGTTTGTATAGATACCAACAGCTACAGTAGTGAAATGGTGTAACATCATGTGATGCATAAATTAGAGGTGTCACTCCATAATATCAACAAGAAAAGGAAAATAAAAATGATTACTGGCAGTTTGACAAGTGGTTTTCATGTTCACTTAGAATTAAAAGTGATTGAAGGAAAGCGATCAGTTCTGCTCTGTTGCCTTACTGCTGCTGCTCCTCTGCTCTTTATTTGCCGCCTTTTTTCCCTAACGTAAGAGTTCCCATTTGCTCTACTTTCCGTTCTGAATGCAGCCTGTGTAGAGATAGATTTCCATAGTGCGCTGAGTCATTTGCACAGCAAGGGCATAAAACAGATCCGTTCCTCGCTGCAACCGAAAATTGGATTGCCGTGTCACTCTGATTCTGTAACAACATGAGTAATCCTGTCCTGGATTTTCACATGGAGGGGAGGGGAAAAGGGTGAGGGGTGGGGGGGGTGTCAGCATTAAGATATTGTCAAACAACGTACAAGCAAATAGACAAGCTTGAAAAGAGCAAGGCATGGATCGTCTTCCTCTTACACAAGGAAACACTCCCAAAGTTTCTTTTTGCCATCTACTGATAGTCTGCTAAGCTTGAGTGCAGCAAACTTGGTTCCACAGCATTAAACATGAAACATCGAGCAGGCACAGGCATGACAGCAAGGCAGAGGAGCTCTGTGAATGTATATGTGTGTGTGTGTGTGTGTGTGTGTGTGTGTGTGTGTGTGAGTGTGTATGTGTGTGTGGGGCTGGGTGAGGTGGGGGTATTAACAGCTAATATCAATTCCCTGCTATCAGAGGCTTGCACATCTCTGACTTCAGTACAAACTGCAAGAGCGCTCAGTCAGTCCGTCTGCTCCTCTTGATTCATGCATGTTCCCGTATGTTTTATGACAAGAATAAACAAGACCCGTTGTTATTAGTCAGTTATTAGCCAGATTAAATAGCAGTCCCTCTTATCTAGACCGCTAAATCAGTGTAAGCCTCATATTTCTTCAGTGGATTCAAGAGGACTCCGTAATTGAGCATTTTACCTTCATGGTATTGATCAGAGTTTGAAGATCCCTTGAGCAAATGATGCAGAACAAAAACAGATGTTATTTTATTTCTGGTGTCTACATTATTAAAATGTGTTATTCTAGTTGTGGCTGATGTGACCACAGATATCTTGGTGACTCACTTAATTTCCTTCGTAATTTTACCTTCGTAAATGAGTATT
This sequence comes from Karalla daura, assembly GCA_029224185.1. Lineage (NCBI taxonomy): Eukaryota > Metazoa > Chordata > Actinopteri > Chaetodontiformes > Leiognathidae > Karalla > Karalla daura. Next base: position 15,927,757 of record CM055188.1, read on the forward strand.
TCACAAAATCTGAAATAAAAAAAAAATCTTTTTTTTAACCAACTTTGTAAAATTGTTATACTCTAGTTATAGGTTTTTGTTCATTTATGACTGCATTAACATGTCTCTAAGAGTTTCATAGAAACTACTTTGCATGAGCTTTAAGAGCTGCAGTGGTCTTCAGCAGGTTACAAACTTTTTATAACAGCGTTTATTGTCTTGTTTAGCAGTGCATAAAATTAATAGTGAGTCTGGACAGATAAATCAATGGATGTGTTTCTATTGGAGCAGAGAGGAAGAAACCAAAATGATTTTATGTTTGGTGCACTCTGAGCATGGCTTTGACATCTATAGTAATGCTCTGAGCGGAGACAGTTTCTAATGCTGTGCATTCATTAGCCTACTTTCAAATCTCTTGTTTTGATCCACAGCAGCTGAAATGTTATGCATACAGCGTGACCTCTTTTTGTTTGAGTAAAGATTCAGTCCATGTGGAAGGAAGCTCACGTTGTTTGTAGAATCAGCTTTTGATAGACAGATGATATTTTGTTTCTCTCCCATTTCTCTTTCTTATGCAGAGGCTCTAAGAATGCAGAAAAACTGTGTGTTTTTGCATGAATCTCATGTATCTGTGCATGACTCTGTCTTGCTGTTAGAGTGGAACCATTAATTATAGAAGAAGTGGATTTCTTGCTTTGCCGAACGTATGTATAATTTTGCTAATTTCCTTTCCTGCAAAAAACAGTTTGTAGTAGTGATTCGATCCAGTGATGATCTAAGACTATGACGAAAAGTTCTTCATCACTTTTCAGTTACACATCAAGGAACAAGCTTCATTCCACATTTGCATTCTTGAATATTGGACAGCACATTTTTAAGTGTTTCAGTTCGTCTGCACCACTGTAGCAGGGAGGAAGTCTGGCCAGACAAAAATGTAACCTGTAATGTCTCTCAGTATTTGACCTACTAGGTAGCCAGCCAAGTATCTAAGCAAAAACGATATCATCTTAAATGTTGTTATGATGATGCAGATTAGCTGAGGCTTTAAGGTATTGGACTTTACCTTCCCTGGGGTTGGCAGTAGATATCTGAAGTCAGATTTGTCAGTGGATGGCAGGGATAAATGCCACTCATTTCAGTCTGCATTCAGCTCTCTGCTCGTTTCATATGGACTTGAAGGGGCAGATTGATGGTTTGACAGGGATACTGGGCAACACTTCCCATCTCTTACCAAGACCCCGCCAGGGCCAGTGGGTGGGAGTCAAGGCCAAATTAGATTAGAGGCTCGCAAGATGAAGTTGTTTTTGCTGTTGACCTTGGGAATTGCTCAATTGTGATTCAATTTAAAGACAATAGGATCTATTGACAGATGTCTGTAAACATAGCCACAAATATATACCTTGTCTTGCGTTGTCACAGTAGTAAAGATAAACCCTCCCAAAACACCAGCTGAATCGCTGATGTAGGTCTTTTGGGTGTGTTGCAGAGACAGTCAATCTCATCGAGGCGGTGGGCCTGTCCACCTCAAAATATTCTAGGTTACTTCAGGAGCTCTGAGGTTCTGATCAATGGTGTATCACTGCAAACCCCTCGCTGTGAGAATCAGAGGCAAATATTCAGATACGACTCCTGCAGTGGCAACCTCTATTCTTTAGACCCAGGTTATTGCTCCTCTCTTTGTTCACTTGGCTGTGACAGCTCCCAATCACACTTTGTGTGCAGTGGAATGGGAGATAATTAACTGTAATGATAATGGACACCATTTGCTATTTCGATTAGTATCATTTTAATCATCATTACATTGTTGTCTGGCTGTCACATGACATTAATAGGATGTGGCGATAGAGGGGACAAAGCGAGGGCAATGACATGATTCGAGAGGCGAGAGAGGAGCAGGTTCTGCTGAAGATTTGGCAGAGAGATGCTGTATAACTCAACTCAACTTACATTTAATGGAAGATACAAAAGACCTCTGACTACATTTGTGTTGCATGACATTCATTAAGAAAGTCATTTAACCATGAAACGGAGCGGAGTCAAGCATATGGCACTCAACTGAGATGACGTATGTCTACTCTATTTTGCGAACGTATTCCAGTTGCATAATTAGTGCTGACAATGTCCTATGATTGACTCACACAAGATCCTGGTGGAAAGGAACAAATCATGCTCATGTGGTTTTCTAAGAATCCTACTGAAATCTGAAATCACCCTAAATCCATAGTAACTTCATTCTCTTAATTGAGGATGATGTTACCAATATTATTTTGAAAGACACAATTTCAACTGCACTGGTAGAAGAGATTAAAGTCAGCAACAATGTTTGTTTGTTTATTTACATAAGTGAAGAGTGCTGCTGCCGCTATATTGGACAAGAACAAACGTTCCTGTTTTCTTGATGCAGCTTCGGAAACCTGACAACACCCCAGAACAGTTGATGAAGACGCAAAAACTGTCCTTCTTAAGTTCACCATGGACATTAGATTAGACTCAAGTTAATAAATATTGAGATCAAAGAATCTCAAGTACTACCAAAGGCTGTGCAACTGTTCATGACCTGGAATTAGTCCTTTACTTGGTCTGAGCATTAATTCTTAAATTGATCAGGAATGGATGAAATTGACCTCTGCCTTACTTAACTCTGAAGCCAGGATACACTCCTTGTGCACCATTTTATTTTGACACAATATGTTTACAGTAACACATGCTGATCTTTTACCAAACTCATTTTGATTCTTATCCCTCTGTACTTTTGACATACGTATGACTTGTCCCACAAATGTTATTCAAACAAATGCATTAAACCTAAACTTAATACAGCTAAAAAAAATCACACAGGTTAATTGTATTTATTGATTGAACAAAAATGAAAATGCAGTGTAAATAGATGCCTCTGTCATATTAGATATGTAGATATTCAGAAATATGCAAAATTACGAGGTCTTGTATAGGGCACCAAAGAACCATCAGCCCAAGCATGAAGAAACAATGTAATGCATTTAGGCTCTCTCTCTCTCTCTCTCTCTCTCTCTCTCTCTCTCCCACACACACACACACACACACACACACATATATATGGCGAGAGAATTATTCCTCTTCACCTCTCTACTGTTAAAAATTGCAAACTATACTGTGTTTATAGCTTTCTTCATTTTAATTAATTATTGGGTGCTGTCTTTCCTTGGCATACATTGCGCATCATATTCTTTTGATCTGTAACGCTCCACCAAGTGGGCCTGTCTTGCAGTGTCTACTGGCAGTGGTAATTCAATAAACTGAGGTTTGTTTTTTGTTTCTTTAGACACAGTTTAAACTGCATTTGAAGCTGTGATTCACATTAAGGCATGTAATTAGTAGTTTGGTATTTAATAGCCATCAGTTCTGAAGTTTTGACTTCACAGTTTTTCTGCGACAGGGCAAACACAACGTCTTTTCAAACAGAAAGCTCCTTTAATGTGGAAACAAGAAACTTCCTGCTGTTTTGTTTCTTAATTAAACTGTCCTCCTCTCTTCCTTGAATGACATGTTCTCACTCAGAAATGATGTATGCCTAATTATAGAATATAACATGCCTTTTTAGATTACACCTTCACAGATATTTCCACTCATTATAAGTCTCTGTTATGTCAAGGTTGTATGCATATTTTAAATGATGAAATATCAATAATGTCGCAAATAATTGAAATACCTCTCAGATGTTTACACCCTTTCTACGCTGGGTCACAGACTGTCAGTCAATATGCCTGTGAAAAGAGAGATTGGGAGCTTGAGAGCTGGTTTGCTATTGACAAAAAAAAATACAAACCCAGCGTAGGACACACCTTCAGTGACTTCCAATCAAACAAGTGGCCTTTAGGTCAGGCAGCAGTCTGTACGAACACAAGCTGTGGATAAAACACAGAAATCCAATAAAATATGAACCGAGCTTTGGATCTGTAAGGTAGGATTGGAGGTGAGCGCAGCAGTTTTGGAGCGCTGCACCATAGACAGGGTCATCTCCATACATAGAGAGTGAAAATGAATTATTCAGCTGTGCCTTTGGCCTCATGTGAACCATGATGAAAGTAGATTTTAGATTAACAATGTGTCGACACTGTCCTTTTGCTCTGAAGCAGAAGTCCAGGGGGACAGTTGGGGTGGGCCACATTGGGTGAAAACACACTGCCCTCTGTTGGTCCAAATACTTTTATAGGCTCCTTAGTGTGACCACTGTCACCAGGAGCCAATGATTCATAGTCTTTACAAAACAACACCAATAGACTCGGATGATATAAGATTCTGATAATCATCCAAAAGCTTGGTCAGTGGACAACATGTACATTGACTGCATAGATCTGCTTCCTTCTAGAGGTGATAAGCAGCAAGAGGAGGCAGTAACTACATTTGGGGACTTTATTAGCTGTATGTCCCATAAGTTGAAGATTGAAGAGGGAGGGAAGATGTTACATGTGAGAACAGCTCTGTTCCAGGAAGCCAAAAAACAAATACTGACACACAGCACAGTTTTGATGAGAAATACAAAGAAGGGAGGGTTGAGGGTTTGTCATTATGATTGACACCCTTTATTTTGTGCCTCATCACTTTATCCATCATGATGAACATAACAAATGTAGATTTTTGCAGCTCTGCTGAGTCTCAGTCAGTGTTGACTTCAGCCGTCGTAGTCATAGTCAAAGTTTCGGTTTTCCTGTGCAAACTGAGACTGAGAGTTGAATCTTTCTTGTCCCAACCTTGAGCCTCCAACAACACATTTGAGAATCTGAGTCACCTCACCCACTGGCTTTAACAATTTTATAAATGTGACAGTGAAAAAGGGAAGATATGATGTAGTCATTTAAGTGTGGCTGGAGGGTTTCTCTTTGCGGATATGAAGCAGGGCAGCCGGAGGAGGGAGACAGTGACCACAGAGATGGGAGTGGCTCTAAAACAACTTTTCCTCCCAATCACATGCCGACACCCAGGCACTCACACAAGGCCCATTACTGCTGCTCACTCACTCCTGTCCCCACTGTTTCCGTTGCACAGAAGTGATTAGCAACCCAATGAGACCATCTGCAAAATGGCTTCTGTCACACAGAACCCACGCTCAATAAACTGCCGTATCATGTACCGTACTGGGCAATTTTGTGATTGAATTGCCACTTCATAGTCTCTTTCCAATCCCTCTTTCTTGTGTTTCTCTCCGCCACTGCAAGCAGAGTAGTGGAGTTATTGGAGTGATGTGTTTATGTGCTGATGTTGTTGTGAGCCCCAGGCTTTTTTTTCTCTGATCAGGCGGAGCCTTCACTTCTGGGCCCTAATGCCTGCCTGTCAGTCGGTGTGGTGGCAAAATGACAGAACCTGCAGCTATCAACGGAGCAATAGACCTCCTCCCACCCTCCAGCCTTCAGGAGTTTTGTCTCTGGTCGTGAAGATTGAAGACATGCCTTTATATCTCATAGCTCCACTGCACCATATGCTCTGAGATAAACTTGATCCCAAGTTCCAACTATTGAGAAAAATGCAGCAAAATGAACGATCAGAAGTGTTGTCGTGTGTTTGCCTCTTTGGCAATGGATGTGTCCATTGTTGTTTACATTGTGGAGTGACCGGAAGCAGACCTGATTGACATTATCCCAACAGTCATGTCCAGCAAGAGCTCCTCCCTAAGCCTGTTACATAATGGTCCATTAGGCTTATTCTGCCCATGGATTAGAGGCAGTGAGGGAAGCGTTGAGAGAGAGAGAAAGGGGGCCAGAAACATCTCCTGCCTCCAGATGTGTTCTGTCTGCAGATTTTTTTTTTATCAATGCTTTGGAAATATCAAAACTAGAATATTCAGTCAGGATCACAGCAATGTCCAGCTCTTTGCTAGATCAAGCTTGTTTCTGTCAAACGACATCCTTGTCTTTCAATATCAGCAGCTGTTTCTGAAGTCCCGTGCCTCGCTCAGAAGTTTCCTTCTGTCCGACAAATTGACAATTCGTCACAGTTGAAGCCCTGAAGAGCCTTGGGCGATGTCGCTGAAACTAGTCGGGTTCACAAGAGATCCATTTCCATTGATGAGTCAGAGCAGAGATGTGTTTGGTTTGTGTATCTCTAAAGGTGCATTGGTGCTGTAGAAGCAAAATGATGGCCTCGGGGGGTTTGACTCATCCCCCGCTGTCGAATGGATGAGTTTAACAAATCAAATGCATACCACGCAGTGGGAACAGGCGGCGACCGATCCAGCACTATTCATCAAACTGACTCGGCTCCTGAATGTTCTCTCCTGAAAACATCTCCCATCACGATCGGTCGCATTCACAGCCATGGTGGTGATCTCTGCGGTTTCCATCCGAGCAGGGGTGGTACTGAATGTCAGCAAGTCTCCAGAGAGGGGAAGGAGAGGATCTTTCCCCTGTCGCTATTGTCATGACAACTGGTGTAAAGGCTTCACCCGTGATTGATGTTTCTGCACTTCCTCCCCGTCTCGCCTCCTGTCATGTCACAGAGGTTCAGCCATTTCTGCACAGTGTGTATTCCTGTGAGGAAGGTGTAGCTGAGAGCGATACATGCAAAGCAGATTCAGCATGTCATGTCATCTTGCTGAGCGACGGTGCAGCTTCCTCTCCATTTGCTTTAAACACAGCCTGGAGTTTTGATCTCGTGCTGCAGTCGAATGTGCAGTTTGGACAAAATACTGGCTCGGCACGTTGAAAGTTGAAAGTTTGACCCTCCTTTCCTGACAGGCTCTGTAGTGCCATCCAGTGAAATTACTCCTCTTTAGGAGTCTGTTCTTTTTTACACATGACTGCGCCCCCACTTTGTCTTCCCTCAGACAGATCCAGTAACAGCTGCTGAGACACTGTCACGATATAACATGGCTCTTTTGACCTCTGTGTTTCTGTTTGAGCTACTATTACTGCACTTCACAGGCAGTTGATAGCATGTTAAACTTTTTTTTTTGCCACCAAGCGACTGCTGAGCTGAATCTCATATCTCATATCTACCGTCAGTTTCAATGTAATCCTGTCATGATCTATAACAAAGACGCATGGAGCAGTGGGGTGCTGATACTGGAGAGACACTTCATCTTTACTAATATATATATTTTATTGATTGTATATATTTTAGTTGAAATTAAATGTATGTTTTTTCATTTGATATTTTCAATGCTTTGGTTGGCTGGAAATCACTGAAATGAATGTAAGACTGTAAAAAGGTAAATTCACACATTGATTGAACTGTTCACAGCTCATACAGTATCAGTGATGCTGTAATATGTAATGAGCAGTTTATTTAAAGGCCCATGGGCCAAAAAGGTTGGAAACGTGTTATGCTTACAGCTGTCACCCTCCCGAGGTTTGCAGCAGTATTAGTTACTACATGTGAGTAATTTTAAGCTTTTCCAGTGTTGGCTTAACGAAGCTGCTGCTCAATGAAACTGTGCTTGGCAGAATAGCTCATATGCAGCAGTATTAAAAGTGATTAAAGCCCCCTACCTGCCCAGTCATTTCTACAGTGGTTCATTAGCCGCACAAGACTCATCAGCTCTGGATGAGAAGCGCAGAAAGGATTTGATTCCCTCATGCCTTTGCCCCTGTGGACCTGCCCTCAACGCCAGCTAGTGGTTACCATAGAGACGATTGGACCAATCCCCTCTCCCCTCCTCAGCACAGTCATACCGTGAGCCGCTGCATCGTATGTTACGTTTGCTGTGAGATAATCCCTGCTTGGCTGAGACCCTCGCTGTGCAAATAGACACACATGTGGGAGCCGACGCAGAATTGATGGTTCTTTTCAAATATGATTCGTTGCCTGTAATTATCATTGGCAATTACAGAGTACGGTATAGCTCTGCGGTGCAGTTATTTTGTGTGTGTAAAACCTAACATAAACTTAAAAATAAACCGGAGCCACCACTTGCCCTTTCAAATCATAATCAACTTCATATTCAGATCACTGTACATTCAAAAACTAATCTCTCACTCGATGTTGTCGCGCACAACAGTCATGCCTCTTAACACTAATTGATATTGAGCATATTAACAGGATTATGTAGATTCCATGTGCATACATAGAAATAGTGTTGAGTGTATGGATATAGATAAAGTAGGTTAAATGCAGTAAAGTTTGTGTGTGCGTGTGTGCGTGCGTGCGTGCGTGCGTGCGTGCGTGCGTGCGTGCGTGCGTGCGTGCGTGCGTGCGTGCGTGCGTGCGTGCGTGCGTGCGTGCGTGCGTGCGTGTGTGCACATGCTGTGGCTGCTGCTAATGAGAAATGTGTTGTGCCAGTTACATCATGAGAATACTGTATGTGAGCCATCCTCCACTCTGTGACCAAGCTTGAATGAGCAGCACACCAAGTCAGAGTGTCTGCATGTGAGCGTGAGTGGGTGGGTGAACAAGATTTAACTGCATGCCGATCAGTCTGTGCCTCAGCTTTTCTGCTCTTCCTGCTCCCCCAGACCAGACACAGAAGTTCCCAGCTGTGCCATGACTCACAGACGTCACCATTACTTGTGAGTATGACTAAATACTGCCTGATGGGGGATTTTGAGGAATGAGAGGGAAATGTGGGAAATGAGAATCTGAGAGGTAAATTGACAATTAATTAATTAAGCTAATTAAGCAAAACTAAAAAGTTTATTTAAGTTGATGTATTGCAGTGTCAGTATGTATTTCCTTTCGGCTTTTGGTGAAAGAAGGTAAAGTAGAACATGTGCAGCTAAATTGTGGTTGTGCTTACTATGTGCTGCTGTGTGAATGTGCATGTATATTTTGTGTGTCTGCATGTTGTTTGCCCAAACAAGCAACGACACTCCCATAGGCTGAAGCATACTCTGCAAAGACTTTTCTGCTGCACCAACAGAAGTAAAGGTGGAGGGTGTTTGCGTAGCTCTGGTGATGTCATAGCAGCGGAGCTATTTTTAGAAAGGGGTCTGAACACAGGCTTTTTTTCGTCTCTTCCTTGAATGTTATTATTCAGAGCCCTTCACCAGTGCGTTCTCTTCTCATAGCCTGTCTAATCTTGCTGTTGGTCAATTTGGAGCATGAAATTGTAGTCCACTTGAGAGTTGGACTGCTAGTTGCATGCATATTGCTATTTTATGATTTTAAACCCCCGAAACACACATCACATTTTTGAAAGCTACAATTATGACAATCATATAAGATAAATCTCTGCATCTATGGAATATCTTTCTTTCTGCACAACAACTTATAGATATCATAAACATTTTGCTTGATTGAGTACTGCTTCACAAGGTATGCTAATATTTATGAAGGTATTTGATTTTAATGTGGAAATTGTGAAAATAAATTAAATTATTCATGCATTCGAGTTTCTGAAGTCTCTTCACTTACTGTTGTAGAGAATTTATTATGTGGTGTCATCCGTCAGGCATGTATGATATGTTGTTTTTTGCTCATATTTTAAGAGAGCTGTCTTACAAAGTGCGTGTCATTAGCTTCAGAAGCACTAGGCAAAGTTTTTTTTGGGTGGGAGTGGCGTTGGGGTGTTGACCTTTTCTTAATCCCACTGCCCGTCTATAAAACTCATCTAATAGCATCGCTACATTCATTATGCTCTTTATTTTATCTGACATCCAAGGAGTCACATAAAAGTCATATTTTCTGCTTCACTTGTGCCGGATTGCGTAAGGAAGAAGGAGCCTCCATCTGTTCCACCCAAGGCCTGTCTGCACTAAGCAGGGTTTTCATCATATTACAGATATGATGAGCACACACACACACACACACAAACTCACACTCCACGGTCAGAGCCCAGTTGCAAAGCCAGGGCTTTTTCAGAGCTGGGTATCGACTGGAATGGTTGATCATGTGATCCACTCAAGGTCGTTGGTGGGTCTTTTTCACAATGCCAAGTTGCCTGAAGTGCCCTGAGTAATGACATGGGCAGCCAAGAACCACAGGCAGTCTGTGTGTGTGTGTGTGTGTTTCTGTGCGTGCGAGTGTTGGTTTGACATATAAAGGCTCTTCATCATGATCAGGAATCGTTGAGAGCGGGGGTTGGGGGGTGGGGTATCCACTGAGTGCCTTTCATTCATTCAGAAGACTTTGGTGCTACAAAGCTGATTACTCCTTTCTAACTGATGGCGGATTGCTCCAGTGCATCTGTGTGATTATTTTGTTTCCCATTAGCTCCAAGGTAGATCATGACCTGTTTGTTGCTGTGACTCTGTGACTCTGTAAAAAGCTAATATAAACAGCAGAGAATTGCTAATATGTCCACCAAAGATGCCAGCAATGCCAGCATGGGCCTTGATTTTGGACTAGGGAAGCTTTTACCGGCTGCATTCAATTTAGCCTGCATTTTGTACTGGCTGAGGAGATTAATCTTGAACTAATCCAATCTGTCATGACACAAAGATGAGGAAATCAGATTGGGGGATTCACAAGTGTTATACAAGTGTCCACACATTCCCTGATGTCCTGTGCTTGTCCAGCTATGCAGAAAACAGCTGTTTATGTGATATCCCTTCACAAAAGTGTCAGGTTAGTGCGAACCCAGTACAAACAACAAAAGAAAATGTTTATTCAAGTGTTTTTTTTTTTCATGCATTTTAAATGTACTCCTACACATAGTGGTTATATCTTTGTTCGCTACATGTTCCTTTGTATCTGTATCACTGCAGACACCAATTTTCCAGGTGCCTGGGGAAAAAAAACAAAAAAAAAACATCATCTCTGTAGACAATACAATGATGACAGTGCATAATTTGGAACAAGAGGCAGCTCCTGAGAAGTATTTTAATATGAGTCTTAAGGGAACAATTCCCTTTTGGTGCAAACTTTAAGTGACCATTTAAGGTCTGGCAGTGTTTGCCAACTCTCTTTGTCTCTCTTTACCTTTGCTTCTTACTTTTTAATAGAATTTGCTGTCTGCAGTTGTTTCCAGCATACACAAACACAAACACGCTGATTGCATGTGTCCAATTGTTGTGTCTGATTTTAGCTTTGTTTTAGTTGCTTGTGATTTAATAGATTTCTTTTTTTTTTACTTGCTGCTTAATACTGTTTTTCTGCCATTTGTTAGTGATAATTTATTTCATCCAACAAATTGCCAGCAGCGGTGGCTAGTAAGAATATTAATGTGCACCATTAGCTTTCTTTAACACCAAAACATCATAGCAACATAGACTAAAGATCTGGCTGCATAAAACTGTAGAGTCAAGTTATGGTTTCTTTTTTTTCTTTCTGATTAATTGTCAATACTATCAGCTGCTCTCAGACAACACAGTCTTTCATCGAACTGAATATGTTTAACCAAGTCCTAATTCATCATAAGTGCAGTTTAAACAGGGTTTTGAATAAATTAACTCTCCTAATGTTTTGCAAATTACTCAGTTTGTGTTTGGTATATTTTGTATGGAGTTAATATGCAGTCCCATGATTTTATCTTTGTTGCCATCGGACACAAGTAGTAATGATTTGGTTTGTTTTGTTTTACAAAGAAAGCAATAGAGTCATTAATGCGGGGTGACTCCTCTGAGGAGAGCTTAATAATCGCACTGAAATAGCTGTTAATTACTGAAAAATTATGCTGTCAGACAGTGAATTGTGAGAATGTGGTTGATATCAGGCCCATCATTTATTCTACTGTCTCTGTGTGTGTATATACTCATGCGGTGGTTTAAGAAGGGCCAGATATATCACTCTTCATGACAGCAATATCAAATAAAGCAGCTAGAGCTGCACCACTGTGTTCTAGATTGATTGATCTGACTTTATTGGAAAATTCTCTGTCAGCATGTTTCCACAGAGCACATTAGAGGACCTCTGGCTATCAGCGTTGCTCTCAGTCTACTGTTATCACAAAGGTAAATCTATCCAGAGAAGTCTCCCTACTTGTCTATAATGAATAGGCCACTGAAATATTTAGCGAGCCCTACTAGTAACTGTGAAATGCTTTACTCACTGTGCATCTTAATACCTAGATAGATAGATAGATAGATAGATAGATATAATGGTGAAAAACATAACAGTTGAGTAAATTAGATACTGTCCTTCTGTTCTGTCTTCTGTTCTAGAGTGCATAAAACCAGGTTAAATACATATATATATATATATATATACACACACACACACACACACACACACACATATAGGCTTTGCTTTGAGATTGTTGTTCATGGTCACAGTAATATAAGGGCTTGTCAGTACTTGGGGGCTTGGCTGCTTTTAGTAGGTTCCTGTAATTGTAACCACAAACTGTCATATGGGACGTAAAAAAAAAGTAAAGACATTGCAGCTAATTAAGCGCAACCACATATAAATGTCGTCACTGAATGTGAAGAAGCTGTAAATAGATCAGGCTTTTATTCACTCTCCTGCCACCCCTGTTTGTGTTGAATTGATCTAATTGTAAAGTCTCTTTCATGGAAGCGCTGCAGAGCACAGCTGAGAGTATCAGAGATCAAAGCGGCCTCGTTTTCCCATAAATCTGCATGGAGACAAATTCAGGCAGCTGGCAGCGCCTTTCTAAACACACGAGCTGTACCTGTCCAACACGCAGCTCATGATTAGAGCGATCCACTCTGTGCCGGCTCTAGTGCTGTCATTTATCAGCTGCAACTTGCACGCAGGGCGTAATGTGATGGGCCAGGCCGTCTCATTCAAAGACAGCAACATCATGAAATATCAAGACTTTGGTCCCAGATGGAAAATAAGTGCCTCCATAATGCTGGATCGCATGTTTGTGTTTTGTTAATCCATAGTAGGACTGAAACTGATTACTCATACATAATTAATCAACAATCATATGATTGAAATGAAGAATATACAGTATATACTGACCTGACGCCACAGGAATGGAACAAAATATATGTGTTGTTGTAAACAATACACAAACCTGATCGCATTTGGGCCAAACAGCAGCTGCAACACCCACACCTCTAATGTCAAGCCTAACTGCATCTGCACTGGCACTGAACTAAGCCGGTCATTACTGACAAACTTGAGCCATGAGTCAGTCAGAATAATGGGTTTAATTCGGGTTGCTTTTGGTAAAATATAGGTGGAGTTTGAATTAATGACATTTCAAATCCATTTCAAGTTATTAAAAGTGATTATGGGGAAAGAGTGAACTGAATATTTCAGGAGTAGTTGAGGTGTAGCAGAGAGGTACACTTTTCTAAACTGAGATTTTTCTTCATGGTTTTCAGACATTTTTCAAACTAAATGATTGATCAGATCAACAGTCGGAACAATACTCACTTCCAGGAATATAATTTTGCAGCTACTACTCATGGTTTTATATTTACTATTTCCCTCTGCTTTGACACTTGACAACTTATTCTGTGGATGTGTATTTTACCTTTGAAAGTTATGAACTGAATTGGTCGAAATTTGGCAGAAAGATTTGAATGCTTGAACAGATTTTTCGGCTGAGGTGGATTTGGGGTTTCCACTTGTACTTGATGACTATCTCTGGCTGTGAGATAGTGCTCCCAGGTGCTGGTGGGGAAAGCCTGACATTTAGGACTTCCAAGTTGGATGCTCACTGAAGCTTTGCAAGTTTGCAATCTCCAAAAGGCCAAATTATTTAAAAATATATAAATAAATGAAATCCTATCTGTGCCCCCACCACCACCACCACCACCACCACCCCTACCCCCTTCCCCATGAAACCAGAGGATGGATGCAAACATTACAGATGAGTTTGAAAATGGCACATGCATAGGAGAAGGGCAAACGTGACAAGGAGAAAATTAGATTAAAATTGAAATGTTTACAGTGAATGATATATGGTTCCACCTCTTAGCAACCTCGATTTCTTGCTGATTAAAACTAGTTTATCTCCTTATCACATTCAAACATCTTGTAGGAGTGAATTGATTGTGTCAGCATAAAATCATGTACGTACAGACTTGTGTTTAAACACTGTATGTTGGCACAGAAACAGGGTCCCATCAAAGCCTTGTGTATCGGTGAAATCTAGAAGTGTGCTGCTTCACTGCTGCTGGGTTGCTGTCAGGCCTGATCAAAATTCCTGCTCTGCACACAAAACACTGTGTACATAGAAAAATAGCAGAGGTGTGTCGAGTGTTGGAGCTTGAGAAGTTGACCCATCCAGACTGACATAAGCTGTATTTTTCAGTATACTACAGCGTAGCATCGATATAATACAAAATAAGGGAGAAAAGAGAACGACTTATACAGCATATTAAACATTAAGATAGAAATCAGTTTTGTTTCCCTCCAGCGAAAATAAAGCAAAATTCAATATGAATTCTTCTTAAAAACTACACTTTGTTGCAGCGGCAGGAAATATATATCTAGCTTTATCTACCGTCTTATGTTTGATTGATGTTCAACTGTCTGTTTTTAGGGAAATACTGACTGTAAATCAGAAACAAATTTGGAGAGTAGAAGCAGCAGTAACCAGTTCACAACTGCATATTTGACACCAAAAAAAGAAAAGAGAAAGATTTTCTCTCAGAGCACCTGGTAATGATCATTAAGCACAATTGTTCAGTCAATTACTGCATCTGCAGCAGTGTAAATGTTCAGGTGACACACATTCCCACACAGGCATGCATGAACAAATCCATCAGAGTAGTTTCAGAATGAAATGAAACAGGACAGCATACATTTCCTCCATCTGTTGCCTTGTTTGTGGACCAACTTTAAGGGATATTAGATTAATAAATTATTTATCGACTGATGTTTGAGCTTCATAAAGCCAAAGGGATCTGAGATTAAGATGATAATTGTGGTCATTGTTGTCATAAGAATTTGAAAAATAGCTGCTTTTAAGTTGATTAAGCGAAAGCTGGAAGTAAATAGTGAAATGATTCCTGCCTTTACATAACAACGCTATGCACTGTTCAACAAAAAGCTGTGAACTGGTCTTGCACTGTTTCAGCATCCCTTCATCCACCCACCCACCAAATATATTGAATGAATGAATGAATGGCTGAATGAATGAATGAATGAATGAATTGCTGTACTGTCTTACACAACACAGGAAGGTAGAAAGACTGGAGTTACTCCATTTGAATAATCACATCATAACATTTCGTCCTGGCCAGAAAAAAAAAAAGTTTTTTTTTTTCATTCTTACAGTTATTTGAACTTGTTCATTTTTGTCTTTGTGTGTTGGTTGTTCACTAAGATTTACTTAGCTCTTTATGATCAGAGAGGACACCTGACCTGAATTACAGAGCTGTGCTCTTTTCCTTTTGTTTCAGAACACAGCGCGGCTGACTTGGGAGGTTTATTAATTACAGTTTTAAAAAAGAAAGAGAAAGGAAAAAAAATGACAAGAACAACACATTGTCCAAGCACCAGATTTCCTGATTTTTTTTCTTAGACTGGCAGTAACAGAGACTCCTCCTTGCAGATGTCTGTCACTTAATTCCTACTGTGTCAAAGAGAAATATGTCCCTCTTTCAGCATAGACCCTTCGCATGATTATTAACATCCCATTAACCCTAATAACAGCTTCATCACTCACAATGTGATCTCCTTTCTTTGTTTTGAACTGCATGCCTTACGCACAGTACAAAGGAGTAGTGGGTACAGTACAGCAGTCAGCAGATGAGAGGAACAGTGTGGCTCCACTGACATTTTGCTTCACCTTTCATCTTGTTTGTGGCACTGCTGAACACACTTGCCACTCAAAAGTACTTCAAAGAGAGGATCAGACTGGCAAGGCTTCTGTTCTACCTGCCTGAGGCAATGAAAACAGAGAAATATGCTACAGGCTACCGAATCTCTTCTTAAGACAAACCTTTGTGGTTTGTTTTCAGCCACTTGTCTGCCTGAAAGTGAAACTTCAAGTGACATTTGCATGTGTGTGTGCAGTCTCTAACTATTCTGAATGTACAGTGCAGTGTGCTCTCATAGAGAGTAACTAAATGCTAAGGTTTTGTGTCAAACAAATACTGTTTTTAGGACATGTATTCATGCCATGTACTACTATTCCACTGGATACTGTACTGTACAGAAAATCAGTCAATAAGTCATCAAAAAGTCATGTGTATCGCACAGATAGAATAAAGATATTGGGGTTTAAGAAGTAAAGGTCAGGTGAAAAGTATTTCTGTTAACGGAGTTTACTGTGCATGTTGCTCTACTGAAAGCCCAGGTCTAATAGTTTGGTGTGCGTGAATGTCCGTATGATACTTAAAAGTACTTTCTAATACTTTCAAAATGTGTCATGAAGAAATAATATAAGACCAATCGATGATGCACTCAGTGTGTTTTCATACACAGTTAATTAGCATTGAATGAACCGCTCATGAAGAAAAATATAAAAAAATAACTGTATTTTACTTTTAATGTATAATGATAATAAAAAAAAATGATTGATATAGTTGATATACACCTTTGTGAATTATAATCAAGCATATGCAACATTTTAATTACTCTGTTAATCAGACTGCCTGGGGATGTACTACTGTAAAGACTTACACAGCATTTTAATGTAAACCTTAAGTCTAGGTTATTATACCCAAAACTAAGTTTGAATAGCAATAAATACACATAAATAATACATAAATACAAAAAAACACATAGAAGGCAAAACAGACAATACATTCAGGTCATATAACTAAATTAAAATGATTATGACACTGCAATAACTTTTGATAACTTCATATCTCTTTATTGACCTGGCAGTTTGCAACTAATCATGTGATTGATTAGTAGCATCGCTCATTTGAGAAGCATTAGCACTGCGTGTCAGTACTGTTTATCACCGCTCCAGGATGCTGACAAATGTGATCACACCTCTGCCCTAAGTGTCTCCTCATCAGTCTTTAGGGCTGTGGTCCACTAGAGGGAGCACAGCTGCAAGGCTTCATCAGAGCCTCCTTGGAGCAGGTTAGTCCTCGGTCCTGACCAGAAGCAGGTTGCAGCTGTTTATGAAGATGAGTGATAAGATATTTTGATATGTAAAACAAGACGTATTGATCACACAAATGAAAAGGATATAAGTAGTAAACTGAACTCTAATCAGAATAATCGCTGTTCGTTGTTGGATTTGGATCAAAAAATTGTTCCGACAAGCTCAAGCTTCCTTTTTTAGGTTGTTCATGCTGCTTGGAAATGGTAGAAATGTTATTTTTTCTTACTTTCTTTCTTTTTTTTCCAGCGGTCGCTATGTGACAGGAGTGTTCAGATATATCTAACTATCACCTAAAGCTCTGTAGTGTGCGGCAGTCTTCAAGGAGAGGTCAATCCTGTGGGCCAAGCCCAAGCTTGGGGCCAATACTGAGGCAGATAGCCATCCATCAGCGTCTAATCTGAGCCATGTGAGGACATAATGTACAGGACCGCTCATCACTGCTGCTCAGACCTCAGGTGGCTGTTCGCGGCCTCACAATGGCTGCAATTACACAGGCCGCGGTCCCCTGGGTGGTGGCGGGCTCCAGGGGGCTGTTAGGGCAGAGCAGCGATGCTGCTGGCCCTCTTTATTGGTTTCCTGGGCTCTGAATGTCGCGGTGCTGATAAGTCCCTGTGCCGGCCATTTATCACCGGTTGCCATCTCTACGGGTGGAGAGGCCTTATTCTTAGTGGGGAATTAACACAGCATCTAGACAGAGTGAGAGTGGGAGAGGAGGGAACAAACACACACACACACACACGCATCTCTCCTGTATCTGACAGGAAACACTATATGATGCAGGAGCATGAGGCCTTTAATGAACTCTGAGGGGAGCAGGTCAGGGTGAGGTGCCGCCCTCGCATAACGGCACCAATGTGTCTCCCACACTCCTGCGCTCCTTCTGCTTTAAAGCTTCCCTGGCTCCGCCCGCAGTCCTGAGGGAGCGAGCATCAAAACTCTTATCTCGATCATATCATGCAAATTTCTCTGACTCCCTCTCAACTCACCAGCAAGCTGCTTCTTCCGACTCTGTTGAGAAAATGTAGGTCACATGGAAAACTGTTTTTATCCATGAGGATAAACAAGATAATGGGATCTGTTCTGCCAACTGAAGTATCTGAACAGTGCAGCTGCTGGCTGAGGTTTGTTGCCTCAGCTGGTTTTCTCAAGGAAATACAAAACGACTGTGTATTTTATACCGATCAATTCCTGGTAGAGGGGGGCTGTAGCATGTTCGACAAACATATCCAGCATGTGTATATGTGATGTATTGGAGGAAGAACATCTATTATGTTAAATTATTAAATCTCTGGAAGTCAAAGTCAGATTTCATTTCAACTTCATGGTATTAAAAGTAAACAGACTGCATGAATCTAGATGATGTGATTGACATCTCCTCAGATGTGCTTTCTCTAGGGAACACCATCACAGCTCATCAGCAACATCCTAACCACCATTTTATCAACCCAGTAGGGGTTTTAATTAATGTTTAATGTATGACCTTATGTGGTTGTGTGTGGTTATCAGTTCAACCAATGCTAATGAGTGTTGTCTTTGCACATATAACTGAGGCTGTGTCTCAAGTGTGTGGTTTGTATAAAGATCCTCCGACATTTCAGTGGTAACATTTAGTGGGTGATTAGATACAAAATAGCTATGAAGGTACTTATAGCTGCAGAAAGACAACAACTGTGGGATGAGCCATCAGACTTTGCACTTTTTTTTTTAGATCTTTCCTTGAATCTCCGAGGTCTGTTTATATGATAAAGTAAATTCAACAAGCAGAAATGTAAAGCAGTGATTTCTGTTTGTTCTTTACTGTGAAGGTGGCGGGTAAAGTGTTGTCATAGGTGTTACATAATCTGAATTTGAGAAACAAAATGTGTGGAAAATACATTTCCAATGAGAATCAAAGGAATAACTAATATTTGCTTTGCTGTGAGCATATATCAGGCTACCTCTTGTGTGGATATCAGTGTTCAATGACAGACAGTTTCTCACTGCATATGCCAGTGTGTGACATTTGGAGATATTTAAGACCTCCTAACAACAAACAACAAATATCATGCTGTTACTAGTTGTACTGGATGTGCTGGTCTGCAGGCCCAGAGTGGTTCAAGCTTGTAAAATGAAATGTAAGCTCATCTGGAGTCAGGAGTCCCACCCCCCTCCCCCCTCCAGGTTTCTAAATGGAATTAGGAGTTATTACCATAACATCTAGCTCATTTAACTCCTGCCCACAGCTGGGCACGGGAGAGGCTCCACCTGACACAGCCAACAATATAGCTCCCACTTTGCATTTCTGATGACTTAATATGTATTTGAAGATGCATGACATGTCATCATTTGTCACATAAAGTGTATGTGTGTGTGTGCGTGTATGTATATGTTTTTTTCATCATTCATCCCTGATTAGACTTCTCATAATGGTGATCAGGGGCAGGCTATGTCTCACTCTGGCTGCATGCAGATGTCAGACTCTGGAGAACCTTATGATAGATGGTCGACCATTTGGCTTGGCCTTATGCTCAATAATGTGCTGTCAGGCCCCCTGGACTGTCCCCCACACAAAGAAAAGGGCTTTCACTGCTCCTTAATTAGGTGAAGGGAACATGTGTGGCCAGGCAATAACCAGTTCCCTCTAGATGCCAATGTGAAAGAAAAGGAAGTCACGTTAACTGTGTGTGCTTAACTGCTGTGTAAATGCAAACAATACATTTACGACATTACATTACAGTGATCAAAGCAGGAAACCAACAAGCCCAGAGAAGTGCACCGCCAGCCAGGAAGCAAAGCACTAACTAGTAAGATGTGTGGCCTGGTCTCTCAGCTTGAGAGCAATGTAACAAGATTGCCTGGTTCTTTGCTGTCCCTGCTTGGTCGTCACTGGCATGCTGCTGAGAATGAGATTGGATGAATTTAATGGAGATTCATAAAAATAAAATTCATTCCGATTTCTTTCTTTTTTCATTATTTAAGTCATAATTTAATAATTGCCAGAATAGCTATGAGCAGGGAGAATGTTTAGCTTTCTGAACCAGAGAAAATTATATTAAGTTTCTGCTCAGTAGATTGGAACCTTTATTTTAATGGCACTCGGCGGCTATGTTGTCAACCTGTTTCACATGAGTTTGCTTCTCAAAAATGTGAGAAGCACATGTGTATCAAGGTGTATCAAGAATGAAGTGACGATGCAGGAAGTGATGAAATGTTATGTAAAGGACATAAAAATCAACCACACCAACAAGGAAGCTGAGATGTAGGGACAGTTGATGCAACAGACCAAGGTTTTATCCCCTTAGGAAAGCAAGACAGTGAGTATTTTATGCCAGATTGGGATCGTTTTCTTAACTTTACCCAAAAATGTTTTCAAGTTAAGGTTTCATTTAAAAATTTAAACAATGTTGCTAATTCATCTCTGCAGTGTGGATGTGCCCCTTTTTCACATCAAGGTGACAAAAACTACAACCCTGGCAGCGTGCATCATTTGGTTTGGTACCTAGATGGTAATTTGATGGTTGTTTCTGACCATTTTTTAAAGAAATCCCTCCATCAATCAGCTCCCGCAGCCATGCAAGGTGGAATGAGCTGTGTTAGTGTGTTGGTCTGCAGCATCGTGGCACGGGCTCCTGCTCATTACTGTAAACTCTTCTCTGCTGTTTTTCATGACTCACTGCCTTTTACAAAATGCTGTCTGTTCTCATTTCAAAGGCGCGTGGCAGGCTGAATAATTGCTGTATCGCTCCATGCAGCTCTCTGCCCGGCCTGCTCCGTGACACTGCTCACTGATGGAGGCAGAGCTGAGAGCTGCAGCAGCAACGGTACCACGTCCAAACTCTGTTTCAGCCTTAGCGGCAACAAACGATTATTTTAGCAGTCGCTTAACCTGTCGATTACCTTCTCGTTTAATAAGTTTCTTGTTTGGTTTCTAAAATGATGCAAAACTAGTGAAAATAGTTCTGCTTTACAGAGGACAATGTAAAGTCTTAAACTGTCTTTTATTTTCAGAGATATTCAATTTCCTGTTAGAGAGACTCAAGAAATCAGAAGATTTCTTGCATATATAAAGGTAAAAACCAAAAATGTATAATTAATTTCATAAAATCATTCTCAAGAAATGTTTTTTAAATGCTTAAATCGACTGATCGATTATTATAATCGTTGTCGAATACTTGATTAATTGGTTTTTAATTGGTTTTGCCAGGAAGTCATTAACAGCTGGATAATCCTGGTAGAGCAGGAAGACATCCATCCAGCGGTAATTTCTGTAGTAAACTGAGTGACCATAGCATCCAGTTGTTGTAGGGTTTGTCTGAACTGAAGTGAATTTGACAAGTCTTACCAGAACTGAGCTCATCTGATGTAACCCCCTTTCATATTTACAACTAGCTGACACCCTGACCTATGGTCTTCTTTGTTTCCCTTCATGTGAAACCTGTGAAGAAGCAATGTGATGTACAAATGTTGTGATTTGTAGCACAGATTTCTACTTTGGGCGGCATATGTAGTCATCAAATATTGATAACCTGTGTTTCTATATTCATCATTAATTCATCCATGCATCTGTACTTGTCTGTTCCACTGTTTGCAGGATCGTTTGAACAAGTTTCACAATGAGTTTCTGTAGATGGTGCATGTTTTTCTTTGCTCCCCTGATCCCAAAATGCTGGCTAAAAAGTTAACTTATTAAATAGTGTAAACTATCAGGAGACGAGGATACTGTTGTCATGTTCATATTGTTCATTTCCAAATCCTCATGTGCATAGACTGCAGTATATTCACATTTAACATTCTGTTTCATTGCTCCATTGGTTCCATGGCATAGAGTAAAATCTATTCACAGTGCAGATGTTTAAATATAGAGATAGACCATCTACATCTTGCACTTCTGGTCAGACGCCAAGCTCCTTTGTACCTGTATTATGTGCAGTCACAATGGAGTTGAATCAAATCGAATGAAATCTAAAACGATTTCCCTTCAACAAAATTCAGATGACAGTGCCAGTTTCTTCTCCCCACTCACATGCATTCACAGATCAGGGTCACCTGAGCTCTTCTCCTCAACCAATCAACATGAATCGCATCAAGGGTCCATCAGGGTCCCGTATTGCTGTGTTGAAGGTTGTCCTGGCAACTACCCCAGGCTTTATGAGCAATCTGTATGTGTGTGTGTGTGTGTGTGTGTGTGTGTGTGTGTGTGTGTGTGTGTGTGTGTGTGTGTGTGTGTGTGTGTGAGAGAGAGAGAGAGAGAGAGAGAGAGAGAGAGAGAGAGAGAGAGAGAGAGGCTGGTCCTCGTGGGTGCCGGCCTGGCCCCTCCATGCACCATGTGCCGCTGCTGATTAGCTGCTCTGTGAGCTGCCCGGGCTGGCAGGGGCTGTGTAGCATCTGATAAGGCTTAATTGATACAGCCACCAAGGGAGGCCTTTGTGTGCTTTGTTGGCCCGGCGAGGCGCAGCAGAGTCAGACCTTGTCAGTGTGGCCGCTTATACAATGGGAGCAGCTGTACCTCAACTCTGAGGAGCAGTGATGATGGAGACAGGAATCTCCTCTGCTATTGACTGACTGGGAGAAGAGTGTGAACGTGGAGAGAAGAAACAGGACAAGAAGAAGGCTTTGTGTGACTGGTGATTTTGGGGACACCAGAAGCAATGGTGTTCAGGTGGCTGATTTCTCTACCCACGTGTTAGAAGCTTACACCTGGACTGAGAGTGCACAACAGGACAGGCCGAGGCTGCTCAGCAATAACAAAGGGAGCAGAGGGATGAGGGTTCAGCCCCCCTCCATGTGGTTCAGATACACACAGGCAGATGCTGAGATGGGACTTTGCCATGTGCAGTGTCAGTGTGGAGGCAATGCAGTCTAAACTGCTCAGGATTTGCTTTGTTCTTCTAAATGCAAGCAATTCTTCTTAAACCATCTTTTTTTTTCTCTCTCCTATGGACTCGGTACACAAAAACATTTTTTAATCCAAGCCATTGTAACAGGCTGACAGTATGTTGAAGTTCAAAGCTTTTTGTTTGGATTACTGGCAGTTCCTCTGTCTCCAGCCTCTGCATGGTTTCTATAAAAGGTAAGGCGTTATATACAGTCTACACTGCGTACTTTGTCTGTCTGATGATTGTAAAGCTGAGAATTTTGCCCTTTTCCAAGCCTAGAGAAGAAAAAAAAACATTGCTTTTACTTTGTTCAAATTCTAACTGTGCATTTAAGCCTGTCATATTTAGTGTTTTTGGCAACCGTGTAATCATCATGGGCTTTTGGTCCTCAGTGTGAACACACTCCTGCTGCTGTGTGGTGTCGTAAAGTGTCTCATTTAACTCACACATGAAGGATCGACAGCCATGAGAGCGCAGCCCCCCAGACTTGTTTTTACTCCCGTGTTGAGAGGGGCTGAAATGGGGCACGAGGCCCACGTGTCAGTGAGGTCAACTGCTCTGAATGGAAGCTCTATTGTTGTGCTGTGGCCTTGACAAGCTCCAGCTCAGCATTCAGTCGATTGTGTGTGTGGTCCCACTCATGATTATTGGCTCGGCAGCATGAGACGACACGTGCTCTGCAGTCCGTCCTTTCTGCCCGTGTTATTGAATCTATCTGGGTACATTTAGCTGAGGTCTTGAGATGAACAATTCTGAAATGAAAAATCTTCACCATGCACAGTCGTGTTTGTATTGTAAATCACTCCTACTCTGTAAAAGTGCAAAATTGCTTTACAGTGAAAATGTGATTGACAAGAGATGGGTTTTTAGATTTTTTTTTTTCACTGTCTCTAAACTAACAAAATACGAATCTAACCAACTCGTTGCAATATTATTAATTTCCTGGAATAACTTCAACTGTAACTAGGGTCCCTTGAAGGTTGTTATGTTGTTGTTCTTGTAAAGTTGTTGGAACTGCAATGTGCTCCATTACTGCTGTAATCATTCATTTAGAGGAGTGTAATGTACAAAAGAGAAACATTAAAATGCCCTTTTTGGGTACTTGGAAAAAGCTCTATATAAATCCTATGCATTATTGTTATTTTTATTGTTACTAACACTCTGAATACCAATTCTAGCAGGTTTTCATGGCCTCTATTTTGTCTATTTTCTGTGTAATGAGAAAGACACCCATGGGGTCATTTCAAGTGAGTAAACTCCAGGTCTGGTTCAGAGACTGTTAATCACAAAGAGGATCACGTGATGCAGTGGGGGAGCATCTTTGAGTGGGAATTGTCACTGACCTCCAGGACATATTTATTCATGAGCACACCCCTCCCCCACCCGTCCTCTGTGCAGTCTCGAGGGGAGGGGGTGGCTGAAAACAAAAACGTGCGCCCCCCCACGACATGGCTTAGTGCTCTTGTGTTTTCCATTGAAGTACCAATCAGTGACTGGATGGTGGAGACACATTTCATTAAGCTTGAGGATGAGCCAAACTGTGGTTGTTCTGGAAAGTGTGCATTTGCTTCGGGATTTGGGGTTGTTGTTTTTTTTTTGTTTTGGTTTTTTTCGAGCCAGAAATTGAAATGCAGTTCTGTGTCTTGCTCATGATTGTGTCTTTACAGTGGCATGGTTTTAAAGATGGTAGCATGGCTTTGAATTAAGCAGCTCAACAAAGACCTGACAGGCTGCCATGAAATTTCATGAAAACATCAATGTTCCCCAGAGTATAAATTCTCCTTATTTCCTTTTCTGCCATCAGCACCTTATAATATACAGCTATTAATTAAATATCTAATTTAAATATAGCACATATTATACAGACATTTTTATACAGCAGGTGACCAGATGATGTATGATGATGTCCTGACTTTTTCTTTAATGCGAATGAGATTTGTAATGAGTGAGCTTTCCATGGTGAAATGTACATCACATTACATGAAATGTTCTCTGGAAATCAGCGGTGGTATCAATCCGTTATACAGACTGAAGCACTGACAACACTGTCTTCTATAAACATTAACATTTTAGCATCGTTATGATTTCATTGTGACATCTGGATAAATATGTTTTGGGGACATAGACATATAAAGATTCACTTGACATATAAACTATTTGTTCTACTCCTTGAATTTTCCCAGGTTAAAAAATGAGGTGGAGAAGCTCATTTATTGTGAGTCTTTAGTCTAATGTGTCTTTTAAGTTGAATAACTCATCCCTCATCATCTGAATGATGCAAGATTAAATAGAATACAATGTGCCACTACAAGATTGACCTACAGTGATCAATAGTGACCCAATAAAGCCAAACAGCAAACTGGATAAGGTGTTAGCTATAATATATCAGAGGACAATGTCTTAATGTATACAACGTCTTAAGGGCCAATCAACTAACCAAATTATTTTCTTTACAGGTGCTATATGATTTTTTTTTTCTACCTGTAATTTTGTTGAATCAACCATGTAATAGGTCTGTTGGTATTGTAGCAGCAGCTCTCCATTTTCCTCCAGGGTCCAGTAGATCAATGACCCGATGGGTAATCTGTCAACCCCCACTGTTTGTCTGCTAATGGGTTTACCTGTGTGGCAGCAGCTTGGGCTGACTATAATGGCTGCTGTGTTGATGAGGCGTGAGGAGAACCTGTGATTGTGTCTGACAGAACCAGAGTTAAGGTAGCAAGGTGAAAAACTTCAATGGAGGCCTCCTGTGGGTCACTGGCCTGCATCAAATTGTCCAAACTGGGTACTTCATCAGTGGTGAAAAAAGCCCCCTACCTTCACTTCCAAACCCCTTTCATCATTCACACCCATTGACTCCATTCTGGCTTACATTTACAGGGAGCTGTGATCTCAGAGTCTCCAACATTTCATTTCTTTTCAACTTTCAAGGATTCATTTGATATCTTTGTCTAATGTGCTCATTGTGTGGTTAAATGTGTAATCTGGCAATATCTGTAATGGACCCTGTATATAACGCAAGAGATAAATGTCTTAATTTACTGGGACAAGCACAATCCTTTGTATGTGTTGGTTCTCACACAGACATCTAGCTTTGTCACATCAGCTTGCTCACAATGAATCTTGCAAAGCTGCATCAACCTATTCTTTGCTTGCCCAGTTCTCAGTTATGCCTTGTAGCGGTCAGTTTGATATCAGCCACTCTCTCTGTGATTTTTCTCCATGCTGTGAAATGGAAACATCAAAGTCTGGAGCCCCTGTCAAATCAGTCTTCTGTGTGAAAGTGTACAGGCGTGGCAGGCAACTCAGCCTGGCCGTCACTGGAATTCAGAGTGTGTGCCAGTGCGGGGTGATGCTGATGCTGTCTTGGTCGATTGCTTTGCATGAAACTTCTTGTTGCATTTGCAACATGCTGTCTGCTGTCAGTCTCGCATATCCGCTGTATTTGGCATTCTGAGAGGGACAAAGAAACTTCAGGTGACAGATATCTCACCTCTGTGATACCTTGTTGCAGTGATTGCAGTCTTCCTTACTGTCCTAGCTGCCAAAGAGAGAGAGAGACAGGCAGCGCAGTAGAGAGACCAACAGAGAGAAATGTGGGGCAGCTGCTTGCAGGAAGGCCAGAGAGGCCAACAGGGAGAGAAAATACTTGACTATTCTTAAACGTCTAAAATAACAAAGGCAAACTTCTCACATGCTAACCCTAGGGATTTGCATTACTTTGTGTCAGCTTTCCTTTATATACAGCTAAAAAATTTTTCGAACATTTGCTGTGTATGACTTTGACCTGTCAATTAAGACAGAGGAAGCACAGTTTATAATCTAACAAACTATTGGCAACATGGACATACAAGGCTTTACCATCATTAAAAGAATAACAGTAATATTAAATACATATGGAAGATTTGAGGTTTCCATCAGTAATGTCAATTTGAGTGCAGTTCATATTAACAGCAATTACATTAAGGCTAATTTACCACTTGACTCTTTTTTTGTCTTATCTGTTGAATTCATTTCAATGCAATGTAAAGGATCATTCACGTAACACTTAGATATTTATGTAGCTTCCTGCAGAGCTTCTCTGGTCCTTACTGCTCTGCATTTAGAGCAGAAGGTCTCCAGGCTGTACAGCTGTTCACATTCAACACTTACCACTGCCTCACTTATCTTCCTCACACACACACGTCATATAATTCACATCTACCAAAGTTAACCAAGCTTTTATTTCACATTCCTTTCTGCTGACTCAGCGAAATGTTTTCATACTCGGCGCGGAGTGTTTTATTCTCCCCCACTCTGTTTTGGGTCTGTTTTCTCTCTGACACGTCCAATACTTACCGACCCCCCCTCCTGAGGACAGATATCATCTGTTGAGAGTTTGTAGAGGAAAGGTGAGAGCAAAGACTACGCAAATGCTTCAGTGAGGCTAAACAATAGTCAGTCAACATTTAGAGCAGAGCAACAGAGATGATTTAGGGGGAATTACGTTGTAAGTGATAGGCTGCTGAGGAGGGGGCAGCAACCAGCTGGTGGAATGTGAACATGCACTAGTGTTACACACTGAAGGAAGGAGGGATATTACTCTCTGTCTGGTTCTCTTGGCAGCTGGCCTTACTTGGTAATGCTGGTTAAGTCACTGCTCTGCTCCCCTCAAACAAGAACAGAGTGGGGTGTCAACTTTTTCTTCTTTTGCAAAGGCGGAGTGAAAGAAAGCAAAAGGGTAACTAAAGACGAGCAGTGACAGAAGTAACCCAACCTCAGGGAGGGAAAATTAGTCATTTTTTTTGGTCCGAAGCAAGACAAGACTAGCACATGCGTTGTGGTCAAGTGAAGAGAGCGAGAGAGAGAGGGAAGGAGTGGCATGGGTGGATGCTGGTAGGAGGGCTCCTGCGCCTCTCATTCAGACAGTTTTCAGTCCAGCGTTGTCCAAAAAACATTTGGGACTTGTTTCCTTATTCATCTCTCAGCCTTTTATAAAACACTCTGACCGGTCCAAGTTTCCTGCCTGATGATGTCAGGGGCATGTGGAATCTAATGTGGAAGTACTGCATTTCAGTGCGGACGATAAGGTAGGAAGACCCTGTAATCATACTCGAAGCACGGTGATGACGGTGATGGTGCTGGTGATGATGGTGCACTGCTAGGCTCGGGGGAGTACTGCTCATGTTTTAGATATATTTGGACACCTGTGCTGAGCGCAAGTTGCTGGAACTGAAACATGGAGAACAACATATTGGTTTATAGCTTCACAAAAGTTTTTTTTTTTTTTTTAAGTATTTGCCCATTTGTGATATAGACCGAACAACAGCTCTGGAGTTGTTTCAGTCCGTTTTAACTGTATCCACAACTGCTGTTGTTAATTTATCTATCACTGTTTTATTCTGACAGCTGAGATCACTCAAAATGCCCATCACAACTTAGCTTTGAGGATGATACCTTCATGTTGTGTGAACCAGCCTCTCATACCTTGTAGGTGTTGCTTGGTAAACAGGTTAATCCTTGTTAGTCCCTACTATCTATCACTGTCCATGATACTGTCTGTCATTTATTGTATGAATCCACCATGTGTGACCATTTCAAACCAATGTTAATTATTATTTTGAGATAGTATATGATAAGCAATCTATGATAGATAAACACATCATACATTTTATTTGACTATTTTAAAAGTGTTATATTGCTATATTTTCCACACTTCTCTACTCCATTCCAGGTTGAATTTGTTTTTTTTTTGTACCTCTTTAAGTTGTATAGATGGAAAATAGGATTATTGTCCATACATGAACCTTTTGCAGATTGCAACATGACTGGACCAAGGTTTAAACTACTTTCAAGATCTGAACACGTTGTGTTCAAAAACAAATTGTTCTGTCTATGTTGCTGAGAAGAGTACACTAGTTCAAGCAGGGGGACGGGTTAAAGCATTAATGGTTCCACACAGTGATTTCACCAAAGCAAGGCTAAAATTAGTGGCCTTTGTGGCGAGAGCAGTCTGACTCAGCAGTAGGCAATCACCATTCATAAACTCCTATGGTCTGTAATTCCAGTCTCCATGGGTAGGACAGCCGCAGCTCAGAGTCCATGCGTAAGTACAGAAATGTTCCTTCCTCTCAGCAAGTCCAGTTGTTTTATTGAATTACTGATCCTTGTCTGGTACAGCGCGCACAAACCGTCTTGTGTAACTTGGCCATCAGACTTTTTTCCGTCTCCACTGATTTCCCATGAATGCCACGGTTACATGGTTTTTCCTTTTGGCTCGGCGACCGCTCTGTCTGCTTTGCTAAAAATGGTTTTACAGTCACTCACACATGTACACAAGACCCAGAGGCAGAGGTTGGCATAAATGACCCATGTCTGTAGTCTTGTGTCACCACTGTGTCACAGTTGAGTCATTTTGTGACTATATAACGGTGACAATGTCAGCAGAATTAGCTGCATTCAACATGACAAAAATGTGGAAATACATGTTTTGGTGTTTGCCAACTTCCAGTTGAAGTTGGGTTTCGACCCTTTTATTCCAGGACATCTCTAGGTGATGGAAAGCAGCACGGACCTCTCTCTTGTGTTTCCAAGTGGTTTCCAAGTCGCCCCTATGACTCCTTTTTCCCCCATGCTTGATTCTCCCCAGTCATAGCCAAAACTTCTCTCTGCCAACTACTTCAGGGAGTTACGGCCTGGATGCTCCAGTGAGGTTTCTACAGCCAACTTCTACCTGGAGGTCTCTACCCAGCTTGTGCACAAACTGCTGCCAGCTCTGTGTACTTGTGCTTCTGCACCTCAAATTCAGACTCTGATGTTGGCACATGGCTCTGATTTGGTAGCACTGCCCCATCCATCCTTTTTGCCACAAGGTCTTTTCTATCATTTTTTGTGGCTTTTGGCCACATCTAGAGTGCAGTTCAACATTCAAACTCCCAAGCTGCTTTATCCACACTATTTCCTGGTGTTTCAGGTGACTGATGGCATGTTCCATCATCTGCACTGTCCAACTTTGTTTTTGATCAGAAGCATTGGGTGAGTGTCATAATACACATTCAGACCTCACCTCCTCCTATCTGTAGTCTAAGTTGGTGGAATACAGTGCTTGTTCAGGGAGTTTGCTCTCAGTGCTGTTTTGGAAAGACAACCCAGACTACAAGCCATTTGGATCATGTAGCCGTTAGCTGTTCAATCCAAATTATTATTGCAGTGATATTACAGAGTTTCAATGGTCATGCCAGATGATGGTACAGGGTGAAATAGTAACACCAGACTGTTTCATAGAGAGGAGATTCAGCAAATTCTGTGAAGGCCGTCTGTGAGCTGGGACCATACAGAGGTCGTCATGTGCTTGTCTGACGGGTCAGAGCAAGGCTCTGCACAGGTTGGTTAGGCAGCTATGGGAGTTTCCTGCCATCAACTGAGAACACAATATTGTCATTTCTGACTCCCCTCTGAATAGAGGGTGGTCACATTGTCTGTTGAGCTGGGATTGTCTGGATTGATTGAGACCTGATGCCATGGGCCACCTGTCTCCCACCAATCAGGACAATCTCAAATACTACTATGAATTGGATAGGGGAGATGGAGCAGCCCATTGCTATCCTTTTCTCCAGCTGGTGGCAATCAGTTGAGGTCTCCTGAGTTGTGTAGCAGATGAAAGGAGTCTGATTCAGCCTAGTAAATACTCCAATATGTTCATAGGATAAATCACCAGTTATTAACAGTGTTCTGATTGTCACTTAGTATATGGCGTATGTATCTGATAATAATAGCCCCTTCAAGTTGGAAAAAGCTAAATACATAGCATACATATATACTATACTAATTTGAACACCGTTATACTGTATTAATACTATAGCAGCGACTGAAATTGAGTCAGATTTAAATAAAATATGGCATTACAATAGAAAACAAAGAATCTGTGGATAGGAAGGTAGAAAATGGTGACATGAGAAAGATTAGATTAGAAAAAAGAAATCTGATCTGTTCCTAACTGATTTTAAAAGGTATTTGCTCAATTTCAGAAAGTATTTATTTAACTAATTTCTTATGTTAGAAAGTTTTTTAACCCAGAATGACAAACTTGCAGTACGTTTCCCGTAACTGTTTCTCATGCGTTGTTACAGGCATGGCCACATTTTGCTCGTCGGTTTAGCAAAAGTAAGTATGTAACATCCCAATAGACTTTCTATTCAGGTGATTGCCATGGCCATTTAGTAAAGGTTAAGGTTTGACTTGAGTGACTTGATTTCATGTGAAAATAGTATGTTTGTATAATCCAAAACTTAACCAGGACCTCCACCCCAGCAGTCCCTCGCTACTACAGTATGATCTTGTACTTTTCACACCTAGGCGAGACAAATGTGAGTCCTACAAGCTGTCCCTTAGAGTATTAACCGGTATATTACATGCTTTGGTGTGAAACTGGGCTGGTTTTCATGGATAAATCCAGGTTACATCTAAATCACTGTATGTAGGAAAATTATGCATTTTTAATCCACTTACACAGCTATGATTATTGTGCTCTGTCCAACAGGCATAGCCATCAGAGGAGCTGAACAAATCGGAGACTGGACAGTAATTCAGTATGCTGTTTTGGGATTTTAATCACAACATGTGATTGCTTGTGGACTCTGCCCACTTCAGTGAGCAGCCCCATACCGTAGTTGCTACCAGAATGAGGTTCTGTTTCTCCAGACTCGAGAGAAGAGCACATAGCACAGAATAAAATCTGCTTTTATCTTAGCTGCACATCTCTTTCCTGTGTCTGACTGTGGGCAGCACTAGGAAGTAGGTCTGGTCTCTGTCTGCATTACACACCTAAGGCCTTTTGCTGTGTTATTGTTGAGACTGACAGATTGACCCTTTGATAGCACTGCTCCGTGAGATGGCAGTGTCGTCTGCCAGCAGTGCATTCCTGAAGACAGGAGTCATACCTCAGTAACTCTTCTCTTCTCACATGCAGGTCTCACTCTCCTCTGACCCTGCCTCTGTTTTCTCTCTCAGCTAATGCTTGACTACATACCAACCCCATCTGTACATGTGTGTGTGTTTTCTCCCCACCATTTTCTATGTGTGGGGAATTTTAACCTGCTTTGCTGGAACTGTTTAGTAATAGATTCTCATTAAGGAACAGTGTTTTACAGCAAAGACTGGTCTGTTTGAACTGTTGGCAGCCTTTTCTAAAGGCTTGGTGCAAGCATGTCCTTTAAAGGCCCCTTTAAAAGGGTTTGCCAGTGAAACAGTAGAGCCCAAGGAACCTGATCCGGTTATTTCTACAGCAAGCCAACAGAGCGCAGGATATTATTTATTTAACTCTGGGACTGGAGACTAAAGTTGAAGCTGGTCTGAGGTGACCTACGTGCCTGTTTTTCTGCATCCTGTGCTCCCGGCCTCCCCCCGAGGAGAGGAAGTACAATACCTCTGAACTCAACAACAAGACGTCTGGTGTCTCAGCAGCTGCTGCAGTCCTGCACAACTTCCTGGCAAGGAAGCAGAACGCTGCAGGACAGAGCTCTGGGCAAGAGACGCCTGAGTCTTACCCACCCTTCGCAACCACGGCCAACTTACAGGTGAGGTCATTTCTGCTTCAGCAGGGAAAGGACTGGCTGGGCTTTTTGTGCCTCGTGTAAACAGAACCAAGTAGTCAGTCAGCTGTAGACCAGCAGCTCTCTGACAGGACCTCCCTCTACTCTGTAGTGAGTAAGTGAAGGCAGCTGTAGCTCAGTGGAAGCCTCCAACTCTCCCGCATTGCTGTAGCACACCTGAGGCACACAGGCAGGAGGAGCACAGGGTGTTTTTCTTCCTCTTTTTTTTTTTTTTTGACACAGCACGGAGGCGAACGGCAGCAACATATGGTGAGTCTGATTCACTGCTGCTCTGCTGGACAGGCAGATATTATTAGTCCTGTGGTGACTCGCGCTCTCGAATCATGTGAATGGGTGTTCGAACTTGCTGAGAAAACTGCAAGCTGTGTTGTCTCATGCTCAGCATCGGGACATCTGTCAATGAGCCTGGCATCTGTGTTCAAATTGATTACAAGGTCACTTTATTTCTGCTGCCATTCCTCAGCAATTTCACACTTTTTATCTTTAGGATGTCAGGAATCCTTTTCATCCTGATCAGGCTTGTCAGACCCAGTCTTGTTATTTTGAACCTAATTCACCTCGACTATAGGTCCCCGCAGTGATGGACACAGTAGCTTGGGCGATGGACATTTGAGAGGATTTCTCACTGACTTGTGTCTAGCATTGCTTCCTCTGCTGTTGTAGGAATTTCTCGTACTTTAGCAGAATCAGAAAACAGCAAGAGGAGACATAAGTTTTGTAGAAGATAGAGTGAGTGTGTGTAGTGTTTAGAGTGAGTGTGTGTGTCGCGGTCTGACTCTCTGCCAATATTGTAATTAACTCCTCTAAATATTTCAACATTGAAGTGTCTTATTTCCACCTGAAATTCAATCATGGCACACTTTGCCAGACTACCGATAGGTCTGTAGTTCATATACCTGTAAGAAAAGAAAAAACGCACTTAGTAATCTCAAGTCTCAGAGTTGCTTGTGCTTTAACTATCTATGTATGTATGTGTATATGTGTGTGCGTGTGTTGGGGGGGTTACAGTATAAGAAGATTATGGCATCAAGTTATCTTTGTTTATAGCTCTGAATACATGCTTGGGTAGAACTGTAGTGGCTTCAAATTGCCATAACAATGAACAAATGTCAGCGTAATAACTCAAATGTCATTGTAGCGCAGGCTACTGCTGCACTCTTGAGTCCTTTTTAATCACTGTCAGGTGCTATAATTGGCCCAGGCCCAGCGTCACTGGTGACCCGTGACTCCGTCAATAATGACCGGACAGTGGCTGGGGCAGGTGGGGACGCAGCCGCCACCTGGGGTCCTCTGCCATCTTTTATGCATTTCAATGAGCCCTGAGCTCATCCAACATTAATGGCTGCTGTGGCCCTGAGTGCAGATCACTCAATCTCCAGCTCTGACCCCAGGCTGTCAGTGGTCCAAAGGGGGGGGCACCTCCAGCCCTGGCCCCGTCCGCCTTGTGAGGCGCACTGAAGCCTGACTTCACCCTGACTCTGATAACAGCAATGTGCCACCCGCTAATGGCACTCTGACGGATTAAAGGCACGGCAGTGCTCTCATAGGATCCAGCATCCACTTAAAATCTAAGCTATTGGTCATATTCACCATGACCTTTCTCTTCTAAAGTGCTTCTCCCAGTATGGCACCAGAAAGTCCATTATTTTCTCCTCAGGAAGAGTTCCGCCTCCACCAAGTAAATTCAGAAATGATTGCTGAATTCATCCTAGCAGCTGGAGGTACCTTTCACCAGATTATGGCTGCGTGCATGCATAACTAAGCCAAAACGCAAGTCTGGATTTCCACTGAAATGCGGTGTGAGTGTTTGACGTAATGTGTCAACATTAGCACAGGAGGAGGCTTGTAGTGTTGCCAACCTCTGGCTGGTCACGCACTTATGCTTGTAGCATAAAAAAACCCATCGTTTGATTAAAATCACCACTCGGACACAGAGGGGGGTCAAGTGTTTGAGAAGGAAACACAATGTGATCTATATGTCAGTTATTTATTTCATGTTTTTATAGCAATCTTTATAGCAATGTTCCCTTTGAAATTGCTGTTGTATAGTACAAAGTGCTTCTAGCAGCTTTTAACAAGTTGAGCCAAAGCAAATGCATAAATGGCACTGCATGTTTACAAAATACAATTAAAGCAAATCCAGTTCTGAGACTGTTGTCCTTAATTGCTGTCGCTTTATTCATACAGCAAAAATGAAAATACCTTAGAAGGGCGAACATCATTATGGCTTGTTTGTTCTAATATCACAGTGATGTTGTTTATAATGTGTAGTCCCATAGCTAATAAATGAGGGGCTAATAGTCCCTGAAACTCAAGCATCCTGGGAAGATATCCATCACAAGCAGCCTTTGGTTTTTGTTTTCACTGCTTAATTATATAAGCCGGCAGCTTCTTGTTTATAGCCAGAAGAACATTATTGTTCTCGCCACAGAACGAAGTTCATGTTTTCTCTGAGTGATTTGGGGTTTTTAAACACTGAGCTGCAGGAATGTGTAACCAGTTCTTACCGCTATTTGTAAAAGTCTGTGGAAAACTGGCTTTAATACAGTTTCAGCATGGCAATTATTCGTATTTTATTGCAACCTCTTTGACTGTTTTTTCACTGTCACCACCTGCGAACCCACCTTCTTGTGAGGGACCGGCCTTCAGCCCCTCTCCTCAACTAATTCTCCTCCTCGCTCTCTTGTCTCCTCCTCCACTCCCTTGTTTTATTAGGCTGCATTCTGCAATCAATTAGTATGAGAGAAGGCCCAATCAATTCCTGCTCATTTGCAATTCCTCCACATTAAACACTTTCCTTTATTACCAATGTCATAATTAATGCAGAGGAGATGAGAAGACGGGAGGGAGGAGAGAGGACTCGGGAGAGGGAGGATGGTGCAGGCAAGGGAGGCATCTCTTTGTGTGTGTGTGTATGTGTGTGCGTGTGTGTATGTGTGTGTGGTTATGCATGCTAGTTATCATGTATTTTCTTCACGTTTTTATCACCGTCTGCACAGCCTGTACACACACCACCGCCACTAATCATATATTTAGTGGGTCATGCTCACACATACATTAGTACATTACTTGCTACAGTGAAGGAACAAATGATCAAAGAGGCTTTGGAGTCATGTCAAATATGGCAGCCGCCGTGTTCTGCATAAATACTTTACCACAGATGTAAATGTGTTAATCTGAGTATATGAACCATGTGCTGCATAGTTTTAGGGCAGTAACTTTAGATCATGTTGCTGACTCCCAGCTGTCAAAAAGTAATCTGAAGTGGTAAATAAATTTGCATAACAATCACATTTTCTTTGGGTGCAGTTGTGGAGTGGTTTGCAGTGTTGTTATCATCCTGAGAGTACAATCAAATCTGTGAATGTTATTTTGCAAAATGTGGATACTGAAGTTGACCTCTTCTGTATGTAAATACAACTGAAACATACTGTGCCATGTTATGCCTGCTAGAAAACAAGCCGTCGTACGTGCTGATGTTTGACTAAATAGAGACGGACAAGCGTTAAATGGTGTCCTTTCACTGCCAGCAATTCCAAGCCTGTTTCTTTAACACACATCAGCTCAGTTTTTTGGTTTGTTGGTCACTTGAGGGCAGCACAAAGACCACACAGAGTAAAGGCAACACTGATATAATGTCACATTCTGAAATTAACAAAGAAAGAGTGCTAATGACTAAATGCATTTATACGCATCAAGCAGACACAGAAAAACAACAATACGTTTCTAGGGACCTATGCAGTACCAAGTCTCCTTTAAGCTTTGTTTTTATAAGCAGCAGCTCAAGGAAAACAAAAATGTGTCTCTTAAGCTGCTAAATGCTCCACTTTGTCCACCTGCAGCCAGTTGATGTGACAGAACCAGAAAAGTGAAGCTGTAGGCAGTAAAAACCAAAAAGACCAACCGAGGGATGCTCTAAAACTCCGTAGTTGAGCAGAACTGCTGAGGGGGGTGCAATTATCCAGGGGCAGCTCATTTCATGCCACACATAGTCATCCGATTAATTTCAGACATAAATGGTAAAAAGCAGCTTTAACTCAAAGTGCCTCCAACTTGGTCTGGTCTCTTCAACTGTAGCAGCCACTCTTTTCTTTTTTTTAACACTAGGACTATCTTCTGCACACCTCAAACTGGGGTTAACTGGAGCTGGACCCTGACTGGATCCTGACTGGATCCTGACATCCCCTTTGATTCACTGACTGTTTTCAGGTTGAACCTCGACAGACAGTGAGAAAGTGGTGTACAAGAGTAGTGGATGTGAGTGCACAGCTGTGAGGGAACATGTTTTATGAGCAGCCGATGAGATGGCAGTGCGACTGGGGGGCAGCTGGTAGACCACGGGTAATTACTGGCCGGCACTGCTGCACAGTCAGTGGTCCCCACACGCCAATCTGTCTTCTTCTGGCCCCAATGAAAAGCCTTTTAACATCTGATTAGCTTTTAATGCCACTCTGTGGACGTGGGTGTGGTTTGGATATGGGATCCCCGGGATAACAGGCCTGTATATGTGGATAGTTGCTCGTGATTTAAGCTCTGCTGTGTGATCCAGGTGTTGATAATTGCACTGGAGGAGTGTAGTGTTTTCATCAGTGTGCATGTTTATAAGGGGCCATTTTATGACTATGCCTATAGTCCTTATCTCCATTTCAGCGCACAGATGTGTCTGTCTGATGGATCGTGCAGATAAAATATTTGATGGCACAGGAGAGAAGAGGCCTATCAGAAATTCATAGGGGATTGTCTACACAACTTAGATGATAATAGACTTCAGGGACGTAATGCTGTCGTAAGGCTGTCGTTGGCATTTTCCACCAGTTACCATGAAATCTTCCACATCTTCTTAACATGACATTAACCGGCCTCCGTCTCCCCCTCTTCTCCGTCTGGATGAGAACAATTCTTCAAAGAGCTGCTAGCAATCACATTGTTGTGTTTCTCCTTTATGTCGGCAGCTTTCATCTGATCCTCTCTATCAAGTCCCAGCAACAGGAGTGGCTCGCTAGAAATGAGCTCTCGTATTCTATCAATATGAGGTGCCCGTGAAGGCAGATTTTCCCCATCAAAACTCTTATTTGCCTTTTTTAGTGCTCCTTTCTAAGCTTTTTATGTCGTCGTTTGACAATTAACTTCAGTCTTCTGTGGTTCAGGAAGAGTGTGAGCAAGTGTGTTGCACAGACTAATGCAGTAAGGTGTTGTGTCGATGATGCTTAATACGTGTTTTCTGATGCTTATCATCTTATCAAGCTGGGTTGACTGTATCTGTCGGACTTCTGGGTGATGCTCAGATCTGTCTGTGTTGACATGTGCTGTGAAAGATGCATTGCAAATAAGCACCAGCTGTAACAGTTGGTTCCCTATGTTTTTTAAGCCAATTCAGAAATCGCTAAATCTGAACACACAATAGGCAAAGAAAACCATCAGATCCTCACACATTAGATGTTGGAACTAGGTCATTGTTATTACTAGGTAGAGAAAATAGTTTCTGGATACTTATCTGTCCATTTTCTCTGTCCATCATCATAATGACTAACGGTTTCTAGTGTTGTGAATCGACATTTAGAGTTTTTATCTCTCAGTGGAGATGTTTAGTTTGGTGGCCCTAATGTGCTGATGTTAGATGAGAGGCTGTGACTGAATCAAGAAAAGAGGTTTCATCGGTACCATCAAGTCCAACATGGTAATAAAATGCACGCAGTAATGGGCTCAGGCAGGTGTTCAACAAACCATCAGTGCAGCCAAGTGTAAATGCAGCAGGTTAAAGCTTGAATTCCCAGACACCTTTTTTTTTCCTGCCAATGCATCTAACTCACGCTTTTGCTTAAACCTGAGTGTGTGTAAGTTACCATCAATAATGTGAAGGTCCTTGTTCTAATAAACCCAGATTTATCCTTCGAGTGTGGCATCATATCTGGCCCGTGAGGTGGCACTCAGAGGCCCCCGACGGCAGGCCTCGGCCAGCATCACGCCACACAAGACGGTAAACACTCATTAAATCCAACTCTGCCTGCGCACACAAACATCTGCCGTCTGTTGCTGTGGTGAGTCAGCGGAGCCCATCCATCACCCAGCGTAGTCATCCCGCCACTGCGTCTCTCAAAGCGGGCCTGCGCCGTGGCACGCCAGCTCTTTGTGTGCCACACTTTACTTCTCGCCGGGCCCGCCGTCCCTGATAGGGGCTGAGCTTTGAATCCCGCCCGCAGCCCGTGGTTTGCACACGTGTGAGAGAGCAGATGCTTAAATGCTTTGACAGTAAGCCAAGGTGGCGTACCAGGAGCGGGGGCCCTTGTCTTCCGACACGGCTCCGGG
Source organism: Karalla daura (assembly GCA_029224185.1). NCBI lineage: Eukaryota > Metazoa > Chordata > Actinopteri > Chaetodontiformes > Leiognathidae > Karalla > Karalla daura. Next base: position 15,966,321 of record CM055188.1, read on the forward strand.
GAGGAGGGATTTCACCTGTGATTTGTGAAGCTGTTGGGTAAATCTGCGCCACCCAGAATTTTAAGAATTCAGCTTTTTCATTGAACTTTCCTCCATTGAATTGAAATTTGAATGACAGTCATTTCTGAGTCATTTCTCAATGAAGTGCTGCCCTGATGTCTGCATGTCATCACATTACATCTCCTGATGGGGAGCTTCTCACCTATGAGGTACCCAATCGCCTTATTTGTTTATTTTCTTGAATGATAAACCTCTGTTTAGTTAATGGATCCATGAGGCTGGCCTCACAAGAGATTGTACATCTGGACACCTTGCTGTTGTGACAGGCTGTTGGGAGATGCAGCTGGAAGCTGCTCTTGCTCTCTCTCACTCCGGCACTTCCTTATGGTGGCGTTGAAGGCAATGGTACTGACGTGGTGTCAGAAGTAGTGCCAACACATTGCCAAGCCTGTGGGCTGCGGGCCGCTCTAATGAGCTCCCCTGAGTGGCTGAGCAGGCTGATGGAGATGGCCCGTCTTCTCTCCTCCCCCTCACTCAGCATGCCTGGCTCTAATTGTTAAAGGAGGAAAGGGAGACTTCAGAATTACAGGAGACAATGCTTTGGTCAAAAGAGAAGAGCAGGTAAAAAAAATAAAAGATAAAAAAATCCATTTCACCTCATCAGAATGCAAACCTCTTCACCCCAATTATAATTTCTTGCAGAGGCTTGAGGATTACATTAGCCAATATGTCCTGAGCCTGAGGAGGAGGACATGTGTGAAGTGAAAGGTGTCAGGTGTGCCTTTTTGGAAGATGTAAGAGTCAGATGAGCCAAATATCTACTGGTTTTTCCACCTAATTTTGATCATGCTGTTGGCTCCAAAAATTTAAGTAGCCTTCAAGCTGCTCATAGAGGCCTGGACACTGGAATAATGGCCCCCTCTACTGGTCAGAGATCAACACAGCAAGAAAAACTAAAAACACATCAACTCTCAAAATCTCTTGCGACTTGGTGTGTTTCTTTTTTTTTTTTTCGTATTATGCACTGAACAGGCTACTTTCCAGTTTAGCCCTGCTTCTTTTTTTATTTTGTTTTTAATCTCAGAAGGATTGTGGTGATATTTTTAGAGGAAAAAAAATCAAAGAAATAAATAATGATAACAGAAAGTACTCAAAAAGCATGAAGTAATATATCAGCAGAAATGTCAGCTGCTGACAAGAGAGGAGAGGCAGAAAAATGAATGAAATAAATGAATAAATTCTTTATTTAATAGGATATCCAGTCACTCTCTTCTGTTTATTATCTGTATTAATAAATCATTCAGCTCATCATTTACACGGACAAATGAAATAGCTTAAGGGCAAAACTGAGCTGCAGCTGCCCTGTCCCTCATTCTCTGTAGAAAAGACTTATTTTAAGAGGCTGTAGATTCTTCTGGAATAACAATCTCTTCTCCGATATGGTTTATGAAAAAAGGTTAATTAGTTAGTTTAAAAGTCACTTTTCTCTTTTATCTTAAAACCTAGAAGCAAAAATAGCATTGAAAGTATTCAACTTCTTGTATGTTTTAGAAAATGTGTTTGAGGGTGACGTGGATGTAATAAGTCTTCAACTCAAATGTGAGTCTTCTTACCGATAATTGTCTCTCTATTTTTGGAATTATAATTTTGTTCATTTCACAGTGCTTTTGGGCTGAGGGCTGAGTTCACTTATCTGGATACAAGTGCACTTTGTATGGATACTTTTCTGTCAGATCTGCTGCAGATTATGTACAAATTGTAGTGATCAATACACAGCAGTGTCATTAAATCCCATTTGGGATGCATTCAGTGTGTGTCACGGCACTAAGTAACTAAGTAATTAGGCACATGTATAACAGCACTGCTTGGTAATGTAATTAAACACAATTTTAGAAAGCATGCCCACTACTACACCCGTATCATAGCGGGAAGCAGCAGCCACCTCAAGGCTTTGGCCATTCAAGCAGATTTGTTTGGTTTAGTTATGTCAATATGCCCACCTACATCCACTGACTACAGTCAATATGCACCACACAAATAAATTATAAACTATGGTGACAGTGATGATACATTTGGTAAATAACAGCACAAGAGAATGGTTTCGGTGCACAAACACCAGGCAACATATCCTATGAAATGGGGCTTTGTCTGGTGTCCAGTGGTACCTCCGGAAAACTTATTTTATAGCTCTGAGTCATTCTGTCCACAGGCCGTCCTCTCAGGCTGCACACAGCTCCAGTAAACACCAGACAAGGCAGCCTGTCCGGAGCCTGTGAGACCTGACCCAGGGTTTAAATGTCGGACCCTGGAGGTATGAAGTGTGGAGAACTTATGACCTCCTACCACAGTGAAAGTTATGCCCCTGTAATTTAGTACCTCAGACACACATGCTTCTGTAAAAGGTGTCTTTTGACTTATACCTCTGTCTTCTCTTGTCACTATTTTTCTTTCTGAAATAAGCTCCAGGTTTCAGGCACTCCACATTATTCACAGCCGTACACCAATAAGATCTGAAAGCAGAATCTTTCCCCCTGGCTTTAATCTCTTTCCCTGTAAAATCAAAGTTGCAACTTCTCTAACACAAAAGAGCTGACTAGAAGCCTCCTTCACACAGTCTGATATATTGATCAGATGTTGTGAAGCATCATATGAGCAAGTTTTTTGACTGAGGCTGACATGAGTCTGCCCTAGGGAGAAAGTGTCATCTCAGAGAGTGTTAGGAACAGGAAAATATTTTGCAGTGATGAACATTCAACGCTCCACTGGGAGGATTTAGGAGAGTGGCCTCAATATAAGTAAATAAATGAATAAACTAATAAAACAGTATGAATATTTTGGAAACGTCTTTCCATGGTAACAACCAAGGGAACATGATGTCATTTATGGCATTTTATGGTGATGCTTACAATCTTATCATACTAGTAGGTTATCTCTCCGTTCCTATGAATGTCATAATGGGAAAATGCTTGTGTAGTTCTTCACTTTGTTTTGTTTATTATAGTGGCATTGATCAAAGGGGAAATTCTTGAATTATTCCACAAATGTGGAAAATCCAAACATAAATTAACAGAACTTTGTAATTAAAATGTGTGAGGTTTGAATCTGATATCATTTTCTACAAAGACACTTCTCTGGTCGTTTTTCCGAACTATGATATCAAGAAATGTGGGAACATTGTGATGATATTGCTGGTTTGAATGCCTTTGTGAATAATTAAGTGGCATCATATTACCTTAAGCGTTATCATTTTAAGTGTTTTTATTCTGAGCATTGCAGGCCATCAAAAGCTCATTGAGTCTGCTCATATTCAACTTCAGGGGATTGTTGTTGCACCGTGTAATGACAACTTTGACCCGTCCGCCATCAAAACAATAAACTGAGAGGAACTATGAGGTCCTGAGCTGGGACAGAAAAATGGGTAAAAAACTGAAAATGCCTTGCATTTTCATGCCCTTGTGTTCTGCTGCATTTTCTTGAATTAAAGAAAAAGTTGCTGGTGATTGTTTAACAGAAGCATAAATGCTGGTAAACTTGATTTGTCGGCTTGTCTGAAGCACTCAAGTCAGGAATTGTGTTTATTCCTGCTTTCAACCTCTTAAAAGTCCACAGCAGTTTTGTTTTTTTGTTTTTTTTCAAGGCAAATAGTTTCCCATTATCCTCCTCTGTAATCCCAGTCATGTTTTTGTTTGTGGTCCTCTGTGTGGCGCCTCACACCTACTTTATGTTGCAATGAGTGAAACAGTGCTGCTGATCCCGGTGATGGCACAAGCTGTCCTAATTTCAGAGGCTTATGTAGGGAAGGTAACAAGCTGCTTTATCCTCATTAGCATCATTACATTATGACGTGCCTCCATCTTTGTCTGTATACACTTCTCCCTCAATCTGCTTTGTTTCTCCACCTGTCATTACCCTGCTCTTTGCAGTGGAAGAGGAGTAGTCTGAAGCTGATTGAATTTGCAGGCGAAGAGTTAGAACAGTAGTAAAAGCAGTAGAGGAAATGTCAGAGCCGCACTAAGCATTTCCCAACACTAAGTTGAGCCTGAGGAGGTGCAGTTACCAAGCATTATTCAGGTGCTCTTGAGCAAAGTGTTTCACCCCAATCAGTTCAGTTCGACTAGAAGCGACAGCGCGGTTGAGATCTGCTGCTGCTGAAGTGCTCCCAGAAAAATAAATGCTTAGAAACAGAACGTAAAGAGCTGTTATCATCAGTCAGTCAGCGGTGCTACTCAGTTGCACTTTCCTGTTTTTTGCAAAGTGCAGCAATCATATCAGTGTTCATCAGAACTGGTCTCTGAAGGACAGATCCTCTTCAAAATACAGGCAGTTGTTTCAGATAGTGATTTTTTTATTATTTTTGGAGGAGTGCGTGGCTCTGTTCACTTTACTATTCATAATAAAAAGCAAACAAGAGAGTTACCACTTCACTGGTACAATAGTTCAACAGTTTTATGCCTAATAGTCCAGTTGCGGGTCAAGGCACTTTCACCAACGCTAATGTCTGATGCGTGGCACGAGGATCTCTGTCAGGTCACATAACGTGTTTTAGCTGTGACATGTGACAAAACACCTGTGTGCCTTAAACGATTGGGTCCACAGTCAGTATCGATCTTTTTTTCAACTTAGGGCAAGAAAATAGGCAAATTGTACATTTTATTACAGCATGCAAAACAACTTTTAACTCCAACATCATTGTAAAGAAAATTTAATATTCATCCTCACTAAATACAAACAAGTGAATTCAAAACAAATTTTGATTATTTATAACAATTCTATTGGATGAAATAATCTTGTAAATGTGTATGATAATGACGTAAAGACGTAATTTACATTAAAGCCCCAGGTGGTAATTTCTGTAGTTGTTGCACAGAAAAAAAAAAAAAAAAAAAACTCTCACAACCCTGGATATAAACAGCTCACTCAGCCGGATCACTTTCACAGCACGGGGACAGCCAAGAAAAGCCTTAAACCTCTGCGATGTTTTTATAGTCAAAGCTGAACTTAAGCTAAACGGGGACGCCACCTGTCATAAGGAGCCATTAGTGGGAAATCCCATTACCAGTAATCCTATAGGCCCAGTGGTGAGAGCGCAGCAAGTAGTCTCTGGCTTCCACCTCTCTCACAGCTCGCTCCACCTGGCATCCCCAACAGCCGCACATCCTTCGTCGTGGTGACAGGCCTGCAAGTGCCAAGGTTAGAAGGGGGCACGACCCCTGGCAGACTTCCTCCCAGGTGGATAGGCAGGCTTGCTCGGGATATTAATGCCGCTCCATGCCAGATGCAGTTTACAATCACAACAGTAAGTCTCATCCTGCTTTTCCTCACAAATAATAATGTGCTCGCTCGGTTCAACTTCCCTGCATTGTCAGCTCTCGGGGTGTGTGCTCAGCTGTCAGCTTGTTTTTTCCAGTCAGTTGTGACAGTTTAGACAATGTGTGAGATCATGACATGATGAATCTTAGCAAAGAAGTTGCTGAAGGACTTTCATATCAATGCTGTGCTGTTGTGTTAACTGCTGGACCCATGTGGTCCTCAGTAAACAGAACAAAAAAAAACAGACCTCAATTCTTGTTTTTGTAGCATCTAAGTGCCAGTCTGTAGCCTGGAAATTAGAACCTGACAAAGGCTAAAAGTTGTCTGATGTGGAGCAGATGTGCTTGCAACATCATTCCAGTGCAAGAATCAAGTGGACACTTGAGAGTTACAGTGTTAGTGTAATGTGTCCTTTTCAACCTGATGGTGGTACTAAACGAAAAAGTCAATATGTACAAAACTTTTTGAAGCCTAATAATTGTTGAGATATTTGAATCTGAACAAAAGTGATGGACTTGCACACTGCCATATAGAGAAAAACAAATGTCTGTGCACAGATTCTCACTCAGTCTCATACATTACATCATTACACCTTGAAATAACTTTGCCACTGGCAGTCCCTGTGTGTAACTTGTCAATGTTTGGGTTAGAGTGAAAAAAAAAATAAACCATGTCAATAATAAAGCACACTGTCAAAGTTAAGCTTGCTGAGAACAAAAGTGCTTAAGCTTGCTGAGAACCAAAATATTGGTTAGTTTTTTCACCGCGCACTTGAATATAATGTGTCTTATCAAAAAACTAACCAATATTTTATGTGAAAACTTAAATGTCTGAAACCCTGCAGTCAATCTGACGGCCAGACCTTCTGATCCAGAAGAATAGCAGGGTAAACCTGAGCCTGATATATACAAACTTTGTTTTTCTTTATGCTGGTGCTTGTCAATCACACCTGTAATTTTTCCTTCCTGTATGTAATTTTTGCTTGACTACTAAAGAAACTCGCTCAACTCACCTCTCGTTTTCCCTGCTCATCCCAGTAATTACCACACCTTTACACATGGGGTTAAAACAATGAGACAGGCTGTAGGTGAAATGACTGAATTAAAAACCCTGCACACTCTCGGGATTTCACCGATGTGCTGCATCTCCTGTTTTAAAGGGCTCAGTGCAGAGACAAACCTTGACCTTGCAGTGTTGCTGGCTGAGGCTAGGACTCACTAGGCTGCATCAGGCTGGACACACACACACACACACACACATTTACACACAACTCCACTGAGAGGGAGGGCAGAGGCATGGAAGAGGGGAGGGGCCGAGAGAGTCGTGTGGAGAGAGTGACGGCGGAGGGTGGGGGTGGAGAGGAGGGGGCTGTGGAGAGGCTCAGAGCACAGCAGGCAGAGAGGGAGAGGGTGGAGAGGGCCTGCCTCTTTCTCTCTCTTAAAAGCTGGAGGTGAATGAACGAGGATGGTCCCTCGCTTTCCTCCTTCCAGTGTGGACTCAGCGGCGGGCTGCTCACTGCCTCTCTCTGTCGGTAGGGCTGCTGCTTTCCTTTCTCATGTGTCTGGGCTTTTATTTTTAAAAATGTCACCTGCCTTAACATCCTGCATGAAAGTGAGTGTGTGTGTGTGTGAATGTGTGAGTGAGTGTGCGTGTGTGTGTGTGAGAGTGCTACGGGCTGTTACACACTCTGTTTACACCCACTGCTCAGGCAGGTGTCTGGCAGAGACAACCGCTGCAGCAGCTGCACTGGTATGTCCACCCTCACCCCCCCCCCCCCCCCCCCCCCCCCCCCCCCCCCCCACCCTCACCACCCTCACTGCCCTCATCACCCTCAACTGCCCGTCCGTCTCCCCCCCTCCAGTTTCTCTCTTGTAGTCTGATGTCATGGCAGCTGATGCGCTGGAGGACAACCGCAAGCTCACTCATAAAGCAGGGGCCGAGGGGATGTTTCAACTTTCTCAGACAGTGCCCGGACTGTTGTTGTCCTCTCTGCCCCCCCCCCCCCTCCCCTTCCACCCCTCCCCTCCTATCTCCTGCTGTATCATCCAAGCAGCTCTGCAGACTGGGTGACTTTCATTGATTGTTTTTGTTTTGTTTTGTTATATTTTTGTTGTTCCTTTAGTGTTTTTCCATTTTGTTTTGTTTTGTTTTGCTGCATCCCATTTCCTTGAGATTGCTGAGTAGAAGATGGCACTGTGACCAGTTCCTATCGATCCCTTACGCAGACCCAGGAATAGTTCACCACATCAGGCCACTCTCTGCTGACCGAGACAAAATTCCACCTACAAAGTGGACGGGCTCCGGTGGTACACTCGCCCCATTACTGCAAATGAGGTTGAGGGTCGCCAGCTTTTGCTCCTACACCTTACTGTGTTTCTCTTCACAGTGCATATCTTAATACAGTTTAATAGGTTTTAGCAAAGTACACATTAATTCATCAATAATGAGTTTGGGGCTGGGGCCTGCGGTGCAGGATTATGTGTGACTTGTGTGATCTTGGTGAATATAATTCCCCCTCAGAGGCTGGATCTGTTTTTTCTCTCTCTCTCTCTCCCTCTCTCTCGCTCTTTTTTTTCAGTTCTTGGTTGATGTCCTCGGGGGCAGGATTTTCAGGTTGGGTAGATTATACAGCATTAAGCTTGGTATCAGATAATTCTACAATGATGAAATCCTCTGTGGTGGTGAATTAAAAAGGACTGAGCGCTCTGCTGTTGTTGTTTCGTGCTCACAGGAACTAATGTATAGCTCACTGAATGTACCTTCTTTTTGGTGATTTTAGGTTCTGTATATCACAGCTGTTGGGACTAAAGAAATTTGTTTTCTTGTCCAGCATTTACCAAAGCACTTCCTGCTGGCTTTGAACCTGCAGCTCTGCCTTCCTCAGCAAAACAAAACTGATGATGCAAAAAGTGTTTAGAAAGGATAACACCTCCAAATCTCTGCTGGAGGAGCTTTTTTTTCACCACCAGAGAAGTGCACTGAAGCATTTAGGCTATTTTAATGCAAAATACATCAGCATGTGTTAAATAAATCATGGGCCCATCAGAGGAGTTTTCAGGAGCAGCGTTCAGGGAGGGAGCCAGGAAGCTGTGACAAACGTCTGATGAGTCATCTTGCTCTCCATTTCAAAGGCAGCAGGTAGAGCTCAGATGCCTGGACAGAGAGCAATCATACATTATCAAACAAAGGAGTCCACTCCACTCCTGGATTATGATTGGGCTGAGTTTGCTGAGGTTGCATGCAATGCAAAGTAAAAAGAAAGAAAAAAAAAAAAAAAAGGATTCCGATATCACTTGACGTTTGTTTTTATGTTCACATTGAATTATTGTTTTTGGAGTTGAATTCGATGGGGCACAGAGAATGAGCAGTTGGGCTGTTATCCCACATATGCTCAGTGTTGGGGGATAATAATGTGAGATTTGTTTCTGAGGATTTAGAGAATATGAGCATCGCTTCAGGCTTAATTTAGGAAAACTTAACTTGGAAAGGCTGCAGTCTATCCAATCTGTGTTACTTAGGTCTAACAAAGTCAGTATCCTCATCAAAAAATCAGATGCATCAGGCCTCATAAATAATCTATCCAAGTTCTCAGTGATAGTGTCCAGCAATATGCCGTACTTACTATGGGCATCATCCGTACTGCAGCATTCTTTCCATCTGACCACTTAACAAATTGGATGTGAATGTTATTTCACAGCTGATACAGGACCAGGGCCTCTGCCTCCCTATGCCCAGTCATGTGATGCACAGTTCAGCTAGTGTGCAGAGTGGATTAGAGGCTGTTTCTGCATGTCCAGCACTGACCCACAGGGTCTCTAGGATTGGTGTCAACAGGTTGTCATAAGGTCCAGTAGCATGTGGCACGGAAAAGCTGCAGAGTAATAATCTGCTGGTGCCCATTCTGTCTCTTTCCATTATTTCCACTGGTAAAGCTCTTCCACTTAGGCATTTTTTTTGGAGATAATCTGTAGAAGCTGTAATGTGTGAATGTTCTTGACTGTTACAACAGGACAGCAGCTTCTAAAGCATGACAGCACTAAATAGTTTGATATGTTATTTCAGGCGTTGGCTGTCGTGAAAATTACACTAATTTACTCAACTCATTCCTAGGGGATTAACTCTCATACTGTAATTGTGGGGTAACTTAAAAGAGAAACGATTTAAACCTTTCTGAGCTATTTTGAAAGTTTAATGTTGGTCAGTAAAGGCTGAAAAACACATTTCCTTTAGAAGATAATCATTTTAGCCTCTGACTGAGGACACGGGACACTCATAGCTGCACCTACTGGCTAATAGCAACTCTCAGTATAGAAATACAGTACAAGTTGTGGCAAATGATAATGCTGCAGTGCGAATTGACAAGCCATCACTAAAAGTCATTCATGTGAACCTGCGTGTGATCGATAACAGACAGTGCACAAAATCATATTTCCCAAACAGCAATTTACATCTTTTTGTGCAGCTGTGCTTCGGGGATGTGACTCGGTGTCCCATGGGACGGAGAGGTGTGGTTTAATCCCAGCCTGCATGTCTAAGTATCTCAACGCCACTGATGTTGTCAGTGTACAAGTGAATGTGAATGGTTAAAGCTACTGGTTAAGCAGGTGCACTGTGTAATGCGTCCTCTGCCACCAGTGTATGAGTTGGTGAATGAGATTTTCATCTGTAAAAGTTCTTTGCATGGTCATGAAGACTAGAAAAGTGCTCAGTGAGAACTTGCCCAATTTCCATATTCAGAGTTTCCAAACTCTGCCTTCTGCTTTTCGCTGCTTCAGTAGAAAAAAAAGAGGCTTAAAATTACAGTGAAAACCAACCTTTTTGATTAACAGAAAACTCATCTGGGCTTTCTTAAAAGCACAGTATGTAGCACAGAAGAGGTGTTGTGCACAAGGTTTTGCAGTTAAAGCTGGAGGTTTTTCCACATGAGGTGAAGGCTTCTGTTTGAAGCCAGATGATCCATGCTGATCATTGCCTTTCCATGTGTTCCTATTCAAGAAAAATACTACCAGTGCATGTTAAGGCGAGCACCTTCCAAACACTGGAATGTGAATCAAAAAGATTTCTTTCTGTCAATTCAGTTTGATTTGATCCCCAAAGCAATATTTTTTTCAAGTGTGCTCTATAATGTTCTCCTACTGGGCTGGTGTACTACCAGGGGCAAATCCAGGTTGTCACACAACTGTAGATAAAACCAGTACAAGAGCTCAAAATGAGAAAAACCATTACTATGTAATCCCCACCCACCTGGTGCCAAACAAACACGACTTGTAATTGCAGAACAATGTATAATCTTTGAATAATTATGGCAATGTTTTATTAAATGTGTGTACTACATATGTAACATGGATTTAGTTTGAAAAATGATTGTGTTACCAGGTAGAAGATAGAGGTGGAGATTTTATACTATGTGGCACAGAGCTGTGTGAGTAGTCCATAAATTACAGTTGTATATTGCTTTATAGCAAACAAAACAAAACAAAACAAAACAAAAATACCATCATTATGTTACATATATGATTTCTGGTGTAATGGTAATTGGTGTTAGGGATAATATGCCCTCATTAGTGAGACCAGCAGGTGGCGCCTCAGCAGAGACTGCATTAACTGGAGGCTTTTAAGGGTCCCAAGCTGTCAAGATTTCTGTCTAAGCTGTGTTTGTGTATGCGCCTGTGTATGTGTAATAAGCTGTACTAAAGCTTGTCCCATCTAAAGAGATGCCCCGTGAAGAACAGCAGCTCCAGATTGACCAGCTGACCAGACTAGATCCATGACTTCTTGGAGGATATGAAGAGTATGTATGACAAATCTAAATGGCTGCAGTCTAGTGATGTTTACATTTAAGTGGAAGTCTTTTTCCAAAGAAACCCAGAGGGAGGGAGACACTGAGATGGGGGAGTGGCCCTACCTGGAAATGATGTTAACACGACAAGCCCTGTCAGGTTGCTCTTGTCAGAATATCAGATGGAACATTTATCCCCTCAGGACAAATGAACTTCTGTAGAAAAAGCATTATTGTCTATGGAATATTTCATTTGAGGGATATATAAAAACAAAACAAAACTAATAATAATACAAATTTTCCACTAAATGTTTTCCATCTCTCATTGCTGCTCTGAGGTTGTTGGCTCGGTTTTGATAGAAACATCGATTGCTCACCTAAAACAAAACGCTAAATGATAAGAAATAAAAGCACCCTCAAATGAACCATGTGGAGAAAAATGCCTCAAAATGGAGACAGAAAGGCCCATCCCTGTGCTCCTTGATGTACTGTTCACATCCTCAGATTTAAAAACAATTCCCAAGGCTTCCTTTTCACAACATCCATATTTTTCTTAGCTGGGGGAAATAACTTCTGCTGAGTGTCCAAATCATATTTCACTGGAATGGAAAGTTGCTGAGACTTTACTGTTCTTCCCAGATATAAATGAAACTGATCTTTCCAACTGTGCTGAGGTTGTATATTCGAGGTCGTCCAGGGTTACTTCCCACACTGATGGAGCATGTTAACATTCCTGACTGTAAGGGTGAAGCACGTACTGTACTTGTCCTCTCATCCATTTAATAATCCTGTAAGTGATGGTCAGAAAAATAAAGCATGAGAGTGTTTAGGCTTCTTTTCCTGGAAAAGCAGCACAAACAACATCTAAAACACCCTGTGGAATAACTCCATTTGCTTTTCATTTACTACCTTGGCAACGTGTGGTTGTTTCGCACACCAGCCCGACTGGCATGTTTGAACACTACCCTCACCACCCTTGTTTGCAGAGATTTCTCATGTTTTTGGTGGTTTAACTGAGGAATTTTGTTGGAAGGTGAGGATATATTAAGCAAGCTGACACACGTCTCCACAGCAGATCAGGAGAGCCTCTCAGTGGAGAAATGTGGAGGAAGTATTGGTTCAAAAGGTTAGCACAGGTCACATCTGAAGAGGAAGTGTTCAAGGAGAGGAAAATGGATCCCATGGGGCAGGAAGAGTCAACCAGCGGTCTCATCTTCGCACAGAAAAGGAATATAGCAAGGATGTTTCATGGCTTCTGCTTTTCAAGCCTAAGAACAGATCAGAAGGATTCAGTCTAAATCTTCCTATTCAGAGTTTGCTGTCTTTTTAGTGTATTTTTAGGCCGCAGTATAACCTTCATGCTGGTATACATAAGGATTACTTTGAACTTGTCTGAGTTGCCCATAAAGACCTCTATTGACAGCTCTGCCAGATGGAGCCCAGAAGAAGTCTCATTACAAATGCTGCTTGGACCTACAGGACAGGATACACTTGACGACATTGATCAGAAATGCAAATTCAGTCTTTCTTGCTTAACAACATTTTAAGACTGTCAAGCACGATTTAAGGCAGCTATTTCTAAGCCCACATCAGCAAATTTATGGGCAGTAAATTATGCAGATTGATTTCAGCATATGGCGTCGAACTATTTTTGAAGCAATATGGATAATACTCAATAGGAAATAAATGGGAGTCATATGATCATGCTAAACCATTAGTTTTATGAGATTGTGTAATGGCTTCTAAAGTGTTGGTTGATAATCCCTGAGGGTTGGAGCTAGAGAGACTCCACTGGAAAGTAAGAGTGAGCAGTTCCAGTCTTGAGTTCACTAATGACCCTGGGGGCAAACAAAGCACAATGAGCTAAAAATTACATATTTTGAAGAATGAAGTCAACTTCTGAGAGTAGAACACGAGGTAAAGTGCAGAAAACTGCAACAAAATCTGTCTGCTAGCCTTTTTGTGTGGTAATCACCTTCCTTTGTGGTAATATAACCCCCTTCTCCACTCAACGTAACTGCCTACATTGGCTGAAAAGTCATGGAAATAGATTGTTCAATTGAGCTTTAAAATGAACTAAAGTGAAAAAAGGACTCTGAAGGCTTCAAAAAGCTGACAATATCTATCAATACTTCAGTTTAGAAGTGAAGCTATAATTCACTGCTGCTTTGTCATAACAATTGAAACGCACACGTAAAAAAAGTAATCGGCAGAAGTTGTTTTCAACAGTTTTGAGTACTAGTATTGTGAGGGATTTTTCTTTTTCTTTCTTTTTTTGGTTCAAACTGACCAGCACAAACTAAAAGAGCTTTTATTGCAATCAAGATGGAAGAAGAATGCATTTGAGCAGGCTGGCTCTATTGATTATCAATGCTTAGATGTATAAATGGAGACTTCTGAATCTTCTGAATCATGTGGCCATTTCTCATAGACTCATGAACACAGATTATTTTATTATTTTCCATATCTCAGGAGGAATCCATCACAGGACTACTTTTCCCTACTTCCTCAAGCTCACTGTCAGTCGACAGGACAACTGTGTGGCCTGTCTCACGCGTCCAGAGGTGCAATTTTAGACTGGTTACGTGATAGTGTGTTTCTCAGATAATAAAACAGAGAGCTGTCAGATGACAAATGACAGTCGGATTGATACAGCAACCGGAAGAGAGAAAATTACAGGAGAAAACAGGAGGCATAGAGTTTCAGTTTTAGGAGGGTGCCATTGGAAGCCAAAAATAATCTCCAATCAGCCAGTGTAATCATGTGTGTCACACCAGGCTGCCACTCCCTTCCCCTGACAGGCAGGCACACACAGCCAGCACAAGGCAGCCACACAACCTTTCTTCCATTTCAGCCTCTGAGCTCTCCTTGGCAGAGGTGAAAACTCCAGGCAGGAGGGCAGGAGTACATGCAGGAAAGAGAAAGGCTGCCCTTATTGCAGATGCCAGGATCAACAGCAGGCAGAACTAGTGTGTAGACAGAGGTGCTGCCTGTCCTTCAATAGCCTTAGTGTGTGTTCTACATGCCACAGAGGGGGGGGGGAGGCCAGGACACAGGCTGGCAGAGCAGAGCCAGGCTGGGTGGTGCCTACTCGCCACACCAACCAGAGCCAGTTCTGTGCTGCTCTGGAAGTCCACCAGTCTGAGACAGAGGATCTCTCCTCTTGCTGCCTAGTTTGGACATCTTTCTGGAACTGAAACTTTCCAGCTTTTGACAGTTTATGCAAGGTTGAGGCAGGTCCGGCGGCAGCTAACTTTCCTGACCCTCTAGACAATGAAGGTAGGTTCTTGTCTGTCATCCTTGCTCTTATTTTCCTGTGGGTTATTTGTCTTTAGAAACCTCTGATGTTAGCGTTATCCTAACTTATTCATTTCTTGAGATGAAGCTGCTTTGCTCCATATAGTGAAAGAGCCCTCTTGAAGTTGTTACACAAAATGACATTTAACCATGTGTTAGCTTTATTTCCATTCCTCTTCATATCCTGGCCTTGACATTTTGGGGACTGTCCTATCGGGTGTCCTTTTGGTGCCCCCCCTCAAATCCACTCGCCCCTTTTTTCCATCCTGTCTCTCACAGCAGATGATGTGCAGCTGCTCCTCCTGCACTCTCCCTTTACCTTCCTTTCTCCGCACTTGGATAAAATGCCCTTGAAAGCAGAAGGGGCAGCAGACGGATCCATAGCCTGCCATGACCACTCAGCTAGGATCCCAGACTGCATAATTTTGCCCTACCGGTCCTGCTCAGAGACAGGACAGCAGAGGGTACTGTCCATCAGTCACTTTGGCAGCAGCACCACCCACTCTGTGCCAGTGATGAGCAGTGGATGGTAGGACAGGGATGTAAAAAGGAGGAGGGATGAACGGGAAAGTTGTGGAAGCCATTATGGGATAGCATTTCCAATCGACCGTCATTCTTTCCCAGGTCTGTTCTTCAGACTTTCAGTTTATGTACTCATGGCATGAGCAAATGTGAAATTTTAGTTCAGCACATCTCTAAAATGTTTAATAGTTTTGCCAGGTGGAATGTAATTTGCCCTCTGAGAGGTGTAAATGACTGTTATTCCTACAAGGGGGACGGAAAACTTAGAACAGAGGGCCACAGTCTCTGCAGAAGTGTGTGGAATATTCAGGGAAATAAAAACTTGGCATCAGAAAGTTCCCCATCCACCTAGAACTAAAGTCCATTTCATCCAAATAGTTTGACATACCTGGTGCCAGGAGCAAATGATTTCACATGAAAGACGGACCAGGATGTAGTAAGTGAGGTTAAGTTCATAGTTAAAGGAACTCCTAAGAACCTAAAGCTGCAAATATGTACAAAATGCAATAAACACACATCCCATCCTCATCAGTCCTACAGCCTCTCAGTGACTTTTTTTTTCATACAATTGAATTTATATCATGTTGCTATACCAGAGCTGATTTTAGTTGCTGACCCCAAATCGATTCATGGTTTTATTGGCATTTAGAGGCAGATGTTGAAATTTGGTATACAGCAGCTTATTATGCCTGTAAAATTGTGAGCAATGAAAGTTGAGGACTGAACCACAGTGTGGGCTCTGTTACTGCTATTTCCCAGTATGTTAATTAGTTTTAACTTGATGATGGGTCTCAATATACAAATACCACGTGAAAAATAATGAGTAAATTATTTTGCAGAATTACTCAAGCACCTGAAGCATATTATGTCGCAACTCAGCAAAAAAACAAAAACAAACAAAAAAACCCTTGGTCAAACATAAATTGCACTGTAAAGTTAGCGAAATTCCCTTCATGAGTTACTTATTGCGATTTTTTCTTTCCTGTCCATGAAATGTGTCCACATCAATGGTGCACAGACCCGCGTTTTTGTGTTTTGTTTTCTCCTTCACACTTGGTCCAGCCATTCTCAGACACAGTCTGAGCACGCTCTGCCGGGCTGCTCCTCCTGGAATAGAAAAATGTTTATGAATACTAATGAAGTGCCAGCTCGTCCACCAGCGCCTCGGGTCAACGTCACTGCCAGGCTCTCATCTGTTTTCAGTGCAAACGAAACATGTCGGGATCTGATGTCTGTCCTGTGTTAAGCTGAAGCTCACCTTGATTGTCCAGGATGTTGTATGGAGGGGGCGGTGACGAGTTGTCTGTGATTGTGAGCTTCTGCACCAGTGAATGTTGGTTGGCTAAAATGTCATTGTTGGGGAGGGGTTTTTTTTTTCTCTTGGACTAAATCTCTGCGGGTTTGAGTCCCTGAGCTGATAATACAGTGTCACACTGTGTATCTATGGAGGACATCTGAAAAATGCTTCGTGACTTGACTCATCAGATAGCATCAGGGCAGCTCAGATTGTCTGCACAACATTCAGACCTGACAATAACAAACGCTGGAGATAGGGAGCAGTGATAAAAGCTAAACCCTGCTGTGGAACACAAATACAGAGAAGTTGAGCTTTATTTTGTTTTGTTTTGTTTTTATTGTGTGTGTGTTTTTTAACTAGAAATAAACCTTACTTGATTAGTCTAAGAATAAATCTATTTTTGTTGTTTAAACTTGGAATTCATAGATGTTACTGTATATTGTCATGACACCGCAGAGAACAACACAGACAAGTCAGGCATGTTTAAAACTAACACTGGCAGTTCAGTCAAACATATTTTAAAATAAAGCCAAAAAGCAAAGTTGATACTACCCCTAGTAAAGGATATTTTAATGCCTAGGTGTGTCCTCTATTTCATGCAGACCAGCACAACATAGTGTCTTTAACATTGTAGCTGCACATGTTGCTTACTCAGAATTTAATGGTCTTCAATCAAGTCAGATTGTAGTTAACATTGCTTGGAAATGGATTCAGTGTGTTTCTTCTTTGTGTTTCTTATCTTTAAACCTGTTGAAGTATGCACACATCTAGGAGTGATTCATCACATGGATTTACACAGCTTCCTGGATGAACTTTGACTGACTGCACTTAACACTAGTTGCAGGCACAGGTAATGAGGGATTATTACCACCAGTGCAGGTGCGCTCACTTTCAGCTTTGGTTGAGATAATCTGGATAAACAAATCTGTATATTTACTGTCTGGTCCTCTGGATGCTCATGCTTCTCCCACACCAGAGTTTGTTTGTAGCAAAACTCTTCCTATCTCGGACAACACCATTACTGATAGAGGGGTAAACCTCCCTGCCCCTGTCTTTGGATGCTCAGTATTTGTGTCTCACAACAATACTGAAGCTTAATGGTGTTAGTTTGGCAACAGAGCCTATGGGCAGCTTTAGGAACAGGATGGAGGAAGAGTTAAAGCAGCAGGATTAGTAGAGATAAGCTGAATAACTGCTCCGTGGTTTGAGGGGTGACCACAGCACAGCATAAACGCTGAGCAGATTCAACACCATATGGCAACACAACATTTACTAGGTTTTCATTTGTCAGCTGTGCAGCTCGCTGGCTCTATAACGTGTGCGTGCTTGTGTGTTTGCATAAATACATAACACAAATTATTGTTGCTGTCTAAGTGAAAAATGTATGTTGATTCTCCTATGCAGTCATATAGTGCAGTGGCCAGGAGCAACATACATGTGCGTCATGGGAGCCAGTGGTTAGTAAAATTAATCCTCTCTCTCTCTGTCTCTCTCTGTCTCTCTCTCTCTCTGCTGGAGAGGCTTGGGGCTGAGAGGGCAGGGCTGCCCCCTCCCTCTGAAGGCCACACGTGGGTGGATTCTGAGCTCAGGGATTACAGGGCTGATGTGGAGCCAAACAGCTTTACGGCGGACAGCCAGTGACATGGTCGGCCTGCTAGGCCTGGCCTGGGCCACGCTCAGATGGAGGGGGCGTGGACAGGGTGGGGGGTTGCTTTCAGCTGGTGGTTGGCCAGAGCGTAAGGATAGTCGCTGCCTGGATCTTTGTTTTTATGTCAAAACGGACATATTCCCGAGAGTCTGTAAACAGGACCCGGCACACACAGGAGATAATTATAGATGTGCTGACATGCTTGTGCCCCATACTAAACTGAAAACACACAAGCATTCACGTCTTTCGTTCAAGTTGGCATGTAGGCTAATGGAAAACAACATTTACGACTGCACTGTTGTTTTTGTTGGCTCATAATTAAGGTGAAGTGGATTGTAAAAAGAATCAGGTCAAATGTAATCTAGTTTTTCATGCCACAACAAAGAGAGTGTTAAACCTATGACGGTAAACAAATTGTGGTCTGACTCATATACAGTGGTTTGCTTGTTTATTTAGATTTATGTTTTTGAAACACTTTTCGTCACTTAAGCTGATTGTTTAGGTCTTAGTTGTATTTGAAAAAGATGTGTTCTGCCTGTAAATCAGACTTGGTTGAGCATTCATCTGTAAGTTAGCAAAAGCAGGTACTTTGGAGAAAATAAAAGAAATGTGATAACGATTTGCAGTAACATTAAATAAAAACATTTATTTAGTCTGATAAAGGCAGGTGGCATTATTCAGGTGGCATTAAATGCCTCCTAAATATTCTAATGGATAGTTTAGACACAACATCTGTTATAGACAAAGCATGTATAAGTTTACAAAGAACACATTAAGCCTGTCTTCTTGAATGAATTAATTGATTATAGCTTTATTTTTAGCTTTATCCATAAATTCATATAATGTGATTGAGATGCACATATATCTTTATTGAGCTATCTTGCCATCTTGGAGTGGACTTAAAATTGTTTTTGCTCTGGCTGGGCTACAGATATATATACCCATACAGGCACACACTAATGACTGCACATGCACAGAGGCTTTGTGATATAGCCGCCAGTAATACCAGATTGACAGAATGTGATGTTTGTGCTCACAGATCAAGAAGACAAGTATCACTCCATATTTCCATATTTGCATTGTTTCGTGAAATTTATATATTTTCAGTTTCAATTTTTTGTGACATTAATCCTCTCATAACTGTCCACAATGTTTGTTTGCCTGCACCTCATACCTGTTTGTTTGTTGTTGTTGTTTTACTCTCTGCTGCCTGAAAATATCATTTTGTGTGTGGGTCAATCAGAAGAGCTCAGCTGGAATAATGATGTGAATGTAGGGCATTTGGAGCTTGTGGAGGCATCTCAGCTTTGCTCCTATCACTCTATACAACAAAGTTACTACATATTTATCACAAACATCCAACTATTTCCACTGCTATGTGAAAAAGCTCCAGAGTGCTTGTTTCATTGATCGGTCCTCGCATCTTTATTTGATGAAGGATTGTTTCAGCTCTACAGCACTGATGAAAGATTAGTAGCATCCTATCTTGTGGAGTCATCTATCAGTGCAGGTATACAGTGCAGCCTTATAGCTGCATATTTCTCATGGCTTTGCATTGGAAATATCTTTCCTCTTCAAGCCAGTGTCGGTTGGATCTTAGTGAACTCCTCACATTTACATTAGCACTGTTGTTTACAGTCACAACTGTAGCATCTGTGGAGGAGGATGTGCAGACGTATTTGTCTCCATCTGCCTCGCTTGCACAGACTGGTCAATTTATTTAATAATTCAAGCACAAAAAAATATGTCAATAACTGTATTTTTCTCCCAGATGGGAAGCAGCCCCATGCAACATGAGAAATGCATCACAGTGGGAAAAGCACATTGTCACCCTGGATGTAGAGCAAGTAGAGAGAGAGGGTTTTGATGTGGTAGATGGAGTTAAATGCCTGTTCAGGAGTAGAAAGGGGTCGTAGAGTGGTATTTAGAGTTGGACAGGATGTGTGACACCTTCTGTCCAGCCAGCTGAGGGGCTGCAACTGATGTAGGGATTAATACAAGGGTGACAGTTCCTGCTGTTTACACTGAAGAGTCTAGACAGAGTGTGACAGGTGTGTCTGTAACACAAGCCTTTAAAAGAGCTGTCTGGTGTTGAGTTGTCTCCTTGCAAACGCACTGTGAAAGCACTTGGTCAGAATCATTCTGATACTCTAGAAGGACCAGCTGTTTCATGTATCCCTCCGTGGCTTAAAGTGCAATAAATAGATAGATAGAAAATGCATAAAGGAGCCCCATTGGAAGCCCATGATCGGCGTAGAGACACAACTCAATGAGTCTAAACATGTTTTTTCTTTTTTTGTTTTATTTAGAATTAACGTATATTTACAAAAAAATGTTTTCCCCTCTGCAGTGGAAATTTCTACCCACTCACTCCAACCTCACCTGCTCACACAGCTGCAACTCATTATTTCCCTGGACAGGGAATTAGCTGGGCAGTTGTACCAGCAAGAGACTGGGCTCACCCAGCCTGTTGGCCTCGCACCCCTCTTCCCCACCAGTTCCAGCTCCTTCACTGCCTTCATGAGTGCCTGAGCCCAGAGTGGAACAACAGCCCAATGACCCAGAGACCTGTCATCCCTTCATTACGAACTGCTCTCTGCTGTTCACCCTGCAGCCTCTCACCTTCGCCACTGTGGAGGCCAGGGCTATTAACCACCTAACAGGGGCACTAGCCATACCTGTCACCGGTTTAAATGCCCAAATCAGGCAAGCAATACAATCTAAGGTCTAGAGGGTTATCAGACCACTTGTGGTTAGTGCTGTTGCCTCACAGCATGGAGGTAGAGGGTTTGATTCCAGTTGCTGCCTGCCATTTCTCTGTGGAGTTGGCATGTTATTCCTGTTTCCTCCCAGAGTCCAAAAACATGTATCAAGATGAAATGGAGACTCCAAAATTCTCCATTGGTGTGAATGAGAGAGTGAGTGGTATATGTGCACCTGCAATGGACTGGCAGCCTGAATAGGCGGCCTTGGTATGAAGCAGGTAAGATAACAACTGACTGAATAAGTCAGTGTCAGATTCCTCTCTACTAGGGATGTTACAATAACCAGTGCCATGCTAAAATTCCCAATGGTGAAGGTTATCGTTCAGGTTTTAATTACCATGGTAACTGTGGCCAGTAAGACTTCATCTACGCCCTCCTACATTGGCACAACATGAGACGTTGCAGAGAGAGGATGTGGCAGCCACGACTCTAAACATTTTTCTGCCTTCAATGAGGACTAAATCTAAAGTTGCTGCTGCTCTGTCATAGTGATTCACCATCTGTACCATTTGACTCTTTAAAGTCGACATAATTCCCTTAACATGATGCAGTTAACGTGAGGAGTAGACGAGGCAAACACGTCACAGGTTGAGGAGTTAGTGACTGAAATTGAAGCAGTTGACGGAGCAGCCTGTGTCTGCACTGTACCAGTCATATGCAGGACTCCAAATTAACCGCGCCAGCTGTCGCATGTGGGTTAAAATTTGCTTTGGCAGATATCAACAAAAAACATACCCAACACTGTGGCTGGTGATGAAGGAGGAGCTGTAGAGCTACACCTCTGTTCTTGTCCCTGTACATTACATGACACATATTTACTCCATGTTGTGCCGTGTGGCATTTTCCTGAGTAGGCAAGGAGCACTGTGATGAGGACAAGAGAGATGAGCCAAGTGCAACTTAGGAACAGATTTAAAATTTAGAAGAAAATTTATCATGTTACACAGTGTGAACACATCTTCCATTGTGATTATTGGTAAAGTTGCACAGTTTTGATAAGTCCTTTTTTTTCAAAACTGTATTTAATGTTTATTTTCAACATTTTTGCACATTTGCAGATTCTTTTACACATATTCTAACTAAAATTTTGGAATTGCAGTGCACAAGTTTTGCATTTGGCATTTATGTAAATATGCAATAAAATACACAATCAATATAGTAAAATATAGTGACATTTTCACCTTACATCCCAAATGTACAGCAATAAGTGATGTACAACAATGAGATTTTCTTAATGCTAAAAAGGATGTACGTTCAGAAAAAACTCAAACGTACTCAGCATTGAGCAAATCACAACAACATCGGCATTATTATAACATTTAACCTTCAACAGTCAGTTATGAAATTCCAACGCTTGGAATACATAAGCTCACCTGTAAGTTAAAACCTGTTTTAAACGTCTATTTCCTGTAATAATCCCAAGCCTCATGATCCCTGCTCATTGAAGTTTTCCACTCACCAACCTGTCCTTGCCTCTGTGGAGTTACCAAAACAGCCCATTTCAGTTTGTATTTCATCAGTGTTACGGGACAATTTGAGCTCAGTCCATGAATCATTCAAAATCTTTGAGCCTCGGCGTGTTGACAAGTGCTTCCCCTTAAGCATATGGCACAGATTCAGACTCATCTGTTGGGTGAAAATGCACCACTTCTCTTCAAACTACTGTACAGTCTAGCTGCACTGTCAAGACAGAGAGGTACAAAAATAACACAAGGTCTGATCAAAGGCAGCTGTCTGGAGTGATCTGTGTCTGTATTCAAACAGATGTAGCTGTTAACAGCTTTACCCTAAGCTTCAAGACCACCATTAATGGTCCCCTTCCATTTTACCAGGAATCAAAATTATACGACTTTTGAAGTCTTACTTGGTACTTGTGCTTACACTTTTGGTATATCATTTTGCCCTAAAGAGATTGGGTTTTATGACAGTCAAATCCCTGAGCTCCATGTCTAACATTGTCCAGACTTGTGCCTCTGGAAGGCAGATTCAGGAAATAATCGCCTGCATTTGTCCTCTGAGGGATCATCTAAACTTAGTTCATTATTAATTAATACCAATGCTCCAGCATCTCTCACTGTTTGGGAGAGAGAGAACAGCTTGTAAGAGAGGCATGGATTACTTTCTCTCTCTCTCTTACTGGGTTATGTACATCTTATACATACTTACATACACATAAACATACTTAATAGATCATACAGAATTGTAAAAGATATGTTTTCTCACAGGTGGGATAAGCAATTTCTCAAAAACAGCTCGAGCAGGCCTCAACCCTTTCCACAGTCTTCTCTCTGAAGCCATGCCTCCAGAGCCATGAACCAGCATGACGTGTTGCGTGATGAGTCAAAGGATGGATTGGATGGATGGATTGACAGATGGATTGACCAATATAATATAATGTGACATATGATTGAGTGGTGTTTTTCCAGGATTACTGGTTCCCCAAAGGACTGATTTGTTTTTTGGCATTGTTGTTAAAATGCTCGTTTTACTCATTTGCAATTGGGGTGTTAAGAGGATATCAGTAAAAATTGTTCCAGAAACAATTTGCCTACTCCACCTTGAAGGCATCTGCTTCAAAGACACGTTTCATCAGAGTTTAAAGCACAGAATCACTTTGAGCGCCTCATAGTCCAGTCATGATATACTTTCTATCTGAACCACAAGTAGCCATGTTACCTCAGTGCTGCATATTTGCCTTGTTTTGATAACATCTTCAGTCCACCCGATACACACCCTTTGTTTGGGTAATGATGTCATGAGACGGAAATGGATAGGCCCCTCGCTGTTCTCTTTTTGGACTGAGGCAAGGGAATAGGAGTGGAGGGAAATCACCCTAAACATCAGCATGGAGATGGGAGGGGATGTGAGTCAAACATTCCCTATTAATTGTGTTTGTTGAAGGGATTGACTGGGTGAGCAGCTGTGTCTGGTTCTGTGTTGTCATTAAAAGTCCTCTGTTTGGGACCTTTGATGAGCAGCTGTAATTGTGGGGATTATTAGAGACTGTATATGTCTTCCATATGAAGCTGAAGGTTGATTTGTGGGGACAGTTGTGCCGATGTAAAGCTCTCATTGCTTCTGTCAAACCTCCATAGCTGCAGCAGCTATAACTGTACATCCAGGGGTTTCCCCAGGCCTTGTTCTCGCCACCCAGATCGTCTCACTATTAATAAAGCTCGCCTGATGCTGTCGCCACCAGACCCTGCTCCATCTCTCTTCCATTTTTACTCCTTACTTATTGCCCCTTCCTGTTTAAGACCCTCCTCATCTGCGGGACACCAGTGCTCCCGCTGCCATACGACCCAGTTTCCTCTGGAGGAATTCCCTCCCTCTTCCTGCGAACACTCCTCCTCGCGAGGCTCTGAAGGAAAGGCCAGATCTGAAGAGGTGTCCAGCAGTGGAGCTGTGCCTTTTGGCCACACAAAGCTACATTTTAACCCAGAGATGGAGTTAAAGAGAGCAGGGTGGTGATGAGTCGGGTGTAGGGAGTTGGAGGGGGAACATGTGGTGTCTGCAGTGTGCCTCTGACAGGACCCAGTCCTTACTGGAGCTGGAATCAGACAGCTGGTAAGCCCAATGCAATGCTTAACATGCGCCTGCACAAGCAGTTTGTCCATGTTGACACTGTTGATAGTTGGTTGACATGCACTTACTTCCTTTTGGCCTTGGGTTTGTCAAGTGATGCAGTTTTGCTAATTGTTGCTACTTTGTTTAGGGACTCAATTGGGATCAATTTAGAAGAGGCAATTAAAGCCCAACAAAATAGTTTTTGCCTTTTCTTGCAGTGGCTTGCTGTTAACATTTCAGGTTTTGCTGCAGATTAAATTTTCATGCTGTGTAAATAAGACGCACTAGATTTGCAATGCAGTGAAGTTTTGTTCCTCAGTGATGAGCCAGTTATGCATATATATGCTCTCCGTCCAGCACCGTCAAATCCATATTAAATCACTAACTCTGAGACTCACTTGTGAAAACCATGCAATAGCAGTCAGTGTCAGTGCAATCGTGTAAACCTACTGAGGCAGAGAAAACCTGAAAAGAAAGCTTGATCATGTGTGAGTGGCAGGTTGGAGTAATTAATTCATCGTCGTGGAGTGACACAGTGAGAGGAGGCTCTGCATGGAGAAGACACTCAGTGAGGCACAATGAGGGCGTCTCCGAGGGAGGTATTGACACCAGAGCTGTCCTCGGTTCACCTGCCCCCCTCTTCGAAAGCCATCCATCCACACTACAGACACATCATTATAATTCTATCAGCAAGCAATTTCTGCACTGTCATGGGACGCCGCTGTACTTTGTGGGTTTTGAACTCATCACTGTCAACCAACAAGGACGGTGAGGTACCTGCCCTTTTAAGTGGTTATATATATGTGTGTGTGTGTGTGTGTGTGTAACACACGTGTGTAAATTCTGACATGATAGATTAATGCATGACACAGACAGACATGGCACAGACTTTAAAAAAGAAAAAAAAGAAGAAAAGACACCTCTGGCACCTTTATTTCATGGTGGCTCCTAAGTGGCTGTGACTTTAATTTAAATGGGCGTTTCACCAGTTTAGCATGTCAGACTTAATTTATTTGTCACTGGTACCACTCCACATCCTGTGCAAACAGCTGTATGATGTCCTCTTTCTTCTGCTCGCTCGAGTGACCTCAGTTTGTGGTGAGAGACTGCGATACATCATTGGAAAATCATTCACACAAATCATGGATCGGAATGAGCGAACCAAGCAGAGATTTAGTGGACATTCTTCCAGTTATGTTGCATTTCCATGTAGCTGAGTTGACTGAGATTGGGACTGGGACCAGGATCATGCAGGATCCAATGCAAATCTTACAAGAGCCAGCAGTTTTAATTTTCCTGTTCTTTGGCTTGGCACACAAATAGGAAACAAAATGCGGGGATTCAGCTGGTGCTATGGAGTCCAATTCTAAAATGCAAAATACAAAAATAACTGTTTTATAGCATGTCAGTCCATGAAAAAGAGTATAAAGCTGGTTTGGTGCTGGACATAAATGCACTTGACTTTTGCATTTGCTTGGCTTGTCAAAACTGAAATGACACTTCCATTGTATGAAGTTTGAGAGTGGTGTTTTGTGCTATGAAGCAATGGTTAGATGCCAAGCAAGTGGAGAACATAGCCTAAAAAATATAATGAGTTTGAGATGTAATCCTGGATGATTAAATTAACCAAGATTAAAAGAGTAATCAAACAAGAGTAAAAGAGAAGACCCATTAGTGGTGAACTGTGAGCTCTGAGCAGTTTTGGTTTGGTGGGGCTAAGGGAGCCACTGGAAGGTTTGGAGGATGTTATAATGAAGTCACAATAAACTTTTATTTTTGATAGAGTGGTTCTTTCTGAAAGTAATTAGATTAAACAATATTTCATCATTTTTCATCATCCTACAGCCATATAATGAAAGTCAAGCACATCTCCGTGTGAAAGGTTTTCTTTCTATTTGAGGCTGCTTGTGTTGAGTGAGACGAGTCTGTCTTGACATTTTAATGATTCTTCTTCCTCTAACATTTATATGATATGCCCTTTCTTTTGCATATTTTTATTTCATTTTATAATCTTATTTAATCTTCTGTATATATGGTGATATGATTTCAATAAGGCAATAATAAGCCAAGGAGCTTATAAAGGCAATTCAATGCAGCCCAGTTTTAATGAGGCTGGATGAGTGCTTTGTACAAACTGTCTTTCTGTTGGTTTATATAGTTGGTTGACAGGTCATTCCTTCCTTATTCTTAGGAATAAAACTTGCAGGAGTCACTCAAACTTGAATGTATTTTCTTTGTTATATTCAATGGTTGTCCCTGATGGGAAACATGGTAGCAGGGGTGTTTGATTAATTAGAAACTCTAAATTGTCCCAATGTGTCAATGATGTGTGTGCCTTGTGATGGACTGACAACCAGTTCACAGCACTGCCTTCACCCTGAGTGTGCTGTACCGTATTACTATGTGGATTGGTGGTTCCTAATCGCCTCTGGTTTCATGAAGCTATTCATCCTTGTTCTTTGAGGTAGAAGATCCTCTGAGGGAACAACATGAGAGGACATGTTCTTTTAATAAGAGATGTTATCCCATGGTGAGACAACTGTCATGATTTGGCTGAAGGGCAAAAAAAAATCATCCGTAATTTAAAGCAAAGTACAGGAAGAAGCTTCCCATGGCATTGCAAAGGAGGCATATCAATTTATGTGGTCCCCAAAGCAATTTAGGAAAACAAATACAAGAAAAAAAGAAAAAGAGAATATCTGATTTGTTTGTCAAGATTATTAGATACTGTAATCAAGATTAAGAAGATGTCTCTGACCAATGGAACTTGTACTGGTGCTGGGCTTCATGCGGTTATTTTGTACTGTCGCAAATAATAAGCCACAGATATTGTTATCTGCAGTTATATGATTGCATACAAAATATAATTAAAGGTTAAAATAAAACCAGAATGTCAGTAGTATTTATAGTGATCCAGAATGCTTACAAAAGCGATCAAAACGATGCATGTATACTAAAGAAGATAGCACCAGCTTTCCATTTGAGTATGATAGACTCTCCTTGATTTTTTTAGAGACAAATTCATACACCAAAACACCATTCTGTACATACACTCGTAAACTAAAAACTGCAAGATGAAATGTGTCATTCGGGCTTTCTATAGACTGAAACAAATGTGTGTGTGAGTGTTTCTGACAGGATTGTGTTTGCATACGCTGCACAGACATCTTTTGTTATGCCTGATCTCACTTTGCATTATCTTCATATATACTGAGTCCCTGGACACCAAGTCTTTTTCCCAGCCTTTTTTCAGGCTATGACACTTTCTCCGACAGAGATTGAGGAACCTGGCGGGGCTTTTCAGTGATAAATGTCCCCTAGTTTGGCATCCCTGGTCTCAAGCTTTCCACTTCATCCATCAGCTTATGACAAACAAAATGAAATGATATTGATCAGACTTTTTTTCTGAAAGAATATTGTTTTTAGGGAGAACTGCTCACAGTTCCATCATAGATTGAAAGTACCTAGGCAGATCTGGGAAATCATACCATCACTTGGCTTTGTTTGATATTTTTGAGACATTTTCCTCTCTTAGACTGATTGACTTTGCTGTTGATACAGGCTCAGATGGTACATTGGCAATAGGCCTGTATGCATGGCCTGTTGTAACATGAGTCATTGTTTTCTTCTTTGCAAGATGTTACACTGTTTGTATGTAACAGGATGTTACCTTTTACTGTCACTTTATGCCTTTATGGTCTGACAGAAGAAAAGTCGTCTTTGCCTTGAGACCTTAAATTCTAAATTCAAATTTAACCAATATTGTAATGCATTTCCTGATTTGAACTAGATCCTTCTTTGTTTTATAACTTTGCTACCTGACCACACTAACCACACAGGAAAGCCTGCGAATGAACCTTTAGTTGTTATCACACTGCTGCACTTTGCATGACCGCCAACCAAGTCACAATACCACCCTGCCACCCCACCACGATAAATAAATGTAGTGTTTCATTCCCTCAAAGAAGCAGCTTTGAGCATAATCCAGTAGGTGATTATGCTATAACCACAGTGTTATTGTGAATTTCAATGAGGTAGAAATGTCGCTTCAAGGAGACAGGGTTGTTTTTCTCACACTCAGCATACAAACTACCTGTCAGGTTAAGACTGAATGCAGTATTTACATGTTACAATGGTCTCACCACAGTTGCATCTATACCCTCCACTCTCTTGTTTTGGTGTCTGAGTCTGTCTTTATTTTATGTATCTTGCATGAACACTATAGTATGTTTTAACTTTAGTTTGACATTCAGATGCCTGTCCTCCTTCTGTATGAAGGAAAAGGCAGAACTCCTTATTGATTTACTTGTAAATACACCATTGATCTCGGAAAGCAGCACTTATTGAGCTGTGTGAGCTTCAAGAAGACAGTGAATTTAGCCCTCTCATGTAATCAAAACAGTCTGAAAGGTGTGGAGGATGAGTCTGTGGTTGACATTTAGCTGCTAACACGCAGCAAGTCATTGCTCATTCAACACCGCCGGGGTTCCAGTTATCTATCCAGGTTGGTGCTTGTGTTGCTCTGAGGCAAAGATCCTGATTGATCTTATTATGGAAGGAAGTGCTTCAAACTCTTAAGTGACTCCTTAAAATGACATTATGGCATTTTGTCCTTAAGACTGAAAGATTGCGCTACTGATAATGTCACAGCGATTTTGCTATTTGTTGTGCTTCATAAAGGTCTCTGACTACGTTGTGCATATATATTTATTTCCTCCAATAAACCTTTGAGTTAGAGTGTTACAGTTGTAGAGGGCAATGAGGGATTTTCTGTGTTGAGAGGAACGTGCAGGCAGTGACAGGCAGCACTCAAACTGCTGCTATAAATTCTCTCACTCATTTTTATACCCTGCCGTTGGTATCAAAGTTCACTTTTTCTATCAGTCACATGTTTCCTGCTGAAACACAACAGGGCAGGCTCCCAGTGAAGTGACTCAGCAAACTAACCCGGTGTTTTCTCTGTGATGGCAGTGTGGAAGGTGATGCTCCAGGCAGTGAGGTGGCCGCCTCTGTGGACCCCAGCTGTGGCTACAGTTGCGTACCAGTGACCCGCAGCGGCGGGCTCGGTCCCGACCACCTGGACAGCCAGATCTACGGGCAGATCTTCCTGCCTGGTCACCCGCGGCCCCGCCGGCCCAAGCTCCAGCACTCCCAGTCCATCCTCCGGAAGCAGGCAGAAGAGGAGGCTATCAAGCGCTCCCGCTCCCTGTCCGAGAGCTATGAGCTCTCATCCGACCTGCAGGACAAGCAGGTGAGGAGACGATCTCAAAAACTTCCATCTGTAAATACCTAGTGTAGGGGAGAGGTAAATCTTTCAAACAATAGAGAAGGAATAGCCATGTTTAACCTGAAATCATTCTGTTTCCTTCTCATGTATTCTTAATGGTAGCATCTCTCTCAGATAGGGAACTGACGGGTCAGTTTTATCCTGCTTTTCATGACATATGTTGAAACACTGCTGCTTAATGTATTTGGAGATTTTCTTCTCATAAATCGCTGTCTGTGTGTTATGGTTACTTTTCTTGCCCTACATCATTGTTGGCCTCAGATGTGATATTCTCTTTGATATTCTCTCAGATATGATATCTTCTTCGTGATACTTCTTCCAATCATCCCAGTTCTTAGATTGCTTGGCCTATTACCATTATATTACATATACATACACAACTTTCCATCTCAATTCAGCTTTATGCATCTAACCTGAGAGGGTCTATTGAAATCCCTGAATTCCAGGAATTCATTTGTCATCACCACAAGTCTTGGGTTATTTAAGCTCTGACAAAAGTAGAGCTTCATTCTTCTTTTTTTACATAATTTTTCCAAGATAATGGTTTGACTTTTTCAGCTATATGAAAGCTGATTTTGTACATTATCAGATTTTCGAGGTGGAGAATTACTGTAAGCAACATCACAGAAATCACATAAGAAATGTGTCTTTATTTTACAAACACCATCTGTCGGCTTGAGAAAATCAATGTTAAGTCTTTAATCTCTGCCAGAAGCAGCATATTTCTGTTTTCTGAATGTTTTTTTTTTATTGCTTATTGCATACAGAATCTGTGAAATGAAACAGTGACCACAGCTGGAGGCAAATTACAAACTTCTAAATGTCAGACTAAACACTTGTAAATCAAGGTCCATTAACAAGATTATGTCTTCATTTGGCACAGTCGCCATCACATTATGAATCATAACAGGACCAAAATTCTAAGGAAAAGTCACAGATTAATTAAATATGCCATTTCTGTTATGACATGAAAAACTCTATGCGCTTATGATAATGACTATCCTGTGGTAAAAAGAAAAGAAAAACATACTACAGAGATTATTATTCTCAGTGAAGGGTTATTTTCTTCCTACTATAAATCCTCCAGCACTATACCTTTCTGAACACTTTTTACACCAAGGATTTATGTCACCATCTGTCCGATTACAGGGAAACTTTGCAAGGTTGGTTGGACACAGGACAACAGCACGGGGAGTATTTAGACTATTCCCAGGTGTTTTGTTGATGCATTCATTACACAAGCGTTCTTTCTCTTCCTGTAGGTGGAGATGCTAGAGCGCAAATATGGTGGGCGTTTCATAACCCGGCATGCAGCCCGTACCATTCAGACAGCGTTCCGACAGTACCAGATGAACAAGAACTTTGAGCGTCTTAGAAGTTCTATGTCTGAGAACCGTATGTCTAGACGAATCGTCCTATCCAATATGAGAATGCAGTTTTCCTTCGAAGGACCTGAAAAAGTCCACAGCTCTTATTTCGAGGGAAAGCAGGTCTCGCTGACAGATGATGGCTCCAAACTTGGAGCCCTGGTTCAGTCGGAGCATGGTGGGGATATGAGCATGCAGGCTAAGACCCCGACCGCACAGAGTGACTTCACAGACGCTATTACAGAACTAGAAGATGCCTTCTCCAGGCAGGTCAAATCTTTAGCCGAGTCCATAGACGACGCTCTGAATTGTCGCAGCCTCCATGGGGATGACAATCAGATGGAACCAGGGAGAAGCCACCAGGATTTGGACCGGGAAGTCAGCTGCCAGATGAAACCCTCGCACGGGGCTTCTGAACACCGCAAACTTGACGAGATGAGGGCGTCTTACAGCGACGTCACACTTTACATCGATGAAGAAGAACTGTCCCCGCCTCTGCCCCTGTCCCAGTCTGTTGACAGGCCCTCCAGCACAGAATCAGACCTGCGACAGCGTTCGCTCAACTCTTCCCAGGACTACTGGTCGCTGGCCCACAAAGATGAGAAAGGGGACACGGACACCAGCTGCCGCAGCACGCCGTCTCTGGAGTGCCAGGAGCAGCGATTGCGTGTAGACCACCTCCCTTTACTGACTATTGAACCTCCAAGCGACAGCTCTGTCGAGCTGAGTGATCGCTCCGACCGTAGCTCTTTGAAGAGGCAGAACGCCTATGACCGAAGCCTCAGCAACCAGCAGAGCAGCCCCAAACACATCAGCCATGGCCTGCCACCCAGAGGACCTTCCAGAGAGGATGATGCCATCCGCCACCGGCCACGACAGCTGGAGGCCCACCTGGCCATCAACGGCACAGCGAACCGTCAGAGCAAGTCGGAGTCTGATTTCTCAGATGGCGATAACGACAGCATCAACAGCACATCCAACTCCAATGACACAATCAACTGCAGCTCTGAGTCCTCATCCAGGGACAGCCTGAGGGAGCAGACGCTCAGCAAGCAGACGTACCACAAAGAGACTCGCAACAGCTGGGATTCTCCGGCGTTCAGTAACGACATCATACGCAAGAGGCACTACCGCATCGGCCTGAACCTCTTCAACAAGTATGTACTCAGTTGTTTTAGATCCTGTCAAACTGTACGTGCAGATTGAGACACTACCACAGCATATTCAGTGGGCGAAGAGGTTATGGAAATTAGATACAGCCCTAAACAGATTTTCAAGATTCTCAAGATGCATTTTTGTTTATTATTTAGGGGATTAGGTTAACTAAATTAATTAGGCTATCTAAGTTTCCCCTATGTGTGAATGAGAGAATGAATGGTGTGCATCATGTGATGGACTGGGGACCTGTCCCAGGTATATCACCTGCTGGACATAAGCACCAGAGCTCCTGCAACACCAGTGGTTATACATTTGGTAAGATGATGGAGGGATAGATGGGTGGATGGATGAATGGATCAGTGCACAGAAAATTAACAAAAACATTCGTCAGAGTATTACCTGGCTCCTTTAAATCATCAGTGAGTATATATTGGTATATATTGGGTTAAAGAGTCCACTGTTATGTTCCTTTTAACCACTTATAATCAAAACCTTAGGGAAAAGTGGCTAAATCCTCGAAACTCTGGGTCACCACTGCCTCTTTTTGTGGCCCTCATCTGACACACATTTGGCCTGGGGCAGGAGTGCAGTGGGATAATCACAGATTTGGATTGCGTCCTCTCATGCTCTCTCTCTTTTTCTCTCTCTCTCTATCTTTTCTGTGTCTCCAGGAAACCAGAAAAAGGCATCCAGTATCTGATAGAGCGAAACTTCGTCCCAGACACTCCAGTTGGTGTGGCCCACTTCCTGCTCCAGAGGAAAGGCTTGAGTAGACAGATGATTGGAGAGTTCCTGGGTAACAGACAGAAACAATTCAACCGAGATGTGCTCGAGTGAGTGTGCACCATTTGACTGTTCAGAACTACCCTATTTATCATGAAGTTTCTTTTGATTTTGACTCATCAGCTTTTTCAGTCTGATGAATTTTTGCTTCATCTGCCGTGCAGCAGCATAAATATTCATTTGGTTTCAAGTACAGTTACCAGTTTGCAAGCCATGCTCATTCAAACAGTCACACAGTGAGATCATCGGTACTACATAATGACTCAAGTTACATCCAGGAAATGAACAGAAATAGAATCCACTCAGGAAATTGCTATAATGCTTGGATAAACACACAGAACCCCTTTATATTCTTCAAGGAAGACCAGGGAAAACTTAGAATTCACACATATATATGCATGTATGTATAACTCATTTATATTTTGTTATGACTCCTAAAATTGTTCAAATACTGCCCGTGCTTCATATTGTACGCTGGACAGGCTTATCCTAAATACACTTGACACAAGCAATCCATGCTATGCAGTCCATTGAGATGCAGAGGATGATAAGGGCAGGGGCGGTCTGTCACTGTCAGTCTGACGAGCATATCTAAAGGACTCCTTGAGAAAACGTCTAGCATTAGCATAATAAGCATAAGGTGTAAAGCTATTGGGGTCATGAGTCTCAATCCTCACACTTAAGCAGAAAAAGTTCTCTCTTTATTTAAGTAGGAATATCATTATCACAGCAGAGATAGATTCAGTTTCACCCACATTTCCTGCATTAAAGTTGCACGAATCGATATTTTGACATGAACAGCAGGGATGTGACCATCAACGGGGACGCCTGTGGCGACAGACCCAAAAAGGCTTCCCACCTAGCTGTGGTGTTATCTTTAGCTCAGTTTCACCTCACTTTTTTGTATGTTTCAAGGCCCCTAATGTCGCCCCCCATAGTTGTTTTGCATCAGTTTTAGTGTTAGCAAGATTCTCATTTCCACAGCCACAGAGATTACGTATCCCCTATACAGTATTGGTTGCATACTGATGGAACCATTACTACCAATATTAATACCAATACCAATTACTACCATAATAATATATTTTAGGTTCCTTTTGATCCTAAATTAACCAGAAATCATATGTTTCAGAGGAGGCATTCGTTGTAAAATGTATTCAAGCGCACTGATATAGTGACTGAATAATAGACAGGAGGTAGAAAAAGGACAAAATGCAATAGTCAAATAGTAAATTTACTGAAACTGATATTGTATGCTGGGCAATATGTTGGATATCTTGTCATAGAACCACATAATACATTACTTTGGTTATTTCTTTATTTGACAAGTTTACTTGTGTTTCAATGAATTATTTTGTCAGGTCCTACTGTAGGGCGTCTACTGTGCTAGCTTGCCACAGCTAACTCTGTGTATGCATGTGTGTTTGTTTTAATCAGCTGTGTGGTGGATGAAATGGACTTTTCAGCCATGGAGCTGGACGAAGCACTCAGGAAATTCCAGGCACACATCCGAGTGCAAGGGGAAGCTCAGAAGGTTGAACGGCTTATAGAGGCCTACAGGTAAGAAACTGATGATGGGATGAAAGCAAACACTCCAAGTCATGAGATTTTTACACAGCAAGAGATTACATAAACGTTTCACATAAACTTATGATTATAATTAAGATGTGTCAAGTTCATTACCATGTCTACCACCATGCACTAGCTTTAGCTTTGGCTTAGCATTAATGTAGAAAAACTATTATCCCCTAAAACAGAGGCACACTAGATCATCACTGTGACCCAGCAGCACTCTCACTGTAGTTACATGAGCAGCAGTGCAAAGCCATTTTGAAAAAAAGGTATTGTTTGAGTAGATTTTTGCTGAAAAGTAATTTAGAGCAAAAGAAAATCTCAAAAAGTTCAGGAGAAGTTCCCTCAGGGCTGCTGATGTATGATATTTGGCCCTCATTTATTTACCTCCACCTCTAGCAGAGAGGTGCTCCCTCTGCCACAGAGAAGTAACTTCGATCAGCGCAGAGCAAGGACATTTCAGCCTCAGTAAACACCACAGTCACCGCAACATGGGGAGATAACTGATCATCTAGCACTTGCCTGCAGCCCAGTCCAGATATGATCATGAATTTATTTAATGGCGACACGGAAAGTTGTAAAATACCCTGTCTGATGGCTGCGAGCTGTATTGACAGTCTTCAGTGGTATTTGCTCTTGATTTTCACTTGGGGTGATGAAGCATCGCTTAATTGTATTTGACCACACCTCAGATAAAGATGAGCTCAAAATCAATATTAATGTTCATCTTAGAATGAGACTAACAGGGAAATCTAATAGTGAGAGTTTCCAATTTATGCTATGTCCTCTTACTGAAAAAGTGTCTTCCTCGTATGTCCCAGTCCCACTGAGATTCTCCCCATTTCTGTGTATCCCAGTATAAACGGAATTAATCCGGTTGCACAGTTTTGACTTGTGAATTTAAAAAAATGAAAAAAAAATTTCCTTGCAGCAAAATAACTTTGTGCACAGCTGCATTTAAATGATTAGCCTTTGTGTTGGCATTTCCCATGAGTTTGTTTGAGCCATTTTTGAGAGACAGCTTTGTTAGTGGATATCAACAATGTGCTGCAAACAGACTTTTTTTTACCTTAGCAATTTCTTCAGCATTTGAGATTTAATGTGATCACATTTCAATTAAAATGAAGTGAGTTTCATTTTCAGTACGTATTTTCTAACATAAATTGATAGTTTGTTTATGTTTAACTAATCTCGTCCGGTAGTATCAGTGTTTTAAATGAGACAACAGCATGCATCCTTGATGCTGGTAGTATCTGTACCATATTAAGTATGTTTCTTTGTGCTTCACATGTAATGTACATGGTTAAGGAGTAACATGTCAAATGCCAGCGGTCTGCTGTCAAAAGAGAGCAACAGAATAACATTTCTTTTCTTCTTTTGTTGACATTGCGATATTGCAATTTTGATCAAAGAATTCAACAGAAGCTCAAAGGCGACTCATACCAACTTCAGTGAATGTAATTTCAGCTCAGTTTGATTTTACATCACTCTCTATTGTCTTCACAGCCAACGATATTGTATCTGCAATCCTGGCGTGGTGCGACAGTTCAGGAACCCTGACACCATCTTCATCTTGGCCTTTGCCATCATCCTCCTCAACACAGACATGTACAGCCCCAATGTCAAGCCTGAGAGGAAGATGAAGCTGGAAGACTTTGTTAAAAACCTCAGAGGTACTTTGTTCTCCTTCACTGCTCTTCACCCAGCCTACATATTAATATTCCACTCAAAAGGAATTTTGTGCATGCATTTTGCTTTGATAAATGACTTTGTCAATAAGAAGAAAGCTTTACTGAGAGGCAAGTCACTTCTTAAGTTGCCCTCAACAGATTTTGAGGGTATTAGAGGGGGCTTTGTGGCATGGCTAACTCATTTCTCTGCCTATTCGAGTGTCAGTAATTAAAGTACTGTACTGAGTAGACAAGAAACACCCTCAGAGAGCTCTAAAGGACATTTATATCTGTACTGTGATATAACACGTGTAAGTAAATTCACTGGTTCATCATCTTCTGTAAATCTGTGAATTAATCATTAATCCCTCTCTTTCTCTCTCTCTTTTCCTCTCATCCTCTGATAGGAGTGGATGATGGGGAGGACATCCCCCGAGAGATGTTGGTAGGAATATATGAGCGGATTCGTAAGCGAGAGCTAAAAACTAATGAAGACCACGTGTCCCAGGTCCAGAAAGTGGAAAAACTCATTGTCGGAAAGAAGCCAGTAAGTTTGAATTTGCCCTTGAGCTGCTGCACATAAAGTGTGACCACTTTTATCTTCCACTCGAGAGCTAAACCCAGCAGAAGAAAGCAGAACCACATTACCCCAGCACACCTCTGAGCGGTGACATACAGAGCTTGCTTATTAATAGCCAATGTCCTCTAAGGATGAACAGAGATGAAAGAGCATCCTTTACTTAAATCTGCTTTCTTTACCGCGTGTCACGTCACATTCTTCAAGGGCAGAGGCCTCCATGCTGAATGACTGTAATACGTCTAAGTGCCAAATAGGAAAAGTGCAGCGTGACAAGCTCTGCATTAATAAATAAGACAAATATCTTCACACCCAGTGATCTTGAAGGTGTTTACTTCAAACCTAACCCTCACATCGGTCAAGTGATGTCATTTTCATCAAACTAACACCAATTTAGTGACGCATCAGCAGAAGTAAACCCTAACCATAACCTTGATAATGTTTCTCTATGTGTTTGCTGTTCCCTTCAATAACTTGCATCTCTCTTTCGCATAGATTGGCTCATTACACCATGGCTTGGGATGTGTAAGTATCTTCTCTCCTGCTTATCTAATGGTTTAATTGCAATAATATGTATCAGCACCAAGGGTCTAGTGGAACAGATGTGGATTTCATGCCGTTATTTATTTTTTCCATCTACCTCGTGACAACAACTCATTCCTGTATTGTGTGTGTGCAGGTACTGTCGCTACCCCACAGGAGGCTAGTCTGTTACTGCAGGCTTTTTGAAGTGCCCGACCCCAACAAGCCACAGAAGTTAGGCCTGCACCAGCGAGAGATCTTCCTCTTTAACGACCTGCTAGTGGTACAGCTACCTTTATTCTTTTCATGCACTGAAAACACAAACAGACACTCCAAAGAAAGGGTTTGAACCGTGTTAACTGCTTCTATGTTTGGTTGTGTTTTTGTAGGTCACAAAAATTTTCCAAAAGAAGAAGAACTCCGTGACGTACAGCTTCCGGCAGTCCTTCTCACTTTATGGCATGCAAGTGCTGCTATTTGAGAATCAGTGTAAGTGCCTTGGAGGCTTTTTTTTTTTTTAAGTTTCAATGTGCATCAGGCAAACACTTCTACAAGAACATGTCAGATGGTGTTTATAGCCTTTTGCAATGGCTGCACTCTGTGGCAGGGTTAAAATCTTTATACAGTCTCTGCTTAATTGTGCTTATTTGTGCTTCTCAACAGTGGTTGTGTGGGAAAAAATGGACCTTGGTAATCTTAGTAATTCAGTCCCTACATGACCTGGGTAGCTGTTTTTGGAAGTTACAAAAATTTAGGGTCTTGTGGG
The DNA here is from genome assembly GCA_029224185.1 of Karalla daura. Taxonomy (NCBI): domain Eukaryota; kingdom Metazoa; phylum Chordata; class Actinopteri; order Chaetodontiformes; family Leiognathidae; genus Karalla; species Karalla daura. The sequence continues at coordinate 16,004,207 of CM055188.1, forward strand.
TTTCAGCAGCATTTAACCATCACAAATAGAGTTTTGTTTGTTGTGAAAAGGCACCTTCATGGTACCCCATGTCCCTGGTGTCTTTTATTGAAGAAACCTCATCCTGTTTTCTACTTTGTGTGCACTCTGATTAAACGGTTGATCTTGTCACTCTTCAGATTACCCTAATGGAGTCCGTCTGACCTCGGCCATTCCTGGAGCTGACATCAAAGTCCTCATCAACTTTAATGCACCAAATCCTCAGGACCGTAAAAAGTTCACTGACGATTTACGAGAATCGATTGCTGAAGTCCAAGAGATGGAGAAGTACAGGATAGAATGTGAGTTTGTTTTTATCTGGATTTCTGCACTCAACAAATAACCATCCTTTGAATTTACTGCTGTGTGCTCCGATGTCGGCTCAAAGGAAAAGCATTCTTGGATCACCACTCCATGTGTGTCTCCTGTACAGCTGAGCTAGAAAAACAGAAGGGTGTGGTGAGGCCCAGCATGTCCCAGAGCTCAGGGCTGAAGAAGGAAACAGGCAACGGCAACCTGAGTCGAGCAAGCCTGGATGACAGCTATGCCATCAGCGAAGGCTTGAAGAGGAGCGCCCTCAGCAGCTCCCTGCGTGACCTTTCAGATGCAGGTAAACTCATTGGTTGCCATGGAAGCAAATTGCCTCGTATCCTATCCCTGCCTCAGACAAGGGAGAAAGTAATTTGGTATCATTCATGTATTTTTGCTGTTAATGGAGGTAGAAATCTGGATGCACCTGCCTTCCTGCTCCAGTGCAGCTTCAGCTCGGCCGCTAGCTGCAGCGGAGATGCCAGGGTGCAGTGGAAGATTCTCTCAGCGAATAAACGTGTGACACAAAACAGACTAGGCAAAGAGCGTGTGATTGGGCGTGTTTGTTAATGAGCCCAGGTGTAATTTACTGGGAGCTATCATCTAATAATCCTGTGCTGCTGGCGGGGAGGAGGAGGCAGCAGCACTATGTAGGTCACTGTGATCAATTTGAGCGTCTTAGCCGTAAGAGGAATTAATGATGTGCAGTTGATTCAGGCAGAGTCCAGAGTTGCCTCCACACTGCATTAACCTCAATACACAGTGGTTTTCATGCTTTGTGAAGGTGAAGCAACATATTTTAGGGGCAAGATTTATCTGGCCTTAACTCACTTTTGAAGGCTTGTGTGTCTTGATAGGGGACCTTGAATGAAAGAAAAAAAATATCTTACTATGGCTTTTTTTAATAACAACATTTCTGTCTGTCTGCAGCCAAATAATTACAGCAAATCCACAACCATCATACTGTCATTCATATATAAATTGTGAAACTGCAATTGAGACAGAATGTGGTGTAAAGCACTAGTGTGATGAAGGCCACACTGACCTCCATCTCCAAAACACTTTGTACTTCACTGTGTGCATTCAGGTATGCAAATAATTGAAGGCACTTGAATGCAGGAGAGCAGTTTTGGTGAAGTTTCCATGGTGAAGTTTTCTCAATAGCTGCATCACTGCAGTTACCACTTGCTCTTGGAAAAAAAAAGTTGCCTTCTCTGTTGTTTGGCAAGGAACATGAAGCCACATAATAATTCACGTTGGTGGCAGGAACAAAAGCCAGTCAGTGTGAAGCCTATGTGTGGGTGCACATAGGTTGTCTGAAATGCATGAAGGTAGCCAGATCTGGGTAGAAACTGACTGTAATATTCACACAGTGAAAACAGGATTTTGAAACAACATTGACACATCTGAGTCATTTCTGATGATACCATTGTTCCATAGTTACTATGTTAACGCCAGAGAACAAGGATGCAGATTTTAGTAAACCCACTTTAAAGATGTGGTTTACACTCAGTCTGAGTTAAACTAATGGAGGGTTTATTTAACTGGAATTAATGCCACTTCCTCTATCCTTAACAGGAACTCCAATTTACAGGTTTTCACAAGGTCAGTTCCAATCGGCCTGTTAAAACAGGTGTACGTCTACTGTGGCTACAGAGGCCTGAAAAACCCTGATGATGCAATCAGGGTGTTTTCAGTTTTGGTTTGGAGACTTCAAAATTGAATACATAGGCTCCATATCAAAGGAGGCTGGAAGATGCTGAAATTTCTACCAAGGGGTGGGTGAAGTCAAAAGATTTCATTGGTTGGATTATGGGAAATGTAGTGTCTGAAGTCGTGTTTTCGTGATGAGAAGGTCTCCTGCCAGCTGTGCCACAAACTGTGTGTAAACACGTAGGGAGATCTCACTGCTTAAGTTGTCCCAGAGGCTGACTTTGTTGTGGAGCTGTAGCAGTGCTTCTTCCCTTGATTTCTTAGTCCCTTTTTACCTCCCATAGCTTGACAGTATTCTGCCGGCTAGATATCCGCCACCTTAGCCACCTTAGGGTGCGAACACTTCCCTGCCGAATTAGACAGATGGGATATGTGCACCTTCCCCTGTTTCTTAGGCGTGTCTAATCTGTCATGTTACATGTTCTGGGCAGGCAAGCGTGGGAGACGCAGCAGTGCAGGATCACTAGACAGCAATATGGAAGTAAGTAGGACGTGACTGACGCTGAGTTGTTCTCTGACTATATGTTGTTCACTCTGGACACACACGTCGCTGCTTTTGTCTTTGAGTTTGAGTTTTTTTTTTTTTTTTTTGGGCGATGTTTTTGCTGTGAGCACTTTGGTCACTGTGCATGCTCTGGGCTGAACAGGAATGCTCCACTGCAGCTGACACGTTAACCCTCAATGTACACTGCATGACATGACTAATGACTGCCACAGACTAACATGAGGGCTGCTTTGTGCACTTGCTAGACTCTCACCTCTGAGTCACCCTGTTCTGTGTAGTGAAGTTGTAGAACTTTAGCCATCTCATAAGTTTTGTCCTGTTTTTATGTTTTTTAGAAGTGAACCCGGTTGTGCTTTGACAGTATCAGCCCCTGCATGTCACAGTTAAAAGCGACTGACTTGCGCTGCTTCCTTTGATTGACCCTTGACCTTGACAAGAAGTCCCACCCCTTTCCTTTTCGATTGTTATACCTATTCAGCAGTGTACTATGGTGAAAACACAAGCATAGGAGCGCCGATGTTAAACTGTTAATACATTACACACTCTCATAAAGCAGATAGTACTGTACTGTATGTGTAACCTGGGTCATTTATATTTGGCTAGATCAGTCAGCTTTATTAAGCTATTGATGTTTTCAGTACTTTGTCATCATGTAAGTCTTGTGAAAAAGCAAATCCAAGGCCACTAATACTGAAGATGAATCATGAAGAAGTTCATTTTTACTTCATAAGCAAATGCTTAAGCACGTCATACATGATGTACAAAGTCACCGGTGAAAGGTTCAGTCTGCATGTTATGCATGGCTCTCATGGTCTGCTTCTCTTCTCAAACTTTTGTTTTGATTGTTCTGTGTTTATCTTGCTACAGTGTTTTACCATCCCTTATGATAAAAAGATTTTGTTGGTTTATTTTGTTATTGTTTTTTTCATTATGATTGTTTGTGTTGCTCTATGTGGATGTGAAACTTGAAAAAAACAACACATTTGAACTCAACAGTGATTTGACGAGGAACCTGATTGTGCAGCGGAAGGCGGTAACTGCATACTAATGTGTCTACTGCAGACACACAGCCACTTCATAATATTCTATAAGGGCTCTGAAGATAAAGGCAGCTCTCTAACTGTGAAGCCAGATAGGATAGTGACAGGCCTCACAACGGCGTCTGCAGTCAGAGTCAGAGAAAGCTACCAGCAGCAAAAGCTGCACACAAACATGGAACATGGATAGACAACCAAAGGCAGCCAACTGGAAATGGAAATGGAGAAGCTTTTCCACAAGGCCACGCAAGCAATTGTGTGAGATCTGAGATCAGCCGTGGCTGATCACACTCAGTGCAGCTGTGTGAGGAATTTCACAAAAAGACAGTAGAAGCCAAAACAACTGGGATCATAGTGTGAGGGCTCTCTAAATGTAATGCCAATCATGTCTGGAACACACACACACACACACACACACACACACACACACACACACACACACACACACAAAACACTGAAAATCTAGTATAACAAACAGAATTATTGTCAATTCCTGTATATGGATTGAACCCTAAATAAATTATCCCTATAAAATAGATGATATCTGTAAATAATCTGTATCTGTATAACAAGATACATTTGGCACCAACTAAATCTGCCTTTCACGAAAAGGGCGTGATGGATTTCAAAATAATTCTGAAAGTTACATCTGCCTCAGTTAAGCATACCAGTGTTTCCCACTGTCTTTTTTGTGCTGTGTCAGAGTTGTAACCTGTGACCTTTTTCTTGCAGGGCTCCATCATTAGCAGCCCGCACATGCGGCGGCGGACCCCCACCAGTCGTGACTGTCCGTCGCGCCATAGCGGCCAGTCGCTGCCCAACTCTTCCTCGCTGCTGGGTTCTCTATTTGGCACCCGGAGGGTGAAGTCCCCCAGCCCCAGCCCACAGCCCCTGCACCCCACCCTCATCTCGCACACGCCACACCCGACCAACCTCCACCACACAGCACGGATGGAGGCGGATACGCCGGTGCCCATGCACCACGCCCAGTTCTGCCACCTGACCCAGAACCCACCTCCGTACCACCACCACCACCACTACCACCCGCCGGCCCACCTGCAGCACCCGCCGCACCAGTACCACCCGCCGCTGCCCTCCCACAGCCACCCGCCGCACTCCTCCCACCCAACCCATGCTGCCCACCACCACGGGGCCCCATCGGTGCCCCAGCAGGCAGCCGGCAGCACCAAACCCAAGCACAGCGGCATTAGTACGGTGGTCTGAGGCGCACACGGGGAGTGGGCGGGGCTATCTGCTCTCTCCAAACTCTGAACTCTGATTTCCCCCAGAGGCTCTCGCTGAAGAGATGCTCACACTGAGCATTACCGGTCTGGGCGATATAAAGCTGGACAAGATCATGTGCCTCCTTCAGCGTTAGAATTTTTTCTCACCTTCATCGCTGGCGCAGTTTATTCAATATGAACACGTTTCCTCACTGTTTGCTCCTTTGAATTCATTTCAGATCTTCAAGTCACGTCTACCTGCTTCAAGAGCAACAGACAACAACACAACTGCATGCACAAAGATCACAACCACTGTTTCTCCCTGGTAAATTAAGGAACATGATCAAGTATCTTGCTTACTAGTATTTTACAAAGTTAATAGTAATCTTAACTTTATTGTCTACAAAGTGATTTTATCTAGTGTGAGGGTGGTTTGGCTGAACAGACAGACAGAAAAACAGACAGACAGGTAGACAGGCAGACAGACACATCCTCAGCAGTAGCTGTACGAGTATTTAATGTAGCGGTAGCTCACAGTGCACTGTGATATCTCTATTAGCGGTGATAAATGTGCCAAGTATTGAAGCATTTACTAATTTAGTCACAAAAAATGCTTTATGTATATTGTGCATAGTATTTTGTAAAATAATATCAACGGTTATAATTCTAATTAATACTACAGAAGGAACGGCATCAGTTTTAACTCAAGTATTATACTTGCACACGGGTGGCAAAGTTTCACTGTCTAGTAAACAATCAAAGATTTTAACTGTTTAGGCCGTTCAGCAAGCTGGGAAAACTACTGTGTGTGGTTGCCTTTGAGTCAGGACTTGGGTGAGGATCGGCGCAGGCGCGTGCAAACCTTCGGTTCAGGTTTGTCAAACCTGCTCAGGAGAAAGGAAGCTGCAGCGAGCTGCTGAGCAAAGGTGTATCTTGAATGTCCACCCTTCAGTACCAGCTGCTCGCCCGCCATTGTTTTATTTTTTTAAACTATTTTTTTAACAGTACGAAATGCTCTAAATGTTGTACTGCAACCTGGAAAGATATCTCCAAATCCATTATGCGGGAAGAAGAGAGTGGAAGAGAGAGAGATTTGGGTGTGTGTGTTTTGTTGTTTTTTTTTTCATCAAAGAACCGAAGGAGTCTGTGTAAAACTGTGTCGCAGGGAAACAGCGACGTGACTGTCTTCTCCCCTGACGTAGAAGCTCTCAGCTGGCTGAGTGTGCCCTGTCCGCTTTTGGTTTTTTTCCCCACGTCCTGAGCGGCAGGTTCGTCATGCAGCTCTGTTTGCTCCCTCGATCTGAATTTTCCTCTGCGCCACCTGGACACCACTGCACAAGAATCAGTAATTATCATTATGTTATGGTGATAGTACTATAATGCTTCACTCACCACAGGCGTCGGATTTATATCAATCATCACTCTTGCATATTAAGGGATGGCTGGTTGCCATCCTGTGTACAGTATCTGTGGTGGGTGTGGAGGCAAGGGGGTACGGGAGCATATTTTCTGTTGAAAGTGAGCACTTGTTCTACTTTGTTAATATCAATGGCAGAAGTTGGTCTCTAAACTTGATGAGATGGATTTTCTTTTTTTTTTACTTGTATGTGCAATATGTATTTCCTTTTTTTCTCAAAAAAACAATTACAAACTGGTGGTTGTTGGTTATTTTGTTAGTTTTCCTAGTTTTGTCTTTTCTTTTTAACTTCTTTGGTCATGTTTCCTCAATGTTTCAGTGAAGTGCAAGTATCCTCATGGATTTGGAGGGACTGGACCTTCCACTCTTATTAAGAATGTCGAAGAAATTATTTGCATGTAACAATGTATTTTGAGGCTATTTTCTAACTATCGTGTACTACCAAACTATATCAGTGTTACAGTTGATGGTTGTTCAAAGTGAATGGTAGAATAGTTTTGGCTTCCACAATTACAGCTAAATGAAGTCAACTATATATTTGTGTCACTCCAGAGGATAACCAAATCTGTACCTTCTCCTGGTCGTCATGCAGAACTGTAGCTTACTGGATCTTGAGTGTACAACAGTAGTTTTAAGGCAGATGTTATCACGGCTTTTGGATAGAAGGCAGAGCCGGTGTGATGAAAGATGTGATCAGGAAATCTGTGTGGTAATGGACAGAAAGCCATGAGTATAATGGATGAAAGTCTTTCCTTCATATTTACCATCTGTCTCTGTCAATGGCTCACACATTACCGTTGTCCAATGAATTCCAGTAGATCAGTGTACTAATTCTCTATTCAAGTTTTCAAGGTACCACTTTTCAATATGGCGCCCTTTATAAAAAAATGTGATCAATGAAATCAAATGACAATTAGCAACACCAGTAGTAGATAATTATTATCATTTCATATTATGGCATTAGCTGATCAAAGAAAAAAGAGTCATTGTGTCTCACAACAGATGCAGATATTGTATATTTATGGACATTGCCTCTTATTTGGGCCATGCTCTGCCTTGGCTGTGTGTTGCTCACCACCCTTGCTAGGATTTTTCACAACCTGACAAAACAAATGTTCTTATAAATATCTTATAAGCCCTCTAAAAAGGGTGCCTTATTTGACAGTGGTACCACATTGAAACTATCACTCATGAGTCTCAAGTGTATTTTCGAAGGCTTTAATGCACTGTTTGCTACACAAATCAAACGTTTGACTTGGAACTAGCCACATTCAGAGGTTTCAATCCATCATAGTGCAGGTTGTGCAGGGTCAGAAAAGTGCCAATATATAATGGTTGTTACATTTTAAATCAGTACTTAAACAATTACGGACCAAATCTAGTAGACACACTTCAACCCCACAGCTGATTAATTTTGACTTCTGTCATCAGCAGGCCACAGTCACTCTGATCGCTAATTAATTGTAACAGAGAAATGTTGCAGATGTATGCAAAGAAACGTGCTCAATATTGAAATTTGTGTTCTCAGCCACAATCCTCTTTTTTTCAGCCGACTGATCTATTGAAACATGTCCAGATTCCGTGTGAGGTGCTTTGTTGCATGCCATTGATGCCTACCGTTTCTTTTTTTCTTTCTTGTCTTTACTTTTTGATTTTTTTTTTCTAAGTGTTTTATTGAGCAGTGGGCTTGACTACACCCTAAAATGTAGCTTCGATTTGTCTGTATGCTTGTTTACATTTAGATGATTTCTGGCTTTCTAGTGTGTCTTTTCATTTCAAGTTGTGTCACTCTCCTCTGGCATGCATTTCACCCCTGTTTCCACTGTATAGTACAGAGACATGGCAGTTTTCTGCTGAGTGTAAATAGCAAATGCATCAGGGGAAATCTAATGTAACTCGACGAAGAGGGGTTGAAATGGAAGAAACGTTTCAAGGGTGGTTAGTAAAGAATATGAAAACATGTAAATAGTCTGTAAATTATTATTATTGTTATTATTATTACTACTACTCAATGTCTGCAGTTACATTGAAGCTGCATTCCCACTCCCCTCTGATATTTACATAATCAACTGCTTCTCTCTGCCTCCGACAGGACTGAATTATCATAGGATCTAGAGACGAACACCGCTTCTGACTTATTTCCTGAGACGCTCCTGTTTTCTCACACTCACAGCCCACTTTTGAAGTCAAAGGGAAGGGAGGAGTGCTCTTATTTTAGTATGTATTCTATTTCTAAGTAGACAAACCCTATTGATGTAAAACTAGTACTGTGATGATGTTGAGAACGCAAAATAAAGTGATATACTGTAAAACCTGAACTACTTTGCCTCTCGTTTGTGAAAGATTGCGCTGTACACTTTTTCTCGCTCTTTGCTGTTTAATTTCCCAACATCTGGATGGCACTAACTTGACTTTTTCCCTGGAGTGTGTGTGCTTTCTCTCCTTTCAGAACCATGTGGAAGCTGTGCTGGATCCAGAACCTTCTGCATGACCTTGCTTGACGCCTGCTACTGCTGCTGCCTTCATTAACATCAAGCATTGCTGTTTCTCTCTCCTCAAACCAACTGCTTATATGTGGAGTGTGTTGAGGGGACATTGTTATAAATCAGCACTTTTAATAAAGTTGAACTGAACTTTCTCAGTTCAGTGATGAGACATGTCTGAGAGTCGTGATTTCTATTAACTTTTCTCTCTGAACATGCCTCAAATGAAGCCCGCACTTACAGCTTTTTTTAGATACTTGAAAAAGGTAAGTATTATAGTGAATGCTCGAGAACCACTTGCAGCATATATATTTTAATATAGAAAAAAAGGATCATTGTTTTTTGTATCTTAAGACCAGGCTTTCTGCATAAAAGTGGTCCTCTTAATTTTTGCCTTTAATGAGTCTACCTAAGTTTTGTTACTGAAAATGATCCTTTAGGTCCCCCTCGAGTCCAGGACCAACAAAAGTAGTCTTTTTTCTAAGTACACAAGTGTTTCTGTGTACATAAGTGATCGACGACTGTCACTTGCAACTCTGGTCTTTGCACTATGTAGCTCTTTCTGCTCAGCCATACCTACCCAGCAAATACCAAGGCGTGACGTATGGCTAAGTTATGTATATTGAATGGCAAATGGCTATTATATAGCACATTTCTAGGCTTCACAACCACTAAGAGCATTTTTTTACAGACAAAAGTCACATTCACTCACTTTCATAAAGAGGGGCCTTTGCACCCGACATTGTTTGCTTGACCAGGGGCCTTAGCACACTTCTGTAAACACAGCCTCAGGAGCAGTTTGGGGTTCAGTATCTTGCTCAAAGATACCTCAACCTGAAGGTCTCAGGGGCTTGGGTGAACCACTGAGTCTCAGTTGCCTTGCTATACTTGCTGTCTTTATTCAGGTGTACTATGTAGCATTGTTGATTAGGATTTCACCTCCTCTTATGACATACTGCTACCAGTTACATTATTATTGTATATTTTAGGAGCGACTTGGTAATTTTGAAACGTAATGAGTCATATGCTCTGCAGTGGACAGGCACCTGTCCAGCATGTTTCCCCTGCCTTCACTCTGTGAGTGCACCCTCAGACCCTCACGTCTTGTTTGGTTATAACACAGGTAAGATGATGGATGGATGGATGAATGAGTCAGGTTGTACACTGCGCTATTCAGTGATGGCCGCACAGAAAGTCTTTATGATGGTGCAAATGTACTAGACAATGAACAATTGTGTCACCTTTTTTGTTCGTATATCAGAGCTTTCACAAAATTCACAGTCTCAGTTACAGGTGTCTTGTACTAATATGCTGCTGCATTCACTAATACCCCCGATAGTCACTGGTGCAATTTTTCACCGGTGTGCCGGTCTGCTGTAATTGTTCTCGTACTATTATTTTACTCTTGCGCTGATGTTGATTTACAACAGTTCATACTGTCCCACAGGGTACAAATAAAAGTTTTATGAATGGAGGTGAATTGTTCTAAAACACATATATTATACTGTATTTTATGGGATTAGTTCACAGTTGATGTCACTGAGTACATGGAGATAGTGGTCTGTCAAGGATGGATGCCTGTGTGTGGCACATACAGATATGAATTATCATGTCTATTTTACTGATAGGTGTGTGGTTTGAACTAATGCTGTTCCGCTGTGTTACAGATGTTGTAGCAGTAGATGTCTTTTTTTTGTTTTTTTTGATATCTTGTTGTCAGGGCAACATTGCAGATATGACTTTTGATCGTGTTGTAAAGGATTTTTATAAAAATAGTGAGATGAAAATAAGTGAAGATTTATTTTTGCTCGTTTTATATCAAAGCTTCAAATGATGTAGTATATGTGCCTGGGGTACACACCGCACACATGGCTATGATACTGACTCTGACCTCTTTGTGGAGAAATGGTAGAGTTCGAGGCCTGATTGGCAACTCTCCATAGCTCAAGAATATGTGTTATGTATTGTGAATCTCTTGTTTTTTCTGTTCAGAATGAATATCCATGCCTCCAAGTCTGCCCTCTGCCCTGAGAGTATCTCTGCTTAGCTCATTGGATTCTGCTATAACTGAGCTCCATCACGGTGGTAACATACTGATAACTACGTTTTTTTCAAAATAACATTGACACCTGCCTCATTGGTTCCGTAATGATGATTTTTTTGTGTGTGTGAACGATGTGAACTACTCAGAGTGTATTGAGTAGAGCTAACTTGGATCCAAGAGCAGGGTGATAGGTTGTAGCTACATATGTAGCTACATATTTCAGAAAGATCACAGTGTCTGGGCTTACATTGTCTGCTTACATTAATTGATGAAACAGGGATGACAAATCAATTACTAACAACAACTGACCCAAAGGTGAGAAATGTGGCCTTGTGACGCATGTTCTTGACCGTTATGTCAAGAGTCTGTTATGTGCTGTACACTCATCACTGACTCCAAGCTGTGAAGCCACATGAGTGGAGCACTTGTGGCTGGTCAGCAGCGCAATTGCAGTATTTTTCAGTTGCCATGTCAAAGGGCAGGAGATCGCTTTTTACATTATTATATACAGTGTATGGATGTCGCACACTAGTGAGCACCATCTTGAGACCTGCTAGAAGTTAACATTTACAGAGTTTGTCTGTGTCTTTACAGTGCGCTGAGCTGTGGAGCAAGGCCCATTTTCAGATAAGCAATTCTGGAAATTGTGAGGCATTGTGAGCAAACAGTGGTATCATCCTCAGTTTTATTTTTTTAATTTGCCACCTTCAGCTACTTGTTCTCTTCTGGTTTGGTCAGACCAATGTCCACATTCGATGCCTGTTGTCCAGTATCTTTAGGAAACTCGCTGAGACTGGTGATGGTTTGCTGGAGATCTCTCCCTCTGGCGTTGAACTAAAAATGTCCCTAAAGTAGACATCCCTGTCTGCCTTTTGTGACCTTGTGGTGTCACTGAAGAGCAGGCCAAAAGTCACCACTTTGCACACACGCCATTCACACACACAAGCTGTAGGAGTGCCTGTAGCTTGCTACACATTGATCTGATGGATTTACTGAGTCTACTGGTTGTGTTGCAAAAGGCGGGTCATGGGTCAGGACAATCAACATTATGATAAGTGGGCAACACTGTCAACAATGCCTAAGGTCATGATTTTTATTCAAAAGAATGGTAAAGCAGAGGCCAGTAGTGCAGCTAAGTGGCAACACCAAACAGAACTTTAAAAAGGTAGAGATATTAAAAGAGGAGAATTTATTTTTCTTCACTTCTTCTACTTCTTCTTCACTGTTGCTCATGTTGCTAATTTATTCACAGGCCTTCAGAGTCAGCCTAGCTTATGACTAACTGGGACTACTACACTAATATGAACACTAGTGATCACATTTCTTGACGACCAGTCATCAGAACAATTGATGCCAGCACTGCTAATGCTAACAGCCTGGATCGTGAAAAGCTCAGAGCAGCAACAGCTTGCAATGACAGCTCTGCCCTGGATGTGCCACTGAGCCAGTGACTGCAACCACTGAGCAAAGTGATGGCTCGGGTTCACCTGCCAGCAGCCTGCCTGCCTACCTCCAAGTCAATGCTTCCTGGAGATCCAGCACTGTGGGGGGCCACCATGAGGCAGCTCTGAGAGGAGGGGATCATCCAGGGACCTGGAGCCTTCCAGAATGGGTGGAATATCCTACATCATTGAGAGAGTCTGGACTTGGGTGCTTCAAAATTATCACATTACTCCAAGAAAATGGTTATTTTATTTTTTTGCGGCAAACCCATGTTGTTGTTGCAAATGATTTTGTTTTTCACCTTAACAGTGCAGATAGAGAAGTAGTGGAAAATCATAAGGGGTTTTGAGCCCATTCATAGCCGCAGGGATAGAACGGTTTATGAAAATGCTCTGAACCTTTTGGTACGACCGTCTTGGGGTTGGGAGTGTGTGTGTACCGTTCAGTTCATACACACACGTAAGGTTGTTTTCTTTATTTTGTATCGAGGCATCGGGGTGTAGCAGATGGTCAGTTGTGGAGGTATTGTGTGTTTATGGGGATTGGAGAAGATTGAAAGCTAGAAGATGTGGCCATATGGAAAGCCTGTGAGTGACTGTGCATGGAGCATGCAGCGGGCACATGACAGGCAGTGAGACGTGTGTGTGCGAGTGTGACTACAGTGTTTGTCTGTGTGTCTGAGAGAGCAGGCGAGAAAGCTCCTGTTTGCTTTTTCCTGCTTAGAATACCAATATTTGTCAATCTTTCAGTGTGGGTGGGATTATACATCTGCCTTATACGTAAATCAATGTCAAGCTGCCTCATTCATTCAGTTTTAAGATGCTTTTAATTGCTAAATAATTGCTAATTTTCTAACATGACACACCAAACAGAAAAGCCATGATCATAGACCTTGTTTAAAACTTGCTGAATGAGATTAACATAGTGTTGAGGATGGCGGGAAACAAGTAACACATGACCACCAGGAGCACTCAAGGAGAGAAAAGTCACAAATCAGTCATAGACTGTGTGCAGCCCATTCATTGAATCTTGTAGGAGTGAACAGTATTCCATAATGTTGTGAGGAAGTTGACCTCTTTCTTTGGATCTGCTTCAGTCTTAGTTCACATTTTGCAGCGCCTCACTGGAACAAATTTTCCAGATCAGTGACAACTGCATTAGCCATACTTAAAGTCCCTTCATGGTATTGGATGGAGTTTTACAGCAGATAAGACAAGGGCCAAAGTAGCACAAGACTCTGATGCAAAACTCCCAAACAAAACTTTTACACAGTTCTCTGCACTTAAACCAGAGACAGTGATGATAAGTGGGTGCATGCTAGGTGAGTTGAAGAAAACAATATATCTTCAATTTTTTTTTAAAAGAAAAGCATTTGGCAATGCCTTATTATATTTTTTTCAGTCTTTCCACTTGTATGTTGGCACTTTACAAGACCAGTTTGCAGAGCTCAAAGATTTTGCGCGATCTGTCAGTACTATGCAAGAATACCAGTACAGTCTTCAAAAAACAGAGTTACTGAATTGTGTGATTGAAAAGTATGTTTTACTGATGTTTTTTTTTTGCCACTCTGAAAATCTGAAATAATTTGCCATTTCAAAATTTTGTGAACTCTGTGACTACAATGTTACAGAAAAAAGACATTGTGCACTCCATCACTCCCAGAAAGGTTATCAGTGATTTTGGAAATCATTATTAAAATTGTTATTAAACCAATTAATCACTGGTTTTGACATTCAAAGTAAAATGCCTGATATCAAATGTGAAGGTATTGAATTGCAGTATTTAAAAACACTGCTTAGGAAAAGAGATTCTGTGAGATGTGTGATTTTGGAAATTGAGTCAAATTTTCTTTTCCAGTCTACGAACTATGATGATTTTAAAGAGCTGATGGTTCTTGAAATTACTTGAATAAAGCTGTGCAATATTCTGGTGAATGGGTGCGTTGTTTGTTGTGTTGCAGAGTACTTTTTGACATACTTTAAGGGATATTTTGTCAGATACTATTTTGCATTTTGTTTTGTTTAGTCTTATTGGGCTCAGTTCAACTGGACTTTAAACAATATTTCGTTTTTTGCATTGTATTTTGAGGATGGAAGATTGAAAAAGAGCATCAACAAAATTTGAATTGATGAAATGATTTTGTCAGATTAGACTAACACTTGGCTTCTCATTTTTCCTCTCTTCAATTTATGTCTTGAATTTGTGGTGGCTTCAGATATGTTTTGTTAAAAACAAACTCAAGATAGTTTTTCTGAATGTGTAAATGAATGAATGACTGAAATTTGTCAAGTAAATTATGAAGAAACTGAGGATAAGCACCTTATTTTGCCAGATTACACTGCCACATTTTGCCTAAAGGTTTACAGTGGGAATGTTTTTTTCTTTTGTTTGTTTTTTTAAATAAACGCTGGATGCATTAAGAGTCGTCTCCCCTATGTGTGTACGTGTTTGTTCCCAGAGACAGCACAGAGGACATGACATCTGTGTCCTCTGTGGTGGCTGCACAGCCCAGCTGCCCGCTCATTCTTTAACTGTCCAGAAATACAGAGGCGTCCTTCTAGTCCAGTGAGCCACTTTAAAAAATGTAAAGAAAATCCTCTAGAAGTTACCACTGCAGATGAAAGTTGAAATAGCACCACACACAAGTCTTTTCTCAGCCTTGCTTCATTTCAGGCTGCCTGGCTGGCTGACGGAGACAGGTGGTCTGAGTGAACGTTTGCCCTGTTTGTCTGCCCGGCCCTTGAGGTTGGAGCTAAAAATAGATTCTCGCTTTGAGGGCCACATCATCAGTGTCAGCAGAACAACGTCATCATGCAGCTGGGAGGGGCTGAGCACAGGCTTTCATTTCCTCTTCCAGCATATACATAGTGAGGGTGTTTGTATCCCTTAATGGTGGCTACCAAGCACGATCAGGGCAGCTGGAAAGGTATCCCTTTCCATCTTGACAAAGTTTTAGATGTTCTAGATTAGATGTTCTAGTTGACCTAGATGATCAACTCTCCAGACAGCATCTCTCTTATTTTGCACTTAACACTTAATGCCCGATTGTCCTCTTCTCTTTATATTTATTCTACCGTTATCAACTCTTAACTAGGAGTCCTTTAACTCCTCTTAAATTAAAGCAGTGCTGTACTGGTTAATACGCTACTGCACTCTCATCTTCTGGAGGTCTGGAGAATGGAGACCAGCATTTATTATTACACTAGGCTATTTTGTGATTTTGCTTCAAACTTTTTCTCTAATAATTTCTCTTATGCAAGTCACTTTGGATAAAAGCATGTGGTAAATGACTATAAATAAATGTATGTGTTTGTATGTGGTTGCTTGCTTGTCTCCATATATGTGTGACATTTTTAAATTTTCATAGCAGTTTCATATTTTCATCGATGGCTGAAATTAGCCTACACCTTATAATAAACTGGTTTAAAACAGCTCCTCTCTCTCAAGGCTATACAGTCACTTATACCTGGGCTCTGCGGCTTATTCGTTCCTGTGGAAATTGCACCACCAAGTGTCCCATATGTGCATGTGTGTGTTTACATGTTTGAAGAACGAGATGAAGTGTAATATCGCAAACATTTTCAATAATGAATGAATGAATCATCATTACTTAGCTTATCACTTATCACACATTTTAGACAATTCCACAAAACATGTCATAAAATAAGGCGATAGGCTACATTACAGTGGGTTCTAGCTCTACTGTGCTTCATATTAATGGGCGTAGACTATCAATATTGGCAGGGTCTCTATCATAACTTACTTGACCTTTTGTCTGCTTTTGTGATTTTGATGAAAGTGCATCAAAAGTAACAATAAGGCACAAAAATGACATTGACAAATATGCGTGTGTGTGTATGTGTGTGTTTGCGGGTTAGTGTGTTAATGATGTAACTTCAAAATCACTATCTATTAAGCAGTGGTTTATGTTCTTTATTTCTTGCCACACATGCCAGACATGTTTGATCATTTTCTTATGTCATAGCCAGCAGTGATCAACATATGAACAAATTGAGTCTAATGAGACTTGTGTTGCAGCTGTTGATGGTTTCAGGTTTTGTGCCTCCTTGTCCCAGATGGGATGTTCCTCTCAGCTGGGTTAAGTCTTGTGCAGGTTTGTGTTTGTATTTGTGCAGGTATCTGCAGCTTTGGACTCGGAACTGGGTCGTGCCTTGCTGGACCTCTTAAATGTGGCGAGCTGGGTTTTGAACTCTTTCACCTGAGTCTTTGCCGCCCGCAGTTCTGCACGCAGCTCATTGATCTCAGTGATCAGGCTCATGTTCTCCTGCAAAGTGGACAATAGGCAAGATTTCTCCAGTAAAAATCAGGTTTTGTAATAATGAGAATAAAACTGAATGGCATGAACACTTGGATTTTTTTATAACTGACCTTCATGATCTTAACATATGCTCTTTCATGTTCCTCTTCAGATTTGGTCATCCGCAACTCCAGAGACTTCACAGTCTTCTGCAAGTGCTCATGGTGGTGAGATAATGCTGTCTGAACATCTTCATCCATGCTGCCTTTCTCCACCTTAAGCACATCACAGCACAGCACACACACACACACACACACAATTTTAATTGTTGTTTTAATTTCTTGCAGTGTCTGTAAACTGCAAATGTCAAGTGGACTGTGTTTGTGCTTAATTATTGCTATATGAGTCACTCACCCTGTCATTATTACGGACATAGCGGGAATAAATCATCTGCACCCTGTCCTTCAGTTTCTTGGGCTCCTGGATGCTGGAGATGCAGGAATGGAGGTCAGACTTGAGTCGCTGAAGATGTGTCTCCAAGTCTTTCGTCTGGTCACAAAAAAAAGATGCATAAAAATTGAAAAGCATTGTTACCATCTGTTTTCTGAAGGTGTTCCTAAAATCAAAGCCAATAGCAAGAATAATCAACACCAACAGCAGTTTAAGATTAAAGTCACATCATTAACTCCGAATCTATTTTTGTTAGTTAAATAATAGAGAATTCAAGCCAGTATAATAATTAGCTCAGCCCACTCTAATAATGCAGAGGGCACTTTTATAATATCTAACTTACTCATAATTTTTTCTATAACCCCAGAAAACATGCACACAGTATGTTGCACACAGTATGTTGTTCACCAAATAGGTTTCAGTAAAACTGCAATTTGTCTGCCTCATTACTGTGAGAGCATTAAAATGTGTTGAACAAGAACCCCACATGTGCTTTATGATCCAATATCGAATAACTCTTTCTGCAGATAGTCAAAGCATTTTAAAAGTGGTAAGTAAAAGTGAGTATATGGATCTCATTTCTAAAAGTGGATACAGTGTGGGATGAATGCTTACTTTGAGCATTTCCTTCTGCATCTCCTTTTCTGTGGTCTTTAATTTGATTTTCAAGTTGGACACACTGTACTTCAGTTCATTGTTGTCCTTGTCCAGTTGAAGCAGCTTCTCCTGCAGCTGTCAAACAGTATAAACAAAACATCTGTCAAACACGAAGAAAGTTGATCTTGACAGTCAAATAGCTTTATACATCTACAACTCTTCATGCATCTGCTAATGTGCAAGAGACCTATGGTGTCCATGGCAGGTTTCTATGGATCCCCAGAGCCCCACTCTATTTCAGCATATCTTCTCATCATGTCAATTAAATACTCAACAGACAGGACAAACCACATTGTACTCACACCACACACACACAAGCACGTGAACACACACACACACCCATACCCCCACACACTTACTTGCTGGATCTGCTGTGTCTTCTTAATGATTTCATCTTTTTGAGGCTCAGTCACTGCCTTCGAGGAAGTCAACTCATAGTCAAGAACCATGTTCAACTTCTCCAGTTCCTGGTTCTTCTTTTTCAAACTGGAGATGGTCAAATCCTATGTGTGTGTGTGTGGTGTGCAAGAGAAAGAGAGAGACAGAGACAGAGGTGTTTTATGCTGGTATAACTAGATATGCAGCCTGATTCTAAATGGTTGGAGGACATCTAATGTCATGTTGACTTGTTTATCGTCACCCTAGTAGAAAAGCATTGCATCAAACGGTTTGATTCCTGACTATTAAAGCTGACAACTAGGACATGGAAGGTCGCCTTTAGGGTGGATAAGGAGCCTGAGTTAGAGGTTGATCATAGTTTCATGGCTGTCTGCTGATGTGCTTGAGTTCACCTCAGTGGGTGAAGGGGTTCCCAGCACCTTTGGGTCAGAGAATGGGTTCTGACTGTTGTCTGCACTCATGGCAAACAGCAGTTCAAAGAAATGCACCAGACCTCTCTGGACTCCTTTGGGTGGTTACTGGAAAGTGCACTTCTACAGCCCAAGACAAGCTGTCACTTTTTTTTCAGGACACTCAAGTCAGGAGAGGGCCAGGGTCAAGTGATAACTAAATTGTGGTGGGGAAAGATGCTAGACAGAGATCCAAACCAATAGTGAGGGTCTTCTGGGAATGTGTCTAAAAATCCATTCTAGGCAGTTATCGTGTCCCCCTCTTGAGGGGAGCCTCATCTGTGTGTTTCATGCTGCTGCTGCCATGGAGTTGCATAGAGCTATGGTCACAAGACAGCGTTTTAGTCACTGTGGTAATCACCAGGTTTACTGGTAAACAGCACAGGTGAGGAATGCTGCCGGGCTGTAGTAAGAGTCCAACAGGAGACAGCAGTGCCCAATCACAGTAAATAAATATATAAGTCCAGCTCAGTGACACTGAAGTAAAGCAAAGTAATGACACAAAGGTGACCCTGCCACTTGTTCCTGCGTTCTGGAGGCCAGTCAGTCTTCAGGGAGAAGTCTGTGGAAACGGGCTGGACTTTTGAGGTTTTAAATGGTATTTCCATTGCATTTAAAAAATAATCTTAAAATTTAGTGCTGATCCTCTTGCTTAGCACAGAATTATCAGGTAATAAAATGAAAGACTAAAGGCAACGACATGTAAATACTAAATAAAAATATATCTAAACCCTGCAGTATTCCAGCCTAATCTAAGCTTTAAGGCTGAAGCCTTAGCCACCTTGTCCTGGTTGGTTTTTTCATGTCCACAGATCTGCCTCTTCAAATCCTCAATGTCGCTGTTCAGGGAACGGATCAACCCCAGTAGACTCTGCCGCTCATTCGTCAACTTGTCGATGTCTGCGCACTTTTCATCCACTTCTACCTGCAGACTGTTGAACTACCATCACACAGTCAACACATGGCAGATAAATATACATTAAAACAAAAAGCGAAGGAGATGGCATAAAAATTAGGCATATGAGGAATATGGGAGAACAAATGTTTTGCTTACCTTTTGTGTTGCCAAAGTAGTTTTTTCTTGAAGATCTATGTTGGCTTGTTTCTCCTTGCTCAGTTGGCTTTCATACGAGACCTTTATTCTATCAACTATCTTCTGTTCATCTTCCTTCATCTGCCTTACATATTCAAAATGGTACACCCTCTTCTGCTCGGTCTCTCCGTGACTCTGAACAAAACCACAGTGCAACCAACAAAAAATACAGCAAGGTCACTGGTGTGTGAAGTGTCTGCCATGTCACTTTCCAGTGCTTCACTTGACTCACCTGAGCTAGGAGTTCATTTTTCTCCTGCAGTTGGGCCTCATAGAAATGTGTCATTTTCTTCAAAGCCAGGACTTTATTCTTCTCTGCAACCTTTAGCTGCTTCTCATGCTCTTCCTGGAAGCTTTGATATTCATGCTGCAGCTCTTGGTACTTGTTATGCTCCACAACCAGCTTCTCGCAGTAGGACACCCCTGTGTGATTGATTGACAGGCAAAGAGATTGAGTGATTCTTAAACAAGCTTTATTGTTGCATTGTGATGACATGCAACATATATTTTGTTCATGCAAACCATGTTAATTGTAGCAGTAGGAGTTTTGTGTAGATTTACATGTTGATCAGGGTTTTAACTGCTTTTCAGTGCTTTTCATGGTATATCCCACATACCCCCACATGATACAATACTCTCCCACCCCCCCACTCCACACACACACACACATATGTACACAATGAGTGCACACTGACACTGCAATTATCTTCCTCTCACCAAAATCGTGAATCTCTTTCGTGTGTTTTTCAGTCAGCTTTGCAATACTCTCCTGGTGATCCTGCTCCTGCTTTTCCATCTCCATCTTCATGGTCTAGAAGTAAAAATTAATGTTATAAACAAACAATAACAACACCCATTTGCATGTGACCTGATTTAGCCATAGTGCCTCGTATTTTGTTTTTTATGTCCTCACTGAGATCAGATCTCTAGCTTTGGAAGCACAAGTCACCAATGAGTTACCAACCCCAGCATTTCAACATGTTGTACATGTGACTTGCTGCTCACTCACTTTGAACAACCATATTTTCTGTTAACAAATCAAATATCTGAATTTCAGTGGGAGGACATTGTATGGCTTGTGTTTGTCTACTTGTGATCTGATACAGAAGCAGCCAAACTGCACCCAGACATAGTCCGGTAGATTTACTGTTTATCCATTCATACCGTGTATTAACAGGCATTTCTGCACATAAGCTGTACAGATCTGGTTTATGGAATTCATTACAGAATTAAAACAGCCTAAATTATTATTATTCAACAATAAAACAATAAAAATAAAACAAAAATCTTGCTTTTTAAATTTTTTGGAGTCTAGCTGTTAAATAGTTAGTTGGCTGACCTGTTGCACTGCTTTCAGAGCTTCTATTTGCTGGGAGAAATTGTCAGAATGCTCCTTTATCTTCTCATTATATCTCAAGTCCTTAAGTTCAAGCTGGTATTCGTTTTCCATGTGCAGTTCTTCCAGGCGCATTTTCAGCTCCTGCATGTTCTGGTCCTGTCACACAGAAAGGAACAAGGCTTCGATTGGCTCCATTTCTCATTTTAGTATTGTTGACATAGATGCAAGTATAAAATGGCCAAACAGAGACCCAAGAACACAAAAACATGCACAGACCTTTTCTTCCAGGTCTGATTTGGTGACAAGGATGCCTTCAGTGTGGACGATCTCTCTGTTGCTCTTCAGTCCTATGCCCAACTCATTAATGATTTTGCAAATCAACAGGCAACCATCTTCAGAGGCTGTCAGCAGGAACTGTTCATCAAAAGTGATCACCATCTGAGACGAAACAAAGCTAGTCAGCTGATATTTGTTTTATAAAAATTTAGTTATTATTGTATAAAGGTTGACATGAAAGAACATGATGTGATATGATTATGATACAACAAGTTGTAAGTGTTTGCAGCTGGATTCTTGAAAACATTTCACCTTTTATCCAATAACCTTCTTCAGTTCTCACTTACTGTTACATACACTTACATATATTGTACTTGATTGCCATGGTGGAGATGAAATAGCAGGAGCACAAGCCCTAGCAAACTCCAACTATCTTAAGGATATGAGGATTACGCACATATTCTGATGTTGCCATTGTGTACATATTGTATTGTGACCACCCCTTACAAGGAAGATTCAAAATCCTTCACATGTGGTTTCACTGGTATGAAAAAATGACCGTGGTCAACAACAGACAGACAGTTACAAAGGCACAGAGGTACAGAGTCTCACAGAGGTTAAACCTTCCTCACCTGCCTGCAAGAACTGAAGAAGATTCTTGGGTGAAAAATATGTGAGTTTAGTTGCTACCATTAACAATTCCTTGGATTAGACTTCTCTAAGTAATCCAACAGACAACATTTGTTGACTTGTGTGCTCCTGACATTCTGACATTCATAGGAACCTTTGAGACAGGGCCACAGTGAGCCTGGTGCAGGATCCATTCCTTCTGTAGTGGTAATGGGTATTCAATGACCCGAATGGATCCACTGGAGGTTCCAGTGAAAATGACTCTACCACAGAGCGACACAGCCAAAGTGGTGTGAGCTGCCTCGTCAGTAGAAATCTCCCGCAGAATCTGAAGAAACAAGAACAAAGATAGACAACAAAGAATTCTTACCTGCATTTGTTTGATCACAATATTGTCTTAAGTGACTTACAGTCACAAAAGTTAAAATAATATTTGAGCACTAAATGGAAAAATATAACTGGACAAATTAGAAATATTACTTAAGAATATTTCTACTGAGGAGCAGAGGAATTGGACGTAAATATTGTGTATGAAACCACTGCTTGCTAATTTTGGTCATACTGCAATGATTTAAGCTCTAGTGTCTGTTGATTGGCTTACATCTTGTAAAAACTGAGTAAAGCTCATTACCCATTGCGTAAGCAAAAAGCAGCAGCATCACAATGCTACAGACCTGACAGTCTTGTATCTCCCTCAGAGTACGGTCTGCTCCCACAGCCAGAATGGTCCTGTAGTGTACAGAAAAGGCAACCCCTGTGTAGCTGCAGGACTTGAGAACACTCTCAGACTCGCGCTTGCCAGTCTGTGTGTTCCACTTGTACACCGCTCCATCCAACCCACAAGACAGCAGCCAACGGTCGTCCGGGCTCCACTGAATGTTATGTACCTGGCAAAATAAAAGTTTATTATTTTGGGGGAAGATCACTGCTGTCGAGCTGACAATGACTGTATTTTGTCTGAGGACTGACACACCTTTCCACTGTGGCCCTTCAGGTTGAGAACATTCTCAAAGGAGGTAAAAGAGTAGATGTGGATGACATTTGCATTGACGGCTGCAAACATGTGACCACCGTAGCTGAAAGCACACTAAGGTGTGGAGAGTGGAGAGTACTGTGATTCCAATATTACAAAGGTAATCTCTGAGTCTGAGAAAACACTTATTCTTTAAGCAGATATGGGAAATTTACAGGTGTATAACTCACTTCTCTGCAGCTGCGCACAGTGAACTCCTTGAAGGTACGCATGTCATCAATGAGCAGACTCATCAGTCTGAGTTTGTCTGAAAATCCAACCAAGATGAAGAAACCAGTGGGGTGTAGAGCAACACTGTGCGCTTCCTCCTGGAACTCCTTGTACAGCTCCAATACTCTGAAGACCATTGTCAGAGAGAGAGAGGCAATGTAGAGACACAGTAGACCTGAGCAATCTAGCCATAGTCAGTCCTCGGCTATAGATGGTGCAGAACAGGTAAAGATGATACTGCTAGATAAAGAGCCACTGACTCTTTATGGTCCAGCATTTTAACCTAATTAACTACCCTGAGGGTGAATAAACCTTTGCCATCAGAAACATGTGGTAAGATTAGGCTCATTACATAAAATATAATTTATATAGGAAAGCTTTATCTGATGCCTGATTTGACAGTTACAGGTTTCTGTTGCTTTATTGTTTAGGCAATCATATTTTACAATTCCTGCAGTTTCTATTCCTAGATACTGCAAATATCAAAATGTCTGATTAATATTATAATTATTATCATTAGACGATTGTGTCTCTTACTTGGTTTCATAGTTCCAGATGCGAACAGAGTGGTCCAAAGAGGTGGTAGCCACGAGGGGCTTTCGAAAACAGATGGACAAGCCAGTGATGGGCTTAGAGTGGAAGGAGTGTGACAGGAACTCAAAATGGAGGGGATCACCCTGATTGATAGAATGACAAGATGAACATGTCAGGGGAGAATGTCAAGGTGAAGTCACTTTGATGTGTAAAACAGGAGGGATAGGAATCCAGCAAGAAAGCATGGAACTGGGGAAAAGACAGTTTGGAAAGGACAGTTGTAAAGTCATATTTTCTCTGCTATACTCAGGTAAAAAGTATATCACAAAATACATAATGGAAGAAGTCCTGATAGAATACAATGGAATTTAAATTAAATAATCTTTATCTTTGATTATAATTGAGCAGAGTTGACTCATCTTGTGTGAAGAAATTCATAAATCCACTGGTCAAAACTGTTTTGTCTGCACACTAACTGTTTTTCTGGAGTTAAGTCTGCTGCCAGTCTCCACGACTATCCTGGCAACCATAATTTATGCCATTTATTAATCATTACAAAGCATAACATAACACTTACATTTTGCCTGATATCAGATCTGGGCAGACGTTGCTCTTGCTAAAATCAATGACAAGGTGTTGTATGATCACTGAGTGATCATAATGGTGGAGGTGATCACCCTACCTTGTTAACCTCCACAGAGGAGAGTTTAAAGCTGTACATTTGCCCTCTGTCTGTGCTGATGGCCAGAGTCATCTCTGCAGGACTGATGCACATGGAGGAAATCTCCTCACATTCAGTCACAGTCATCTCACTGCTGTTAGGGTCTGGAGGGATCTAACAACACATAAATGATCACTGTGAAAAACACAGAATCCCTGAAAAATCACTCTTTTGAATCTGGCTAAAGAATTACCTGAATCACCCTGCTTCTTCTGTAAATTTCCTCATTGTCCTTTTCCAAAAGGACAACTGTTCCAGGCCCAAAAGAGCACATTAAGCCCTTAGAGTAGGACATAACAGCTGTGATGCGTGGCACACTCTGGCCCTCATCTACCTCAGCATTCTCATCCACCTGCCTGTGAAGCAAACCAATGCAATTGATCCACTTTATTGCTGTAATTTATATTTCATTTAATTGAAAAGTGTATTACCTTACATGATAGAGCTGCTAAGGAGAAACCATGTCAGATTTATATTCAGTGGATAGAATTTACCTTGAATTATGTGTAACATCTGAGGCTCCGTTATTTTTATTTTTATCATTGTTGTTGTTGTTCCCCAGTGTTGTATATGGTTATTAATCATGGCTGGAGAGACATGTTGTGTCCGCCACCAGTCGGTTATAATGAACAAGGTGAATGTGACTGTGAAAGTATTCCGACTGGTCATGAACCAGTCCATCTACCATTTATTGTTTAGTGTATGTGGGTGAGCAATGCTGACAGAGAGATCATGTGTTTCACCTCCTGACCTGTCAGACTGTTTCTGCATAGCCTTGGAATCCATGTTAATCTCTCTGCGTAGGTCTCCATTTTCAAAAACCAGCAGCCTGCCTGTGTCTGTTCCAGCAATCACCCGCTCTGCTGTCGCCCAGGTGTGGCATAGGAAGTGGATGGACTCCACCTTCGCGAAACTGCTCTGTTTCAGAGTTCCCTCTGCATAGCGAAGCACCTTGAAGATGCCATTTCCACTCACACACAGCTGCATGTTGTTGAAGGGGTTGAAACTGACCTGACACGACATTAAAAATACAATACAGGATGTAGTCTGTACAAACAAGAACTGTGGGTGCACAAATGCAGGGCAAATGGCTCACCTGGGTGACAGGATTATTTTCATTACCAGTCTTCACTGCTGCAAGGACTTTCTGTTTTTCCCAGTGCCAGAGGATAAGCATCCAGTCTGGGTCACCTGTCTGGCCAATTAGGTACTTGGAATCAGGGGAGAAGGCCACACAAACAAACTGAACATGGACAGGCATGTCGTCTGCAGTCAGAACTTTCTTTTTTCTGCCTTTTTCATGCTGCAGGTCAAACACGGTGATGGTGGCCTTGTCTGCAGACTCTGACACTGCCAGGTAACGCCTGTTCTCACTTATGGCTAGAGCATGCATGCCTTTGCTGTTCTCCGTGCCTATACGGGGGTAAAATAATAATTTTAGGATACTGATGGTACTTGTGAGAAGAAAAAACAACACGCAAAACACAATGAGGAAAACAACATTAGCAAGGTCATTCAGAGAAAGGACTCTGAGCGGTGCTAAGGCATTACTGCAAAGCAACAGACCACTCAACCTACCTGGGATGAACCTCTGACATCCTTGGATGGTGTTGTAGCACACACAGTTGTTTCCACTGGGAAAAATCACAGTTTGATCATCGAAGAAGCACAAATTGTTTTTCACACCTTTGCGCAGACCGAAAATGAAATGTGACTGGACAGTAATAGCTGGCATTTCGTTGCAAAACGTAGATTTCAACTCAGAGAAAAGACTGAAACAACGATAACGATAACCTTTGAGTTTCTAAAGAGATAACGACTTTAAACGGAAAGTATGAAATGCGGAGAGCGAGAGAGACTTCATGAAACACCGTGACTAGTTAGAGTCCCGTTGCTTAGCAACGTGAGAACACTCGCGAGAATTTGGGAGCTCAAGTTTCCGTCTGCAGTTGACTGTAATCTCCACATTTTCCAGTAACAGATTGTATGTTCTTATCTTTGTCGTAAATTACCTTGACAATACTATTTGCAAATCAATACAAATTAACGTTTCTTTCTCTTGCTGAGGTTGCTAAGTCGGTTGCTGAGCAACGCTTAAACTTCATTTATGAACACTTCTGGATTCTAAGAAATGGGGTTTTAAAGTGGCCAGAAAGGAGCTTTTGGTACCAGGATGAATGGACGACAACGAGATGAGGAGAGACTGGAGAGAGTATATTTGCAAAATTTTATAATTCTTATTGCTATTATTATTATTTTTGTTGTTACTATTATTATTACTATTGCAAATGTTTACTTTTTGACTTGTATAAAAGAAAGTCTAGTGGTAGTCTTGAACTAAATGACTAAAATCGATGACCCTACACCTAACTTCTCTTGGGGTGTCAATGTTTACACATTAACAAGAAATTAAAAATTGTTATTACATAGTGTTCCGAAGTCTTATACTGGAGTGTGCTGCTCCATTTATTGTTCGGAACAAGTTGTTTGAGGTTGCAGCAAAGAGTAAAAGAAATTTTCAAAAAATGTATTTTCACAGTTATAAATGCATAGATCACAGAAACGCGGATAGCATTTGTCATAGACTTTAATGGCAACAAAATTCAAATTCAACAAAATCGTGGCTTTGCATACAAAATCCTCGCTTAAAAACAGCAATACAACCAAATGATGACTGTGGTTTGTGCTATTGTGTACTGAAAAACTGTAGATCCACTCACATCGTTTTGTTTATTATGTGATGTCATTATAGCACTTTTGTGGGAAAGAGACTATACTATAGCCTGGAGGACTACTTTTTACTGCTTAAAGGTTTAGCTTATTTCAACATTTTCACATTCAGAACTTTGTTTTGTGACAAAAAATCCACAGAGTCATGACGTGTGCAAAAAAAAGAAGTATAACAAGCATATATACGTACAAACAAAACAAAGCCCTTTGCTACACTAAATAACATTCTAGACTAATATATTCATATAGATCACAGGGTCTGAGGAGGTTATCACCTGTAATATAATATACCACCCTCCACTCCCACCCACCCCCCTACACACAAAGAAAGGCTGTTGGAGCAGCTTCTATCCAGCAGGAGGCAGTCCTGGCTAGCATGAGATGATGAGTGTGTTGAGGGACTGCTGACTCTGAGTTCGCTCCTGAGGTCCACCAGTGGAGAGAATCTCACAGGCAGCCAGCTCATGATACAGAGCATTGAGTACTTCCAGGATGTGGGCTTTCCCTGCGTGAAAACAGAATAATTTAACCAATGAGGGTATCATATTGCATATTCTCCTGTGACTTAATTAAATTCTGTCACTGCCTGCCACCACAAGTAGTCAAAAATTTTCATTAGCACATTTCACAGTACTTCATTTGACTCTTAGCAATTTTATTGGTTATGTCAGCACCACTTACCATGTTGTGGGTCACTACAAGACTCCAAAGTACTGAGCAGGATTTTCCCAAGAGACCTCCGTGAGACATTCTGAAACAAGAGAGAACTCTTCTCTAATGGCTGTCAGGCAATTAACAAGCACTTAAACAAGCAACATGACTCTTGTAACCACAGAGGCACTGACACAGTCAACAACTGATAGCTTAAGTGTTGAAGTATAAGTACAAGGGCTCTGTAGCAATGCAAGAAAGTTCAATTAGTTTTTGTTTCTGATGTCTGACCAGAAAAGTCCCTCCAGTGCAGTGGGTGGATTTTACCAAGTTTTAATTGATGCAACGGTCTGACCACCATTTAACAGAGCACTGTGCAAAAATCAAATAAAGATGTTTGGTGCTTGAAATTAAAGAACGATATTGCATGTTGCCTTATTTATTGGCTACTTTGATCACTTCTGTGTGCTTTAACTGTGACCAACCAGGTCTCTGAGCTGCTGGAGGAGCTGCAGGATGTCCACCAGTTTCTCCTCCACAAGTGACAGGCGGACCCTCTCAGTCTCAAGCATCTGGAGCTCCATCTGAAGCAGCTCCGTCTCCTCAGCCTTCTGCTGCAGCTCTTGCACCAGCGAGTCCCTCATCTGGATGACATGACACAAACCACTAAGCTCCTTCTGCCTGGCACAGTGTCAGGGTTCCTACTGCATTCATCTTGATTCATCTTATATTATTTACAATACAAACAAACAATAAACAAATAATTAATGTGACTGGTTGATCGTGATCATCATTACTGTGCGGACGTCGCAGAAAATATCTATAAGACCATTCTACAGCTAACATGAAAAATTCAGAAAAGGGAAATAATGACCATAAAGAGTGCAGGATATAGATATTACACAAACCCAGTTTTCATGAAATCAAACACAATGACATGTATGGATAAGGTTAAATTCAAAACAGCACAGAAAATGTACAAAGTGAGGAAATGTTTGCAACAAAAAAAAAGGAATATTCACAGAAAGAAAGACGGGTATAATCTAAGGAAAGAAAATATTACTTTCATTGCAGTCTTTTAAAATGTCTTTTAAAAGACTGTAATGGGTACTTATCAAACTGATAGGTGACTCTAGAAAGTAATATCCAATGGAGGTCTAACTGGGACAAAAACTGACAGTCAAAATTAAAACAGGAAAATGTTTTAAATTATTGACTTTTTTGTTTTTATTGATGTCCTTCTTGAACTCTCTCATGATTACTTAACTAATACAAATGAACAGGACCTCTGTTTGCTTGATGCACTGTAATGTTAATATTTGAAACCGTGAAGTAGGGAATAGTGGTCACGACCTGTGTATTTTAGCGAAGGGCCGTTGTGGATCTCAGCTACATACTCACAATGGAAAACATCATCTTGGAAGTGTATGACTAAGTCAAATATAAGCAGATGTAGAGGGGGGTGGTTGTGGGTGGGGATGAGACAGGAAAAATTAATCCTGGCAAATGTGGCAAAGTTTTCACTTGAAGTTGCCACACCCTTAATTATGCATAACTTTGACATAATTTAAACAAGTGGGTTGCATATAATGCAAGCAGTAACCCCTAACCAGCAAAAGGATTAGCATTGAATACTTTTCATAGCCCTTGGATGCAGTGGAGCTTTATAGCCTAAATATCAGGCTGAAGATGCAGACTACCAGAGAGACTGCACTTGTAAGGATGCAGTCATAGCATCAGACATATCATATATACAGTGATTTTTAAAAAAAGAAAATGTTGAATACTACCAACCTTGGACCACATGTAGATTAAGAAAGTTGTTGCTGTGTCACTTTCTTGAAAGTGTTTTTTTTTTCACCCCACAGGCCTGCTAAACATCTTCATACAATATAAATGGCTCTGCCATAAATGTGTGTCAAATGTTGAGGTTACTGTGAGCTTTCAGCCCACGTCTTGTAGGTCTGCCTGCCAAAAATGCCTGGAAATCCCTGCAGTGCACCTTCACAGCATAGCACACTGAGGGACAAAGGTCTCACCCCACACATCCTGCACATAAACAAAGTCTCACAGTCAGGACTTTGTTTAGTTTTAACTTTTCCTCTCAGAGATCTGAGACGTACTGGGAACACATTACGTCACAGTTCCCCTTCAGCCTGTCTTCCTGTGTTGTGAAAATACTACTCAACTGTAACAGGAGAGCTTTAATTTATGATATTCCTCAGTGTCGTTTGGGACAAGGGGGGAGTGTTTCTGTGGTCAGCTTCGGTGAGAAACAGCTGCAAACACACCCACCCACACACACACACACACACACACAGGGAGGCTCTTGTGTCGCTGCTGGTGGTTTGGTTAGGTGGAAGCTGCAGGATCATGCAACTAGCTGCGGTTGTGTCTTTGAAGCCGCTCCACTTTCATAACAACCTTTGCCTGTCCTCTCTAATCTACTTTAACAGCATACATATATAGCCACAAAGTGACTTGTGATGTAAAGGCAGGCATAAGACCGTGCAGAAGTTTCAGACGGTTTCTTGTAAACAGATGGAACAATCCAGCACAGAGGATGCTACAGTGGCCCACCCTGGGTGTGATGATGGAGGACAGTGGTGGGTTTTGTACCTGGTCCATGTCAATTTCTGCACGGCTCTCCCTCAGCTCCAGCTGCTTATGCAGCCTGGTCACCCTCTCCAGGAGCTCCACCACAGCGCTGCAGCTTTCCTCACTCCGTGAACTCCCGAAACTGGACATTAGCTTCTTGAAGGCCTTGTCGTCGCACCTGAGCAACAACCCAAGTGCCATAGGACAAAAGGTCTGTCAGACGCAGAGCTATAACAGCTATTAAACAGGATCAGTGACAAACATTGACTTAAACCTTTTTTTTTCAAAAAGAATCTGATAAATATATGTACTCTAGTCACCTGAAGCGACAAATTGCATTATCAATAAACACTGCAAAACTACAACAAGTTTTTGGCCTCATTAAAATGCTTTTATAGGAAGTTTATTATGTCATAAATGTATATAGCACATTTTGATAATCCTGTATAAAGCAGCAGAGCAAGATTTCTCTAAAAATAATGGTTGAAATTTAGATGACTTGCCATTACATTTTTTTTCAAAACTTACAAGATCAATTATGTCTGAGAAAAAGCAAATGAAAATGAAAAATTCTGTTGAAAAATGCGAATGAATGTCATGTTGACCTTTACAGGGCAGACTGTATATATGACATAAAAGCTGATCACACATCATGAGGCCTTAATGAGGCTTAAAATTGGTGAGTTTCAGTGCACCTGGAAGATGTAAAGTTAATGATACTTTCAAACACACAGTGATTTACATTATACATCACATTAACTGCATGACAAGAGTTTAAGAGTTTTCAAAACTTCTACTGCCAAACTGATAACAAAAAGCAGAATATTTGTTAAGCCCAATGTAGCTGCATATGCCCTACATTTAAATTCATGGAATCGTTTTTATCTACTAGGAGAGTATTGATCATCAAGACTGGAGACACATCTGGAACCAGGTCGTGTTTATTATATTGCTTTATTACAAGTTACCTGTCAAATTTAGTATGCTCAGTCATTTGGAAATGTGTTTCCAAGACCGGGCTCTCTTCAACAGGGCTCCATATGGTGTCACTCTGACTGTTAAGTCAGGCTGCATTGCTCTTTTTCATATAAGCCTCAGAGAACAAAAGGTTTCAGTTTTCATCAGCATTGTTGTCCCACTGGTCCTGAAACGGCTTTAAATGCTTCTCTCTCATGCACCTTGACCATCCCTCAACCTCTCCTCATAAATCTGTTTCCTCAGCTCATGAAGCTGACACTGATACTGATATTGTAGTACCTCTCCCCGCAGCAGGACAGCCTGGTCAGGATTCTCTTCACCTCGTCCACCTGCTTCTGCTGACATCCCGTCAACTTGTCCTCCTCCTCGTCAGAAGCTGCCTGGCCCTCCACCGAGCGAAATAGCTGCTCCTCCACTGGGTGCCACAGTAAAATAATATTAATATGGCAAATACTTTACTTTTCTTGGTATAGCATGGTACTTAATGGCATAGTCTACAATCATTTCTCTTTAAGTTTGTTCAAGCTCATGCAAAACATATCTCACTCTTGTCGGGAGTCGTCACAGCTCGTCCTGTTGGAGAACAACGGTCATGATGGGAGTCTGAGCAACATCTCTGGCTCTGTCTGCCGCTGGCACTCAACTGCTGCTCTGGCCGGATGCATCTCGGGAGCTGTAGTTTTGACACCTCTGACCTGAAAAAGAGCAGTGCCATTTGACTGCAAGTTCTCTGCTGATGTGTGACCCATTCTGGCTGCTGTCAGTATATCTGTGCTCATGAAGTTACACTGAACAGGGTTTCAAACTTCTCTTTAAATTTGCACGGATGAGAAAAGCTCAGTCCAAACCAATTGCCATGATCAAAGACAACATATCAAGTAACACGAAGCAGTGTGTATTAAGCCACATCTACAACCGCCATGATAATTTTATAGAGGCCTGTGATGTTGTATGCCAAATCTGGGTGGGGTAATTGAAGCCAGAAATGTGTATCTATAAGGCATTTTGCAGTGAAGTGGGTCAATGGCAAAATGGCTGTTGCTGTGCTGGAATTACTGTTTTGCAAGATGTGGGGGAAAATCACACTGGCTGACACAGGATGTGGCAAAACTTTAATCAGCTTCCTAAGTATATCTCTAAATCTACACATGAACATCTATGCAGTACTTTTACTTAACAGAATGCTATGTTTCCCTCTCTGTCAAAGACACATTCAAACATTTGTTCCTGGAAAAAAGCCTCAGACTGTAGTGTGCACCGA
Source organism: Karalla daura (assembly GCA_029224185.1). Taxonomy (NCBI): domain Eukaryota; kingdom Metazoa; phylum Chordata; class Actinopteri; order Chaetodontiformes; family Leiognathidae; genus Karalla; species Karalla daura. The sequence continues at coordinate 16,036,666 of CM055188.1, forward strand.
TCAAACGTTCGGTAATGGTTTGAATTTTCTAGGTTTCTCCTGCTGTCTGCTCTTTTGTGTTGGGGGAAATCCGATAGGGGGCCTTCGTAAATCACAGAATAAGTGATTCCAGATGATGATGTCTTCCAGAAAAAAAAGAGAGAAAATCATGAAAAAAAGGTCCTCGACAGCCTGACTCTGAAAAAAGAGGGGGAAAAAAAGTCATAGAGCACTTACGCTTATATCCTGTTGGCACAAGGCATACTGTGCTGTAAGATAATATAATATTCTGCATCTGTGTACGACTTTAGAGGGTTTTTGTGCAAAAACAAGGAGAAATGGGGAGCAATTATTGACCTTCACTGAAGGTCAGTAATTGCAGCATGATTTCAGGCAATGAATCAGTCATGTTTAAGTTAGTGGGGGCCAGGGTGCAGGAAAGAAGGGGTGGGTTCACAAGGGCCAGCAGCTGCAGTCAGATGCAGATGGAACTGGTACATAGACGTGAACAAGCACACTCTTATATACACACACACTCACACACACAGTCACAGAGAAAACTTTGCTGGTTGCTGTGGAGATGCTCAGACTCTGGAATTATATGGTAGAGGCTGTTTCAAATGCAGGCTTTTGGTGTGACTAATTGCAATTTAATTGACAGTGGTCGGGGGAAGGCAGCAGCCTGTGTCTTTTGAATACTGTAGCAAGGCCGAAGTTTGGAGCTCAGGCCTTTTTGACTTACTCAGAGGTTAAAAAAGGGGCTTTGTGTGTTGAATGAGCAAAGGATTCTAATGACAACCTCACATTGGAAGGGGGTAAAAAAGTACCCCTCTGACTTTCACATCAGAACTTTTTTTCTTTTCCTTTTTGTATTACACTATCCAAAGGTTTGGTATAACAGTAATGAGGCAGTATGATGGTGATGGTGCTGAGCATGGGAATTCCAACTGGATGAATACAGACACCTGAAAGTACACTGTAACAAATTTTCTTGTTAATTTACAGTAAACTACTGGCAGCTAAAGTTGCCTGCTTGAAACTGTTATTCTACAGTATACCTACTGTACAGTCAACAACAGTTTATTACCGTAAAAATAATACAGTATTGTGCTGCTCAGAAAATAAACATTACAGTATCATACTCTCACCTTTTTGGTTTCTATTATACTGTTATTTTACAGTTATTATTATTACTGTTATTTTACAGTTACTAAATTATTCTCTATTACTACTGTGAAACTATACTGCAGAATGTGATCTATACAGTGATATAAACCAATGATCTAAATGTTTTACATTTAAAAATTAAAACTAATAATAAGTAATAAGGAATAATAAATGAAAATAGCTACCACAGAAATGGCTCAGACAAGAGATGTCCTTTTTTTAAGCTTTTATTAAAGCTGAACATTTTCAGTATCCATAAAAATCTATAAACACACTAACTTGATTGTCATGTTTTTTTTCTTGAACTATGACAAGAATTGGCTCACATTACATCAACAACACAACACATCGGCATGAATCAGTCGTGGACTGGTTGGGAGGGTCAGGGTATGCTCAACACTGGCTACAGTGGAAAATGATGAACAACAGTATCCAAATTATTAATGTTATTGTATGTACATTCATACTAGATACAAGATATAATGCTAAACAAAACTTACATAAATTCTTACGTCAATTCTCCATCTGGAGACGATGCATCTTTGTTCATCAATTGTCTCGGTTTTCTCCTTCAATACCTCTCTATTTCCCTATACACACAGAACACATTCTTAACAATGGAGAGCCTGAACATCTGAGACAACTGAACTGCACCATTCCAACTAAATAAAGCCCCACATGGGGATTCACTGTTGCTGCCTTTTTGTGGACCAGCTTCCCTGTCTGCTTTGACACCACCTTCCCCTGGCTGGTCTTTCTTCTCCTCTCAGGATTGATCCCAATGAGGCGCCTAAAATGAAATAATAGATAAAGTATAGGTGCAGCAAGTAAAGATACTTTGCATTTAACATGGAACCCTATCACATTAATTGAACAAAAAATGAGGATGTCTTTTTATGATAATCACCCCTGTGTCTCATAATTAGAAGAATTTAACTTCATTTTGAGAAACTATGAGAAACAAAACATTCATAATTGAGGATTATGACAGATCAGCTGCTGCCATTATTACAACATTTATTTAACTTTAATTTGAGGCATTAGGAAACATTGTTATCTTTGAGAAATTTGTCATCAGTGATTTCTAAGACTTTGGTCTGAAAAGTTCAAGATACATACCACATATGAGCATTTAGTACCCCGAGCTGCGAAGAGAGATGACGCACTCAGACAATATTTCTGACAGGAAATTTACCTTTGAACAAACTCCAGAGTCCTTGCAGCTTCTTCCTGGTACTGCAAGTTGAATACATAGAATGTTGCAAATACTGCCGCAAGTCCCGTGGTGAAGTTTGCTTGGGTGCTTTCACAGATGACCCGGCTTTCAATGCTGATCATCCAATGGTGTAATGTGACTCCATCGCCGGCAACTGATGCAGACAACAATTATGGAAAACAAATATGGGTATAAGAGTCCTATATGATGATAACAAGTTCACAGAAAAAGCCACCCCTTATACATTTTGCAATGGACTAGAGAGTGAAGTCAGGCTTGTATGTGTTGAGTCATCTTGAATTATCTGTAGATCAAGGGTGACTGTAGTAGATTCTCGAACACATGGAAAAGAAATTATCAATATTTCAAAATATTTGTTACAGGCATGCAAACTCATTTCATGAACATTGATTGTTTTGAACACTATACTGATAGTCCTTACCCATCTTGAATGCTTCCAGAAGTTTTCTTTGCTGGATAACAGGCAAAAGATCTCTGAGGTCATCCTGCTGCACATATTTGAGGTCCTCTTTTGATTCCACACCTGAGATTTCAAGTGCTGTGATGACCTGCTTTTGACCATCCTCAGACAAATTGGTCAAAGCCTTGAGGATGACGGTCTTTATTTCATCACCGATGGATGACATGAATCTACAACTAGTTTGTAATTTACTTGTTAGCTGTTTGCATCCTTAATAACAAGCTTCTCCTTATAAACTCAAACTTTCTAATAGTAAAATAAAACCTTGTAGACAGCTAATCAAATGACTAAACCAGCTAACACTAACATAAGTAATGTGCCTCAACAGAAAGCTAAACTTTTGTCCACATAGCCTAGCTGCTACATTAGCGACGCTAGTATGCTAGTAGTTTTAACTCGATCTTTTCAGCAGAAAAACAGTTAATAAAATGTTAATCCAACACAAACCCACATTATAGCATCATTCTGTCTTTTGCAAGATTATATTTACCTTCTCAAAAGAGCCACGGGGGTAGGATGGGTGTGGATGAGCTGCTCAGTTCCGAGGAGACGGCAGGGAGCGGGAAGGAGCAGCAGATGAAGCCTCCAAGTGCTCCGTGCGTTCGGAGCTTTCAGTTTAAGAGTCCGGATGAAAAATAATTCTTCCTTTTTTATTGTTGTGTCCTCAAGTTTAAATAAAAATACTGATATGCATCCCTATTTTTAATTTCGCCCCGATGAATAGCTGATTGAACTGACCCAACATTAAGTCCCTAAAGTTAACTGAAAAAGAAAATAAATACTGTATGATACCGTAAGATTATGGTGGCTTGCTGTAAATTTCTAATTTTACTGTATTTCTTTTACAGACGCTTGCTGTAAACATTTTTTTCCTCCAAGATGTCAGAATTTGCGGTATTCAACTGTATTAACGGAAAATGGTATACTACTGTTCAAAATACCCTGTATTTTTACAGTAATTTGTTACAGTGTAGTCCAGATAGACATCCCGGATAGTGGTCAGACTGTGGGATGCAACAGACAGACAAAATCTGATCTGCATTTCATTAGACAGACAAGGTTCCTGCCAATGAAGCAAATGCAAAAGCAGCATGGGTGGGTTTGACCTGCCAAAATGAAAATATCAAATGATTTGCATTTTCTTTTTTCTGAGAGAGCAAGAGAGAGAGAACAGAGTGAAATACAAACTTCTCTAGGCTTTATTCATTTCCACTGCATGCTGATACTGCTGACCATTTCTGTATCACGTATGGCACTCACATCTCAACATGCTCCCCCTCTGCTTTAATTTATTAAGCACCTTTTTATGATTATTTGATTAGTTTTCATACTTTCTATTATCCTGATTTTTGTAAGAAATTATGGCATTTCTATTTGGTTGCTTATTATTGTTTATATCATATGACTCTTATATGCTGCAGTTAGGCTTAACTCAATTTGTTGTTTAGTTCAGTCACATTGCTGTCATTAACTGTAGTTTTTAAAAGCAGCAGTTTTCAGAAAAAAGAAACAAAGAAAAAAAACTCTACCTGCACAGTATCATAGCGTTTTAAAGGAAGGTTAATAAAGTTAATGTTTCCTGTACTGTCTGTCCAGCTTTCCTCCTTTTTATCCAGCTAAACTGAGACTTGAATAATATGACTTTCAAAATTCCCTCCACTTTCTGAATTGTATTGTAAAAAATCATGAAAATTACTTTTAAAGTTACTTTTTTTGTGATTGCAACTACAATTGCAACTAAAACGCTATTACACTGTACGGTATCCTTTCAATTGGAATATCATTGACATTTGAGCCTTTGGCAAAGAAAATGCATCAGTGATATCATTAAACATGTAGTATTTTAGAGCAATATGAAAAGAATGAGGAGCTAATTATTACTACACTCCTCAAGGCACACACAGTAGTGAAATTATCCATGAAGCTGTGCTTTGTCAGGATGTTTCTAATTGATATAATCCTGCGTTCTGTCCCATTAGCAAAAGTCGTTCTTTCAGCCTGCAGGAGGTAGTCCAGCTGTTTGTTGTTAGCGCCTGAACCCAGAGTCTCCCTTGTGTTTATCACAGTGAAGAGCTGAAGTGAAGTTTCCATCAACACACCCCATCATTGCCCCCCCCCCCCCCCCCACCCTCCATTACTCCCTGAGGAGCAGTTTCCTCTTTCAGGTGCCATTAGTCAGTGACAGTGTCCTCTCTGCAGAGGTTAAAAATGAAGGCACATTGTAAACCTGAGCTTGAACTTGAAGTTCATCGCCTGTTGATGCCCCGTGGACCCACAGACGGGTGACTGGGTCATGTTTACATAGCTGATGGTTATTAATCAAGTTCTCTAGGGTCACACTCGTACAATGACTTGGTGTGTCTGAGATACAAATAATGTCGCTTCAGGGTTGCGGTTGTTGTTAAGCACTACCTGAGGACTTCATCCAGAAACCAGTGGTTGTAACATTTACAGACAGTAGTTAAGATTTCCTTCACAAGCAAAGTGCAAAGAAACCCCAAAGTCAAACAAACGAGATTATTAAAAGCAACTGGAAATATAGGGAGAGAGTGGGTGGGTGGCATACATTTATAAGATATTCTGTGTGTGTTTTCTGCTGATGTCAGCATACCTCAAAACCAGAGAGAGGGAAAGCAGGGCAGTGGTTCAACGTGAAAATGAGCCCGCTTGGCAGTGCAAGTTTTTGAAGGCTGTTCAAGATCAACAGTTAAGGCAGCAGCAGAAGAAGAAGAAGAATGCCACAGGTCCCACACATCCCTCGAGTGTGTCCTTTCCCCATAATTTAAAGGGGTGAAATGCCATGGCAGCACCTGCTCCACACAATGCTGCAGCTCTTTGCGCAGAGGCAGATAAATGGTCTGCTAGACCCTCCTCTCCCTCTGCTCTCAGGCGCCATGCAGAGAGCATGAAAAGGCTGGGAGATTATGCCTCCCCTGAGGCCTGCCTTCAGAGAGCCGGGGGTTAGAGGCTTATAGCGGACAAGTCTGCAGGCGTGTCGATAAAATGAAAAGTGAGTTTTAAACTTGCACACTTTTGGACACACACGTGCTAAGGTACGTTATCTTGAAATCACTGGACTGCATGAACAGACACCAAGAGTCAAGTGGACAGTAAAGTTGAAGCGGGGTGAAAGACGATCACAGTTCATTTTAAGGAGTGTTTCTCTATTTCCGCACTGCATCTTTTCTTTGGAATCCAATAGGAAGATGGAAAGTTGAATGAAGCCAGTCCTCTCTTGTGGGCCTTGCAAAACATGTCTGTCATTTCATGAACAAACAGTTGAGTGTTTGCTTCTTCCTCCAGATGGTAGGCTTTCCTCCCCCACATTGCTTTTTGTTCCTCTTCCTATTGTCTTGTCCCAGTGGCCCACTGAGTTCTACAGGCTACAGTGGCTGATTTAGACTTACTACACTTTCTGGAGCACCAAACTGGACTAATGTGTGACATTTTAGACAATTCCACAGTACAAAGACATTCCAGTGCTATTCAGTCCCCTGTGAACGTGCTACTCCTACCCAAGACTCAGTTTCTCCCTCTGTTCGGATGCACAATCCAAAGAAATCACAGACATGTTATGCAACAACACCCACACATCCTGAGTTTCATACTGATGACTGCATATTCAAACTGACCTGCTGGGAGGTTGATGGGAAGTTTATAGAAAATTGATAATCTAGTTGATAAAACTGCATTCAAATAGATGCAAAAACATTACAAAGACAGTTAAAAAAGATGATAAAACATTTGTCTTTCATTCACTTCAACTCTTCTGGGATGCTGACTTTAAACCTGAATGACTCTTTTTTTCACATTGTGAGTAGAACCAGCAATTTAATGTAGCTTCAAATATACTGTACAGGAATGAGGTTAATATCAATCTACTCCTCTAACTTGACATTGGACCTCATAAGTCTATTACGCTAAAAGTTCAAGTATTCCTTTTAAGAAGATTCTCAAGAGTGGACCGATAGGTAAGGTGAAGGCCCAAGCATAATAATTATCTATCTTCATCTGTATTATCACCGTGCTTAAGTGAAATCTAAAGAACAGAAGTAGTGCAAGCTCTCAGCGAACCCCCAGACCTGTAACTCTGTATCTCTGGGATCCAGCAGCATCAAGTTAATCTCATTACTTGTCACAGCAGTTTAGAAATAAGCTGCAGGGATGAAGTTACGAGCCAATCATTTCAACAGCCCCCCGTCACACTGCTGCATCTCTAAAACCACCGCATATTATCTAACCCAACTGACACTGAGACAGCAGGGTCAGTGAGGAATGGCTTAATCTGGAAGTGACTTGGGCTCGCACAGTTTAGAATCACAATGTAAAGCATCATGTCTTAAAACTGACATCTCAACAGGTAACTTTCTCTCCAATCTCATTCTCACAAGCAACATGAATGGGCCAACATAGAGGATTTCAGTGGGAATAGTGATGGAGCTTGGTTGCTAAGATCCATAGGCCGGGGGTGTCTGCTTGGTTTTATTCATTTACGTGAAAGAAGTGAGAAGAGATTGATGAGAATGCTTGGTCTGTCTAGATCCTAACTCAATGGAGCATTCTCTTGAAAACTCAAAGCCTTTGTGGTGTTGAATTATTTGCTATTAGGGTATCAATAGAGAGGCAGTGAAAAGACTTTGAAACGCAGTCTGCATAGATTAGTGGAGTGTGGGGTTAAAAGAAGGGTATTGTGGTCACAGATTTTGTTATTTAGAACTACCTAAAAGCAGGTATGAGTGGGGCCTTCAGTCATATCTGCCTGGCCTGAGTGTTAGAGTCCATAATAACACCATTACGTAGATGTGACAACCATTTAGAGACATCTTCTACCTAAGAAAGCCAGACCTGCAGACTGTGATTATATGGTTGGAGTAGAGACAACAGACGCTGAGATAAACATTAAACCAATGGCTTTGTACTGCAGAAGTCCAATTACAGCCTTACTCCATCAAAATGAACAGTTGCCAACAGCTATAGCAAGACCAACCTGCCACACACGATGACTGTTAAATAAACTAAAACACAACAAGGCTGAAAATTGGACTAGTTAACCACATCAAGCCCTCATAAGTAGCACGGAGGAGCTTTCCCTAGCACAACGCCAGAAGTAAACAAAGCCATTTTATTCTTGGAAGACTTAAAATTCATTATGGTTTATTCTAGCTACAGATGTCTCTCTAATTCAATAACCTGCCAAAACAAACTATTCTTTTTCATGGTATGATGAACAGCCAGGCACTTGTTGCTCTGGGTTTAAAAGGTCATTAGACATAATGAAGAGTTTAAAATGTCTTTGTCTACCTTCTGTACTGTCTCACTGACTTTGGGGCAGCAGCTCTTAAATGCATCATGACTACTCCAAATAAACCTTCAAGAAAAGATCATCTCTGTTTCCAGCATGACATTAGTCAAGATTTTTAGACATTCTGAAGTACAAATGATACCTGTGAACTCTCACAGAGTGAACTCTACATAACATTGTAGAGTTTTCATAGGTTATGGATAAAGATTAACTGACAAATTGTGTTTTGTAATTAAATGCTTCATTGTGTCACTATTTAATTTTATATTTAGTGTTGCTGCTGTTCTAACTTGAAGCAAATCACAAATCTCCACACTCTTACAAAGCAGGTGAAGACAGGGCGGTGAGCAAATGTGAATGCAGGGTTTGAATGAGTCTTTGCAAATATTTTATAAGGAATTAAGTGTCTGTGCATGTTCTATCCCAGGGACAGGGATTAACTTGCAGAAAACGTCCAAGTTGGACACTCTAAGTAGATTGCCCTTTGCAGCCACCCCCAGTATTATCCCTGTCCACCAATACTGCCCATATCCAATGAGAAATCAGCTAACATGAATAGAGTGCATAGGCTGCCTGAAGTAAAAGAAAATAGCTGATTATCAGGTTATCATTTCATAAAAGTAAAATAATTTCACCTCATAAAGTGATATCTTTTCAACAACTGCTGTGTCAAAATATTTTTTATATATTTAGGCACTCAGTTATTTACTTGTGTGTGTGTAATGTGTGAGATGTACAGTAGAAAACATGTGATGTGTAATATTACATTTCTGTAACATAATAAATCAGTATAGTATATTCCAGCTGGGCTATGCATTTTGTTTGTCTTATATATTCATCATCTCAAGAATATTTCATTTGTAATTATTCTTTACTGATGCTCTATCTTCTTGCTTATCCGCTGCAACAATTAGATTTTAGAATTATCATTACATCTAATTTACTACGTTATTTGGATCTGTAGGATCTTTAAGTGTGGCTTTAAGCTAGGGCAGTGTATCTTGATAAATAATCGCTGCAACATTTACTATTGGGAGAGCACTTTGTAGTATAAGCATGCTGCAGCGGACAGTGTTCCCTGCATCTTTTACCTGTAGTAGAGGAGCTCTGACTCCAGCTGGAGAATGTGTCTCTGCAGCGCTGGCACATGACTGGCCTTGGTTTCCAGTTCCTTCACCTTCCCTAGGCCGCTGAGCAGTGCCTGCCGCGCCTCCTCCACTTTCCTCCTCATCCCCACCTGCTCCATCTTCAAGGCTTGGTTGCAGTCCTCCAGAGCAGATACAGTCTCTTTTGTGGTCCACAGTTCCTGCTCCAGTCTTTGATTGCACAGCATGGCTTCCTCTACCTGTCGGTCTCTTGAGCTCTGCAGCAGCTCTATCTCATGGATAATGTTCTGCAGGTTCTTCAGATTGCTGCACGTGCTGTTTTTCAGGCTGGAATTAGTCATACTTTTCTGGGTAGTTTGGTGGGCAAGAAAGCAGCCTTCCTCTGGTTTGTGTTTGGAATGGCTTTTCCACAATCCTACCTGAACAGAGATGGAACAGGTGAATACAAATCATGTTCTTAGTCATAATCTAATGACTAGATCGGTGCAATTTTGATGCTAATGTTAATTAGTTAAATTCTGGAGTCAAAAATGTTAGTAAAAGGATTAGTTAAGGTTTGCATGATTCAGTGCCACTTTCTCATGAGGTACACTTTATTTGTGAGATTTCAGTAAAAAATTTGACAATATTTACCATAAGAAGTTATATTATATTACATATTATATTCTCTTGTGTTTATATGGAGTTTTATGTTTATACCAATTTCTTTACGAATGCTTGCACACCATATACTAATGGTCAGCAGGTTAGTCAGACATGGTTGCCAGGTAGTGGAAAATGTCTGGATAGCTGATATTTACCTTCTGTCGAGATGATAAAGGTTTCGTGTTTTCAGTTGGCTCTAGAGTTCAACATTCATCAAAGGGACTGTTTGAGCACTTTTTTCTTTAACCTTTTACCACCTTAAAAAAGGCAGAAGGTACCTTAAGTTAAAAAAAGAACATCAAGCGTTCAGTGTTGGATGCCACAGTTGTCACAAGGTCTTCTTGTAGATAGATGTTTTTTAAATAGTCCCTGCTCACAAGCTGGGGTGCAAACGGCACACTTTGAACTATTTTTTCCTTTAAAGTTTCAATGAAAGATTGGACTCCAGTTTTCTATGGTAAACCCCATTCCTATCTAAACTACAGTCCTGCAACACATGCACACACTCTCACCTGCAGAGCCAAACAGCGGGCATCACTACTCTGAAGCGCCGCTCGCATATCCTCAATCAACTCCCTCAAACTCGCATTTTCGTCTTCCAGTTTGGATATCCTGTCCTCTGCCTCCTCCAGTGCCACTATCTCCTCGTAGCACTCCTTGGTGCAGGCTCCCTGCCTGCAGCCGGAGGCGTGTCGTCCTTCCGAGACAGACACCAGCTTCTCTCTCCGCCTCAGGGGGCTCCTCAGGCGGATTTGAGTCTCTATATGCTCGCTGTCCTTCCCGACAAGGAGCCGTCCATTCTCGTACTGGCAGCCAGCCTTAGTGCTGAAGTATCCACACAGTTTGGCGTGGAAGTGCCTGAAGGTGAGCTCGGTGGGCAGATGGTCCAACACTCCACCGCACTCCGCGTCCTCTGCTTCTTTGTTCAATCCCAGGATCTCACACAGGATGTTAAAGTCCTCCGCTGAGATCTTACCTCCACCCTGATAGTCCATGTGGTGAAAGATCTCCTGCAGATACTGATCCAGTCCCGTAGCCAGTACGATGATCTCGTTCTCCACTCCCCGGTCCAATCCGTAATGGTAAGCGAGAGTGCTGACTATCCATTGCGTCCTGCGCGCTGGCCGGCTGTACGGATCAATTGCATCCATCATTTCTGCACGGCAGCATCATAATTCCCTCAAACCGAAGCCGGACACTTTGTTTCACAATGCCCCGTGAGTGAGAGCGCGTGTATGTGTGCGTGTCCGTGAATATGCATCCTCTCAGATGAAACTGAGCAAACTGGTAGAGCAGCAGAGAGGCGTGTGTAAAGACTGAGCAGATTTGAATTAAGCACTGCCCCCAAAATCACAAACTTGGGACACACACTCACACACACACACACACACACACACACACACACACACACACACACACACACACACACACACACACACGCACACACGTCTCATGCCGGTTGAGTATAATCACCACCAGGTGTGTAAATTTGTCATTTAGTTAGGTTAGACCTTGTTAAGACGTAAGATGCCCATGAGACTAATAGACTATGGGGCAGAGCTATATTGCTTTGTTCGTCTGGAGGAGTTTTACTGCATGTGTGTTAAAGCAGGAGTGAGCATGTTCAGGACGTTTTTTTTCTTTCGCATTTTGCACCCACTTTTGCGCATCTGATTCTACACACAATTGCACACCATTGTAATGTGTCCACCTTGTTAACGTAAAGTGTAAATTGTTTTCAGTATATATTCCACGTAAGCACCTATAGGTTATAACCGAAAGAATAAGATCACAAAACAAAAGCATCAGAAATTACTCCCATTCCATGCAGCGACTGAGTTTTAGGGATAAGCGAGGAGGTGAGACATCCCCAAGAGGACCCTGGGGCCAACAGGACTTTTCTGCTCTTCTGAGACAGCTCTTGCCACAACCGAGACAAGATAATCAGTGCATAAGAGAACCGATTAATTGTTATTATCGATTATGTATTTATTTTGCTAAATAAAACAAACATTTAATTTGTGCATAATAAAGATTTAGAAGGACCCTGTTACTACAACACAAAGCAATGACATTAAAGAGCTGTAATATAAAATGTCCCCACTTTATTCAGTGCATATACATCATAACAACAAATCCAAAATAAAACACAAAAAACATCAACTATGCCATGTCCATCTATCTATCTATCTATCTATCTATCTATCTATCTATCTATCTATCTATCTATCTATCTATCTATCTATCTATCTATCTATCTATCTATCTATCTATCTATCTATCTATCTATCTATCTATCTATCTATCTATCTACCCTTGTTTTGCAAACCTCGTCTGGCAGTCTAGATTAGTTAGTTTAGTCGAGGTTATCTGACTTTTGGCTTTTAATACTTCTTGATGCAGCTCCTCTTCCTGACTTGCAGTTTAGGAACGTGCCCGTCAGAATTCCGACGGAGCGGCGGTCAGTCCCACCTGCTCGCGCGCTCCTTGTTTCGTGGTACCGCGGTTGTCATGGTGACGCGTTGCTCTCACACAAATCACACAGTGCGACCCGGGTCGATGAGTGGCAGCAGCTGCGCTAGGCTCTCCTCGGTCCATTGACAGAGGAGAGACAGTCGGAGAGAGACAGAGAGAAGCAGCCCTGTGAAGGGACCGCAGGTACGTAGGACTGACCGACACGTCTGTGGTCCGACTGTGTTTCACAGCAACGCAACCTCACTGTATATTTTTAAGTGTCACTAAGGGCAGCGGTCCGAACTAAGCTGCAGTCCGTGGTTTTTCAACCTGAAATTTGTTTATTAGATGCCCTGTAAAATCTGCTGGTTACGTTTCAGGTTGACCTCAACTGTATTTCCTATGACACCTTGCCTGGGTTATACACTGTAAAGTTATAGGTATAACCTAACATCACCTAAACGTTTACATTAATCCTGTTTAATACAAAACAGCCATTTAACCATTTAAACCAACTTCATGCTTTCTTGATACATCTGACTCATGTACTTATAATGCACACAATTGTCAAGCATTTAACAACATAAATACGATTCATGAAGTAGTAATAAATACGAATCTATCAAAACAGCTCTTAAACATGTGATCTTATCAGTTTCACAATCTTATACTTATCACTTGAACTTATCAGAATTTTATCATTTTTACTTTGTATTTTGTGTTACAGTATTTTTCATGGAAAACATCACAGTGGGACCTGGCCCTATGATGAACACATCAGAAATGGGCCTTTGTAGCACAAAGCTACACAGTGATGATGAGGAAGCTACAAATAAAAAACAGGGAAGTGTCATTGAGACTGGTTTGTTGTCCATGGAATACGACGAGGAAAATAGGTCAGGTTCAAACTACACTACTACAATAGAGTCGGATGACAGCTCCTATTATGTCACATGGACAGTTTCCATCGCTCTGGCTGTCCCAAGAGGTAAGCTTCACAAAGACACAGAAAGAATACTTAAAATCAGAGAAAGAAAACTGACAGATTCATTTTGTCTATTCCTAGGGAAAGAAATAGTTGTTGTCGATACACCTGAAAAGGCTCAAAAAACAAAGAAAAATCTGTCCTCGCCTTTGGTGAAAGCCCACAAAGCTCAGTGCCACTATCACATTGAATACAATCTCCCCGGTCATACAGAGACTGTCAAACTGGACCTGATAGTGTTTGGACCAGTGGCAAAACTATACAAAGACGACGAGAGCCAGGTAACCATAACCTGGAGCATGTATGAGTGTGTCTATGTGTGTGTCCCTTTAATGAACAATTCATGAACAACATTAATTGGGTTAATGTGGAACAATAACCCAGCTATATTGTATAGAGTTGCAGTAAATGACCCATCATTGCAAATAGTTGTCAACAAAGGAATGACAATTTTTAAAAATATCTTTCTGTCACTTACATAGAGCCTTTATGTCAGGCTAACTTTAATCTGTCAATTTTGTGAAAGGTTCTGACCACGTGGCAGGAAGGACATCAGACATGGGTGGTTTGGTGCCAAGACTTCAACATCAGAGTCAACAGGGACATGTTGATCCGTGTGCCTCATCACAATTTCATGCTCCATGTATCAAGGGATATAGATAAACTGTGCAGCCAAGCCCGTTTGGAAAAGCTGAGAGCCTTCAGACCACCACAGGCTGAAGAAGCAGCAGAGATGTGTGGTGAGCACCACTTTCTCTTTCTCTCTCTTTCTCTCAGTCTCTCAGTCTTTTTTTGAAGTTTCTATGATGATAATGATGTGTTTACTCTAAGGTGATGTCGAGATGATGGTAAACAAACTGAGACAAAAATTAAATGATCAACTGCCCAAACCCACTTCAGTGCTGCCTTCTGAAACAGGTACTGTCAATCTAAAGGTATTTTCTTCCACAATAGCAAGCATTAAAACATCAATGGTATTTAATTATGTGTATGCTTATGTGTACTAATGTAAACCCTGACTAGATCCTGAAAATCTCATAACACAAAGCAGTGCCACAGTTGAAATGGGTCTCATTCGTTTGTTGGCAGGTGAGACCTCTTTTTTAATCACACTATGTATTAACAGTGTTTTATGAACATTTTTGCCATCCACATCCAGCACATCTAAACTTTTCCTTTTGTTTGATGTTTATTAAGATATGAGGGTTCACAATCTGACATATAAGCAATATTGAAAATTAAAGCACTAAACTTAATTCTTGTCATAATAGTTGTTGTTATGCCACAACAGAAAATGGCATTACATGAAAAGTCATTGGTTATTTTTTTCAACTTTTAGGTGAGACTTCATTGACTGAGAGACTGCCACTCAGGTCAGTTGGTGTATCTGAGGTCCTGTGCAACATCTCTCTGGACAGGCTGCTGATATCTGACCAACTGAAGGCTGAGCTTAATCCATTGGTTATCACAATTTTATCAGCCAGATCAATGCCTTCATCCCCTGTCCATTTCCACATTCTAGAGGTGTGGCTTCAAATCAACCTATATATCAACCTCTATAGTCGAATCGTATCAGATATATCCATATCCCTGGGCTTTTTTGAGAGGTAACTCTCACAAACGTTTTCTTTTTTTCCTCAGGAGAAATGTCTGCCTGTATATTGCAAATACAAGTTCCATAATATGAGATGGCACAAAACAAAGAATTTTAAGCATGGCACCAATATCAGCTTCAGAGACGTGAATGTGATCTTTACTGGCTCAATGTGCCCTGAAGAGCTCCATGAGTTCCTCTCTGGCCCACCCATGATGATACAGGTTCATGATCGTGACAAAAAAATGTTTATCTCACAGTTGATGTTGAGAAAGAAGACAGCCGTCATTAACTCCTTTGGTATTGCAAACCTGGACCTCTCTGACCTGCTTTGGAAGAAAAGCATAAAAGTGACCCTACCAATAAAATGCTGTGATTCATCGATTCTACAGGATGTGACCACTGATACAGGCACTAGCGGGGGCCCTATGCAACAAGGCCATTATTTCGATGCCAACTCTCAACTCAAGGTCAAAGCTGAGATTGCTTATCCACTTAACGGCAGCAGCTGCAAGTTGGAGGGTCCACTTGGGCGCATTGTCTACATCTTCTATTGCAGCAATGTATCTGTGATGACCAGGTTGAGGTCAGAGGTCCTAAGCATCAATGCATCAGCTTTTCACCTAGGCTCATGCTCACCGAAAAATATAGAGAGAGCCCTATCAAATTTTGGAATGAATTTCAAGTTAAATGAAAGCAAGGATCTTGATTTTGTTACGGGATTCCACGTGCAGGATGAGAGGGTGCACATCATTGTTCTTGAGGGTCTGAAACACAAAGCAGTGAAGAGGTTTTCGGAGGCTGTTCCTATGAAGTAAGTCCTGTGAACACTATCTTGCCTTAATAACATGTGCTAACATCTTGCAGCTGTGCTGTCTACTTGGATGGAGTGTTTAAATTCCAATGAGAATGCTGCAGCCTGCGTAATGTTTTGCAGGCTAAGTGGGAGTGAGGAGGAGCAGGTGATAGTCCTCTACAACTCAAATCTGGGATTCTTCAAGCGTATCTATGACTCATTGAATGTCAGCCTCAGTCCCATTAATTTGCATTGGTCACTTGAGACCATCACGAAGATGCCCCAGCTCTATGTTAGAGGCAATGTCTCCAAACTCTGCTTCCAAGCTTTGTCAAGGTATGCATATTGGAACAACCTTGAATGACAATACCTGTAACTTGATAGATAGATAGATAGATAGATAGATAGATAGATAGATAGATAGATAGATAGATAGATAGATAGATAGATAGATAGATAGATAGATAGATAGATAGATAGATAGATAGATAGATAGATAGATAGATAGATAGATAGATAGATAGATAGATAGATAGATAGATAGATAGATAGATGATAGATAGATAGATAGATAGATTTGATAGATATATTTTTAGTTTGTGTATAATCTATAATCAAATTTCAATTAAGCACCTAAAAAAAAATCTTGGTATTATTTGAATACTATAATTTACTGTAGCATAATCCAAAGCAATTTAATCTACAATCAACTGAATGATTGATATCATCATTTTAACTGCTTATGAAACTGTGTTTGTATTTCGCTTAGGTTAAGCCAGCTAATGCAGGTCAGGCAGCTCAAAGATGCGGTGCTGTTCAACCTCTTCCCCTCAGCAGACATGATTGTCAGTCTGAAAATGGAGTTGGGCAGAAATGATGTGCAGCAGAAGCAAGAGCACAAAGCAGAGGTGGAAGAGTGCTCGCTGCCTGTCTGCATGAAAGAACACGCACCTCTCAACACAGACAACAGAGAGTACCCGGAGCAGCTCCCACTCAAGAAGTGCAAGGACTTCATCCAGGTTTGTCAGCTGAAACCTCTCTCAGGAGAGTCTTAGGGAACAGAGCCACTCACAAGAGAGGAATTCTTTCCAGGACAACATTAAAAAGGTGAAAGAAAAAAGTGAGCAGTTACAGAAGCCAGAGCCTGCTGTATTGAGGATGGAGCTGTCTGCAGCTAGACCCACACACAACTACAGCATCCAGACCTTCAACTCTACCCAGCAAGCCAAGGAGCTGCTCCACAAACAGATCACCAAGGTTTGATAAATATATAGAGCATAATGCTCAATACCCTGCTCAATAACCTTCAACTCATCTATACAGCATTTCTCCCCATGCTATATACTACTTTGTCAGGCCCAGCATTGTTATCACGTTTAGACCATTAGTTGATTTTGCCCCAGTTTTCCCTCAAGTATTTATGCAGCTTCCATTGTATGTAGTTCAGGATAGGCTACAATAGGCATAACTTAATCGCTACCAGATTTTTGGTCTAGGACACAGAGAGAAAGCAGCTGGTGGTAATTCTGCTGTGCTCTCACTGGTGGTGTCCTCAGGTGCCGGGGCGCATGTTCACCTATAGTCAGCAGTTTCACAGTGCCACAGTAAACCTAGAAGAGTGGACGTACAAAGACGACTCCTCTACTGCACCCTCTGCCATTTGGTCCACCAGCATGAGGAGCAGCAAGTCCAAACTGCACCCAAAACAGCCTGATGAGGCTCGTGTGGAGGAGCTGAGGAAGGTGATGTCACTCTATCCCTATTCACGTGAGCTTTCACAAGAAATTCTCAGTTTATTGGCAGTCCCAATAAACACAAGTTTTATGTCTTTGACTATAGTTATTAGTCTTTGTCTATAGTCTATAGAGTATAGTCTTTGACTAGATGTTTTTGACCACAGTTATGAAACTAAACTTGCTGTTCTCTGAAAAACTACACGGTTCTGATGGTGTGGATGTAGTTGAGAGATTAATTAAAAGTTCTAGTGTTCATTGTGCTCCCAGCCATGGAGAGAGAATATCCTGCATGCCAGCATACTGAAGCCCACACTTTCACGGGACACATGGGCCTGGAGTCAGCGCCATGAGGACTTTGAGCTTTACAGCAAACCTGCTCCTTTCTTCAGCCTCTCTCCAATTACTATTCACCTGGCAGGTAGGTAGAGGCTCAACATTACATCATAAAACACTTTGAATTGTCAATGGTGCAACACTATTCACACCATGCTTCTTATGTCATCCATCATGAGAGTAATAAGGGATCAGTTTATTGTTTCATTTATTGTTGGGGCTTGTCTCCTTGGTGCTTTGTGATTTTCACTCAAGTCACTGGCCACCAGGTGTCACACTGGGGTATCTCCCTCTGCAAGGCACCAGCTGTAGGTTTTAGCATTTGGTGTCAGAATAAGAAAGAGAGAGCTTTTACAGATACACCATTATATGTAATGATAATGGAGGAAAAAAAACACTTATTTACTTAAATTTACTTACTTAAATTATTGTGTAATTTAAGAAAAGGAGTCATAGTGGATGATGAATCCCATCATGCCACCAGGTTGCCGAACAGACATAAGCAGCAATAAAAAGTCACAATAGAGCGCAACATATTAAGCACATTTTTCCATAATTCTCAAAGTCTTCACTATAGAAGAATTTTTCTACTGCAGGAGTCTTCTAGATAACATCACCCTAATTCAGACCTTCTGTTGGGCACTGTGACTGAAATGTTTTATTTATACAGCGTGGAAGAGGATTGGAAATAAAAGTAAACTGGTTGCCTATTAGTGGCTTTAATTTATGTGTGTTTTCTTAGGTTAATGTAGGTTTTTCTGATATTTGTTTCAAATTGAGCCAATATAACAAATGGTCTGTCTTGGGGGAGATCTTCAACCCTCACTATTGTTTTTGCAATTACCAATGAATCTTTGTTTGAAATGACATGAGGGACATGACTACAGACATCAACTCAGTAAATGATTGTTCTTCCCCGTTTCCCATATGTCTGAAAGACCAAAAAATGTTTTTTTTTTAAACTTAGTCTTACTGTTTAGGCCTAACTTTGAATTTGTCTGTGGATGATTTATATAAAGTGGGACCATGAGCTGATCTGGAAAATGACATCTGAGATCGACTTAACTTTGCGTGGTTATTTAGAATTTCTTCAAAAGACAGGAACAAAGTGAAGAATGGCTATGAGCATCTCGGCTTTAAATATCATCTATCAGTGCACTAAATCAGGATCCAAGAGCAGATTTTTCCTACAACCGTCTGGGCAGCAAGCCTTTTCTCAGTCTTTAAGGCCAATATTGATATGTTTTGATTGAAGCCCCAGATGGCGACTGTTTAAGCCAGTATCAGTATTTGCTGCTGGTAAACCACTCCCACACCACACTGGAGAAAAGATTTGGGACCTTCCATAGTCTGAGCAGAGAGCAAAATGATGTGCTCTGTGTCTGTCCTGCTTATCCGTTATATAAATGCTAAATCTTAAAACTGAACCATGAAGTGAAATGGATGTGCTGTTGATCCTCAGGAGAAACTCTGCAGCAGGAGCAGCTGGAGGCAGCCAGAGCACAGCACTGCCGCTGGCTGAAGAAGCTCCGTCCTGGGACAAGCGTGTATGTCGCAGCAGCATCCCACTTCCCGCCATTCAAGTGTCACGTGGGAGGAAAGTCAGAGCGACTTCAGGATATACTGAAAGATGAGCCGAAGATGCATTCACTGAGGACACCAGGCATGATACTGGAGGTGCAGTATTTAGACACAGTCCCAGGGATATTTGACCAGCAACATATTTATCTGGTACTATTGCTCTAACCTATTTAATTATTCCTAAAACCCCTTCTAGTAAAGTTTGCCCTAAAGCAACACTGAAGTTCTATCTCCTACTAGCATTAAGTATTAGTTTTACCATTGTGGGGCCCAAATATTTCTATATTTTACTTAACTTATATGGTTTATAAAAAGCAAATCTAATAGAGAAATCTGTAGGTTATAATGCCCAGGGAAAGTTATGAAAAAAAACAACAAAAAAAAACAGAAATGTACATCACTTGAATCATCTGACATTTCAATGATTTGGACCATTTATTTTACAATGAAAGAACTGAAAAGGGCCTTGAGTTGCAGGGAGATGAAACTTAAGATGATCAGATTTATATCAGAATATCAGATTTGCATTAAATCAGGTAACATGAAAGGGCTTTTATCTGGCAGTATCTCAAATCTTGATATTATCCCAATATCAAATTCCAAGCCATAATCATTATTCATTAATCATGTTATGTTGATAGAAGTAACATCAAACTGTTGACATTTTATGTTGCAGCCTCTTCCTCAACATTCAGTGATGAAGCTGGGTGGTAACAGCGAAACAAAGAGTGTGGCCCTTGCTCCAGGTCCCTTCATGAACCGCAGCCTGAGCAGCAAAGATAATGCCATCCCCAGACACAGCTCTCTGTACAAGAAGTACCACTATGTGTCAGTTGAAGTCAGAAATTTTAATAAAAAAATAGGAACTCAGCAGATACCAGTAAGGCAAAACAAGCTCTCTGTATTAATATGTTCTATGTTCTGTGGTTTCTTACAGCAGATTCAGCCAGCAGCATTCAGTCTTGCATAAGCGGGCTGCCCTGCCTCTGACAACCGAGGAGAAGAGTACCTTCACCCTTAAGAAGTCTCACACACCAGCTGCGCGGGGTACACGGAGTATTGTAGAAGCCAGAACACACAGAAACTCCATCATTTACCACATAGGCTCATTGAATAATACGTAGGAATACGCAGCACTTCAGTTTAAAGGGCACTTTAAAAAAAACAACAAACCTTTATATAAAGTCAAAACAGCTATTATTCAAAGACCTCTGGTGTCACCTCTGAAGCCATGATTAATAAAATACAGTAATTGATATCATGTCTCATAATTTATTAATCAAGTGTACAAATAATGTTAAGCAATGGATGGACCAACTAAAGTAAAGACATCATTGAGACAGAGGATCGGAACGGTCCATACAGCCTAGTCAGAGCAGGAGCAGATGGGAGCTCAGAAAGTTCTTTCCAGAGGGTGAGAGCAGACGTAGGCTCTGTTCTCCAGGACCTCCCTGGCGATCTTCTTGATGTTGGCATCGTTGTTCTCGGGAGAGTCTGGAATGGATTCAGGTTGGAATTACAAAACAAGCCACTTTCCTTCATTGAAATGCAAAACACAACATTTTCATCAGTCTGGTTCATGTCTCCAGATAACTGCATTACATACAGGCCATAAAAAAAAAACTCACGGTGTGAAAATGAAAAGCAGTTGGAGGGAGAGGGGTGGGTTGACTGGTGGTATGTGGGAGTTTGGTGGGGAAATTCCGCAACACATGCAAGTCTTTTGTAGTCGAGATGCAGTGAAAAAAGGCGAGGGGCTGTTCTCAATTACTGGTTTGTGTTGTACTTACGTTTTTGCAACTGAGTCATCAAGTAGTTGTTCTTGAAGAAAACTTCGGTGCAGAACGTGTTTGCGAGCAGCACCTAAGGCAGGGAGCAACAATTTATTCACGAAAACCCACAGCAAATCAATCCAACTAGAGAACACTGATATGAAAACATAAATATGATGCAGGGAGCTTTTGAAGGCACAACATGTAGTTGTGTTTTTAACTGCAATTGCAAATGTACTGGTTCCATTTTCAGCTGCAAACACAACACAACATCTGGGAACAATATGCACAAATTTGAGTGACCTGTATTTCATTTTACAAAAATACATTGAATAGGCCCTTAACCCTCAATTCATGCAAGTAAACCAAGATGGCCAAAAACAGTCACAAACAGATTTTAAAATCAAAGCAAAAGGAAACTGGATGAATGCAAAGTGACTTATTATTTGCTTCACTCAGATCTTTGTTGGAAATCCATTGTTACTTTATAGCCAAAACACTTGGCTGCTCAAAAAGTCAAGTTATCCGTTTTAAAGACAATGAAAAATGGAGAAAATTGAGTTTTTGCAAAGAGATGAGGCAGTGCATGGTTAGGTTCCTGAATGTTTCTATATGGAGGATTTGTTTGCTTTGCTTCTACATCACTAGTTCTGATTACACACAAGACTATCCCGAGGTTGGCGTTTAGACTCTGCCATCCTGTCCACTTCTCTGCCAAACTCTGCTCTGATTAAGGCCCGTTTTAGGCAGGAGGAGGAGCAGCTTCTGCACCGCAACTACTGATTTGAGTAAAGAACAGATGTAGATAACGTGCCCGATGGAACGTGTTTGGAAAAGAAAATAGGAATTAAGAAACAACATGATGCTGCTGTAACTGCTGCTGCACTGAGTAAAAACAGCCTTGTCTAATTAAACATGTAATTATTACTATTATTATTATTATTTTTACTACTACTGCACTGTCTCTCTTTTCACTTTTACACTTTTACAACACATTATCAAAGAAAATGTGTTGTGATGCTCCCACGACTAGCTGGTCATTTTTGTTACTTCAGTGGCTTTTTCTGCCTACCCAGCCTGTCATCGGACAAGAGTCCAAGTTATGTCTCTTATGGGTTGGATGTTTGTGATAAACATGATTACCGGAGGGGTCAATACGTGAATTATCCACCCATCTATCTACAGGGAAATCAGCTTGATGCTGAATGTGCATCCTTTACTCCTCAGTGACTTAGGGGCAATGTGTTGCTTTGTGCTTAAGAAACAATGGGTAATAAAAAAACATTTGTGCCTTCTTCTCACCTCGTGGTCATGATTGCGCAGGCCGATGC
Organism: Karalla daura; assembly: GCA_029224185.1. NCBI lineage: Eukaryota > Metazoa > Chordata > Actinopteri > Chaetodontiformes > Leiognathidae > Karalla > Karalla daura. The sequence continues at coordinate 16,059,144 of CM055188.1, forward strand.
TGATGGAACGGCTGGCTCGGGACAGGACGGCCGTCATGGCGTAGAGGTGGATCATCACATCTGCTACTCTCTTCAGGATGAGCTGTTCATCCACTATGGTCTGACAACGTGCATGGATAAACAAAAGGACACTTCAATCATTGCACCTTTGCAGCGTCAGACAGTTGCTTCCACTTAGGTGCGCCTCCTCGGTGCAGAGAGGGGCGGAGGAGTTATTTGTCAGCTAATCAAATAAGTTTCATCAAGGAACAGGTCTGACAGGGGTGTGCTAGTAAAATTTGCTCTTGGGTGATCTGCACATTGGCGTTTACGACCAAAATGACTTCAAGAATCTGGCTGTTCCTCTGGATGGAACACTTACTCACTCCTGTAGTGGAAATAGTTTTGTTTTTGCTCTTAAACTGTGATTGACGATTCCCTGTTTTTAGGGACTCCCAGAGGCCATATAGACACATCTGTGTTCATATCTGATGCCTCTTTATAGCCAATAGGTTTATATGACTATGGCTTCTGAGAGATGGCACTGAGGACATCCGAGAGACAGCACACCCAGAGTCTCTAACTAATTCAACACAGCGTCTTTAGCACATATAGTAGTTAAAATTCCAGTTAATTACAATTTCCAGTAAAGCATGGTACACTGTACCATATTCACTGTATTGGTATGGGTGAGTTAAATATGAGGTTGTTTTCTTTTGTGGTGTCCGTTGGCAATGACTGAGTGTGAGTACCATATAATCACAGTGTCCCTAAAGTATCCCAACCAAACCCCAGCACTGCATCTGATACAAAGATGTCTTTATAAGTGTTCTGTTCAAGGTAATGCTGCTGCATTCATCGAATTAAGCGACACCATTGCCAATTTTATTTTAACAATGAACAAGAGTTCATAATTTCTCATCTACTGTTGCTTTGTTCTGCCTGACAGTCAAAAGCAAATGTCTTCCCATCGGGTGAAACACCAGTCTTTACAGGAAGTCTGCCACACAAATCCAAGGGCAAGATAGTGAATTACTTACGATGTTATACATGAATAGGTACAGCTCTGTGTAAGCTGGTATCAACTTACCACTAGCATCTGCATGTATGAACTGAGAAATGCACCCACTAGTAGTACTATCACTACTAGTACTTGATCAGCCTGTAATACTACATCAAATGAAGTCCATGGGCATGAGCCTGTTTAAATGTTAACATATAACAGCATGACCGCTTAAATTCAGTTCATGTAGCTGACAAAAAGAAGGCTAATAACCCAAAAGACTGGTTGGCATTCATGCAGCAATTAAATCAGAAAAATGACAAATTAATTGTAAAACTGGCAGAAAAGAAAGGGTTTTGGTCTCTGTAGGTATGACATCTTCACAGAGGTGAATACTTGGAGATCACTCAGTGTCAGCACCACTCAGACTCTGCCCAACCCACCCTCCATCTCTTTCTCCACACTTTGCTTAACTGGGATTTAGCTGGAATAGTTTTGCCAAGATGGAGACATCCAGGCCGTCAAAGTGTTCGATCACAGCTCTTAAGACACATTTGGGTGATGTCACAGAGACTAAATCAATGTTGTGCACTGTTCATTTCATCGCTCAAAGACACTTAAACGTGTCAACAAGTGCAGGTGGAAATAATCAAGCATGCAAACAGGTACTGAACCCTCTAGTAGGACTTTGGCAGCTTCAAATTTCCCTAAATTATATTGCTGTTAAAAAGAACTACAAGCAAGACAAGTTAAAGAGAACACTGTACATATGTTAGCCACAGAGCTTATTTGCTTTCATCTACCAGTCTGACCTAAAATATGTGAGGCCTTGTTCTTGTTCCTCACTGGTTAAAGAATGCACTGTGATCATGAGAAGTGTCCTCTGAGGATACTTCTCATGCTCTGGATCAAAATGGAGGCAAATGATACAGGAAGCGGGGTTTTGGAAAGCTGACTTGTTTCCAAGAGGTTTATGGCTTCTATGGGAAAGCTGTGATTACAAAAAAGCACAGTCACAAAGTAAAGAGTGAACATAGCAGCTGTCTAACAGATGAGCACCACCTCAGCAACAATGTTTGAAAAAGATGTAAAGATCTGCTGTCACTGGGATACAACTTTGTTCAAAGGTACTGGAAATACCTGAGCGTGGCTGTTTGTAAGACATTACCTTTCCGTATCTGTACAGCAGGCTTTCCACCGTTGATCCAAAGAAGCTGACATTCTGCTCAAACATCTTTGCGCTCTCCTGTAAGCAAAAAAACTCATGAACTTCTAGAAAACCCCAAAATACACGGAAGGCACATAGAAAATATATCTTTAATAATGCTTACTGTCAAACTGGGGTGCACCACTCCATCTTTCCCTGTCAGGCCAAAGTCCACTGAATTACTTAATGTACTCTTCAGTTTCTTGGTGAGCATACCAATAGCCATGCCTACATTTCCTTTCTTCATCTCCCTGTGGGCAGAGCAGAGGAAAGGCTGAATTAAGTCTCTTCTGTCAGGTTTAAAAAAAAAAGAAAATGACACAACCTAGTAGAAGTATTTTAATGGGTTTACTTTAAATGTGACAAAATTGGTCAAGTAGCCAACGCAGCTGCACAGATTTACAATTTTGTCAGGTACAATACTTCTCTTGTTTCTACATAATCAGGGTTAGGGTTACTTTAGTTAATACCATTTTCTGCTTCAGACAACCTTCATATCTTACTTTATTTTCCCTGTGAGGATTTTGCCAGCGTACTGCATTCCAGTGAGAGCAATGTACATCCTCAGGATTTCATTGGTTCCCTGTGAAGAGACAACAGAATCTAAAAATGATTCACTTAACTTTGCATGGACGCATGTGTGGGTGGTTGTGAATTGTGTAATACATTAGATTATCATACTTTTGATGGATATTAATTTATTAAATTGTGTCAAAGGAGCTTCTGAAAAGACTGAGCAGAGCTTCAGTTCTGTTGTGCATCACACAGTAGGGAGAGTCCTTCATAGGATGATAATCAAATGTGCCTCCTAGTGGCCACCAGTGACCACCAACATCCCCTGAACAAACCAAATCTGCATTTTGTTTTGACTTTGAGTTAATGTTTGTTGAATTTTTATGCCAATAATAGTCAAAAGGAATTGATCATTGTGAAAAAAAAAGTAAAATGAGTTCATCATACAACGTAGCAGTAAGTGTGATCCTGATTTCAGTGACAAATAATCAGTTTGAGTAGTTTGAGCAATGACTGAAATACCTCAAAGATAGGAAGAATGCGACAGTCCCTGACATAGCGCTCGTAGGGGTAGTTCTTTGTATAACCAAGACCTCCTAAAACCTGCAGAGCTTCACTGACACAAATCCAGCCTCCCTCTGAGCTGAAGACCTGAACAACAGAGCACATATACAGTATGTTACAGTAAATGTTGCTATGAAATATGTTTATTTGAACCCTTAATGACAAAACAGCCCAACCTTGACCATGGCAGCCTCTACACTGCAGTCTGGGAGGCCTGGCCGGTCCATCATCCCTGCAGTCAGGTATGCCATGCTCTCCATCACAAAAGCATTCAGGGCCATCACTGCAAACTTCTCCTGAGGGTTCAGAGCAAATACAGAACTTATTTAATGCTGACCAGACTGAGATGTGTTGATTAATCAGATTCCAGTAAAGGAAAAATCAGCCATACCTGAATCATGCCAAATTCTGCAAGACTTTTGTTGAACTGCTTTCTGGTTGCAGCATACTCAGAGGTCAGTTCTGCAGAGAGGAAGATGCTAAACTGAAGAAAAGTCTTAAAATATACATAGAGAGTGTTTCAATCTTTTTTATTTTACCGATCAGTTTTTTGATCATTCCAGCTGAAGAGCTGCCCATGCTGAATCGCCCTGAGTTTAGGATGTTCATAGCGACCTGTTCAACACAAAGCAAACGTTCACTGTGCAAACCAGCACATACCTAGTAGCATACTCATGAAAACAGCTTAAATCTTACTTTGAATCCTCCACCTATCTCTCCAATTACATTCTCCATAGGCACTGGGACATTGTCAAAGGACACTTCACAAGCTGAAAATGAGAGAGACATTTTGCTTTCACATAACACACAGTGAAAGAGTCAACCAGCAACTCTGTCAAGACTTCATCTGCGCAGAGCAATGAATGAGAGTCTTACTGTTCGAGCCCCGGATGCCCAGCTTGTCCTCAGGCTTGCCACTGGTAATGCCCCCGAAAGCCCTCTCCACGATAAAAGCAGAAATCTTGTCTTTTTTCACGCCGTCTACTTCTACCTCAGTCCTCGCAAACACTGTCATAATATCCGCCATGCCTCCATTGGAAATCCAAATCTGACAACACAGATCCAGAATTATTGATGGGAGGCCAGTGAATTTCAAGTTAATGTTGAACACTCGCAAGCTCAAGCCCTCTCACCTTTGAGCCACTGATCAGGTAGAGTTTCCCATCTTCTGACAAGGTGGCGCGTGTCTTAATCGAAGCAGCATCACTTCCACTGAAGTGATCAAATAGGTATAAGGAGAGTTTATGAATTATATAATGTACAGACACAAAACGCAAAGATCACAATTTTAACCTTTTAATTGCAAACTTTTTGTTGTCAAAATCTTACTGAACTCAGCAGCCTCATCTGTGAATATCAATTAACAGGGCGTGACAACTGCTGCTTTCAATCACTCTGCCGGTAGCAACTTAAAAAATATTAAACCCTACAACAGCATATGCAATGTGGCACTCTGGCCTTACAACTGAAAAATAAAATCACATTGGTATGATGTGAACATACAAAGCAAAATTGTCAGTTAATATTCATAGATGAGGCTTTGCCATCAGTTCCAGCCTCTCTCTCTCCCTCTGTCTTTCTGTCTGTGTATCTACCTACCTAACTCACTATGATAACTGAGTTTGCTTATATTTTAACCTTTTGCACAAAAAAAACACACAAGACCATCCAAACTGCTCATGTGTGAACATGACTGCAGCTGCAGAGGGACACAATAAACAAGATGTAAATGAGATTTTTGGTCCCCGTACCTGCCAGGCTCTGTCAGACAGAAGGCTGCGATGTGTTCCCCTGATGCCAGTTTGGGCAGATATTTCTGCTTCTGGGCTTCATTCCCTGCGATCAGAATCCCCTGAAAAAGCAAACAGCTGTTAGCACGGTGCACTAAGGAAACCCCTCAACACCTCTCCCACTGCTGGGATATCAGTGTTATCACTGACACTTTGCCAACACTTTGTGTTGAGTTGTTGTAGACCGTAGTATTTATTTACCTTCAGTCCAATGGCCTGATGTGCAGCCAGCGTTACAGCAATCGAGCCATCTAATGAGATGATCTCTGCCAGTCGTGCATACATGGTGTTTGACAAACCGAGACCCCCTGCAATAACAAAAAAAAGCACTACCCTCAATCAGGTGAAAGAAGAGAAACAGCAACCATGGATCTGTCCAGATTTAATAAGATGTTCTCTTATTTATAACTATTCAACTAAAGAACAGATACTGCCGGGACATTGTTTTCTACAATGTAAAATCCTTATTTATGACTATCAGTCACTACCAGTTAGTTTTTTTTGTGATTCAAAAAATTAATTAATTAATTAATAAAAATGAAGTAGGGAGAAATCGAATCAAAAGCAATCAATGGCAAAAGGCAAAAGGTTACTGTGGATACACAAAAGATAACAAAAACAAACAAAATGAAACATATGTGTTGAGAGTGAGCAGTATTTATGAAGTTCAGGATGAGTTTTAAATAGCTAACATAACTAGTTACCATCACTTGCTTATGAAATACCAGTTTTTTACCAGACACAACCGTCTGTTTGAGATCTTGTTTGTCTCATGCAGCCTATTTAACTGCAATAAACACTTATACAATTATAACTTATGTTATAGGCTAACTTAAAAACCTGTGTAACTCCAGGTCATGGTGTGCTTACCGTATTCCTCAGGAACCATGATTCCAAACAGTCCGAGCTCCTTCAGCCCATTTAACGTCTCAGGAGGTATTTTGGCCTCTCGGTCGATCCTTGCTGAGTCAACTGAAATAGCAATCGATATCAAAACAGGCCGCTGTTGACAAAGTCATGTCATTGTTGGCTGACAACCAACTGGGATATGGGGACAATGATACATGCAGTAGCTTAACATCTACGGATCTATTTTTAAATCTTGCTATCATGAGATTCCTTTTCTCACCATCTTCTGAGAAGAATTTCTCTACTGGTGCAACAAGCTGTTTGATCTCCTCCAGTTCTTCATTTCCAATTTCTGGATAAGGGAAGACCTCTTCCTGAAGGTCAAACATGTACCATTTTAAAAATTACAACTAGCAACTGGCCCCATTCAAACAAATATTAAGAACAGGAGAAATGCTGTATTCACTTTTTGACAGACAAGGGTTATGCTCAGCAGACTCATTGAACCAGATGCATATATTTGCCCAAATATATAGTGTTATACACATATAACAAAGTGATCATCTTCTAAATAGGAAATGACCGGTCCAAGTTGCAGACAAAATATCCAGTATATTTGGTCAGCTTTTCTTTCTTGTTGTTGTGGTCTATCTGACAGGGCTGAAGGACAACACAAAGCAAATGGTCAAACAGTTGTAGGGTTGTTTGTTTATGATGACAATCAAACCACACCCTCATCACCCTGATGCAGCAGTGTGGCCTCTGGTTTCATAGATTACATTTTTCTCTCAGAGCAGAAATACAAATGTGACCAAGACATTAAATTGGACGGTGGTGGCTTAGGGCTGGTGCAGTCATTGGTGGTTCAATCAAAGGAACCTGAAACCTACATTTTGAAATATCCTAAAGCAAGGCAATAACCTCCAAATTGCCCCTGATGCTGTGTGAATGTCTGCGAATGGTTACAGCTATTGGTTTTGCTGTGTGGGGTACCCTCTGTCAGTGACATATCGCTGGATGTGAATTTGACATGTTTGTACAAGTGTTTAAAGTGAATAAGATACATTCTACTTATCATTAAATCAATCATTAACATACAGAGGATGTTTGTCGTAAACAACACTGCATCTAATTTTATGAAATTTCCCTTCTTTGCTTCCTCTTAGAGACTATTACACGTTACATCTATACACCAAAAGATGTGTGTATATATAGGTCTACTTTCAATTCACATGGTGAATTCGCCACCGTGAAAAACAACGTGTCAGCAGGAATGTTTGATGCCTTAGCTACTTGAACAATACATTTACACAGTTACCCCGGTTAAACAGTGGTTAGCAGAGGGCAGCAGAGGTGATGGTTGGATAAGCAGCTGACTCTCTGAAGACACTGTTCAGTGAGTTAACGTCAAGTCATATAAGTACAAGCGGAAACGGAGAGAGATGTGGTTGCAGCTGTGTTGTATTACCTTGTTCACCTGACCCAGGAACAGATCCTTGGCGTACGCCAGGTTTCTCGACTGGGTTTTGAAGGACCTCCGCTGCTGTAGACGGAGACTCTGCGCCTCTCTCCCTACTTGCCTCAGGCTGCAGCTCAGCAGCCGCTTTCCAGCCTGGACCGATTTAGACAAAACGACTAGTCTGTTCACATTCATCATTGTTGTTGTTTGTGCTCCTGTGCTCGGTGTGATCCCGGGACAACACTGACAGTGGACTGGAGCGCTAGAGACCTTTCACCCGATTCTGTCTCATACCGATGACGTGGTAGATGGTTGGGTGGTGACTTCAAGGACCCTCGGAAATAGTTGTGACATGTACGTAACACCATCGATGGCTTTAAATCGGAATTCTTGTTAACGGGGTATCTTACTTTTTTCTCTTGATAAGGTTATTGTTTATATTCTGCTCATCAAATGTCCTTGTCTTATGTTTCTTATTCATTACACATGTAAAGCACGGTAGCTCTTGTTTTGTAATGTGCGCTCTATATATAACCTGCCTTGACAGACGAACGTGCCCAGAATGCAAATTTTTCAGGACGAAAATCTGAAAACTACAGGAATGAGCCAATATTTCATTTACTAAAACATTTCATTTACTAAATATACAAATAATGAACTCTTCATTATTACATAAGATACGTGAATTTATAGAGGCCCAGAAGTATGTAATACTAAAATATATTAAAATAAATTCCATAAACTGCTTTCAGGTATTTTTGTTTTTATCCCCACAAAAGAGCACTCACACATCATAAATGGTTGTCTCTCTTAACTGCAGTGATCATACCTGAATGAAAACAAATCACAGCTCCCTCATTGGAGTGAGATCTGGCAGTACGTAAATGTAACAGCAATGAGCCGAGAAGACCACTTGGTGGCGCAAAACAGTTAATAAGTGCAGATAAACCGGAATAAATAAAATTGTATCCCAAGAAATTGTGTAAAAAAATTCCATCTATTAATATAAAAGAGGTGTCAGATTTTTTTTTATGAATGCACACTCGCAAACACGGAATAGAAGAGAATATTCTTTATTGTCATTATACAATGTGGGCAAAAAGTACAACAAAAGTGCAACAGAATTGATGGTGCTCCCCAAAAAAAAAAACATTACGTGAAAGAAAACAAAATATGCAAAAGACATCAGTAGAAGGATGGCATATACAGCAGGTCAAAAAGCATTCTCTTAAAATAGAGAACTTGATGTCTACTTATACAATACACTTCTTGTATGTATACATATACTGTACAATTTTATCTGCACAGTATAGTTACATATCCTAAAAAATGTAAGTGGATGTTAAAGTTGTAAACATATAAGTTGTGCAAACACAGCATGACAGCACGCAACAGGGAGTGAATGGTTTGCCCCAAAAGTGCACCTCTCTTGCCTCTGGGCCTGTATGGCACTCGTTTCAGGTCACTGTACATTAGTAACTGAGCAGGGCGGATGCCAAGGCCAAAGCTGTGGAGGAGATCGGCAACATTACGGTTAATGGCAAGGTTAATGATTTCCCAAGTCATTAAACAAGTTTCCAAATGTGATTTTGAGTTTAGTCAACATCAATGTGATTTTTGAGTCTGTTATAAAGTATTTCAGTTAAGTTCCTCATTCACTGCCTGGCCAAAAAAGTCTTCAAGAGGAGAGGCAGATGAAGTGATGCACCCATCGTGCCCACTGTACATCCCTGTGGAGGGTTGCTGCAGTCAATCAGGTCTAAGTTCAGCAACAGTACGACTACCTGAATAAACCGAATGACCAGGTTATTCCATCACATATTCCACAGGCATATTCCAAGATGATAATGCCAGTATTTATTGGGCTCAAACTGTGGAAGTTTGGTTCAGGGAGCACGAGACATTATTTTCACACATGGGTTGGCCGCCACAGAGTCCAGACCTGAACCCTACTGAGAACCTTTGGGATGTGCTGGAGAAGACTTAGGGCAGTGGTCAGACTCTCCCATCCTCAGTACAAGATCTTGGTGAAAAATTACACTTAAATAAAAAAATTATACTGGATTATACTACGTCTTGTGACATTGCAGAAGTTTATTGAAAAACAATGTCACAGCGAATGTGTGCAGTAATCAAAGCTAAAGAGGCAGTCCTAAGAAATTATTAGTGTGAATGTGTGATCCCCATATCTAACTGCAATGAGTTGCCCTGCTTATGAATCCAAGTTAGTTCAGCTCGCTATACCTTCAATGTGAGTGCTGTATCACTTGTAAGACTTGTAAGTAGTTTTCCCAAGAACTCATGCCAAACCAACGAGACAAGACTAAATGTTGATTTAAAGGACATCAAATTATGGACTTAGAATGAAAAGGCTTTAATGTGATTTTTCACTGTCTTGGTTGATTTTTTGGCAGGGTAAAGCATGTCATGGCATGTGATTATAAAGAAAACGTGACAAAATGAGGATGTTTTGGAGCATGAGCTGAAGTAATGGGAAGGAGAAGAGCTATTGTGCTGCTAGTTGAGATTTCTGATTCAGTTGATATTTACCTTTGTTATCGTGGTGCAGCTCAGTTGAATCTGGTTTAATTGTCAAATGTAGAGACGGGACAGGGAACCTGAACACACACCAGACGGCAAGTGCAATTTTGAAAAACACATGGCTACTTAATACATACTAAAATTGTTTAAATACATGATATAAATAATCATACAATAAATGTATCAAAGTATCCAATACAACTGTTTAATAAAAGTAACCTACTGTAGGAGCACTCAGCCCTGGGTGGTGAGGGAGCAGTGATGCCGCAGGTCAGGAGTGATGAATGGACCATGGCGAGACTGAAAACAAAAACAGGATGTTTGAGTCACGGACAGCGGTAAATGTGTATCGTTGGGTGTCTGTTCTGCATTGAAGAGGAGAGTCCTTCACCACAGCCATATTTGGGTCCATGAAGGAGCATATTCCAAATTGTTCTGCATGGCCTCTACCATTCTCAGCACATTTCTTAACCGAATCCCCATGAATCCATCAGGGAAACATGACTGAATATTACTAAGTATTATTATAAGCTATCGCTTAAAGGAATCTTACTACTGTAACGTTGCATGTCAGCGGTGTTGCGTGGTGATAACCAGTGATGCTATAGGTCAGAAGAGGTGAGGAGGACCAATGGTGCCGAAGGCGGAGGAGCAGTGTTGGTAGATGCAGGTGAAGGTGGAGGGGCATTGCTGGTAGATGGATCGTTCTGTTTTGTGCCTTCTTCTGGTGCGATCTTCTGCATCCTTCTTTGAAGAGTTCTTATTCCTGGCAGGGGAATCTGCAGTTCTTGCAGGGTCTTGTAACCAGTTGGACCAGTGGCAATACAAATTTCTGATGCCTTCTTGATCGTGTCATTGCTCCATTTCATCCCTTTTGTTGTTCGCCTGCCTAATGCCTTAATTTGGTCTTGTGATAAAATCTGCTTGAATTTTTCATTGCTAAGTTTCATTTTCTTCCTGAGTGCTGCATTTTCCTTCTTTGTTTTTCTTAGTTCTGCCTTTGCCGTTTTGGTGATTATTTCTTGCCTCCTTAATTTTTTCAACAAATCTGATTGACTGAGTGTCTGCTGACAGGGTAGTGCTGGTTCTCCCCATCTCTGCTTGCAAACCATGCCCTTTCTGTCTTCAGGCTCATTTCTTGAAGTCTCTGTGTCTCTTTGGTGTTCACCCACAGTCTCTGGTCCTTTCCTATCCTCAACCTTTGAAACTGAAATAGAAGACATGACTCTGTTAATTTTTACACAAAAAAAAACATTGCTTCAAAATACTCTACTATAATTATTAAGAATGAACACTTATTATACCTGTTTTGCTATAGCTGTGGTCAGCAGCAATAGCTTTTATGTTTATAGGTCCAGGTGTGTACCGTGGTGCTGGGGGTTTCCTCCTTTTGACTGCAGGCCGATGCTCAAAGATGGTGGGAACAGCATCTCCTCTCAGCCTCTTCTTGCCCTTTTTGGTTGTCGTGAATTGGTCTGCCTCAAAATGTGCCTGCACAGAGACTTGAGTTTACTTCTATCACACAGTTACTGAGGTTTGTCTGCCCATATTATGAAAACTTCATATATAGTGGACACATGCACACTCACTGCATCCTGCATTTAAAATAAGACCAAGGACATGAGACAACTTTGCATGAATTTAAATCACATCAGTAACTGATGCTGCTTGCTTTTAACTGATGATGCTTACTTTTTTAAGCAGTTTACGATGATGGCTAATGAAGTTTCATCCCCCTGCCCTCTTCACCTATTATTTTGGTGATCATTCAACACAAGAACTACTGAAGAGAATCACAATGAGTCTAAAATGAAACAGGACTCCTTCCCTGATTCATGGATTTTTGCAAACCTTTCCCAAACCTTTGAGTTTCTTATTAATAAGAATGAAGATTAAGCTTTCACAATAGTGGGTTCTTGTTTTTTGAAAAAGTGTAAATAAAAAGTGTGATTACCTCACATATTTTTTTGCTGTTGGGATCTTTTGTGATGATAAAGGTGCTCCTCCTGGCCCGCACTAACCAATTTTTTCTCCTTTCCAGGTCAGCTGGGAAGCCATACATTCGTACTCCCTTCTCTGATCGATTGGAGCAACCCCAGGCAGCACAGTAAACCATGGCGTAGACTATATTTAAGGACACAGAGTAAAAAAAACATGGCATTAACATACAGTTCATACCTCTGGGTTTATAAACAAAAATCAGTCAAAGATAGTTGGCTCTAGGTATCCTCTGTCCATTCTGAAAGTTATGTAGATAACATTAGTCATTAAGAATACTTGATGCTCAAGTACCATGGATTTACTCAAACTACATTGAAGATAAAATTGCATTTTTTTAATAAAGAATTTCCAACTTTCTGGGTGGACCTTCCCCTGTTCTGTTTCAGATCGGAGTCCCTTTGTGTATCTGATTCTTAACAGTGCATCGATAGAGGAACAATTAAATCCATCAGGTCACAGAATACCCTGACTCTACCAGAAGCCTCTCTTTCACAGTTTCGCTAGATAAATCAACCTACATCATGTTGTCCGAAACAAAATGTGATTATCTCTGTTGAGAGTAACAGTATTTTCTCCCAAATCAACAAAGAGAAAAACTAGCCTCCAAATACGTTTTGAAAGGTGAGTGGTCAAGAGTGTGCCCTCCTTCGCACTATTGATGAAATGTAAATAATACAGAGACAGAAGCGCAATTTGGGGGAATTAATCGTAAACAATTTCATTGCTTTAAAGTATTTAAATGGCGTACCGACCCATCGGAATCAGTCAGTATTTTAGGCAAATAGAGTATGTGGCTGTTGGGGTAATGTGTGTCTTAGGTGCACTTTTAATCAATTTGAGTAGAGATACTTCACAGAATGCTGCAAAATTACGCTCCCAGAAAAATATCCTAATTTCACCAATCCCCTCGGCAATCACGCCCTACAGCTATATTTTACTCATATTAAACAGGCCTTGTATCGAAAAATATATAGCACACATTTACAGCACATTCCTCTTCGTCTCGAGCGTTTTGCTTCTAACTTCCGGGAACTATAGCGAAGCTCCACGAGCCGCCATTGACATGAAGAACTGATCCATTGGTGTGTACGGAGTTGTCGCGACTCCCGCTAACAGAGGCTCTAGTTCCAGCTATCCTGTGTCGTGTCCATGTGCACGGGAGTCTACAGGACTGCAGGATGTCTTGTGCAATGCAAGGTGATCCCTTTCGTGTAGCCAGGACTCATCAACGCGACGAACACGAGAAAAAAACACAACTTCAGGGTATCTCACAAGAGGGGATGACATGGCGAGCAGCGTCCATGCTAAACCCAGCTTCACTCTAGCACAAAATCCCACAAACTTCGTTTTACAATCGAAATACACGATGGGAGTACAATCGCATTACTAAACAATAATATTAGGAGGTTTGCCCAGAAATTCACATCAGAATTGTCACTTTCCATCGCTGTGTAACATACTCACCCTTTACCGTCGAGTTCAACCTGTGACGACACCGGAAACTTAGGTCAGAACATCCTCTTCCCTTCATAATACAACCGAAAAAAATATCAGAAAATAATAAAAGTACCCCAAAACACAGTACAGTGATGCAGTACTCCCAGTACCCAAGTGAATTAATACGGAAAGAAAAGAATATGATAGATTAAGGGGTGTGTTTAAAATGTTTAATTAATAGAATCAATTGCAGTTGCACCAAGATTTCCACAATGCCAGCAGCTGCCCCTGCTACACCTCTGTGGACCAATCTAACAGACTCATTTGGACTGCTTCTCAGATATAACTCTCTGTGTATGTATGTGTTCAGATAATGATTAGTTAGTTAGTTTATTGGTCCTAGAGAGGAATTAATTTAACTAGATCTGTACATATATGTCATGTATTTAAGGAATCACAGAGCAAAGAAATAGTAGCACATTAGCTGATTATGTTATCTGTATTTGTAAAATGGTTCCTTACTATTTGTTTTGGTGTAAATATGAAGATGGATCTGGCTGTTTTTAAAACCTGTCTTGTTGCACCTTAGTCCTCTATACTTCATCATTAAGGCAACAATATGAAATAGTCATGTAGTGCAGTGTTTCTCAACCAAGCTCCTAATGCCATGTGGTATTATATCTATGGCAGTGCTGTGGACTGTTCATCCAACCTGCACTGCTGCCAACTCACAACAAAGGGATCTCTGAAAAACTTTGTGAAGAAGCACCTCCTCAACTATATCGTGTCTCTCTGATGAAGAGTTCAGAGTGCTCTCCCTCACCTGTAATGTCACATACAGCTGGAGACCAGGTCAGTGGAGCATGCAAAATACTTCAATATTCAGTAGTGCAGACAACTTGCACCTTTATCATGTTTGAACAAACATTCACAGTTGACTCAGATAAATAATTCGGCCACAGTTTTAATTTACTTTTTTGTACATGTCTTAGTTAAAAAAAAGTCAAACACTTGAAGTTCATTTGTACCCTCATGGAAGCTTATGTTTAAAATTCTTAAAATCCTAAGTGGAGATGGAAATTTCTATGAGATCCACATAGTTATTCCATCTGGGTCTGGCATATATGATCGGATGTGGAAGATTTAAAAACAGAGGCTTGTACATCCGGAGGACTGCCCACCACACACCAAGAACAGCATCCTAATTTGTACAGTCCAGTGCAGCAAAGAAAGCTAAGAATTATTCATAGATGAAACAACCTTTCTACAAATGCATGGCCCAGCACAGGAGTGCCGATTCCTCAGGTTTAGACTTAGCAGTACACTCTTGTTAGAAAGACACAGGATCCTCCTCTCAATATATACACAGGTATTAGGAAGGAAAGAAAGATGGATTGGAAAAGGACTGCAATACCATCAACATACATACAATGCTTCCTGTGGCTCCATCCTAGGAAGTTTTACAATCCTCAGATTTGGCTTCAGCAGAAACCAAAGACCCATTTGACCCTAAAAGCTCTTTACAATAAAGAGTTACTCACAATGGCTATGCTTAAGGCTTTAAATCCTGCTGAACTGCAGTAATTGGTGGCAACACACCAAATAGGAGTGCAAAAATTAGCATTCTCCAGACTTGCCACTGCATGCATCCAGTTCCCACAACCGAAGAGTATACAATTAAAATGTAGTGTTCTTGCCTTTAATTAATTGCGTGAAAAGACACTGTGTGAGAGTTTTCTCATTTTGAGATATTCCAGTCTGTGTGTGGATTTTTAATGTATTCAGCTGTCTCTCAATCAGAAAGGCCTTTGAAGTTAGGTCCTGCAAAAGAAGGTAAGGATGTCTGCTGGCTGAGAAGCTTGTCCATGATGGCAATCTCTGAGTCTCTCTTCTCGACATCATCTATAGGCGTCCAGGACATGTCGTGCTGAAGTTTGAAAGCACCGATAAATGTGTGCGGGCAACTTGCACCCCATTCCTGCAGGAGAAAGGACAAACAAAATGCACTGTTATGAGTTGAGCAGACAAAAGGCTCAAATTTACATTTCTTCTTCTTTCCCAACGCTATAGCACTGGTCCAGGGACCACAGATGAAAAATACCCTGTCTAGCCAAGTCCAGCACACTGACTGAGATGTTTATTGATGTGCATATTTCCATCAAACAAACTAATAAAATAACATTTTTTTTCTCTGTATATAACTCTGCCTGACATCAAACTCCCAACTTATGACCAAACATATCTTAGTATTTAGTTCAAGAGCCCAAACATCGAAAAGTCACCTTTTGTAGAAATCTGGAACAATCTAACACTGCTATATTACAAAAGATATAAAAGACAACCTCCTTAAGCTTTACACTGCTTAATAGACTGATCCTGACAGTCAATATTCTCATCCCATTCCATTAATAGTCATGATTCCTGTCAGTGTGCGGGTGAAACTGAAACCAGTCAAATCCAGCGAGGACTGCCTGAGTTTTGCAAGCCAGGTCAGTATCAGCCAGCTGAACCTTGAACACTGAACACCTGCAACTCGTTACAGGATACACACTCGCACGTGGTTGCTTAACTATTCACATGTTCACATCTGCACCAGAGTTTCCCTCAGGGCACGTTGAGTAACAGGTACTGTGTTGAGGTATATAACGCTAGAAGTTCTATCACTGTAGGTCAGGCTACAATGCCTACCTTAGGAGAGATAATGGAGAAGTATTTCTGTCCAGATGGTCGCTCATAGAGGTAATACATGTTGCCTGGCTTCTTCACAATGTTACAGGCAGCGTGATGGAGGTCAGCATCCCTCTTTGCCTCCTCTAAAACCTAGAAAGCAACATAAAAGACATTTTGTAATTAATGGGCTGATTTAGCTAAAAGAGTATTAAACAGACAAAATGTATTGCTGCATTTTTGTATCAGAGGCATATATAATCTCACCTTTCTCGCTTGCTCCTGGAGGTATCGGATCTGGTCAGCAATAACTGTCAGCTTATTACAAGCATTGGCCTTGATAAAATCATCTCCCTAAAAACAGACAGGATTCCCAGCTATGTTATTGTGTATCATTTCATAGTTTGGATATAAATGTATATTTACAAACACCTCAACTCGTACCCTTTGCACTTGTCCAGCCAGGGCCACCAGGTCCATGGGGTCCCCCACCCGGTTGGTCTGGTAGGAACTGACTAGTTCCAGCCCATTGGGGGCGCTGTTGCTCTCGACCAGAGTCACTGCACAACAACACGCACGCATGGTTACATCACAGTAAATATCACAGCTTATTTAATCAAATCACCATGAAGGCAGGGCACAGAAACTGCATCGACAACTGGCATCAACGTCTCCATTGTTGCTTTAAGGTGGCTCCATTGTTTATGAAGCCACCTTAAAACATTTACTACTGTGTTCATTAAAGAGGCTATGCGGGTATTAAACCACTCCACATATCGCAAGAACAGATGTTTTGTAGCAGAAGAGTACAGATGTCTGTTACAATCCAATGGGAATACAGATCACATTCACTCAAACCACCACATCACATATGTAATGTGCTGATCCAGCACAGCTTGCGCTGGATACGTAATACCATGATAATACACCGAGTTACGCTACATGTAATTTCTTTGGGAAAGAACAATCACCAACTAGAAAACAGTCTCCTACAGTCAGAAAGATGTACAATAATTTATGTCTACAGCAAGTTACCTTTGGTGGTTTTGTTGGGCTGGCTGGGTAGGCTGACCGTCCTGTCCATGTTTCTTTCTGCCTTTACGTTAGTTAGTTTATCTTTTGTGTTTCTCGGTCCTTCCTCTTTTCTTCGTCTTCTTCCTCTTGGTTAGACTGCACCAGATCTGCCGCTACTGCAGCACGCGGTGCATTTATGTAATCTCTCCCCAACTTTGGGATTTTGTAACCAGCTAATGTTTCACTAGGTATGCCCACAATCTATGGGTATGCCGGAAGTTTATTTTATACATATGGGGCCTTGGGTCCTGACCATACGCGTCTGCCTAAAGTAGTAGTCTCCGTATGTGCCTGCACAGAAGGAAACAGCCAACCCCGCCCCTCCGCACTGCATATCAACAGAGTGAGATGGCCAGCATATAAAAACACATGCAATGGTTTGGATATAAATGTAAAATAGTCGCTGTACAACCCTGCTCTCACAAAAGCAGCTCTTGAACTTGTGGTGATCAATACACTAGGTCTCAGAGTTTCTTTGATTTTAGTGAAATATGTAGATAGATAGATAGATAGATAGATAGATAGATAGATAGATAGATAGATAGATAGATAGATAGATAGATAGATAGATAGATAGATAGATAGATAGATAGATAGATAGATAGATAGATAGATAGATAGATAGATAGATAGATAGATAGATAGATAGATAGATGGATGGAAGGATGGATGGATGAAAATTGCATATCCCTCTGTTCCTGTAAGGCCAGAAAGAGAGGATGAGGAAGAAGTACTTCACCCAGGCCATCAGGATTTTGAACCCATGTCCTATCATAACCAGTCATAACACCCAAGTAGACGGCGGTCCCCCATGGCTACATACTAATGATCCAATATCCCACACACACTGTCCCAGATCCCACTACTGCACACCTAACTCAAAATGTAACATTTTATATAATTTGCTACCTCACATTTTGGTATTTTAAATATTTTAGCTTAGGACACAGTGAATAATAATCTTTATATATAGTATATAATGCAGTACAGTAATGCAGTACATATTATCTAATACAGTAGGTTATTGTTGTTAATAATGTTTAGATGATAAATGACAGTAATAGATTCAACAGACTCTTCACTCCAGGTGCCAGGCTGTGTTTTTTGTTCTGTCAGGTTTGTTCTTGACTATGTCGTCAGACAGATTTTGATTTATCCTTACCTATTTCCTCAACAAATTAATTTATGTTCCCTAAAACTGCATTCTTCATAGCTTTAGATTCTTACCTATGCTTCAGGTAAGAAGAAGGTACAGATATTATATATGTTTTGTTTTAACTTAACGGTCTTTCTATATTTTAGGTCAAGAATAAATATGTAATATGTAATGAACAGAGAATTTTACCTTTCTTTCTTTCTTTCTCTATCTCTCTCTACCTGTGTAAAGTGGGTAAGAAAATGGAGAAAGGAATATTTTTGTTTTTCTTTCCTTCATGTTTCACATGTCCTCTGCTAGTGTTTTGTACATCCACACTTAAAAACTTGATAAAAACTTGAATCTTAAGCATTTCCAATTATACTGCACTTTTTCACATCTACATATCTTTATATTTCTGTGTTTCTATTGTTAGGTTGGAATTCATTTTACAAGGCAAATATTAAGAACAAATCGTTGTTTATCTTGTCAGCGTTCACCTGAGGTTTTAAGAAAATGTGCCAAATCATGAAAAACAACTGTCCTTCAGAATTTTCTTCAAACTTCCTTTCAGCAAATACGTGGATACATTGTCCGCTCATGTTGTACAACAAATGAAGAGGAAAGTTGCCCAAGGCTAGAGACTGATAAGTCAAGGCTGTAATGACATCTGCGTGTGCATGCAGTGAATGAGGGGGGATAGAGAGAAGGGGGAGTCCATAGTTTAAACCCCACCTCCGGATTGTTGAAGAAACTTCCTCGGGTCCTGTCTCTCCCTCTCTGCCCCCTCTCTCTCTGGTTCTCCTCTGGTCCAGTCTGTCTGCTGGCCTGCTCGGCCCGTCCACCTCTCAGCATCATGGAGAGCCACTGTCTGCTACTCTTCCTCTGCCTCCTGATTCCTGTCTGCTCCTCGGACCCGGACACCGGTTCTCGGTCCGTCCTGGAGCCCTACGATTTCCTCTTCGACTCTGCAGTGGAAGCCTACTCTAAGGGGGACTGGCTGTCTGTGATCCTCAACATGGAGAAGGCGCTCAGGAATAGAGCCACCATCCGCAGCGTGAAGGCGCAGTGCCGGCTCAGCTGCGCTAACCAGACCGCTCTGGGGGTGCCTGTTCCCGGTGCCGGCTCAGTGGAGGACCTGGGCTTCTTCCAGAAGATCCTCATAAGAGCAGATTGTGTGAACTCGTGTGAGACCGAAAAACTGGGCACACCGACTATGCACCTGGTCTCCGAGGAGGTGCAGCTGGAGTTCAACAAACGCACTCCGTATAACTATCTACAAGTGGCATATTTTAAGGTAAAGCTAAAGTTTTGGCGAGTCTGCAGGATGCAACGGGTTGCTACACAGTGTAGCAATCAGTGCTGCTTCACTGTGGCTGTGATTTGTATGGCACGCATGTATGATTTCCTTCATGCATAAATCTGCAGGCCCCGGACAAAAAAAGTTATAATAATTCCTTCATTGAAACTTGGAAGTCTAAGTTGATGTGAAGCAGTATACTGTAAATGTCCCCCTCCCCCTCACCCACATTCAGCCATGCCACGTCTTAAGGTGGAGTCAGCTTCTGTGAAGTCTGACGTTAGGACGTCGACTTTAGGGTTCCAGCTGTTTTTAAAGGCCCAAAGGGCTGCTATGTCCTATTTAGCTCAGAGCTGGTAAAATAACTGTTTTGAAAAAGTCGTGTTGCTTTGTTTTAGCTGTGAAGTTAAATATACCCACTTTTGTTGACAGTTCATTCATTTTAATTATGGTTGCTATGTCTGAATTTTATACAGCCCCCAAAATCTAAAAAGTGTACAAAATATATAAGCTCTAAAATGTTTTTTTTTCTTTTTTTATTGTAATAATCCCTATCATCACTGTTACTGCATAGATAGACAGATAGATAGACAGATAGATAGATAGATAGATAGATAGATAGATAGATAGATAGATAGATAGATAGATAGATAGATAGATAGATAGATAGATAGATAGATAGATAGATAGATAGATAGATAGATAGATAGATAGATAGCACCAAGTGACATCATGTAGCAGCTAAAGAGCCAGATGTTGATGAAGACGTGAGCATGATGGATTTGTATTCCAGTGATGGGTAAATACATGACACTAATCACTAATCTCACTAGTCTTATGCTTGTGCTTATTCTTAGAATTGCTCTGAAGGGAATATACTCTATATGTCTCCTTTCTGCCTGTGAGATTTATCTACTGCAAAAAAAGTTCAACAAAACATATCCCTTGTGTGTTTTACTCAGATCAATAAGCTGGACAAGGCAGTGGCAGCCGCCAACACTTTCTTCCAGGCCAACCCAGATCATATGGAGATGAAACAGAACCTGGAGTACTACAGAATGATGGCAGGTGTGCAGGAAGAGGACTTCAAGGATTTGGAGGCCAGGCCTAACATGGTGGGGGCAATGATGAGGCATTTTCTCCTCTCCTCTAGGCCTGATAGGGTTCTGCATACAGTATAGTCAATGTTAATTTATTCTAAACACCTCTCTTCATGCCTTCATTTGTTTATTCATTCATTCATCCATTCATTCATTATCATATTAGTATTGTACTTCAACTGTGTCACGGAGGTTTTCTGGGGTCTATCTCTTGGAAACAAAGGGCAAAATTCAGGTCAGCATATCAAACAAGTGACCATGCCATTAACTACTGAACTACTGAAATGAACAATAGAATTCTGTGACACTTTTTTCTGTATTGTCAGTGAGAGAAATATAATGATTCTTTCAGTAATTGTGCTCAGCTGTATCAAAATGAAAGTATAAGAAAGAAGTGACAGATAAATGGATTTTAAATTCAGACACTTATTATTATCACATTACTTATTATATTAGAAAGTAAGGGCATTGCCACAACAGATGCTGACGCTTCATTGCCTGCTCTCTCCTCAGGCCAACTTCCTGCTGGGTAAGCGGTACTACAGCGACGACTCCTTTGGCCTGGCGGCTGACTACTTCGAGGTAGCAGTGGACGAGTATTTCACTGGCAACACAGAGTGTAGAGCACTGTGTGAGGGCTCCTATAACTACGATGGATACAACTACATGGAGTACAGTGCTGACCTGTTCCAGACCATGACAGGTGAGACAGCACATTTTCGGGGGAAGTTTGGTGCATGATAAGATTCCTGTTAAAATTAAGAATTTGCAAACCCTTGTGTTAATGTTTGTGTGTGTGTGTGCATCAGACCATTACATGCAGGTATTGAACTGTAAGCAGAACTGTGCAGTCGAGTTGGCCACAACAACTGGCAGAGACAAGCCATTTGAAGACTTCCTCCCCTCGCATTTCAACTACCTGCAGTTCTCCTACTACAACAGTAAGTGCCACAGCTCTTTCTATTTCTGCTCCTACTATGTGTAAGTGTACAGAGACTGTTCCCAATGCCCTTGAGTGTAATTGAACTTGAATTAAATGCTGTGCAGCTTGTCAGATGATGTACATTAGCTGAATATCATGTAGATTCTTTTATAAAGAAAAACAAAAAAGTGATGAAGGTTCTTCCCTGTGGATGTTACACTTTGCCTTATTATATTCATTAATAATGATAAAGGAGGTCACACTCTATAACAAGAAGCCACTTTGTGCAGAAGATAAAAGAACAAAACCTTTTCAGCCCGTCAGCCTTCATCAGTGTCACAACTGAAGGTGTTGCTTTAAAAGCCAACACAGATTTCTCTCCTCAGTGTAGCTGGAACCACAACTCATGTGCATTCAGTAGCACAGGACCTTTGAGTTTTCTGAACATGAGTACAGTTTTACAGATTGGAGACCCTTTCTTTCAATAAACAATCTTTGGCTGATGGCAGACACCAGCTTGCAAAGCAAGCACGTCTTTTTAGGAATTAATCAATGTTTACTACTGCTGATCAAATCTGCCATCTTCTTGGTGTCTCTTGGTAGGGTCATAGGTGAAAATGATAGCCAGAAGCAGCAAGTGAAACACGGAAAGTGAAAGACATCATTGCTGATGAATAAGAACAGTGAGGAGTGTAGCATGTACATTTTTGCAGACTGTGACTAAACCATAGACAAGACACTGTTCCACATCTTCACCTGCACGGTTTCTGTTTGTACTGACTTATCAGAAAAGGTTGTAGTTCTTTAAAACAGCTGTCAGCTCATGCTTGACTCATCTGCCTCTGCTCCCCCTATCCAGGTGAAAAGTATGAGAAGGCCATTGAGTGTGCTAAGACATTTCTCTTGTTCCACCCTGACGATGAGGTGATGAACCAGAACCTGGCTTATTATTCTGCAGTGCTGGGTGAAGAAAAGGCAGTGGGCATATCAGCAAGACAGGTAGAGTTGGTTTTACTTGCAGTATGTTTAACAGAGACCCTTTTCTTTCTCTCTCTTTTTTAAGCTATTTTATTTCACTCCAGAACAGTTCGGGTAAATTATCTTGCACAACGTGGTGAGAACAAAATAGCCGCCATTAGCATGTAAATGTACTCAAATGCACACAAAAAGACACTATAAAGTAGTGATAGTGATCTAAAACACATAAATGTTTGCTTTTCAAAGAAGCGATAAGCAAGGTCTTTGCTCCATCAGGCTCTGAATGCAAGCATTAGAGGGTATTTAGAGAAGGTTATTAGGTCTGTCGATCAATTCTAATGACTAAGTAATCATTTCTTAGCTGCTGAGATTGCTGCCCAGGCCGTTGACAGCAATTCCAGGGTGGAGGTGCATGTAATTCACAAGAAAGTCAGAGATTTTTTTTCCCCAAACACCCATTGAAACTGTCAGTCAAGTGAAGAGTTTTCAGCTTTCATTTAGCAATAACTTGTCAATTTGCTGAATATCAACAGTGTGTGTGTGTGTTCCCTGGTGCTAGGGTGTGTATGTGGCTGGGTTTGTTCCTTTTTCGGCTTTATGTACAAGGAAAAAAGCTATAAGTGTCACATGAAGACAGACAATGTATTTATATTGACAATCTTGGATGGACTGTCTTTAATTAAACTCACTCCAAATTAACATTTGTTTTAATTTGGACCAACCATGTGTGCAGATGCAACTACTTCTGTTCGATATATAAAGTTAGTACTTGTAACAAATTGAAGCCTCTCTACTTTCCACCGCATTCTGTAATTATATCACATACAGACATATTAAGCTACACTGTCTTCTTGTGGCCAGCAGAGGCTGCTCAAAGAGAGAGCTAATGGTTAGAAATCTCATTCAGTTTTCCTCACATTCATGTAAGACTGGAATTGCATGGTATGGTAGTTTATGGATGTAGACAAGGTTTAACTAGTATTTTATCTGATCCACAGGTGGTAAAACAATATATTCAGCAGTCCCTACTGGAAAAAGAGCTGCTGTACTTTGGATATGAGGCTTTTGGAATCACTTTTGTAGATCCAGTAAGTAAAGAAATCGTTAATTTTTTTATCCTTAATATTCTGCTCATTTGACAGCAATATCTTGTACAGAGTTGGAAAGTGACTTGTGTCTTTGTTGTCATATCGTTGTCAGGATTCATGGACTCCTGCGGATGTTATGCCTAAAAAACTGAGAGAAAAACAGAAGTAAGATTTGAGATGTCACATACATGTATGAAAGAAATACATTTAGTGCTACTGTGTTGTTACAGGCAGTGGTACACAGAGTTAAGGCATTTCTTTGAAAAGATGATTCTCTAAAAATGTTTCTGTGTGCGTGTGTGTGCGTGTGTGTGTGTGTGTCAGAGCTGAGAGAGAGACTGCAGCCAGGATCACAGAAGAAATAGGAAACCTCATGAAGGAGATTGAGACACTGGTTGAGGAGAAAAAGAAGGATTCATCAGAAATGGCTAAGATTGTTCTGCCACAGGACGGTAAGAGTTTCACCACAATTTAATACCAAGCAAAACAACATTGAAGTGACAGTAAGAATGCAGTATTCACCTGAGCGAATTTAATGACTTTGACCATTAACTTGTCTTAATCAGGTGACGTCTCTGCTCCATCTGCCACCTTGTTGCACGATGGCATCAAAGTGACCATGACATCCAAGCAGCTGAATGGCTCACAGCGAGTGGTGCTGGATGGGGTGATCAGTGAAGATGATTGTAGGGAGCTGCAGCGTCTCTCCAATGTGAGCCACCAAAGCAATGAAGTCACCTACTCTATGCCTTACTAAGTCAATTAAGTTTGCTGGTAACCCGCATTGGTATACAGTAGACATGAGAGGATTATACTGAAGTTTGCAAGGAAGCAGAAATTATGCAGCAAGTGCTCGCAGATGCACGCCATTCAGAGCTTTAAATTCCCAACTTTAGAGCAGTCACTGACTGTGGATCAACAGAAAATGTGAATAAACTGAAAATTACCAGGTAAAACAGGAATAAACTGACAAAGGATAAAGGACAAAGGCTTAAAAATCTACCAAAAATCTACAAAAATAGATAAAGGCATAACTTAACTTATCTGCATGATTGAATGTGTTGACGTTTGCCAGCTAACCCTACTCACTGCTATTTCTGGATATCCAGTAGTCACATACAATGCTACTGCAACTAAACTGAATGATACCAGTTATTTTAAAAAGTTCATCATAGTTCGTACAAACAATATAAAATAAAGCTAAGATAAAATAAAACTAAGAAATAGATAAGAGATTCATATCAGCACCAAAAACACCCAGGTAAAGTCAAACTCATGGTTGTGTTAAAATTTATGTGCAGTGATAATTGGACCAGCTCGTTAATGTTTTACACAATCAAGCTTAGACACGAGACAATGTTATTGTCGTTAAGTCTTTTTATTGTACAGTACCAGCTGCTTGTTTGTCACGTCACAACACACTTTATGTTGTGTTCACTTCTCAGGCAGCTGCGCTGAAAGGTGACGGCTACAGAGGGCAGCCATCTCCTCACTCTGCCAGTGAGATGTTCCAGGGAGTCACTGTCCTGAAGGCAGTCAAGGTGTGTGTGCTCCTGCTCCTTAAACTCCAGCATTTCCCCCAAGCTGTGATGTAACATTTTACATTCATTTATTTCTTCAACACAGTGCACACAGTGCACGGCTCTCAGCAGAGGACACACCAGTTCAGAGACATTACAGCCTCTTCAATGATACAAACAGGCCTCCACAACATCAAAAAGCACAGCAATGACAGCAATACAGTTCATGCAATTAATATTACAATACAATACAGTACAATCTGTAACAATACAGATTTACATGACAACAAAATGTTATGCAGCTTACCATAATAAAAAAAAATAGCGAGCCAGTTTTAAAATCAGGAAAGCTGTTATTCTCTCTTGTGTGACTTGACAGTATTAAGTATAGTATTAATATAAACTCTGTAAGTGGAGTAGCTGCCAGATCATTTAATACATGTTTCTTGAAGGACAGTTATGAGTTGAGAGACGTTAAAAATGTGACACAGTATGGATCTTTTCCTCCTCTACAGTGATGTCTGGCTGGCTTCCATTTTTCTCTATGTAAACAAACATGCATGCAGTTTTACCCACAAGTGTCAGATTATTAGAATATATAGAGAGAATTAGAGTAATTTGCCAGAGATTTTGACATTACGTTTTAACCTCCACAGCTGGGACAGGAGGGGAAAGTTCCACTGAAGAGTACCGGCCTCTTCTTTGACCTCAGCGAGAAGGTCAAGACGATATTGGAGTCGTACTTCCACGTGGAAACTCCACTCTACTTCTCCTATTCCCACTTGGTTTGTCGTGCTGCCATTGATGGTGAGTCAGTCGGGGTCAGCTGGCAGCTGTTGCTGCATTAGGAGAGAGTAACTGTGGTCTTTTCTTCAGGTTAGGCCGTAAGATGATCGGTCACATCTCATAGACAGAAGATTCCCTACTGAAACAGATTTTCCTACTGAAAGTAGAAAAAAAAGATTCAGGAAGTCAAATAGCACCCCGGACACAGCATCTTTCCCGAGGCCCATAATTGTACTGAACACTACACGTATCATCAGTAAATAATATAGCCTTACCTCATATTCTGGCTCTGAATTGTATAAGTGTGACTATGTGTGGGCGGTTGTGAGAATATGTTTTATTAACTGCTGCTGATGTGTTTTTGCAGTGCAGTGTCACAATGCGAATGTAATTTACGAGGCTGTAATTTCCTGCAGTCAATTGTCAAGTCAGCTGCAGACCTTGCAGTCGACTGTAACTCTGGCTCGGTATTCCTGGTGGGTGATGAGAGTCTTGAAATGTCTGTGTGCCGTCATTTACACAGAGAAGCAGGAGGACCGCAAAGACTTGAGTCACCCCGTCCACGTGGACAACTGTCTGCTGGTGTCTGAGATGAACGAGTGCATCAAGGAGCCTCCTGCATACACTCACAGGGACTACAGGTGGGCACACAGGCTGGAGCCCAGTTCAGACTCTAAAAGAAAGTCCTATTAATGACCAGAGGTGTCAAGTAACACGTGTAACTTCTTGTTATCTCTACTTTACTGTAGTAATTATTTTTTGACCTACTTTTTACTTCTATTCCTTTACATTTTTATGCAATAATCTATACTTTCTACTCCTTACATTGGTATATCTAAGGAGTAGAAGCAGAAGGAGATTCATGTGTTTGTGTGTACTCGTTTCTAACTTGTTTTTTGATTAATCATTTATCAATAACCTTGAAATACACATCTATATGAATATATAGTGCATAGGCTAAGCTTTGGTCCTTCATGGCATTTCTTTTTCTCTTACTTTCAGAATTTAAGTATTTTAGAAACATTCACTTTTACTTGAGTAAAAAGCTTCAGTTGATACTTCAACTTTGACAGTATTTCTAAACCCTAGTATCTATACTTCTTCTACTTGAGTAATAAATGTGGATACTTTTGACACCACTGATAATGACATTAAATGATGTTTCCCCCACAGTGCCATCCTTTATCTGAATGATGACTTTGAAGGAGGAGAGTTCATCTTCACAGAGTTGGATGCTAAAACAGTAACGGTAATTTATTCTTTTATCCTTTTACTCTTGTGTGTTTATGCAAAAGCTGTAACGAATGTGAGGCCTTGAAGCTACTAAACATTGCTCACAAATATTTTGCATATTTCCAGGCCGAGGTGCGTCCACAGTGTGGCCGTGTGGTAGGCTTCGGAGCAGGAAAGGAAAACCCCCACGGTGTCCGAGCTGTTACCAAAGGTCAAAGATGTGCTGTAGCTCTGTGGTTCACGCTGGACCCCACTCATCAGGAAAAGGTATGATTTCACCAAATTGTACATCAGTGTGATATAGCATTTATAATATCAATTTTCAATGCCAAATTATAATAATAAATTATTAATCAAAACTACCATTTTCTTATCAGTTAATAAAATTACTGCAAATAAATATGTTTCCACAAAATCATTTTAGAATTTGGTTTGGCACTTCATATTAAGTTTCTACATGAAGCAACCAACTATACACACATTTTAAATGAAAATAAAATGCATTATAAATTTCTAAATTAAAAAACTAACAATCTTTAAAAACCTAAGCCATTAATCTATAGATAGTCTTATCCACAAATATTCACAAAATGAAATTCAGTCCAGACAGAGTCCAGATTCTTTTATTAAAGCTCTTATTTCTTTTGTGCTGTCCCTTAAATGTCTCTTTTTTCTGTCCTATAGGATAGAATCCAGGCTGCAGAAATGCTGAAGATGTTTTCTACCCCATTGAATGAGGAGTTCATCAAAAAAGAGGCGAGCGACGCCTCCAAACAGACCCAACCAATTACACCAGAACCTCCTGCACAGGCTGAGCAGATCAAGGCGGACAGCAAACCAGATGATAAACCAGCTCAAAAGACGCCAGATGCACCAGCCGCCTCGTCCAAGGACAAACCAGAGGCGAAAGCAAGCAGCAAGACAACAACTGGTGCGAAAGCCAAAGCTGGTCTGAAGGCAAAGGCCAAAGCTGCAGACCCAGCGACAACTAAGACGGCCAGCAAGGGCAAACCTTCAACTAAAAAGTCAGAAAAACAGGCTGTGAAAAAAGATGCAAAACCAGCTGCTAAAAAGACAGTGAAAGTCGCTGCCAAGAAAGACTCAAAGAAAGCTAAAGCTGACGCCTCGTCAGTTTCAGACTCTCAGGAAGGCAAGGATGAGCTGTGATCCAGCTGTGATTTTTTTCTCTTTTTTTCTACATGGTCCTCTCTGTGGGTGGATGGATGGAAAGGAATGAAAGGTTGAACTGGCAAAACTGTTTATTATTGTTATTTTTATTATTATTAACAAAGACAGCCGTGACTGAAGAACACAAGGGGCTGCTGTTACACTGCAGGCGTCACTGAAATCACCACTCGACTGTCTGGGAACTGATAATCTGCCAGAGTGCCTAAATCACTGTAATCATCATCCTGAACCTTTTTATCTGTATAGTTGGTCCATTTTTCAACCTGCAATTTTGAATGCTATTTTATTTGTGCCATCATGTTGTGGATGCAGGCGGAGGGGGGGGGGGGGGTTAAATTTGTGTGTGCGGGGGATGGGGGGTGGGGGGTGTTAATATGAGCAGAACTTTATCGAATCAAAAAAGGTCTGCTCTTTTGAAATCATGAAATAAATGTGATGTTTGTAAATTTTGGCAAGTTTTTATTGTCAAAAACAAATAAATATGTGACACAAACTGAAATGAATGAACAAAAGAATGAATAGATGTGATACTCCCATCCAGCACTAGGTGTCAGGATGGAAGCACTGTTCATCTGTAAGTCGGTCTCCCTCCTCACAGGAACCAACCCAGAGCCATCCCTTTAAATAGAAATCCTCAGGTAGTCAACGTTAAGATTCTGTGAAACTTGGCTGCTCCCCTGCTGTGATTTGATTTCAGTCTGAATAATTTAAAGCCCCAGTGCCTGTTGTTCCTTGAATTTCAGTACACCTCAATACGGTCATATAACTGCTGCCCGGAAAAAGCCAACATGACTAAATTTGTATGCAGCTGCTTTTGCTCTTTGCCACAGACATATTACCAGTTCTGTCAGTCATGCTCACAGAGCCACAGCTGACAGAGATAACACCATCAGGAATTAATCTCCAGGGATGGAAACTAACAAAGTACATTTTGTAGGTACTTGAACTTAAGTCATATTAAAACCATTTTATAAAATCACTAAGCTCTGTTAATATAGACTAATATAGTATATCATTTGTCTACATAGCGTAATCCGTATAATACCAAAAAGAGACATTTTGAAGATTACTGTTAGGATTAGTGCTGCAAGCTTGATTTCACTGTATACGTCTGATGTCTTGACCTAACTGGGAGACCTTCAAAAATAAATACAGGAAAAAAGTTTCAGATTAGAGGAGCGACAAACAGAGAAAGGAACACAGACACAATGACAATAAAAAGAACAGAAAAGAAACAAATCAAAGCATATCTAAGCACCTATGGGCAGATTTGGCAGCTATATGGGCAGCAGGATAAAGCTTGAAGCAATGTATGACCAACAACCTCACAGACCTGCTCGTGTACTGGGCTGCAGTTTCCCCATAAGGTGTCTGGTCAAAAGAGAGCAAGTGATAACAACAATCTGGATTAGGAATTGATTCAACAAGAAACTGGAGTGAAGACATTGTGATTTTTTTTTGGGGGGGGGATAACCCCCTATACTACCATTCTGGACCTTTGTAGTAGTTTCCAGAAATGCCTTGATAATATAGCAACTTAGCTTAGTTCTAGCCAAAGGCAACAACGCCCTGCTCACTTCCTGGGCTCTGCTGATTGTCAGAAATAGGCTGGTACCATAGACAGTAGAAAACAATAGACGTGGTCTCTGTGACGTCACTCAGAGGTTTCTGAGGAGCCATTGTCAGCGACAGTGGTTCCGGCAGTCGCCATCTTGGCAGTGCCTGACTTTGTCCAGTTCCCAGCAAATCCAAAACTGGCCAAAGAGGTGGACTGTGGGTGGAGCTGAGTGTGAGCTGAGCGAAGCCTGGCTGCCGGAAACTGGTTAGCTTGCTGTTGCTCAAAGTGGCAATGAACTTAATGCTACATAACTTGAAGCACTGCTAGCAATGATTGTATTTAGTGATGTATAACATGCTGTAAAATCAAATTTTATAATATGGATCAATGGGAGACAGATAATCTATGTGCAAAACACTTGATTACACAGATAACCTATATATTCAAGACACCATCTTGGACTGAGTAAATGAACATGACATAGATAAATCCACTTACAATATAGATCACTTCAATTTCAATATCAGTTTCAATAATGTCACTGTAAGTACAATGTACTTGCCATCTATTAAAACTCACATCACTGTAAAAAAGTGTAAAAGAATCGATGGCCATGCATTTTCGCAAAGTGGAAAAGTGCTTGACGGCTCATTGTTTCAAATTGCTTTTGGAAAGCATAGATGTCGGGTCCTCATGCATAGAGAGGGAGAGGATAATTGAGAATGTTACCAGCACAAGAGCCAGCAGTTTATGGAGGTGTGTTGATTCCCATGGCATTAACAACCTACACATCTGTGAAGACACCATGACTGCTGCGTAAGCAGGTTTTAGAGCAGCACATGCTGCAATTCAGACAACGTCTCTTTCAGGGACATCCCTGCTTATTTCTGCAAGACAATGCTAAGCCAAGTCCTCTCGCCCACTGAAAACCCATGATGCATTGTGAAGCAGGAGAGAGCACACACACTGTTGTACAACTAAAGGAGTATATTAAGCAATACTGGGGGAAAAAAATCTTTTAAAATGAAAAAAAGTGTCTTCAAAGACAGCCCCCACTCGGTATCATCAAAGAAAAGGTGATGTAACTCACTGTCACTTAGAATATGCTGCAGAAATACAGAATGAGAGTGGATTAACAAAAACAATGCAACATTTAGAGGAGTTTTGTTACAGAAATGGTCTACGTACCTAAACATTTTGCACTTGCAGACGACTATTGGGATACTGAGAAACTATTATTCTATATACAATGATTTAAAACAAAAGTCATTATCTCCTCACTTTACCCCATTATTATGTCAGTTTTGGATTTCCATTAAGATGACTATGGTCCTCTGTAACTATCTGCAGTTACTGCTGGAGATGGAGCTGCGTAGGCAGCTATGACTCTTGGATATGTGAAGTTATGTCTGTGTAGGTTTAGCATGTGGATGAAGTCATGCCAGCACAGAGAGGCCATCTGGACACACACACACACACTAATACACACACTAATACACACACTTATACACACACTTATACACACACACACACACACACACACACAGGGTGCATTTATGGTTGCTCAAATAATGAGCACAAAACGATAAAAGCCAAGTCATTCAGAGAGGAGCATAGAGGAGATGTTTGACAGTTGCACTGCTGCCCTACATATGAAGTCCGTGCACAGACTGTTTGCACAGACTGTGTGTGTGTTTTTGTGTGTGTGTGTGTGTGTATAGGTCAAATCTTTAGTGAAAAATTCCTCAAACTCTGTGCAAACACAGCAGTCACCGCTGACGCAGAAGCCCCATGCTAGACTATATGTGAGCAATACAAACCTGCAGAGGTAAATACTGTCCATGTATATAAACATAAATACACGAGAAGCCTGTCAGACACAAGAATTACGTTGATTTGCCTTCACAAAATGCACATTTTGGTGTGACTGAATTTGTGATTAATGTGAAGGGTAGATGGACTCAGCTGTCATGCATTAACCAACACCCAGCCTCCTACAGCATAGAATACATGAACAGGACCCTTCTACTGTTTGTGTGTGAGTGTGTGTGTGTGTGTGTATGTGTGTATGTGTGTGTGTGTGTGCGCAATCAGTGCCTTCTTTGTGTCTTCTTACTCTTGTTTGACTGAAAAAGCGAGACAGACACAGGCCACTTTGTTTTTCTGTGGATTTGTGGCCTAAAGATTTGACCATTGTTTTCCCCAAGAGTGTGTGTTTGTGCGAATGTGTGTTCGAGAAGGAGTACAGTAGACAACGGAGGTCTAGTCTGTGATTGGTACAGCCGTCTCTGTTCTGCCCTACAGCCTTTCAATACATTTCCGTGTACATCAAAAGTATCTTTTTTTCTTTTCTATTGGTCTCTAATACTGAGCGCATTGCTATAGGCCTGTGTGTGTGTGTGTGTGTGTGTGTGTGTGTGTGTGTGTGTGTGTGTGTGTGTGTGTGTGTGTGTGTGTGTGCCACATGATTGGTCCTTGTTGCCATGGTGACGTGGCGGGCATGGAGATGGAGGTGGCAGGTTGGGGTCAGGCACAGTGGGATGCAGGCTGAGATTAACTGTGACTGTGACTCTGGAGAGAAGAGAATAAAACAGCAGGCGAGCGAGGACTGACATGACCTCCGTCTCGCTGCTCCTCCGGCTACCGCCGGCTCATCCAAAGGAAACTTTTCATCGTGCGGCATTTGGGTTGCAACTCTCAAAGATCGGCCTTTTGCTTATCTCTGTAAACCATTGCTCAGCGCTCTAGGAGATGTGTGAGATGTGTGTGGTATTGTTCTTTTACTGAGAAGTCAGACTCAACTCACAGCAAGGGGTGGGGGTGTGTGGGTGGGTCAGTGCAAAAATTATGCATTTTGATTCCTGAATAATCAGGTTTCAATGGGGATATTAACCCCACCCAAGGAGATTCTCCCATTTCTATCAAATGGGCTCCCTTTCATTGTGGAGGAATGTGAGTTGTTACAGTACAAGACAGTGAAAATGTAGCTGTCAGTTTCATTGCTGCTGCTTTTCTATCTGAGAGATGTCCGGCCTCTTGTCTAAAACCAACCTTGTGTTAGTAGGACAGAAAGGTCCATTGTTATGATGGCTGTCTGACAAATGCCTGGCCAATGACTTCAGCTCCACTATGAACTGCCTCCTTATTCTCCTATACGACTGGGATCACAGTCGTGCCGGTCTGGGCATGGGACCACAGCTGAGAGGGAAGCAAAGGTCCAGTAAGTAGCAGGGCATGTATACTGTAGCTGTGCAGGAGGACAGATCTGTACACACTCAGATAGATGTATTGTCTCTGACTGGACTAAAAGTGTATTTGACTTAAAGTCAGAAAAAAGGTTACACTGGAAATCACTTTACTGTGTATAATTATCATACATCACAGAGGTTTTTAGGTTGTTCAACTGGTAATCTTATGTTATGGCGTTGACAAATTCCCTTTGTTCAAAGGATCTGAGAAAAAAAATAAAATATAACATTTCATGTCTATTATAATGTACTCCAATTAAAAAAGTCTGTTTTTCTGTACTGTTCAACATAACTAATTAAGGCCATTTAAAGGGGACCAATAAAGGTAGTAGTGAGTGTTTATGCTTGTTCACTGGCTTTAAAAGCAAAACTGTGAAACACTGGTTTGATCAGAAATGCCTCAAATACAATTTTCCAAGACATTTCTGGTTGGTGGATATTAACGTCTGTTTCTGCATAGATCCGGTGCCTGGTCATGCTTAGGCCACACATAAGCTTGACAGTGATTGGCTGTCTTGCCTGTCACTCACATCGCTTGACACTCCTTGGTAAACTGCAGAGCTTAGCAACCTTTTCCTTGAGATACGAAATGTGTTCGAAGCCCAATTCATATTCTGAATTTTTCGTATAATGTGGCGTTCATAAGTCGATGTTCCACTGTACAATGATAACCGCTTAAGACACTCTGAAGATTAAATAAGATGATACAGGATTAGATGAGGCAGTATTTTACTTATCCCCCAAGTGAAATCATTCTGTACAACAACAAAAAGTGATGCGAAAGGAGATCACATTCACATTACACATTGTGATACACAATATACAAGTGACATTTACAAAAATATTCAACAGTCCACAGAGAAACATATTAATAATAGTATTACTATTATTATAGAGCAGAAGAGTATTATAAGTAATAACATAGGGACACACAAATCCTTTTATAGGTGGAAGGTAGGTATGGTTTGGATCATTTATTTTATGTCATATTCTGTCTCTGCTCACAATACACCACTGTTTAGCAGAAATTCAATGTCTGAGGTTTATGTGTGAGGATGTGACAATGTTTTCTGACTTGCTGTACATCTGTGGATTGGGATTTGTTCTTGTTATTCAATAAAGCCAAAATACAAACTTTTTATTTCATTGTATTTCTCCTCCTGTTGTGCCGGCAGGGCAGAAGCATTTGGTTAATATTAAGATTGTGGAATGGATATTTACAAGAAGGGCTTGTACAGTGTTGCAGGTGATCTACATAAAGTCATGTTTCTATAAAAGAATGAGCCTTAATGTTTATTTAGTGCAGGGCGTCAGAGCTAAAGGGTCTCAATGAAATGCAGCAATAATGTTCCCACAACAATTTGGTTGGCTCTCATGAAACAAGATCTCATAATAATAGTACTTTATGAATACTGTGAACTGCACTTGGTCGCTCAAATGCACCATTTCATTGAGAGTAAAAGCAAATGTGAGGAAGATTCGTATGCGGCTATGTATGAAATGTTAACCTGTGTGAATGCATTTGCACCTCTTTTGGGAACAAGTTCACAGTGTCTGGGAGTGTATCAGGCAGGCAAACTCCGTCTGATGATATAAAGGGGTACTACTCCCTTCACATCCACTTCCATCCCTTCCTACCTGTACCTTTCTCTCCAAATCTCTAGCTCTCAGTCTGCAGGCAGCTGGCTAGAGACCATAAACCCCCACCCCCACAATGAGGAGAACAGCAGTGATTCTTGAAGGCCCTTTTGTCCCATCAAATGAAGACGTCTCGGCTGGTTGTTGTGGCAAAAGCAGACAGGGCAATGCTTGGCTCACTGCCACCCACTTACAGAGAGACAGATGGGAGAATAACACTGGGGGGCAGAGGAAAGGAGAGGATTTGGTAGGATGAAAGTCAGGTAGGGAAATGTGTGAGTATGAGGACAGACAACCAAGATTAGTGCAAGAGTAAAAAGCATTTTTTACAAGCTACATAAACTTCTTTCACTGCGGCACCAAGGGGAAGTGAAATAGACAGGGGGTGTGGGGTGGGGATTCTCTTTCACGGGTCAGCAGGTACATGGTAAATTTTTGGAATAGCGGTCAATAAAAAGGTGACAAAGAGTGTGAGAAAGGTTTCAAGACACTAGTTACTAAATGGAAGACTAAGCGTTCCTGGCCAGTCTTAATGCCTTGTCACATTTGCCCATGAGTCAAATGTAATTTTGCTTTCAAGTGAGCTGGTGGCTTGTAGTGCTTATAAAGGCTCCACAGTGTTTGATCTTTGTAAACTGTGTTCAGACCAAGCTGCATTACATTTTTTTTCCAGAATTTCAGCCACCAATGATAAGAATCACCTTCTTTTCCTTCAGTTCACTTTTGTGAGTTAATTTATGTACTTTTGAAATATGTTTCCCAGAGATCTCTCAATACTATTGTTCTCTTTTACCTTTATGCGTGAGATCCATACCAAAGTTACCAAAGTGTTACTGCAGACCAAGGATTGGTGGATGTGGAAGAACATGCTGGTCTCAGTCAGGTGGGACATACCTGAGTATGAGTAACCTACTTTATACTTGTAATGCGAAAAGGAAGGAGAGTGGAGATCAAGAGGAAACAAGCAACTCTGAGGTCCAACATATTTCTTTAGTCACTTCCTCTGGAGGTGATAGGGAATTATTATATATTTTAATGCTTTTCCGACCCCCCAAAATGCACATACTAAATAGATGATAATGTTATCAAAGAGGATGGTCTGATGAAGATTAGACTCTAATAATCTGTGAGACTGTGCAGCGACTCTGAATCATCCCTATGTTTGATTGAGCGAGTGAGTGGTGCATGTGTCCTGTCATGGACTGAAGATCTGTCTGTGGTCTATTTTCTGCCTTCATCTTGTCCTGCACCACCAGTGGGTATGAAGCCTGTAAGATAACTGATGGATGGATGAGATAAAAACGTTTCTGAATTAGGAATTTGGTGGTTTATGGTAGGATACTTCAATTTGGGGAAAAAAACAAAAAACAAAACCTTTCCTACACCTTACGATAGATTTATGGCAAGTGTCAAGCACAACAGTTAGCCCCTATGCTGGGCTACTAAATGGTGTGTTTTTTGGTAGAAGTGCATGTTTGATAATGCTTACTTCTTATGTACTTGACAGACTTGACATTGACCTTTTAACCCTCTTTTTTGACCAGTAATTGTAACTATTCCTACCTTCATTGAATGTAAAGGATAAATGCATGGGACTTGCACTTGACTCGTTATTAGTAAAGGTAACACTAAAGTAATACCATGAAGTCGGAGCTGAGGAGGAGGAGGAAACAGCAGAGGGACGGCGAGTGGAGATGGATGGTGTGCTGAGGTGGTAGAGGTTGAAGGGGGCAGAGGGCCTGGGACGGCTCAGGGTCGAGGGGCTGTTCAGTGTTTGGTTAAGACCAGATGGCAGGAGAATGGCGTCTGCAGACCCTGGTTTGTGTGCTGTGTTGCAAAGGCTCGGAGGAATGTTTGTCTTTTCTTTGCTCTCTCTCACTGAGTGGAGACTCAGAGGACTGCTGTATAACAGTGGATTAAGCCCCACATTCCCTTTTTAATCTCTCTATAGTCACCCTCAGCTGTTCACCCTCAGGCCTCTGCTCCTCTACCTCCCACTGCCTGTCTGTTGATGTTGGGCATGCAGTATACAGACGCATTGCGACCATCGACACGTACCAGAAGCACCCATCCCTCAGGTGAATTTCATGCTGATAGTGACTGAGGGTCGTTCCAGAGAAGCACTTGACCCACTATACTTGAGAAGTATAAAGACCTTACCTCAACTGATTAACACGCAACAAAGAAAAGAATAAAAAAGTAAAACAAAAAAGAATAAAAACACATCTATTTATGTTAAACTACTTCATTACGTTTAATCTCGGCGTGACAGCTTTAACAGAGGCATCAGGTTGTGAAACTTTTCTGTGTTGTTATCTGTTGAAAGCATCCACTGAAGCTGACAGACATACTTTAACCTAATGCATGAATGTTTCATTTCAACCATTTTCTCTTCTGAAAACAGTGCAGTTAAATTACATTTTTTCTATTAGCTTCAGTCATTGTTGAAAATATACTTGATCTGACTGAAAATCAATCGAAAAACAGCTTGGGAAGTCCCAAACATTTGTTCAATCAACACTGGATACTGGACATGAAAGGTGCATCACTGAAGGCTAATGATGGAGGCAGGTTCACCACTGTATAAATACATACAGTGTACAGCAGTTCTGTATGGTTCATGTACATTTCTGTATAGCTTTAATGACCTTGAAATTAGATAAATTAGAAGGGTTGTGAGCAAGATTTGTAGTTGCAAGTCTTTGAAGTTAGTCAGCAGTGACATTAAACTCCTTGGACTGATCTCAGATCCATTAAATTTTACACTTTACCCCAGGTGGGCCTATCTAAGTGTGAGAGGAAGCCACAGAGGAACTCAAAGGCTCGACTGATGGCTAGAGATGTTTTGTTTTCCTCTGGACTCAGTTAAAAGCAGTCCATTTTCGGAGCCCCGAGTTAACCTTATATTACAACAAAGGTCTTTCCGGCTCCAGATAAATCCACACCGATAAGAGGAGCCCTCCCCACTTCTACCAGCATTGTAATGCAACAGAAAAGGTCCCTGCTTTTCTCTCTATTCCCCCTCTCTTTCCTTTTTATCTTCCCCTCATGTACTTAGTTTTCTTGGAGGATCAGAACAGTGCTTTCAGGAATTCAGGGAACAGGATAGAGCCTGGTTAGGGCAGGTGCAAGAGATTTGGTTCCGGCGACTGTGTACAAGGGGAGGTGGGTAACAAAGTGCCAGGAGGTGGAGGGTAGGAAGGAAATGACGGAAAAGCACAAAGACAAAGCATAGGCCGGAAAATTTAGGTTTGGATGTTGGATAAAGAGGTGGAGCCAATGAATAGAAAGGGAGAGAAAGAGAGAAAAAGAGAGGGAGCAAATGGAGATGTCATCTTTAAGGATTAGGTTCATTTCACTTAGTAATGTTGTTACATTTGAGACAATGTTGTCTTCTTCAGTGAGTGGTGCAAACATCTAAGCTTTCATCTTCTCCTGTCATCTTGACAAATGAGTCTTTACAGTGAAAAAAAACCTCAATTCAAGTCCTGCTAACAAATATTTTGTTCATATATATATATATATATATACACACACACACATATATATATATATATATATATATATATATATATGTAAAGGATGTAGCTTGATGGACAAAGTCATCATTGTGGCGAAGTAATTAAGTTATGTTGTTTGATGTTAAAATAATCACTTGGATTTTGTTGAAGTTTCAGTTTTTGATTAGCACCTGATATAGAGTAGTAGAAATGCACAAACATACAATTTAAATTGGAATATTGCATCCTGGTGCCTCAATCCCTATTGAATAAAGTGATTCTTTGTCTTGACTGTCCATCTATAAAAAAAAGTTCTCTTTTACATTGAGGCAAAAGCTCTTTATCTCATATTTATTTTTTTGTAACTGGGGTGGAGGAGGTGGTAACTGGTATAGAGTCTTTGAATGACACTACATATCCAGCACTGGAGAGAATATGACGTGTAGCAAAATGTGCAAAATGTCTTATTTTTTGCTCGGGTCAACCAGCATCCTACTGCAGGGCTGCAGTGTTCACTGTTAAAGCAGTTTGGAGGAAAATTGTGGGAAAAGGTCATGGAGGACAGAAACGGGGAACAAAGAGAGAAGGTACAGGAGGACTAACCTGCTAAAACTAATTAGAGCAATAATAGGGGGCCAGAGATTGCAGAGGCAACGGGAAGAGGTTAAGATGATGAGGAGAGCACTGGATGTGGAAAGAGGCGGGGTGTGTGAGGGAGAAGACTAGTGGGAAGAACACCTTGGCCTTCCCCACACATAAGTGGGATTTTGGGTAATGAAGGGTGGCTTTCTGCAGACTTAAAATCAGTAGAGCAAGCAGAAAAAATGTCCCATGGACCTGCGATCAGTCTCTGCAAGAATAAATACATTTTCTCTGGAAAACAGACAACCATCTGTGTATCTTTGCCACATAGCTACTCATGCAGTCACGCAGCCAGAATGTATAATCAGCTCAGGTCCGTCTATGTCGATTCTAGTTACAGTGGGTCTATAGTGGTGGAACCCCCTGGGAGGTCCTGTGTCGTTGGGAACTCTCGCCTCTTGTTAGCCACTACATGGCTACGGTCTTTGATCAGCTCAGCTGACTCTTAAGCTCAGCTTAGTGCAGCAGGGGTCTGGAAAATCTGGGGAGAGGGAGAGAGGCAAGAGGTGGGAAGAGGAGATGATGGGGAGAGGGAGTAAGTGATGGCACCCACTGAACCATGTGTCCCCCGATGAGGACTTGGAAGGGGGAAGAGTGAGTCGAGATGGAAAGACGTGGAAGGTGATGGGAGATAAGCGGGTTGAAGGGTAAATGGAAATGGAAAAGAAAGGTCTCCTTCCATCCTTCCTCTGGCAGTCACACGCTTCATGACTGCCATCAGAAGAAGGCGCTGACCCAACAACTGAACTGAAGCCAGGCATGAAAACAAGGTCGACCATAGTGAGTTTAGGAAATAGTGGATGAAAAGAATTCATGGAATAGATTTCCATTAGGCTTTAGAACATTCATGGAAAATGTCCCCATCAACCTTTCGCAACAGCTTGAGGATTTATGCAATCAAGGCAATTAGGACACCACTTAACAACAACAACAGCTTCAACGTTCAACTTTTTTTTCCTTCCACATTTTTGGGGCTGTTTTTTGTGGGTTGTGGTACTTTATGTTTGCAATCTCCTCCTTATTCAACTCATAATGAGCAGGGCCAACAGTCTCTTCAGGGGGCACTTGAGCTGGACCAGAGGAGCAGCAATTCACGTCTGTGCTGAGTTAGCATTCATTCAGACACTACATTCTCATTTGAGGCTCTCTGCACAGAACAAAACAAAAAAATAACCCAAAGACAGATTTGACAGATTATAATTTACCGGAAAACATTACATAGTCTGCGGGGATATTGCAAATACATGAGCACCTGGGCATCCTAAGTGATTTCCCTTAAATACTATCCTCTAGATATGTGACCACGCACAAGTTTCGTTCATGTGACATCAAAGGAAACTGCTTCACTGGCTAATGTTCATCTTCAAACACACTAATCCAAAACCTGTCTGTTGTGTTACATAATTCTGCTCCAACGCTGTTTACATGTCCACTAATCTGATAGGTCCTAGGTCTCTTAATTGTGAGTGCATGGGTATGTTACTACACTAACCACATTGGCTGGTTTCCTGTTTGGGAAGAGTAATATCAAGGAGATAAGAGCTGAAAGACAAGGAGGGGCGTTGCCACATTTGTAACGGTTTTGGAGCCGGACTGACAGCCCAGGGATCTTGAGGTAAAGATGGAAGATGGAAAATAATTACACCTTTTCTTTAAAAATATAACTGTTGTGTGAAAGACAAAGTGTCCTTGTTCTAGCTTTTTGTTTTGGTTAAAATTAAAGTTTTGGGAAAGCTAAGACAACATCATGCCCCTACTTAAATTTTTTTCTAAAAGCTGGGAGACTAGCATGAACTAACCTGCGAGCAGGATTTCACACAAGTGAATTGAGTTTTTCGCTTGAATGGATGCTGCCAAAGTATTATGTGTTGTTATGATATAAAACCAGGAGGACTTCCAAAGCTTCAATGAAGCCCCCGTCCATTCACCCACATAGGACCTGGGCACTTGTTTTGCTTCTCTTTCATCTCTACTTGCTTCTTGGGCTCAGTTGACCTATGTGCTCTGACCACAACTTACCCCACATGCCCTGTTCCTCATTAGACACTGTGAACAAGAACACACAATGGTAATGGTCACACATACATGCACCCTGAATATGCAAGCCTATGAGAACATTGTGGATGATAAGGGGCCGGACAGGATTGGGTGGAACTATGTGTAGACCTCCATGTATGGCTCTGTCTGTCCATAGCTGACTTTTGTGTGTGTATGTGTGTGTGTGTGTGTGTCTGTTGAAGGGATTTCAAAGACATGCTTGGATAAGTGAGCTCACATGCGTGTTCACATGTTCTGGTGCTTTTTGATGTGATGATGGATGAAATTCAAGTTCAAAGCTGCATTTGTGGTAGAGAAAGAAAAGAACAAAAAGACAAACTACAAGTAAAATAAAACACAAAACACCATAACACAGAACTGTAAGACCAGCAACCCCAGTGTTTCTGTGTTTCTTCTTCACAATGCTCTAGATAGATGATATGTTATTTAAATTTTTTTTCCAAGCCTGTTGAAAACAACCTAGTGCAGGGAGAAGAACATGGTTTTAGTGCAGACAAGCTGTGTGGGTAGGTGTGTGTGTATATGTGTGTGAGTGTCTGTATATCTGCAGGGTGGGGGTGAGACATGTCTCTTACAGATGTGAGAAAACGGCCATGTGTCCGTGGCCGAGTGTGTGGGCAGTAATTTAAGCAATAGCATTATTGAGTTACTTAGTTTATGAATTAAGTGTAATTCAATGAGTGGAGTTGAAGTGGAGCTGAAAGGCTGCATCAACTGTGGGAAAAAACAGGTTTCTGCGCTCTCCACAGGCACAAAAGGCTGGAGTGTGTCTACATTTACAGCTTGTAAGGATGTACAGTTGGGTGAACTCTCGCTCGGTCGCAATTCTCTCTCTTTTCATTTGTCGTGGTTGCCATGGCGATGGGGGAGGCTAGCCTCGGCGGCCCATAATTTCCAGAGAGCCTGTCTGGATGTGACACGTCCTTTTCAGCGGTGCATTGTTTAGATGCTGATTTACGTGTGTTTGTTGCACTTTACCACCACCTCCTCCACACCTCCAGCAGGGGCGGCAAACTTTTAAAGGATCAATGGTTCCAACACCAGGTACAAGAGCATAGATAGATAGATAGATAGATAGATAGATAAAATACATTTTTGTCTATTTCTCACAAATCTACTTGTCATCCTGACTTAACCAATGCTGGTATTTTTTATTCCTTTCTGCTTATCCACATCCTTTACTTTTCTTTGCCTCACTGTTTGAAACAGTGATTACTTTCCC
Source organism: Karalla daura (assembly GCA_029224185.1). Lineage (NCBI taxonomy): Eukaryota > Metazoa > Chordata > Actinopteri > Chaetodontiformes > Leiognathidae > Karalla > Karalla daura. The sequence goes on from CM055188.1 coordinate 16,101,344, forward strand.
AACCAGCCCATCTCTCTCTCCTCCCAGTAGGCGTTCCTACAACATAGAGAGGTCCAATCACAGGGCAGCCTTTTACCCCATCCCTCAGTGGTCAGCCTGTTGAGGAGCTTTTGCATTCAAGTTTTTTTTTCCCAACACTTTTTTCCCTGCTACCCCTCATTGAACCACTTGAGCCCGGCGCAGATGGAAAAACTGTAGTGGAGGGAAGTAAGCAAGCAGCAGAGAGAGCGAGAACTGAAAGAAGCCATGCAGAGAGTAAGGCAGCCCAGCGACGATGCTTGATGAACTGAGACGGTGAAAACCAGAGAGCCTTTCTTCAACTTTGACTGAGCGCCTCAGACACCAAAGAACCCAAAAGGACAGCCTAGAGGAAAGACATCAAGTTATTGTCCCAGCTGACGGGCAGAACCCAGCCCAGGACGTGGAGAAGAAAAGACAGAAAGCATTAGAGATAAGGAGGGGAGTTCTACGATTGAAAGATAGTGCAGAGTGGCAGAAGGAGATGCTCAGAGGGACCAGATAGTGAGAGCAAAAGTGAAAGAAGTAACAGGATTGCAACAGGTGTTTCACATAGAGAGAGTCATCATTAAGAGCTGTTGCAAGTGATACAGGGAGTGAGAGTGCAAGAGCAGACAGACGTAGAGGGATAGAGCGAGATAAGGATGGCTAACTCGGGTCTACAGCTGTTGGGTTATTTCCTGGCACTGGGTGGGTGGATTGGCATCATCTCCACCACTGCCTTGCCCCAGTGGAAGCAGTCATCATATGCCGGTGATGCTATCATCACGGCCGTGGGTCTGTATGAGGGGCTGTGGATGAGCTGTGCCTCGCAGAGTACAGGACAGGTGCAGTGCAAGATCTTTGACTCCATGCTCTCGCTGGACAGTAAGTATGAGATTTGAATTTGCCTCAACAAAACTTGACTAACCTGCAGTGATGTGTTCTTCCATTGTCCATTTCTCTGACATCCCTTTGATTGTGAACTCTACTACTTGATGGAACTGCTTCCCAGTGGATTTTGTGTTTTTATAGACATTTTGATTCTGCTATTATCATAATTTTGGAATGCTTGAGTAAGGATTGTGGACATTGTCAGTGGGTTGGAAACTCAAGGTCCAGGAATAGCAATAATCTGCCTGTGATCCATCCATCACCAGAAGAAAACTTTCTTTCCATACTCTGCATACTCCATAGTCTCCATACTCACTTGATTCCATAGTCTGATCAGAACTTCTAGGACTTTCTGTCAGGGAGGGAAACAAGGGAAGAAGTGATAAAACTACACTCACAAATAACTGTGGGTTTGTATCATAAGTGACAACAGATATTGTGGCTGCTCCATTCATTTGGCCATTTATTATAATCAGCAGCCAAAACAGTGGGAAAAGAAATTCCGCCTTGCTTTCAGAAGCTGTAAATCTCACTGAAATTGCTGCTGTTGGAATCTTCAATGAAGACTGATTAAAACTCCCAAACATCATGAAACATAATATGTGAGGAGTGGGAGGGGGTCAGGAATGTGGGGTTCAGACATAAATTAGCTCAGAATTTGAGCCTCCTGTCATATCCAATCTGTAAATAGGGCCCAGTGACTCATAATTAATAGCACACAGATTATAGGAATCCATCCATCTACTGTCTGCTGAAATCAGTCCATTGGTGACTCTAATGAGAGACTACAAGGAGTGGGCTAAGGCAGAAGTCATTTGAACAAAATGACTGAAGAAACTGAATTTGTCTGTCTCTCTCTGTGGTTCGCTTTCGAGTCCTGCTGAGGCACACATGCTATGAGGCAACAAATGGGGCACTTTGCAAACTTTTTGGCAAGTCACCCTGCCCAAATGTTTTCAGTGGCACACAGTGTGATAGGCACACGAGCTGATCTCCCATCTCCTTTCGTTCAGGGCAGCAATAAGAACAGTGTATTGTCCTTGGGGATGAATAGGGCCTGTTAGAAGAAGAAAAGGGCAGTGTTGATCTGAACATCAGAGATATTTCCAGAATGCACTCTCCCTTCCCCACACGCACTCACTGTACCACACACCAACAAATAAAGATTCACAGATTGAAGATGGAAAACCATCTCAAAGCAACATGATGAGCACTGAGCTGAAACATCATGTAGAAACATGTAGTCGTAGTGTTTTTCAGCTTCTCCTGTAGACAGTTATGAGATGAGGCAGATCAGCATATGATCATGTGTCTGGGGTCAGGGAAGGCACTCTAGCTCTGGATTGTGATTAAACACCCCTCCAGTGATTGGTTTGATCAAACCACAACACTGATTTGAGTTCTGAAGGAATTCTTCTCCCTGGCTACGTTCACAGCAGGAGCAACATGTGATGGTGGGTATAATTGTTCACCAGACTGTGCTGAGCTCTGCTGATGCAGCTAAGCAACCGTAGTGGAAACTGTCGGACGTGCGGCAAATTTACTGAGTATTTAGCTCAGGGAGGAGATGATAATCAGGATAATACATGGTTGAGAGCGCTTGCTGGTATTGTCAGAAGAGCGTGGATGGTGGTGCTGAAAGGACAGCTCTTCAGACAAAAACAGAGCATCATTTCAGAGTACCACAGACCTGCCTCTGTCAGTCTTTGTCTGACAGTGCATCAGATGATAATATGAAATGTCAGTGGTGTTTCTTACAGGAAACACAAATATCCACTTTATAAGTCAAAGTAAAGCAAAGTTTTGTTGCTGAATGCACCTTGATTTTTAATAGCAGATTGTGTTGCACTTTGTAAACCTGGTACGCAACCAACTGTAGAGTTTCCTCCTCTTAGCTGATTTAACACTTATTATCCATTCATACATTTTGGAAATACTTTATGAAATAAAAGTATAGATAAAATAAAAATCAGAGAACAGTGCAATAGAACAATTTTTCTCTGAATAATTTCTGTTTTGCAGTTTATTGATGCAGAAACTATGCAAATTTAGTGCACTCATTAATATGTGGGGTGTGTGTGTGATGTGATGTGTCAGAACACATTATAATGCAGATTAATAATATTTAGATGATCAGTCACCTATTGTAACCATCGACTTTGAACAATAGTGTAGATTTTTAACAAAGAGATTCTTATTCACACACAAATTTTACAGTAATTGTTGTTTTGGTCCAGTTACAAAAGAAAAAAATGTCGATACGCATTTGTTCTGGGTGGTAAGGCTTGGGCATTACATTTTCAGAATGGCAAAAGTTGAAGAAGGTAATATGATATTGAGCAGTTACAACATCTGGTTTAGTTTTTCTTCTATTTTATCTCCCCTTAAGGTTTTTGTTGTTAACCACTTCAGATGATTGAGACATCCCCCTGTTTACTTAGAGGAGAAGTGAAGGCAAAGTGTTTAATAAGTGTCATATTAGTGAGCTTGTGGCTTACGTTTGAGAGGAGGGTGGCTGGAGAGAGTGGTTGAGTTCCTGATGATAGCCTGGGTAGTAAGTGTGCAAACTGATATTATGTAGAGCCACAGAGCCACAAGTGACCTCACAATAGGACCTCACGGGGTCTACACACAGCAGCACACACACACACACACACACACTCATTGAAAGCTTGTGGCTGGCACTGCCAACCTTGGCGCTGCAAAGAGAGGGCCTCGTGGGCGAATCATCCACCCTCTGCCTCCCTCCCCTCCCCTCCCCTCCTCTTAGCCTCTTCTTCACCCCAAAGTCTCCCAAACGCCCTTGTGGTTTGTCACCAACAGAAACTGGTCAGAGTGGTGTCATTTATCCCCAGCTTGAACCCCCAACGCCCTCTGTAGACAAGAGGAATGCCCAGATTGGATGAAAGAAAGAAAAATCAAACCTCTCTCTGTTGAAAACTATTCAGAAACTCCATCAAAAGGAGCCCCGCAGCCATAAATCAGACTTCAAAGATTGTTCCATCCTCTTCCACCCATCATAAGTCCCTTTAGATCAGCTTCTGAAATGCTACTTCGCTGCTGCAGTGTGAGTGATGGTGTGTGTATTTCTGTCATGATAACAAATAACTGTAGATTCTTGCCCAGGCTGTCACTGGAAAGTGATTTTACTGTCACATTTGCCTCTCTTTGACATGAAATATTATGTTTAACATAAGGCGCAGTGTGGAGGAAACAAAGTCCATTCATGAGCTTTAATGAGCCTGAAAGCTGAGAACACCCTGATACTTTTTTAAGGAAATTAATTTTGCTGTGTTTTATAATAATGTCATGGTACTGTTAGATTGATAATTATTTATCAATGTGAGGTCCACTTTCTATATTATTTTAAGAAGTTTTAAAACTTCTTTGATCCTCAGATCAAAGGACCAACCATTATCTTTCCATTTCTTCATTGTAAAGAGTATGAAATGCCATTGAAAACTTCACTATGATTGACCCTGTTGTTGATTCAAGTGTTCATTTTTTCAGTAATGTTTGAGGGTTTGATGTTTTTGACTCTTGCCTTTCTCTTGCAGTGTTTTAACACTGGCAAACAGACCTCATGTCACTGTTATTGAAAACTAATGCGTGTAACTTTTGGACATAGACGAAAAGCTCCTCCGTGTTTACTTTGCAGATTGTATTTGTCAGCCTTGCCAAATATCAATTTGCATGTCTTCTACCGTTGCAGGGATTTTAACAATCCCCTTGCTTGTAAACAAGACACACTGCATCAGTATTTTGACAGTATCACTGAGCGCTTACCGTTGCTTTGCTGCTAATGTGTTCTTGAGCGACCGTGTTTGAGGCAGTTATGTCTGATCGCTGTGGCGACAGCGCCGTGAAAACAATCTTGCTTTGTGACAAAGCCACACTAATCCCACTGTGTGAAACATGTAAAGCAGGCCCTCCTACAGCTGCTCTCTCTGTGTGAGAGAGAGCTGTGTTTCATCTGTGTATGGTCCACCTACAGCATTTGCTTGTGTGCGGATATTGTGTATTTGTACATATGTGTGAGTGTAAATATGTGGTAATACGGTCTTCCCACAAAGTTATGTGTGTGTCCGAGCCAGTGTGGGCAGCACATTAGATTTTTCAGAGGGCAAAATAAATAAATACATAAAAGCACAAAAGAATGATTGGAGGATCATTTAAGGTCCTAGAGTGTGGCCCAGAGGGTCACCTCTGAAAAGAGTTATCTCACGGAAGAGTAGAACAATTGTTAAGTCCCAGCCATGCCTGCATGGCATGTGCGACTCCATTTCTATGTAATTATCACTTCAGTGCCCAGATGTTTTAGTTTTATTTCAAGTGATGGATGGAGAGATTTATTTTCTCACCACTCTTTTCCCTCTCTTTTTTAAATTTTCTTTGCGTCCCCCTCCTTTCATATCTTCTACTGTATCACTCGCCATTCTGTGCTACTCTCTGCCCCCTCCTTGCTCTTTCTATTTCTCTGTCTAGTCCACATCCAGACATGTCGGGCCCTAATGGTAGTGTCAGTGCTGCTGGGATTTATCGGCATCATTGTCAGTGTGGTGGGCATGAAGTGCACTAAGGTGGGAGATAACAACCCATCCACCAAAACCCGCATCGCTGTGACTGGAGGAGCTCTCTTCCTGCTTGCAGGTGGGCTTCTGCTGAACTCTGCTATTGTGATGTTTTGTGAAGCTGTAATCATGTTTATAATGCAGGATCTCTAGCACCCAGTGAATGGTTTGACAGTTTCCATGTTGCAATGTGTCACTGGGACACACATGTAATTAGACTCCCTGCTGTAAACAGGAAGTGGTCTACTTAGAAGCATTAACCACTAACCAGACATAAACCACAAGCCCAATGGAGAAAAAAGATGCTGAATTAATCAGTTGTTATGAGTTGTTGTTGTTGTTATGAGTTATTTCAGCTTAGATTTATATTTGCTGGAATAAATGAGATACTTTCCCACCACAGGTCTATGTACATTGGTGTCAGTGTCCTGGTACGCCACTCAGGTGTCCTATCAGTTCTTCAACCCGAATACACCACCCAATGCCAGGTATGTGAAAGACCTGTTTAAAGTAAGTTCAAGCACAATAATACAACATAAACGGATGCACTTTTTTGTGAATGCATCGTTAACCTGACAGTTAAAAAAATAATTTTGAACTTTTGAAATATTTTACGACAGTTTAACAGACATATTAATGATTTTGAATAAGCTCCATGCAACCCATAGTTGTAAAATGGATTAACATAGCAGTGATAACAATAGCAATACGTAATAGCAATAAGTAAATTTCACATGTTGGTTAATCTAAAACAGGTGCACTATTTTTCATTTCCATTGATTGGATGTTTCACAGTTTTGATGTTTGCTTGATAGAGCTGAACCTGACAACAATGATTTTGCTGAGCAAATTTAGACAAACAAAATAATAAGAACTAGATGAGTTGCCTGCTAATTTGCAATGACGAAATGTTTTCTTCAGATGAGCCATTTTGAACAAGATAAGTGTGTTGTTGAGGAGAGATTTGTAGAGAAGGAGAAGAAACACTGAACTGATAATTCTCTGATATTTTCACTTTTCTCCTCTCTGAACTTGTTTATTGTCTAGTTTAGACCACTCTGTAGTTGATTATGTACCATTCATCCAAAGTTACAGGAAATTACAGTCATGAACATTTGTCTTTATAGTAGTACAGAACAGAAGTTGTTCACTTGCACATTTAGTGATCATTGTCGAGGAGGGTGAGATGTGGGGTGCAAAATGCAATCTTGGTCGGAGGAAATTCAGCTAGTTTCACTTTGGTCTTTCAAAGAACAAACCACAATAAAACACTGGCACTGTAGAGTGGTATTTTACAGACCTCTTTACAACCATTTCCTTCTTCTGTTCTGCACAGGTATGAGTTTGGCTCAGCCCTGTTTGTGGGCTGGGCTGCGGCCAGTCTGACGGTTCTGGGTGGCTCTTTGCTGTGCTGCTCCTGCTCTAAAGACGACATGCGAGGGCAGCAATATTACCGCCAATCACAGCCTTCCACAGCCAGGGAGTACGTGTAAAACTCCTCCACCCCTTCCAGCAGCCACCCAAACAGAGAGCATCGGACACGCTTGGCTCTGCTCAGTCAGCCACCTTTTACCCCCCCTCAAAATTACACCTGCTGAAGGAAGCAAAATAAAAAGACTATCATGTGTGCACATTTGCAATCACTTAGTACTCAAACACTAGTATGCATGCATACATACACACATATAGATACACTGTACACCTGAAGCACACATGCACGTTAGCTCTACAACACATTACCCGCCATTAGGATGCATTTCTAATGTGGCCACTGAAGCTACACACTAACAATTATTTTTAACCTGGGCAACCTAAATTTTTCAAGTTGAACTTATAACTGAAAGGAAAAAGAAACCTCACATTTGCCTGAATTATGGAATTCACTTGAAATTAGCACTGCTGCATAGATCTGACCCAGAAGAATAAAATGCAAAAATAAAGACATTCATAGTGAATTGAAAGAGAGACAAAGGGAGACACATTGGACATTGAGCTAGCAAAAACGGAGACCTTATCAGCATGTCCCATGCTTCCTGGTTGGAGCTGCGTCTGTGATCTGACCATACTTCTATGTGTATCCACACTCCACTGGTACAGATATGTAATGCAAAGGGAGAGTCCCAGCTCACTGTACAAGAACATGGAAAAGTTGCTGAGAGGCTCCTCTGCCGTTATGGGAGAAACAGATGCTGGATTGAAAAGTCTTAGCCAGTAAAACAGGTTGGTTAGACTGTGATCACAGAGGACACTGATCTCTCCTGCTCTGACTCAAAGCACAGCAGCAGGTGGGCAGAGCAAACAAGGCAGAGGAGTTTTCACAGCTAGTTTACTGTGGTGCAACCATCCACTTGGATGCATTGGTTTGTATTGGTGCAAAAGTCAAGATTGTTTTTGACTAAAAAAAAAAAGACATTATAAAATCTAAATTAACATCCTAGCTGTGTTTAATTAAAAGGATAAGGAGTAACAGATTTCACATAAACTTTAATCACCTGGTGACTACACAAGTAGCCCATAGTTTTTAACTGACCAAGAAAGTGTTTGTAATTGGTGGGAAACTGTGGTAATGGCATGAAGTCGCTGGCTATGACCTGTATGTCATTCTCCCAACTAAAAGCTGAGGTGTCCTGTGTCATCAGTGGCTACAGACAGATGCTTTTCAAAACCTAGTTCTTGTACAGTCCTGTTTTCCACCATAATCATATGACAAGAGCTCTGAATGAAGAAGCACTCTGAACTGCAGGAGTGCAGGTGACATGTTAGCTCAAGGTTACTGCTGAGTTTGTACAGAGTGTGGATGCTGCTGATGCTCATGATCATCCCATCATTTTAGACACTAAGAGAAAGTATAAACTGTCATCACCAACCTTTATGGTCCATTAACTGACCCTGTCATTTCAACCTCTAACACTCTTTCATGTGATCATCTGTCGTATAACCAAATCAATAAGCTCTTTTTTAAAAATCTCATAAAGAGATATCTTAACCATATGTACTCACCACAAGTTACAAGACACCAGTGCTGTATTAGGCATTACTGCACAATATACCATAGATGTAAATAATAAACCAGCCCATATACACCCTTACTGAAAAAGGTAGCAAACTGTCGCAAACCACTGGATACTCAAGAGTATGCACAGTAATAGACGTCAACTACAAATTAAGTCTTTAAAACTCAACAGTGGCTCTTGATTGACCCCAGACTTCCCCCCAAAGCAGTCACTTTGCTTTCACTGATCCCAAAAAGAACAGGCTGATAATAAAGCCATTAGCTTTTCTCAGAACCCCCCCCCCCCCCCCCCAGTTCCTGGTCATACAGACCCTCTTCTTGGTAGCCACTTGTTTGCCAAGTGTTCTGTTATTCTCAAACGGGGGTGGGAGCCTTAGGTCTCTAAGAAATTCTTTGTGTCCTGTAGATAAAAGGCTATATTAGGCGTCCCTCTTCTGTCAGGAACAGCTGTGACTTGAACCTTGAATAGGGATTGTGCAACTAGTCAGAGGAAGCTAATAGACATCTGAGATTAAAGGAAAAGAAAAGTTTAAATTGCTTATTTGTTTTCTTAAGGGGTTGCATAGGAGGTCAACAGAACGTTGATATTTGTTGGACATTAAAGTCACAGCCAGCAAGCGTTTACTTAGCATAAAGTGCAGATTACAAGCATTGGCACATATGCATAAAAACCTAACTGTTGAGCATTTGTGGTGATCATTGGTACATTTCTTTTAAAAAGAGCAAAATAAGCCAGTTGCCACATTTCTCGAATGTTGAAATGTGAAGAGCTTAATTTAGCAAACATAAGTAAATCTGACACCATGTGATTAAATCTGCTCACATCATCTCCCATACTCTTTCTCACTGAGTTCACCCTCTTTATTAACATCTGTCTGACCGTTAATGGCTGTTTTAAGAATCAACGAGGTCTTGTTGTGTCTCTTATTTCCCCTCCTGTCCTCTAATCCTGTTCTTCTCTGAATGTCTTCTTCTCTTTTCTAATTCAGGGCAGAGTTGTTGAGTGAAACTAGTTTCCCTGACTGATCAGCCCCTGCCTTTTTATCGAGGACTGTCCGACTGTCCAACCACTGTTTGTCCCCCTTTTTCCTGTTACCTCTTAGACCCTAAATTTGGACCTCTTGTAATGGAATATCCCCCTTCTCCTTAGTACTATCTTATTGGTTTAAATGGGAACCAAGACGCATTGGTTTCGCCCATGTTGCTACCTTACGTTCTGAGCCTTTTCTGTAAATATGGACTCTTAAAGACTATGTGATCTGACCTATTTAAGAAAAGAGGTGGTCTGTATTTCAGCCCTTCAAGCCTCCATTACACGTACACCTAAACCCCCTCTTTCCCACTACTGGCCAAAAGTTAACAAAGGGCCAAAGGCCTCAGTGGTTTTTGTTTATTTATAGCCTATGACCTCTGGTTTCATTTTGTAAATGTATCTTTTGGGTTTATTTTGTTCGCTGTGACTGTACTTTGACTGAAACATGTCTTTTTTTCCCTTTTGAATTGCAGACCAAATGTTAAAAGTACCCCACCAGAGAAAAGGGAGCAGTACTTGTAGTTTGGGAGAGTCTTCTGGCCTTACCATGGTTTAGATTCTGTCAACAGACAAAACCCTCTCACTGGGGAATTCAAAACAGACAGACAGAGAGAGAGTTTATGAACCTTTTGAGCACATTGAAACAACTTAAATTAAAATCTTTGTTAAACAGAACAAATTGTTGGGGGCAGTTTTATGAAATAGTTTGGGATTGACAAAGATGCTTTTCTTGTCTGGTCTGTTTTGTTTACTTTGGGAGAGACAGTCATTCAGGGTATGTTTTCTGTAACATGTTAAAATGCCCGGGTGTATATAACACCTACTCTATTCTTCTTCTTTTTATTTTTATTTTTTACTACATATATAATGTTTTACTACAGTGCCTTATAACACATGTTTGTGCACATATATGTTTTCATTTTCTTTATAGTATCTCATCCCATCTGAGGGATGTGTGTTCATAGCTCCTCTGCCAGCAGTTCAGTATGCCTTTGTTTTATTATTGTTGGTTTCTGGAAATGAATGTGAAGCTTTTCTGCAGTACCACTGATGAAACAACAGAGACAAACATATGAGAGAACTTCAGCAGCATTAGTGCCTTAAGCCACTGTTTGTAAGAAGCTGTTTACTGCCTTTCCAAGTAGCCTGGATTGAGGATATACCCAGTTCAATTATTTTGTTTTTTTTTATGTTCCAATATGATTTTGTGTGAATGACAGAGTCATTGTATTACTGACTCTAAAGCATGTACTGTACCGTGTGCTGTCTCCTGTACTAAGGAACGCCAGTTTGCTGAGCGTTCACATGCCCTTCTGATGCCTGCATTTATTTACCATGCCATTCCCTTCTCTAATATTTACCCCCTTCATGTTGTGTATCATCTCATTTACAGCATAGCCCTGTCTGTTTCTTTTAGAATAAAGTAAACAGAGATATAAAAATGGATTTAGCGACGTGTCTGTGCTTTATTAGTTGTTTCCTAACTCCACACCCTCACCTGACTTCTTGCCCAGTCCACACACACACACACACACACACACACACACACACACACACACACACACACACACACACACACACACACTTGTTGCTCTCTCCATCTCAAATACTTCTTTTGCACCCTGTTGTTCAATAATTGCAGACGTGGAATTCCTCTTCTGCTCCACTGGACTGTGGCACATTCTGGAAAGTAGACTCACAGTTAGCCTCAATGACACTGCTACAACACACAACTTCAGTTGTTAAGTTACAAGTGCAATGAATTTGCTAAATCACAAGATTGGGATCCAGGGCTTTGTGTCTGTCTGGGTGGACAGAGGGATTTTGCACTCCAGCTGGTGACATTAATACAACATCTATATTAAAATTCAGGAGATGTTGATGTATCTGCATTCATACTTTCTGTCCATAGTGGCTGTAAAGTAAAATCCTTTTTTAAATACGTCAGTATTACAGCAAAGATGGCTAAATACAGTTTTCTGATGATACAATCTTTTGAATTGAAAAAAATAACAAGCATCAACGACGAATGTTAGTTTCATGCTGATTAGTAAAAAGCCAGTACCTGTGAACAGGTGTTTACATCAGTGTCATGCTAGAGAGGAGTCTCTTAAGGAGCTGGTGACCATTAACTCTAAATATATATGTGAGCACTGCATTCAGATCCATTAAGGTTGATTAAATTGTTATCTCTCTCTTTGATCACACAAGCAGAACACAAAACAATCTGAGCCTGTATTTAGAAATCTTCCAGCTCACGAGAGATAACAGTAAATTCTTATATGATTGTATGTTCCAAGACTTTAATCCTCATCTCAGTGTTTTTAGCCGTTAGGAGCTCCTAAAGTGAAAATCTGTTATTAGCAGGGATGAAGCTTATGTTTAGGCAGAGGAGAAAATGTCAGAGGCAAAGAAATGCTGAATGACAGGGGGCTAATGAAACGATTAGATGGTGCGGGGATAATGTTTGTCGTCAAAGTCGTTGGAGAGCTTATATCTTCTACCAAACACAATAACTTAAAAGTCCTACAGTCACAAAAAATAATGAGGGCTAACTCATTTTACCTGTGTTGATAGATTCAAGTAAGCAAATAAAATGTTTCAACTGTGGGCATACAAGTAACCAAAATGACATGAAATACTATAAAGAACTGTGCTGCCACTTGAGACTAAACTCAATGACTGGCCCACTGCGACTGCAACTATATTTACCACTGAGAATATATTTCTCTTTTTCGCTTTTATTTTCATCAACTTGTCTCACTTTTCAAAGAAAACACATCACACGCGCACCTTTTCACTGGGGTCAAAGTTTCTGTTGTTCTTCCGTTGCTCTGGGATTTTCCTCTATCACTACAAGGCTTGTTAGAAATGTTTTAAACTAAGTTAGGATATCTCCCAGGACTTTCTCAGAAGTCCTATGAATAAGGGCTCTTCAATGTGTGAAAATAACAAATGAAACAAATGAAAGCATGAATGAATGAGCGGTCCTCTAATTGAAATCACTTTCTGACAGAACAGATACATAATGCCAGTTCCCAGTGGGAATAATGATTTTTTGGGGGTTTTTTTACATTTAACTAGACTAGGTCCATGAGTTTGTAAACAGAGTAGGAACACGACAGTTTGAGACAAACACATGGCGAAGCCAAAAGTGATGGGAGCAGAGCTCGGACGTGAAATCTCACATTCACTTGACAGGTACGGATTCACCTACCCCTCCTCTGACTATACGGTCTGTTCCACAATACTGATGTGCACTATTCACCATTAAGACAGTCATGTAAAGAAAAAAAAAGATGGATATATGCAGTACACCACACATTTGTTCAGTAGCTTTTCACAACAACTATGATTAATAGCACTGCACAGAAGCATTTCTTCTCGAATGATTTACATCACATATATAAATGTGTCATTTTCACTAAGTCCATGCTTAGTGCAAGACACATTCACTCTTTTTAGTGATGTTAGACATTAAACCAAAAACACATTTTCAAGTTCACTTTTACTTAAAGTGAATGCATTGAAACAGAGTTAACACCATAATGGACCCAATGACCGGATGCGTGCTATTGAAACCAAATGATTGCAGTGAACACAGGAATGTGTTTTCCAACTTTTCGCACTCTGGATGATGGATAATGTGTTGCACATCCATTTGATTAGGACTTAGCATCGCGTGGTTATTTAGGAATGTGAGACTGGAAACTATCTTTTTTATTGCTAAGCTGTAAACACCATTCCAGCAATGTACCATGTTTTCATAGCGAGCCTCATCATTCATAATGCAGATATATGGCAGACAGGACCAGCGGCACTGTCACCAATGGCAGCTTTAGTGAATTAGTTTCAAAACAACCCAAGAAGTTATATTTTCATGCTAACAGAATGCAGAGCCACCATTGATTTTCTCATTTATAAATGGTAGGGCTTGCAGGTGGACATAACTCTTAGACGTCAGTAGATTATGAGTGTTATGACAGACGCTGCTGACTGCTGTACAGCTGAGCTGGGTCTCCCGTTAGAGTGAAAGATGCAGAAATAGAGAGGTAAGCATATTATTTCTTCCTCCGAATGTGCCCCAAAGGCACAAAAACTGTCCACCTGTGACTTTCCCCTTTCCTATATCTCAAAAGGTAACATTAGAAATTCAACTAATAAGAGCAAAGCAAAAAAAAGAGAGAAACTGCAATTTTAAAATAATGTCACCTAAGAAGTCTGGGTGTAATATTCTTTCTGAGCACCATTATACCTGTGTAAGAGGCTCATATCGTTTTTCTATCCTGGACCTTTTTTGTTCACTCCAAAGCCGGCTAGTGAAATAAGACAGCAACACGCCTAAATGGACTACAGCTCTCTCATTTTATTGTAGCTTGACTTGGCATGTTTGTCTCTGAGCTGGCCAACAAGCTTCAGTTTCTTCCTGTCAGCAAAACACATTGCAGCTGACACAAAGCAGATTCAGGAGCTCAAGACTTCGTTATAATAAAATTCTTTCATCATCATCCTGTCAGCTGCGAACAATGTCAAGCAGAAGTCCGAGGTTTTAACAACAGGAGAAACCGCAGAAAAACATTATCACCGACTCACTTTGGGAAGTCAATCTATCAAACGTGTCCGTAACTCTAAACATATATAATCCGGAGCAGCATCGTTATTGCTGGATGCTCCATGTTGTGAGCATCTTGTCTGTCTGGTGGCATTTCTTTCCTCGTCCTGGGGTGAATCAGTAATGATGATAACATCCATGGTGCAGACAGAGAACTAACGCAATGTCCTGAAGAAATTATCTTTGTTCTTAAACTTTTTTTTTTCTTTCTTATAAAACCCATCCAACTACATTATGTTTGGGCTACATGGTTAGTCCTCACAGCAGGAAGATGATGACTTGTCCAGGGTCCGAGTATTTCCCTTCCTTTGCTGCATGTGAGCTGGAGACACTTTCAACCCCTCGAAGACAGTTGATTTAAAGCTGATAGGTATAAAGTATCCTTAAGTAACATAATAATAGAATAACAGAAAACTGTCATGCTGTTGCAAATCATTTGCTGCATTTCTTTTAAAAAATGTATATGAAGTGTCAAGACACTTTGAGATGATTTGTTTTTTTCTGTACTTGGTGAAAACATTGATCTCACACCTGAGAGAGATGCAATCCACGAATATCAAAAGTCAGACATTCATGATTGTTGTAAGGAGAAAAAAAGAAAAATCAGTCAAGAGTGAAAATGTGTGTCAAACCAGAGAATGATATGAATCTGTGGTGGTGACACACTTTGCAGAAACCGCAGAGGCAACAAACTGCTCTTGGCTGGATTTGATTAAATACGATTTGGAGAGTGAGAAGCTTCAGTCCAGACCTCCAGACAGGACAACGACACTAGGCAGCTGCTGCAGCCTGTGTGCTGCTGGTGCAGAGATAATACGTGCACTCTCTCTAAGGCTGGATGTCGTGATCAGGTTGAAGGCCACAGAAATGACAAACACAGCCCAAGCAGACAGACAAAATGCTCTCTAACAACAGAGAAGAATCACTGAACAAATCACGATAACTTTAAAACGGCAAAAAGAGATCAGTCGTGTTGCATGCAGCGTCATATCATGGGTGAACCTAACCACCACATGCTTCATTTCCTGACATTAGCTCACATAATGTATATAGAAATGACAATGAATACATAACATTTTCCAAAATATTTATTTACAGTACAGTCATTATGAAGCCACTTAGAAAAAGATATTCTGTATAATTTTTTTCAGACAAGAAAAGGTCAAGAAAATTATGTTTCTGGAAGTATTTTGTTGAGCAAAATGTAAAAGCTATCAGTTTCAAGATAGCTTCCTGAAAGTCAAATGACAAATCGACACATTAAATCGCTGTTATTGGTTCCCTATGGCCTTCCCTTCTGTTTAAAGTATTGCATCATCACAGTGATGCATTGTGGGGATGTGACAGGCCTGTTAATTGTTGTTGTTGTTAATTGTCGTTTCTTTCGTACCATAAAGGGTTAAAGCTTTTTTCATCAGTGAAAAAGTTTTGTTTACTTGAATCAACATTACATAGTGTACTTGACCATATGTTTGTCTTATGTCCCAATGGACTGTGATCAACAGCATTTAGTGAACATATGTAAATCAACTTTTGAGTTACTTGTACTTTACTTTAGCAACATAATACTACTTTCCTCTCCATTATTCAGCAGATAGCCTATCTTAAAGACTGTGCAGTCCAACTAAAAAACAAGTGCATTTTCCTGGACACAAAGATATCTTATGTAACAGTTTTGTGCTTGTCAGAAGTGATTGAGGAGTTTAATAATACAAGCATGAAGTTACTCAGGTAATATAATCTTACCAAAAGAAAAATAAAGGACAATAAAGCTTCAGTGAAACACTGTCTGGTGAGTGTAGATATCTTATTTGCACACGAAGCAAGCATATATGTCTTATTTTAAGATAATTCATATTGTTTTGAGTATCATGAATACACTTTGACTAGCAACAGGTGCTCAGACCAACTACGAAGAAGCTGAAATCACATCTGATATTATATGGAAACAAAAAGTCTCTTGAATCCACCTTACATATGAATTGCTGATTGACTGATTGACTGAGTTCTGTGCTAATGACATGTGAGTCTGTGTTTACTCTCAGAGTGTAACTACAGACAGATAGACTACCCAGTACTGCAGCCTAGTGGTTACTTGCCACTTTTTCAACATGCAGGGATTAGCAGTAATTGCAGATGAGAAACTGTGCATGAGAGAGGGAGAAATGAAGAGTGAGAGAGAGACAGACAGAGAGGAGAGAGAGACAGAGAGAGAGAGAGAGCAGACATGTTCCTAACCTCAAACAGTCATTTCCAGCAGCAGCGATTAAACAGTGACAAGCTTGCCAACGCTATCAGCAGCCACAGGACCTCAGTCTGCCCTCTGCTCATCCTGTCCTTTCGACATCTTGTGAGGAAAAACTATCTCCAATAAGCAAATGAGTGCAAGCACCACACACTGGAAATGCGCAATAGGCGCCCTGTTTTTAAATCATTGCTACTACAAATGCATGTATTGAGAGAATGAGAGTGGATAGATAATGATTTGTGAACACAAGACTGTGGTCACAAAAGAGTTTAAAGGAAAATCAACTCCTCCAGAGAAAGTGGGGGGGGGGGGGGGGGGGGGGGGGGGGGGTGAGTCTGACATTATGTAGATCACATTGGGTGCAAAAAGATTACAATATTTTAAAATAACTTCCACAACTTTGCGATGGTTACTGTTCTTCTAAAAAATATTTTAAGGCCATGTTTTCAAAGAAGTTATTTTATCTTTTAATGAGCACAGTTTCTCCAACTGTTTAAATTATCTCTTAGCGGTGGAACAGCCTTTCTTCAAAAGTCTTGAAAGAAATCATTGTGGTAATCTTACAGCTGTCACTCAGAAAATGTTTTATTTCAGGACTGGCATAGAGCGGCTCTGTTCATTTCCCAAAAAGAGGAGCGTGGGAGAAATTTGGCACAAAATCACAGCCACAGAGTGTGTGCGAGAATTTGTGTCTCTGCCCTTGATCATTCCCAAATTAAGTGGTGTAAGCCTGTGTTTGTGGGGGTTTGGCAAAGGGCTGAAATTAAGAGTCTAAACACATTAACCACGCATGACCTTCATAACTGCACTTGACTTCATTTTGCTCTCCCCTGTTTGTCTTACGAGATTACTCACCCCAGTCTCAACTTTGACTTGAAGGAAAGAGTAATCAACTTTCTCCCCCCCAAGTGGAAAAAGAAAAAAAAATCTGAGCATTGTTGCAGACATCCTCCGGTATCTAAAACTGCTCATATGTGGCCAGGAGATATTTGTGTCGAGATGACAAGATAAAAAGGAAAACGTTTAAATGTTTCACAGAGGAAGAAAGCGAGTACGAGTGACAGACGGAGGGACAGACTCACACAGGGGGAGAGAGAGAGTCCAACCATATTGAGATGTTCAGATGGATTATTGTGAAGAGAAAATGCCAGCAGGCGCTGTGCCAGCTGCCTGTGAGTGGCTGCTGCTCGCAGGCTCAAGAGGGCAGTGTTTGTCTTCAAACCCCACCACACCTCACTAGGAAGACTTGACATGTTCAAGTAATAATAATAATACAAAAAGAAAAAAAAACACCCTCTTATTTATAATTACTTTCAGTGATATACTGGATCCAGAAAGCTCCCTGCATATTAATATGGAGCATTAATAGCTTTCACAATAATTAAAAGTGAAAAAAAAATCATTTAGAATTTACAAAGATTAGTTCAGGTCTTATAAATAAGTGCGCTTTAATAAAAATAGCAAGATTTGCTTGCAAGAGCTTTTGCCGGGCCGGTCATTAGTAATGGAGTTGGGCACAGCGAGTAAGAATGACAAGTTAGTCACGTGTGTGTGTGTGTGTGTGTGTGTGTGTGTGTGTGTGTGTGTGTGTTAAGAGAGAGAACATTGATACTTTTGTCCTTGTAAAGGTGTGAATATCAGATGCTTTGTGTGTTTTTTAAGGAACATTCAGGTGTTCACATGGGCACATGTGTGTGTGTGCGTGTGTGTGTATGTGAGTGTGTGTGCATGATTCAGTGCGCGCTTGCCTCTGTGCAAAGATTCTATTTGTGTATATGTGTGTTTGTGTGAGTGTGTGTTTCTGTGTGTGTGGCTCACTCCATTGAAACGCTCAATCTTTACTCCACTCTATCTACTAACATGAAGGCTTAAGGGCTCATAATCACCTATTGATTCCTCATCATCATTACCACAGTTAGAGTTGCGTATGAAGACTCGTCTGGATGGGAGGCTGAGGCAGGAGCTGCGCAGGACCATCGCAGCCTGCCTTTGATTCAAACAAGGTCAGAAGAATCGATCCCCTTTGATCGGGAGACTTGCTAAGAGAAACAACAATTTCCACAGGCGCAGCCAGCAGAGCGCACAGTCTGAAGCTTCTTCCCCAACCAAAGGCACACACACACGCACACACACACACACACACACACACACACACACACACACACACACACACACACACACACACTCACAGTGTCAGCTGGTAAACGCTGAATAAAAAAGTGGGTCCTTTCCTGAAGCCCTCTGATATATATCTGTTTTTTTGTGTTTTAGTATTTTCACAGTGTGTCAGGTGTATATCTGTTTCAGACAGTTGTGTCTCTTCTTCAGATACCACAAAATTGTTTTCCTGTCATTGTAAAGTTTGACCACGTAGCTCTGACATCAGATCAAAACGTACTTCATATGCACACATACCCTGATCTAATCTGATCTCATCTCTTTCCCTGTACAGTCTTTCTTGGTCTTACGGTGACCTATGTAAACAACAGAGGAAGTTGAAAATTCACAGCGACTACTCAAAAGAGCAAAGCATGGCCTACTGCCCCTAACCTAAGAGCCTGGCCTGCCTTTTGCTAGTTGGTCACCAGGCATATCCACTAGTCTGTGATGTTCATGACAGGGAAAAAAAAGGGTCCAATAAAGTAATTAAGTGTCTATCTGTCTATGTATGTGTGTATCTAGCCTATATGTGGTGCATTTATGTAAACAGTGGATGTAATTGTAATGAAACACATTTTCCCTTTTTTCATTAATCTAACCTTAAATCTAATCATGAAAAATATTGCATTGAGTGGAATGGATACCACTTACTTACATTTTGCAGTTTTTAATAAGTAGTGGTTCAGGTTTGTGATTCAATCAGTGCGCTCTCTGATGCAGAGAAGATGCCTCACTTCAACATACTCCAGTCTCCTGCATAATATCTGGACTAAATTAATAGTAGCAGGTATGTGTGATTAAAAACGCTATGTGAAATCTCAACATACGCGTCTCTTATCATCACAGCTTTTGTTTGATTTAAAAGACCCGTTATATTTCTGTCGCAGGTATAACTGCACACTCCTCCTTACCCTAATGTAGTCGGGCAAATCTGAGCGCTGCTCACCTCTCTCTCCCTCCACTCCTCCTTCATCACTCATCTGCATCCTCCGCTGTTCACCAGATGCACTAATCTCACCAGCAGTGATTAGAGACCTGCTGTAAGTACACTTTGCTGGTTTGGCTCATTTTTTGCTCATCATTGATCATCAGCAATTGATGAGCAAACTTTGCTCATCAGCAGTTGTAAAAAATTTTATGAAAAAAATCTGAACTGTCCATGAAGTAGACATATATATATATATATATATATATATATAGAAAGAGAGAGAGAGAGAGAGTGACACATGATAATCTGAAGTGAAAGTAACTCTGACATACAAAAACAAACTAGACACTCAACATGAAATAGAATAATGCTCTGTTTGTGTCTGATTACAACTTGCTTCCCTGAAAAGTTAAGTTTCCATGCCACATCAATCCTACAACAGGGCTGGATTCAACATCGTCTGTTGGCCTTGTCTTTTTAATTAACTGTGGGACAAACTCTCACAATCCACAAACAGTAACATGTCTCTGCTGCTCAGGCATCATCACAAATAAGCCCATCTCCACATCTGCACCATTGTCCTCCTGATCTTATGAAGTCTCTTCACTGAAGGACAATCCAACAGACAAATTTGTGCTACCTGTTGCTCTCACAGTATGTGTTTGCGTTGAGGCAGTCCTGCCATCTCACCCTTTTTTTCTAATGGCTGGAAGCTGCTCCCACCTACTTTCACTGTGCCTAAACAAGCTAAAACAGCTTGAGGATTTGGAAATAATCATCTAAATTTGCCTCTACTTGTCACATGCGACGACAGCCCAGACCTCCCTCTATCCCACCTGGATGAACACAGAAAATAAAACAGTGTTTTATTGCAACTATCTTATTGCTAAAACTAAACTAAAGTACAGGCTTTCACCCTACAGGTTTGTTGCAGCATGCAGAGCTGAATGGAAGGACTGCATCATTATTTCAACTCCATGCTTGTGATTACTTTCAGCTGCAATCATCAGAATCAAAGTTTGGCACGTATTCACGCATATATGAACACACACACACATACACACACACACACACACAGAAAGTGCAAATGCAGTTGAACCAACAATAAGTTAGAGATCCTGTTAAATGCGTGTTTGAGAGATCTCCACAGCTGCACGCCCAGCAGCTGACAGCTGGAGAAGTGTGTGTGATAGAAGGAGTGTTTCGATGTGTGTGTGTAAATGTGTGTGTGAGAGAGAGGTTTGCCCGTGTGCGCATGATAAGCTGCAAGCGATTATCATTGTTGTTGTATCACAGTTTATCACACCACAGGAGAACAGTTACACTCACCTGGCCATGTTTTCCCTGGAAGCATCATCCTTCTGATATGTTCACACATGCACACACGCACATGCACACACACACAACACACACACACACTTAGAGACACAAAACGTAATCTAATCTGTGTGTTTTTACTCTGCAGCAATAATACAGTGGCCTAATTGGCTCTGACAACTTGGCCAACTCAATTCCAGCAAGTCTCGTCCAGAATTCCTCTCTATGTCTCTAATTAGGTCCAATCAGCCAGAGTGATATTTATCGATTCACCTCATCCCTCTTTCTCTCTCTCTCACTCTATCACACACACACACACACACACAATCTCTCTCCTTCACACCAGCTTCCTGCATTGCGTTCTGAAGGAGACTGTGTTCCTGCTCTCTTTGGCTAATTTTAGTATGAGTAAAATAATTATGATTGATGCAGGTGCCTCTCTCTTCCTTCATAGCTTTTTAAATAGATAAACCCAACCCCACACCAACACCTCCCGAACACACACACACACACACACACACACGTACACACATACACACGCACACACAAAAGAAGCAAGAAGCTAATTAGCGAGTGAGGATGAGCGAGGAGAGAGGCCTTATCGAGCCGTTATCAGTTCGCCTGCCCCACAGCTTTAAACATCATATTAGATATCTTAATCGTTCATTCTGACAGGGGCGTCAGGGACAAACTTTCTCATTTTCCCGGCCAATTGATGTGCTCTATTTTCCCCCCCTCTGGTTCTTAACTTCTTTTTTTCCCCTCCCTTTTCTTTTGTCGAAAGACACACAGCCGTCAGCTACGTGTAAGGAATATTTAATGCTTTAATTCATCTAAACAACCTTTTAGCCTTGCTCCGAACGTAATGCTATGTTTGAGAGTCTCAACAAAGTCGGCGCTGGTGTCATTTTGGGAGTATTGACGTGGTGCGGCGCTTAAGACTTGTCTGCAATGACATTGGAGCCGCTGGCTGTTTCTTAATGTCTGTGATGGGACATTGGTCATAGAGTGAGAAAGCTGCATTGTTAATGGGTATTTAAGTTAAATAACTTTTCATTTGAACTTCATATAGCTGTGATCCAAGGCTGCCATCACATCCTGGATGTCCACGTTGGTCCTCTGTGACCGACAAATTATGGTGCCTGGAGGCAACTGAAACATTTCAGTCACGCGGGAATTTATTAATATGCAATACTAGTATTGTTGAAGCAGGAATGTTGAAAATGACAAGATGAAAGGGAATGATTTCAGAAGATGTCAGGCAGGTTGAGGGTAACGCAAAGTATACAGTACAGTTCCTTACATCAGACAGTATGATTTATTCCAACAAATGGGGCCACAGTCAATGCTTTTTTCCTCCCTTTTTCCCCTGTTGTTTCACTTAATTGCACAAGAAAATCTGGGAAAATCTCAATTTGAAACATGTTTTCATTTGAGGTGAATCACTTATTTATTAACATTATAAATTCAAAATACTTGAGGGGCAATGCAAGTCCTGTGCATACATGGAGCACAGGATATTACAGAACAGACAACTGAAGCCAAAAGCAGCTTAAACAAAAGTACAGAAAGTACCATTCACAGAGCTGACTTATCAGTCCTATAGTGAACTCCATCTGGTTTCTTTTTATATAATATGATAATAGATTTGGTGAATGTCCTAAGATTAACATTATATTCATCTCCCAATTTCTTGTTGAAATAATTGTTATCTTGATTTAGGACTTCCTTTTGCTGTTGAAACAGTGACAGGAAGATATTAACTTCTAGTATTTATGCACTTTGAAACATTTTTCTGTATTAGAGACTAATATGAGACAGAAACTGCTGACTGATCGTAAATGTTTAATTTGCAAGTAATGGTTTCGGTGTTGGTATTGGTAGTGTTAGTTTTATTGGTGGCGTTCATCTTTTCTATTTGCCCCATTCCTTCTGCAACAACTTCACATATGACACATTTATATCTAGTTCTGCAGGTAAGACGTCTCTACTGCAGCAAACTAAGATCTAAAGGTATAGGTAAAGGCTCTTATTGATGGGCCCACAGAGATCATACCCTGACTGCAGTTTCCTTTCTATTTCTGTGGGACTGGTATGTTGTTATTTCTAACAGATATTGTCATCTGCAGGATTTATTTGCAAAGAAATGCTGAGATGGAAATGAAACCCTTCTGCTTCAGTGTGCACAAACCTCTACGTCTCAGTGATGCAGACTGCTGGGGATAAAACTTCAGAGGTGTTACATTTCAGAGGAAACACATGTATGTATTATACAAATAGTTCAAGGGCCCTAATTTTGAAGGCCAATACATCAAGGATCTTTGTATTTCGAATATAGCAGCAGGTTGCTGTCATCACTTTCTCCCTGTTGCAAGAGCCTAACCTTTGAGTCAGTCTACTTTACCTCTCACTTGCTCTTTCAGACTGAGGCGGCATGTGAAGCAGCGTACACTAAGGCTTTCTGACCTCCACATAACCCTGCTTTAAGACAGAAAGATGCTTTCTGATCTCAGCAGCTCTACCCAAACTTCCCTCACCCTCTCTGAGTCGGTGTCTCTCTCCCCTCTCTCTGTTCTGCTCTGTGTGTACAGGCTGGCTGTTTGTGTACCTGCAAACTGACAGACTCTGCTTTGATCAGGTCCAAGCCCTGGGGGCAACACACCACTGGCCCTCCTCTCTAGGTGTCTGCGCACGGACACACACGCACACACACTCAGGCCCACACTCTCAAACAGACACAGACACACACGCACACTCATTCATGCACACATCACAGAGGTAGAGCAAGATGATGCGAGATAGATAGAGAGAGAAAGGGGGGGGATGGATGAAGCCTTTGATGTGCTCAACATTTTCTGTGTTCGTGTTTCAAACGGCTGCCATCATAATGCACCAGAATGTAAGAGGAGAGGCTTGGAAGAGATTGGATGACGCTTGATTGACCCTTCAAAACCTGGCCAATCTTAACAGGGGGCGATGGGAAAGGAAAAAAAGACAGAGGGATGGTCTCGTCGTCGTATCATTTCCTCTCCACTTCAACACCCTGGCCCCCAGCTCGCCCCCCTGCAACTGACAGACATCCTCCGCTGTGCTCCAAAAGTGAGCACCCTGCCATGGTGATTAGCAGTTTTCAGTTACCCCGCAGTGTGTATGTGTGTGTGATGTGACTGAGAAGGGTGCTGGTACTTGGAGAGATTTTAAAGTGCTGAAACTGGTGGCTCAGATGCCCCGGCTCTGACCCCTTCTCCAGCGCGCCAACAAGCAGATGGCATTCAAGTAGTTACACCGTGGGTGGATGGAGCGGAGGCTGAAGGCGTGGTCCACACAATGAAGTGGCGGGTTACCTCACTTCTCCTTCCCAATCCTTTTAGGACAGGCGTGGAGGGCCGCATTAAGTGATTTTTATTTGGGCGATTAAACTGTCTATTCAGTGAGCCAGCTGAATTCCGCCCCCCTGCTGCGCCACAGACACGATTACGGAGGTTACGGATGTCACTTTTCTCTCCACGGATCATCTCCCACTATCATCTCCAATATCCGCTTATCACCCTTTCATCGCACTCGATCTGTCGCATCAACCCCAAGTTGTAGGAGAGCCATTTACACCTACCACCCCCCCCCCCCCCCCCCCCCCCCCCCCCACCCCCATGCCGTCAGCTGTGATACAAAAACGAATTTTGGCCTCAGGTAAACATTTTATGGTCGGGACATGGATCTCATTAGGGGAATTTGAATTTTTCCTGGCTGGCAAAACACTTGAAAGGTCCAGTCAGAAATAATGATCCCCTGTGCCGCACTGAGCACACCTGATGGTGATTTGGTGCTATCTGTCTGCCGTGGAGCAATGCTTCCTCCCAGGTTGCAGGTTATTAACTGACAACACAGAGTGATGAGAAATGAAATATGGCCTTGGCTTCCACACTGGATCTAGGTCAGGCAAGATCTAGATGAGGTAGAATGTTCTGTTAGGAGATGGGCTGTGGTGCTAAAGGATTGGGGATGGGTGGGGGGTGGCACGGAAGGAGAAGGCCCCAAGAACCTGGGATTTTATTTCTTTAAAATTTTGCTGCTCAGCCTGGAGCCAGATGGGACAGAGCCAGTGTATTCTGCGGAGAGTAAGCAGGTGTCTGCTATGCTCCTCTGCTGAAATAACACTTTCCCATCTCTTGTGCTCACAATTACTCCCTATTTTGGTGAGCTGCTGACAATTAGAACTGAGGGGAGAGCGGAGCGTATTAAAACAGCCAAGCTGTGGCAGATGTAATACCAGGACTGATAGCACTACATTGTCAGTGCTGACCCTCTGGATGCTGGTCAAACCATTGTCATTGTTCTGCTGAAGCCTGGATTTAGTCCCCACAGCGCCAAACAGTTAAAAAACAAACAAACAAACAAACAACAACAACAACAACAAAAAAAACAGCCAAGCAGGTGTCAGTGGAAAAAGGCAGTACTGTATACCTACACTTCATTAACTGAGTTGGTATAACTGAGAATTCAGTTTTGTCTTATTACATTTTGTCAGAAATACTTTATATAGAATAAAAATGTTAAAACAAATGTGATGTACTTTATTTTTTGTTTGATTGTCATTAAATGATTTCAAATATGTAGATATCCCCGACAAATTCATGCTATTAAACTCCCATATGCAATCCAACTCACACGTCAACTTTTCTGTCATGCGAATACTGCCAGTGTATTTCTACGTATATTCATCTTATTTATGATATATATTTAATATGGGTTAAGAACATGGGTGAATCAGACTAATCATGCTGCTAGAGTCATATAAATGTCACCTTAAACCTCAACATCTCATTTTATATAAAAAAAATACAAATATTATATTTTGATACATATATTCCTATGACTTAGATTTCTTGTTCTGTATTTTTGTGTACAACTGCTCTTTGCAACTTTGGCTTAAAGCAATAGCAAAGGCTGTTTATATGTTTTACAATTATATGATTAGAATTGAATATTCGCCTGTTACACCTAAATCAGTCATTCAGTTTCAGTTTGTGGTTTCAGATGTGAGTCTTTTACCGATTCATAAGCATAAGAAAAGACTTCATATCTATCCCTCCATTATCTTTCCTTCTTTATCCCTACTGGTATCACAGGGGTCAACCCAGCTTGTGCAGGGTAAAGGCACACACACCTGGACAGGTCACCAGACCATCCCAAGACACACACACACTATTCAGTCTCTCACACACACCAACAGGGGCAATTTAGAGTCTGCGGTTGACCTTGATGCATGTTTCAGGACTGTCGGAGGAAACCGGAAAACTTGGAGAAAGCCCACTAACACATGATGAAAACACGCAAACTCCACACAGAGGAGGGGTTCATTTCCAACCGGGACACGAAACAGTGACCTTGCTGTGAAGCAGCAGCAGGACTGTTACGTTGTGTGGCCGTGAGATATTCATAATTTCATACTCCAGAAAATCCGAAGAAACAAAACAGTGATGATATTGCCCACGGCCTCCATTCCAATAAGGTTTTTTTTTTCCTCTGTTTTTCATTTTTGACACGATGGGACAGTTTTGTTGTATTATTCAGATCGTATCATCACTGTGTTATTGTTTAAAACTTATCACTGTTTTGCAAAAATAACACAATGACTTGTGCAAATGGATGTACTGTTCAGTGTCTGATGTCCTGGCAGCAGAGATGGAGCTTTTCTGTGTAATTAGGACAATATTGATCAATGTGCTACAGGACTCAGTCTTTGTAATCTGTTGTGATCTTGAGCTGCATATTCACCATCACAGGTTTTGCTGATTGTGGAGCCTGCGGCTGACTTTGAGTTAGTTGTCAGCTTCCCTTCGGGTGGTCTGAACTTCATTATAGACAGGGAGCCCTTCTGCAAACAGCAAAAGTCCCTTCATATTGCACTCACACATAGCCTGCGTATGCCAGGATGAGACCGGAGACTTGGACAGATGCACAGGCGCCAGAATTGATATGTGGCTGCACAAAGATTATCTCTGTCTACAAGATGCATGTAAATGTTCCAATTTTCTCTTGCTGTGATTTTAGGGTTCACAGCTGAAATGGGGCCTGCTGGCTTTTCCAGCTTCTGAGACAGCTGTAAAAGCGTGAGTGCCCATTGCGCTCTTGTTGTGGACCCAACAAGAGACTGCAATTAACCTACGTTAAAAAGAAAAGTCTTTACTTTAAATCATGTAAATGAGTGATACCTTGAAACGGAGGCGTTCAGATTTCCCTCACCACATCTGGCTGCGTGGAGCCAGCCGAGGGACGTCGTGTCCCTTTTGTGGGTCAGGGGTCAACTTATTGAAGTTGAAATCAATGGCGTATTCCCAGGTGGCCTTAAGAGGACTAGAAAGGAAAGGTACTTTTCAAACAAATAAATAGCAGCATTTTCAAGGTGACCTCTCTACTTCACAGCTGTGGATTGATCTCGCTACTTTAACCCAGAGGAGGAGGCAGAGAATGGGAGAACCAAGGAGAGCCTTGCACTTACTTGCGCTGTTTTATGTAATTGCTACTTTTTCACCTTGCTGCTGACATGTATCGCTGCCAACAACGCTGCGGCTGGGACTCTGTCCAGGTTTTCAGGCAGCTAGTCGAGGATAAGCATGAGCTAGTGAACACTTCTATACAGTCTCACATGTCTTTGAAAAAAAAAAAGAAAAAACAACATTTTTTTTTAAGTTTAATTAGTCAGAACAACTTTCTGATGAAAACTGAAAGGCAGCTGCGGCTTAAATTTTATCCACAGAGGAGACCTCAGAGGAAATGTATTTCACAGTCTTGACCAGGGACAATAAAAAAAATAGCACTTAGCAATTAGTTTGTGCATTAATTTGCACTAAAGCAATAGTGTAGTGCTCTAAAGGTGGATGAACTCAAGGTAATAATTATAAAGACATAAAATTTAATTGCCTAAAAAAGACATCACAAATGCACCAATTTATTTTACTGCTGTTTAAATAATGTCATATAACTTAACTTTTTCCCGTTTTGAAGCTGTAGATTTGTCTCAGCCAAAGAAAGAAGCAAGAGCAAACTAGGTTCAGATGGGTTTATCTTTAGCTGTATCTGTGTTTAAGAACTGATATGTTTGGCAGTGATCCCACCCAACACCCATTTCCTGGGTGCCACTTTCTATCAGATTGTTCTCATGACTCCATCTGTGTGGCTTTATCTCCCCAGGATACATGCATAGATCAGTTTAATACCAGGCCACCGACCTGTGAGACCTGTCCTTGGAGTGGCGTCTCTCTTCCTGCTCGGACAGATAAATATCAGGGGAGAACAAAGAACCTGCCTCTCATATCCGCTCTGACTCCAATGGACGCAGCATGCTCTGGTCCCTCCACATTGTTTTTTTGTGGTAATCCATGCCCTTGGGTCCAGCGAATACAGGCACGGGGGGTTTTGTGTGGATTGGTATGATTATGGCTATCGGTAGCCCTAAACACTGGGTCCAGCCAAGGTGAATGACAAGGCCTCTGCTCGTCCCCTATTCGCATGAATGAAGCCCCCCCCACCCGGACACCACCACCCACAAGTGCCAACCATATTGCCACAGTCATGACACAAAGGGGAAAGATGCAGAGGTCTAGCATTAAGGTGGGGCAGCTATTTCTTTGGGCGAGGTAGGGTTGGTTTTATTGATCCGAGGGAGTTTTATTTTGTGAACTGCTTTTATTATTTATTCTACTTCTACCTTTGAGCTTTTTTTTTTTTTAATTTTGAAAGCAGTTAAGTTTCACTCAATGCTGTGTTTAAATCCCCAAAGGAAATAACAAAAACACTGTTAAGATTCTAGTAACACAACAGTTAAAAAGGTTGGAATATTTCAGCAGGAGGGAAGACGTGGTATTATCTCATGCCTGTGTAGGTGAAGCTGGAGCAAGGAAGCTGAATGAAAAGACCACTTTTCATTTTTTCCCTCAGTCTTTTCATTCAGGTTCCTTGCTCCAGCTTCACCTACACTTCTGAGCTGCAGCTCCTTTCTTTCCTTAATAGTAGTCTGCAAATGAAAAAATATGATGCTGAGAAATATATAGTTGTACCTTTGCCTTCCTAAATGCAGTTAAAGGTGAAATTTTGGAGATTTATTTGACTTTTAACTGTAGCTGTTTTGACCAATCACAGGTCTTTGTTTAATCACATTATGGAAGAGACATTGGAAACAATATATGGCTGTTATTCAACTTGGATATGGTCAAGTCACGCCACAGGTGCTCCCTGATGGCATATGATTAAGGTCACAGTTGATCAAAATGAATCCAGTGTACTGAGGTTTATAATCTTTAAACTCTGTTTCTTGGCCACTTTAAATGGACAAGACTTTTGGCTCTTGGGGGAAATGTTTTTTTTTTTTGTTTTTTTTTTCAGCAAAGCCAATGTCACAAAAAAAGAAAAGAAAAAAGAAAAGAAAAAAAGCGGATACCTACAGGTTTCCCCGTTTCTTACATCTTCTAAATAAGTTATATCTGGCAGCGAGTGTGGCTAAGCATGAGGATAACAAGTTAAAATGTCTGAAAGCTGAATGTTGGCAGCAATCTTAAAGAATAATAAGATAAGTCTTTACCAAGGGACGCCTGATGTCTCAAGAGGTTGAGAATTTAAAAGAGAATTCAAGCAAGCAAGAGGAGGAAGAATGTTAAGTAGTCTGCCAGAGTTATAAAACAGATAAATTAAATTTGGCACGTACAATTAAATGAGCTCAGAAGCTAAATCCAACAACAGCAACAGGGCTGCAGTCTAGGTGTGCGACAGACTCGCACTGTTATGAGGTAGCAGTTATGAGCCTCTGCAGGGCCGTTTAGAAAAGGATAATGTGTCATTACAAGAAGCTCCACTTGCTTTATACTCCAACGTCATATCTAAACCTTTATTTGCTGCATGTAAGTGTTTCCTTTGTTTGAAAATCGTGATGCTCATACAGCTCTGTGTATCTTAATGCATCACTGAACTTTATATCTATCCTTCAACTGTCTCACTCATTACCATATTTCACCAATATTTCTCGAGCATGTACCTTAAGCACCATCAGTCAATGCACCCTTTCCATTCATTTATCATAACCTCCTCTCCTTCTGTGTCACCCTGACTGAGTGATCACAAATATGAATGACATATCTTCTCTCTTTTTGGTCTTTTTAGGTTCAAAACGCTTTCTTTCCACAGTATAAACACAGCAACAATGTGGTTGAAGTGTAGACATTTAGGGACAGGCAATAGTGACAATGTCAGTCTCCCATGTGAAAATTAAGTGGATCAACTGTCTGCACTTGCACTGACTGCTGACACTGGGTAAAAATTTTGACATCCAGAATTATCCAAATTGGCTACAATTTCCACAGACGCTGTGCAGCAACTGCAAATCACTGTGTCACTGTAAACCAGTTCACCTCCAGACAGAGTATTTTGTTTCTATGTGATTTTCCTCATCGAAAGCGTATCGAGAGCGTGTATCATAGAGACGATCATTAATTTAAAAAAAAACCCACTTTGTGTGGGCTTGTTTTTGTCAGGCATGGAGGTTGCTGCTTGATCTAGGGATAGAGATGGGGAATAAAATCTATAGGGTTTTCAACTTCTGTACACTGCTCAGAAGTGCATCACTTTTAAGTTCCTGAAACTATTACTGGAGTTCAGGTCAGTTTTACATTCTTTCACCCTGCAGCTTTTTCCTATGGTCACGGTTCTGAAGCCCCCTGCAGTGCCTACCCAATCCCAATTCAGCCCCTGGTTAGTCCCCAGTCCTGTCTGCAATACGGTATGGATCTCCTGGTACATTAATGTTATGCCACAATATGGCAGTTGGCTGGTTGAACTCCACATCAACCCTGTGCATGTGTATTTGTGTGTGTCTGTGCATGTGTGTGGATGTGTGGATGTGCGTGTGTGTGGATGTGTGTATGTGTCTACCTTGCTGCGGCACTTTAAGGGGTGTCTGCCTGCCTGCGCCTCATCTCCGTCCCTCGCTCTGAGGAGACTTTGAATTAGTCTAATTATCATCGCCTGTGTCACGGAAACATGAGGAGGAAGGTGTTGTCCCCAGGAGGCCGTCTTAGATTTAACACCATATGTGTGTGCGTGCGTGTTTATGATAATGCGTGTGTGCGAGGGTATCTTTTATGAATTGCCACAGCTGTGTTAGACAGCTGCTGGAGGGGCTGCATTCAGTGAGGGCGCCTCCTCTCGCGCTGCTGCTGAAAACATGCCCCTGCTTCCCATACACAAACAATTATAGGCACAGTCTATCGCACACACTCAGGGGCTTCGCATAATTACAGAGTTCAGCGCTTACATTTAAGGATATATGCAAATTATTTCTGATCACCCTCGAGAACAGCTTGAGTAGATGATGGCAACCAGTGTTTGAGCTCATTCAAGTTTGTGCACGCGTGTGTTTTCCTGGCGATATTGGCTGACGCTGTGAGGACCGTTGCTTCTTTAGCCCGGGGACATACAGTAGCTCTGACAGAAAGTGGAGGGAGCACCCGGTGAAAAGCCTCCTCCTCCTCCCTTTAGCTCTTGTGTGACATTAGCTGTGAGCAATGGTGACTGCTGGGCATCAACACCAAAGGGAGTTTTTCTCTCCCCGCTGCGATCTGCGTGTTGCGGACTCAGCAGATTGCTCTGTCATCTCCTGACCCGTGAAAAGTTCGAAATGTTTACAGTTCACAATACCCCGGCCGCTTGCACCGGACCCTGTATGAAGGAGAGGGGAGATAAATTTCTTCCCTGTGGTGGAGTTGTGCTGAGCTCCAGGCCTGCAGCTGCATGTAAAGCTGCGTTTGTGGCCCCGGGGTTGAGAGTGGCCAAGGGGCTGATGAAAAGGGCTTTTTCATGTTTATGCATGATTCAGCACATTTAAACTGAGAAAGCATGACTTAAAGTGATTTACAAAATGTACCAATGCAGCATTTAGTGGACTATTCCATGTGATGATATGCAAATGAAAACTATGCAATATGTCTTTCATTTAAATAACACCGATATTACCTGCACCTTCCTGTAGTTCTCAAGCAGGTTTTTTTTGGTGATGATATTTGATTTGTTTTTTGGACTGCGTGTTGATGTATCAGTGAAACAAAACTTTTACTTCCAGCCATTTACAAGTTGGTCGGGTCGATGACCATGGATCAACACATTGAAAAGACAACAAAGGTCTTTGTGCTACAAAACTGTTATTGCTATACTTTCTTTTCTCTCCAAGTGTGAAATTACACACAATTACAAGAAAGCTAAGTCGAAGATTAAGTAATAACTGTTTTCAGTGGCATCAATAAAGTCATCTAAGAAAAAAAAGGTTGTTAGTGGAAGATTCAAGCAACAGAAATGTAACAAACAAATATGGTAACAAAATGAGTCACAGAATGAGCTGCCAAATATTTGTCCCAGAAAGTCTGCTCAAAGCTGAATATTTACCACTGAATGGACACCCGCACCAGACTTGTGTGCTACATGAAAGCGTGGAGCCATCCCGCCTTGTATTAACAGCAGAGCGCAGACTGGTGGGTGAATGGTGTTGGAGGTATTTTCTTGACACGCTATGGTTCGGCTCCTTATTGAGCATGTTTTTATCACCACAGCCTACCTGAGGTTTGTTGCTGACCATGTCCATCCCTTTATGACCAGAGCATGCCGATCTTCTGATGGCTACCCCCCCAGCATGATAACACACCATGTCACAAAACTCAAATCATCACCAACTGTGAACACACACACACACACACACACACACACACACACACACACGCACAGGGTTGATGTGGAGTTCATCCAAATATATTGTATATTTGGTATGCATGTATATTTTTTAATCATATTATATATAATTATATAATGTGTCTATCTATATCTACCTATATGTATCATGTGGCATATCTATTGTAGTCTGTCACATTATTTAAATGTGCCTTGCCTTAATAGGTAGGAGGTGGATTCCCTGCTGCACCTCTCCACCCACAACCCATTTTGACGCCCTAATGATTTCCTCTATTGCAATAGAGGGAACTTGAGGGCAGGCGTGCACCCTGCCATGATACCAATTTCCAGGCACTGCCATGCTGTGGTGGATTACATAGCTGGGAAGCATATCTGTGTGTTTTGGAAAAGACTTTAACTACATTTTTACTCTGAGGAAATAAGTTGCAAGTCACTGGATTGTGTGAACCAAATGCATTTTCCAGATCCCGATATTAAATTCCAAATCTTCTACCCCTCCACATGAATTAGAATTTTGCATCTTATTGTTTAAAGGACAAACTGATGCCTTTTTGGCATTTTCAGTATTGTGCCAATAACTTACGCTGTATGTGACTTATTGCAGTACCTGCTGCCTGCAGTATATTGTCTGCTTGTCTGCCGCAGACGCTGCTTTCACAAGCCTTCATGAAGTCCCAAACATCTGCTGAGTGTGTGTACCTGAGAGAGGACTCCTCTTTGCCCCGAGGCTGAAAATGCTGTCGCACAGTTTGGGTTTTTGTTTGGTTCTCTTGCAGAAGTCATACGTCTCTGAGTCTTTTACTCTTTTAGTAACATTTTTGGTGATTTTCTGCTTTGATGCTTGCATACTTGCACAACTTTTTTTTTCCTTTGAAAATATTAGATTGATTCAGAACTTTGCGTTCCCTTCCTTCCTTTCCTTTAGCTGTAGCTCCAGTTCCTTGTGTTTGCATGGGCAAGGTTAGGGTGGGTTTGGAAATAAACTCTTCCAAAAAAAAAAGCTTATAAATGTTGGAGGATTGGAGGATGGAAGATTCAAGTCCAAGGTAAAAGAAGTGTGCAATGATGAAGGCACATCAAGAACAATTACACTCTGCTATCCAAAAACATAAAATTTTCTATTTTCTAGCAAAGTTGGAGTGATATCATTGTCCATAGCTACTGACACACACAGATTGTCACAATTCGGACTTACCAAACTCTTTTTTTTCTTTTTTTTTCAGGTAAGAATCAGGTTTATTACATGATCGGCCACATGATCTGCCGATGACTGTTTCATACAACTTTCCAGTTTGGGGATGTGCAGTACTACCTTACAGCAACACATTCTAATTCTATGGTACTGTAGCAGTCATACTTTTTAGTCATACGTTTTTTTTCTTTCTTTTTGACTTATGTGCCATTGCATCTAAAAATGTCTCTCTGGACTGAATCCCCTTAAGTGCAGTGGCCAGTGTGCCATTGCTCTCATTAAAATATCTCCCCAGGTGTAAAATCTTAAGCACTGAGATATAGTCACTTGAGGTCAATGCAGAAAAAGAGAACATGGCTCCAACGACCAAATGATTCAGTATTCCTGCACTTAATACGGTGCTTTTGACAGTCTCAAAAGTACATTTAAGTGGGGACAAGTGATGCCTCAATCGTCTACTGAACAGGTCAGGAGGTCTTTTGTTATAGCAGTGGTCAGGCTTTTCAATGAACACTTTTAGATGTCGTCTACATCCAAAGCTATTCAGTTAATGATGTCTCTAATGGCTTTTATGGTGTCTTTTCTTCATTGGAAGAGGGTGGCAAATGAGTTTCCCCATTATGGATAAACAAATTTGTTCAGTCTAATCTAATCTAACCTAACCTAATCTAATCTAATCTAATCTAATCTAATCTAATCTAATCTAATCTAATCTAATCTAATCTAATCTAGTCTAATCTAATCTAATCTAATCTAATCTAATCTAATCCAATCATTGGTGCCTTGAATCTAGTTGTTTCCTCAATTAACTAAATCAAAGTTTTTCTGGCTGGGCGTCTGTGTTTTTTTGGAGCAGTGACGTATATGGTGGTAAAAACTCTATTTAAGTGTGTCCAGAGCATACAGCATCCTTCACCGACTTGTACTCACATTTTGAGCACATAATCCATAATAATTGACACAAGTGTCAGCCTATGTTTTTTTTTCTCCCAAGAGGGAGAGAACTAAGGGTTCAAAGTGACCCTTGTGGATAGGCTTGAGCCCCCATGGTCCAGGGCTAAACATTGACTATCTTGACTGACTTTGCTATGATATTTGTAAAAGAACAGCAGATGTCTGCCCTCTAATCATAAAAGTATAAAAAAAATCCTTGATGAGGTACTTTGTTTCCTTTAACAAATAATAATACTAGTAGAGTTTAACTCACAGTGGTAACATGCTGAATGGAACAGAGTTCCCAGAGGACCATTCAGACTGGGGAGCTTTTTCGGGTCTTCGCAGCTGAAAGAAGCAGAGATGATTTGCATTGACAAGCTCATTTGAACAGCAGTCAGATTTTAACAACTTAGAACATTATTAGAAGCTTACTTTCAAGGCTTTCAAGGATGGACTTCCTCAGCTGGGCTCAGATGAGCTCTCAGTCACGGAAAATGATTTAGTGAAAGAAACAAGAATCCAGCTGGCACAGAGCAGCTGTGGTGCTGTTTTAGTCTCAGTTCTCTAATGGAAATGCTAATCAACAACCCAAACAAAATGTGTTGCTGCTGATGAGCTATCAATAAGCGGAGTTTCAAGTTAAAGCTTCGTTTTAGTTTTTTGTAATGTACTACTACTACTACTTATAATAATAATAATAATAATGTGAGTTTGTGTGCGTATGGAGTGTGTGAGAGAGAGAGATAGATGGACATACATAGATAACATGGATATATATTGTGTTTGTGCCTGTGTGTTTTTTTTTCACTGCAAAGTTGCATTGTAAATTACTACAGATTTAACTGCACATCAGCATTTTGGGCTTGTAGCAGGATTATTAAGTACTGCCATTTGCATACCTATTAGAAGGAATAAGTCCAAATCAAACAACACAAAACACCTGCTTTACTGGGTTTAGCAGGTCATCTTGTCCCAGATTCATGGATCACGAGTTATTTTCCTTCACACAATAAAACATTCTGCTGGCGAGATAATTAGGCAACCGTTCTCCTTTGTGTGCCTCCTTCACATGAAGCTTTTACAGTGGGAAAATTGATTTTGTGTGTTGAGCCCATATTTGCATATACATACGCCGCTGATTCCATAGCATGTAAAGGCAGCAATCTTAATGTTGGTAACTCAGAATATGTTGGAACAAAAGCCCTAACTCGTGACCTATAGCAAGTTTTATACGCTGCCAGAGCACCTGACGTGCCAATATGTCTGACATCTTTGTGTTCCATCATGCTGTCTGCCGGTGAAAGGTGGGAGGGGAATTGGGAAAACTCAGACAGGAGGTGAGATGAGATCTAGAAGCCTCATGTCTACGTCAGCTGTGTATTTTTTTTTTCCTCTGGTCTCACTCTGTCTATTGTTTGAGTGGCAATATGCTCAATTTGGTCCACTTTACTTATGTTTCACACAGACATACACACAGACGCCACTCCCACCCACGAGCTGATGCTGGCACACACACATACAGATGAGGCAGAGTCTCCTTTCCCTGCCTGCTCTCAAAGCCCTTGGCGCTGCTTGTTTACCCTTCACAGTGACAGCTGTGCATGTGTGTTTGTATGTGTGTGTGTATGTGCGTGTGTGTGTGTCGATCTGAGGAAGGAGATATTGCGTGTCAAGTGCTCTCCAGGGCTAAACTATCATTTCTGAGTGTTATCACACCATCCTACTTCCCAGGGGCTGGCTGTCTTTCTCTCTGTCTCTCTCTCTATCACACACACACACACACGAACACACAAGCACACACACACACACACACAAACACACAAGCACACACACACACACAAACACACACACACACACACACACACACACACATACACGCACAAAAGAGGAACTCCAGACAGTGTTAGCCCAGTGAGGCATGCAGTCAGAGAGGAGAAAAGAGACTGAAGTAACTTGACCAGTTGCTGAGCACACACACACACGCCCACACACACACACACACATGCACACACATGTGCACACACACAGACACACACACACTCCCTTTTCCAGACTGGAAAATCAGTCATGCAGTGGTCCCATTCAGACACAAAGCTCTGCAGGACCTTTCTGACCTGCAACTAGCACTCGGAGTGCAAGTTCAACTGTCAGACTGCTGAAGTGTGTACACCACTAATGTACAGCATTCACTGTTTACCACTGGTGACTGGGGACTGGACAAGTAGGAGAGGACATGCATACCTTATTTTATGATTATCTCTATATAATGTTCAGTTAAGAAGTAGTCTTTACAACTACTAAAGAATAGTTGTGAAGAGGTGGCGTGATCTCTCAAAAACAGCCTGAGTCTATTCAACCCTGGTGTTCACACATTAACCATGTAGCTCAAAGTAATTTAGGCAACAAATTATGTCTGTCACATACTTTATATTTAGCTGATCATCTGCAATCTATTTCAGTCTAATGTAACGGCGCTATAAATAAAGCACGCATTCAAGGATGCTATGAAAAAAGATTTTGTGGGTTGCTAGTGTTTTTTTTCCTAATTATATTCGCTATTCTATTTTGTTGAATTACATTTCTCCTTTCTTTCAGATTTCTATGGCAAGCATCACAGACACAAATAGGCTGAACAAAATATTAAACTTTATGATAAATACTATGCAATCACTGGAAATCACTGAATGGCATAACAATTGTATCATAGAATTGTGTTGTATTATAGTATATATCATAAATACATGAACTATGATTTAGTGTTCACCCCCTCATGAGTGACATGTTCACATGTTCACATCCCCACATCACAATGCTGCTCACAGCACTATCTTCACCCAGGACGAGGGTGAAGCACAATTGGCCCCTTGACTTTTTTGACAAGTGCATAAAGGTTTCGATCCACATAAGAGTAATAAATCTTTTCTTTTTTTCTTTATAAATGATAGTGAGGTTTAGAAATTTTAGTTTATCTAACTACTCTTTGTTAGACTTTGATCTCCCTCTCTTGCCTTGCAAAAATAGCAAACTCCTCTGCCTCCATGGACCAGCATCCTCTGCTGCATACATATAAATAGGATGAAGCAGAATTTCACAGCAGCTCATACTCCAGTGCATCTTGGAAAACTCAGCAAAAGTTCAACCCAAGTTTTGATGGCAGACACTTTTTAAGATGACTTTTTTTTATTGTTACTAATTGTAAGTTACGATGATATTTGTTGATGAGGACAACCCATGTCAACAAAACCCACTCTCCTTTACAAAGATCAATGATTTCAGAAAATTTCCTAAAAGATGTTGAAGTGCAGGTAGCACAGTGTGCAGGGATGTGATGAAAGCTCTGTTGATGTTCACTAATACAACTCTGAAATGGTTCTGAAGGACATTCACTAACTACTGCTGGTCTGGAGCACAGTCACATCCTTATTGAAGGCTGAGCTTATTTTTACTGACACACACATCTTTGGACAGTGTGGGAGTTTTCAAACCACAGTTGGTTGATAGATATTTTCTTCTCCTCCCTGAAAGTTTGCTTCCAATGGATAGGATAGTTAGAGATAGACAGGTAATGGATTTCTCCTTAATCTGATTGGATCATCAGAGCAGTGCACTGAGCTAGAATACATCAAAACCCCCGCCTGTGTCAAATATGACATGTGTCAAATGTGCCTGTTGTGTGTTGCTCTTGAAGATGTGGACAAATTCCCTCCTGTTATTCTTCTTTTTCAGCTGTCAGGTAGGAGTTTCACAAGTCGACAGGCTTCATGATCCTCACAATCCCAAACAGGACCAGCACACTGGCTGTTTTTGAAAAGAGCCCAGTGCTGGAGATTTGACTCAGCTCAAGCCACCAAAGACAAAACAACAAGAACTGAGGAAAACATTCAGTTGAATAAGAATTATTTCATTTGCATTAAGGGCTGATATTGCTCATCTGAGGTGTGCCATTCATGTGTTTCTTGTGTTCTTGTGCATACCAGTGTACTGTATATTCTTAAAATGAAATATGACAAAGACAAGGTTTATTAATGTTCAGTTCTTCAGTAACTGGCAGGCTCCTCAGTGATATAACACATTGAGCCCTGGGTACAGTATATTCTGCTCAGTACATGTGGAAAGCAATGCATACAAGTGAAATACAAAATACCCACTCACATTGAAAAGTCTTGCTTTACATTTTGCTCTGTAAATGAAGTCAGAAAATGGTGACCTTGTCCAGGGTTAAATAGATTTATTTGTATGTATTTATTTATTTATATTAATGGCAAAAATGGCATTATACTGGGTATACTAATCAGTGAAACTTCATCAGTTCCAACGAGGTAGAATGAAGCTCAATTCTCACTGTGGTTATTTCACATGCTAATCACATAATGATGGTCTTTACATTGCACCCACAGAATCCAAGACAAATCCAGAATGAACCCTAATCGAAGTGCTCTTCACTGAAAACATATACAAACCTTCTTCAGCCTCCGAACCCTCCCATCTGTCTATATATCACATTATGGGATGACAGCGCGGACATTGCCTGAATTTCTAGCATGCAGCCCATGCCTCCAAAGGGGAGAAAAAGCACAGATGAACATAGTGTTATGAGCACAACAGCCTGCCCATTGTTTGATAGTAAGAGGGCCTAATCCTGCTCTTAGCAGTCTGGGGAGGAGAGGTGGAGGCTTTTGTCTTCCTTTCCTGCCGGGTTTCTGGACTTGATGAGTTTGCCCTTCGCTTGTCTGCGACTTTCCCTTTCACCGACAGTGACTCACTGATGACATGCAGGATTGCAGTGATGCAAACATGCACTCGTGGACCCAGACAAGCATATGAAGTCTCAGTGTCCCAACAGACAAAGTCATGGCGAGTGTGGAAAACCTTCAGACAAACAGGGTCATTTTCTGTTTGTCTCGGACTGCTTTGAAAAGCACAGATGTCACTTTTTGTCCAGGGATTGCGTGCATGTGTCTGTGTGTGTGTGAAAGAGAACTCATGTGAATTGTTTGCAATTTCTCCGGAGTGAAGCAGATGCCTCTGTTTGAGATATCCTTGAAATGTGTCCCTGACCGCCAATTAGCACTGCCTTATTTGCCCAGTGCGATGCTGCCCCGATTATCATCAAACCATTACCTGCTACAACCTGCCATGAACTGCTATGAGCCACCGCCACACCTCTGTTCCTCCACTTAAGGCATCAAGACCCCAGGTCATCGCTGTTAAATGGCTGTCACCAGGCATTTAATTGAACCACAGCTACAGTTAATTGAATGGACCAGTACTCATATTTGTTGAAAATAAAGAGCCATAGTTTATTATCCCTTTTTTTTATCCTTTTTTGTAGTTTAGATGCAATTTATGTATATTTGGATATTAATACGTGAATTTTCGATGGCCGTTTGATCTGCCCTTACATGCTAACAGCTGTTGTCTTGCACAAAGGTGATTCACCTGCTTAGTCAATTTGTGAAGCCAGGTAGTTCAGTGAGGTAGAGGAGGGTTTTTGGTGTTTGAAGATTGTGAGTTTGAGCCTCAGCCGATGTGACTTTTCCATATCAGACATCAGCCAATCATCAACATAATTGTTTGCCAGTATGAGTAGGGAAGTGCAGATCTCCTCCCTTTTATAAATTAGTTAATCTGCCCACCTCTGGGCCTCACACTTTGGTCGGATAAGGAGTAAACTGAAATAAATTATACATTTCAGAGAGAAAAAAAGCTTGTAAGAGGGAGTAGAAAATTAGGGAATGTGAAGGTTTTCTGTGAAAGTTACATGCAAAAATCTAAAGGTACTTTGTATTTCGCATTTTTTTGTAAATCAGTGTCCTAAGCAACAGAAATCCCATAGGGCTGGAGGTCTGGAGAAACAATTGGACTGTAGCTCATCTGAAACTGCTCCTACACATTGATCCAGAATGACTGGAAGTGTTCACTATTAAATACACTCTTTTACACTATGATTTACTGTTAGTTACTATTGGACCATTTCATGCTGAGTTGAAATGATGGTCAGGCAGCAATATAATTATCAGAGATTACTTAAATTTCTTTTCCGGGGAAGTATTCATTCAAACTTTTTCAGTGTTTTAACATTGTTCAGTGTGGATGAATGGCTGAATGTAATGAAGTAGTTTTAAAACTTAACCTAATCTGAAAAAAAAGATATATCCTTAATTGCTGTAGATGGAGTATGACTCAAGACAGGTGATTGGGATTGGCAACTCTCGTTCTACTTCTTTTTTCTTTTTCTTTTTCTTGTGCCTCAAATGTGTCACACTCTTCAGTCTCTCCAATACAACTGTACACCATGTGTCAGGCTTCATCTGCCACAACAGTTAAAAGTTACTATAATATTGATCCATCAGAGTTGCCACCCACCCTGTAAAGATAACTCTGTACTCCTCTCCTCTGAATACTACCAATACTTTTTTTTCAGCAATAAGAGGCAATCTGCTTATCCCCATTAACAACTGTATGTGCATGTTTGATTAGTTTTCATACTAAACGTAATCCTGCTTAGTTTTGAATTAATGATTATATATTATTGTCAAATTTCATGTTTCTGTGCCGTTTGTGTCTGTATGCATCCAGAATTTACATGAGTGTGTCAGTGTTTGAGTGGTAAGTTCCTCATTCACCCCCACCGGAGTGGAAATATATTTCATTCATGAACATTTGCCTTCGCCTGTCAGTCAAAAGTATGCTCCAGTCACAGAGTGAGTCATACAACACACACACACACACACACACACACACACACACACACACACACACACACAAGCATACAAAGCATACATTTTTAACAAAATGATAAATGAAAGGCTGAGTAAATGGAGGTTGTACTGGTGCATGGAAACCATGTGTCAAAACTGTGCGTGTATGTGTGTATGAGTGTGTGAATGCTTAAATTGTTCATTAACCCTGTAACATTTAAAGGCCTCTAAGTCATGTTGTCATGTCTTGGGCTCTCAAACACACATGCACAGACAAGGGGCACATCTTGCGTGTAGTACTCTCTTTAAATCAGCCTTGCTTCAAATTAAGTGAGCTTTCCCGTCAAATAAGATGAAACAGATGAAAGTTCACACGCATACACTCACCACTATCAACAAAATCAATAGGCTGGGAGACAGCAGCTAGGTTAGGATCAAAAAAAATATCCTGAATCGATAAGTAGGGCATCACAGCAAATGCAGATGTAGATGACTTTCATTGTTACTTTCATCAAAGTCCCAACTCCAAATGACTCTCAGAGTTTTAAACCTTGGTACCACCACTATATATTTTCTAATTTAGGAGATCAATGAAAACAGTTTACAGACATAGAGGCAGTCAAGGTACTGTACAATGATCCTATGATGGCATGTCACTGTCATAATACAATTAACAAATAAGGACAAATGAGGACATCTTGGAGATGTCTTTAAAACAGCTTTAAAATATTTGAATGAACTCTTACTGATTTAGTAGACTAACTATCCCAAGCAGACAGTGTTGTTTTAAACACTGACAATAAAGGTTTTGTTTCACCCTGAATGTTTTTGTGAATTGGTGGCTTCAGATAGTAATGTCTGGACCTTATTAACTGGAAGAGCAAACTGAGGATTGTGATGTTGGAGTGAATTCACCAGAATGTACAGAGTGTGTGTATGTAGATGAGCTGAGTGCTTTGCAGACTTCTGTCATGGAAAGCTTGAATTTGTTGAATAAGTCCTGCCACAAAAAAAGTTAAAAATCCAAGAAAAATGCAACATAAAAACATCGTCATTTACCACATGGTTTCACCTGGATAAATGATCATCACAATGTTAAACAGCCTCAGTTGTCCCTGTGCACAGAAAGCATTCAGACACAGAGCTTATTGTGGTTCGGCCACTTTGGGCAGCACTCATGTACTTTCACTGCTGCTAATCTCTTGAAACAGAATAAGCTGAACTGCCGCTGTATGTGGCTTGTGACATGTTTCACATAGACATTTGACCCATAGCAACATAGAAATGTCAATTTCTGCTGGTTTAAGTTTTTCTCTGAATATCTGCTCGGCCCGAGGCGACTGTTTGAGGTTCAAAGTCATCTAATACAAGCACAAGCTACTGGCAATCAGCAGTTTCATTGCAAGAGAACTGGTGTTGGCCTTTAAAGGCCCATGTTGGGTGAACTCTAGTGAAGGCAGGAATCCTGCTGATGTTGGTCATTTTTATTTTGGGAGCGATTAGTCTCACCATTTGCATATTGGTAGCGCCTGATCTCACTGGCACTCGTTCATTCATCCATATGCAATACATCTGGAGAAGAATAATTTTCCTTCTCTGGCTTCAGGCAGTTTGAGAAAAAAAACACCTCAAGAATGGTGTAGTGCTTGTGTTTAATGTATGAATTATATGCATGATGATTTTTTTTCGCTTTTCTTTCTTTCTTTAACAGTTGATTTGAATTCCAAATTAACTCAAGGATATGAAAGGAATGGGTCAACAAGGTCTGTGCTTAAAAAATGCAGAGGCTTTTAATGTGTTTCTTATTGATCTCCTGGGGTTCAGTTAGGAAGAGAAGGTTAGAAAACACACATGATCAAACAGATCATGTGATCCACAGATGACTGGGTCTTCTGCCGCAATTCATAGCCTGAGAGTGCAGCCTAAGTTTAGCAAAGTACGTGTAAAACCATGGGCTCCACATGCTGGTTATCCAAATACAACAGCATTATATTGTATAGAGTTTTATATTGGCATTTCGTGATTTTGCAGACACTTAAGATTTAGGACTAGTGAATGGGAGATAGCTGTAGGGGAAGGGGAAGAAGAAGGATAAGGGCAAAGGTTGTGCGAGGTGAGTGCAAGGCGGGAGAGAAGATGCTCTCAGAAGAGACTGGCTTGCTCAGATTTTATTGTAGACATTGTGATAACACAGGTTCCTCTGTGTTACTCACTGAAAGCTTTGTGCAAGGTTGCGTTTTTCTGAAAATTACAGCAGAGTGAAGAGCAGTTGACTCATGTAATGTGGTGTCTGCGGAGTCTTCTTAGCAGTGAAACTGGATGAATAGTCAATTTTCTAGCTTAATTGCTCAAATCTTCAGGATCGGAGTCATGCCTTGTGCAAATACGTACAGTGTAGAATTACATTAGATAATAGATGTATCATAATAAATAGCTGGTTGACAAATAATCAGGCTTCCAACTTGCACTAAAATGTCACAGGCAAAGTTCAGACCTGTTTATTATCCTTGGAGGGTTTGCCTTTTCCTAAAAGTTCTGACTTGCTCATCTATAGTTTAGGGTTGGTTTCTGAGAATTGTGAATTGTTCATTGAGACATATTTGATGCAGGTTTTCCATTTATAATTCATAATGTGTCATGTGTTTTGCCCACATTGTTAAAATGGTAAGCTTTAAATGTATAAAAGAAATCCTGCTGTCGGGATTACTAGAGAAGTATCTGGGCCAAGATGGAGTTCAAAACACTTCAGATTAAACTGTTTGGTTTTATGTTTTTCTACCTTATAACACCGACTTACTACAGAGCACAAAATACATCACTTTACTTCCACAACCTCAGAACCTGATTGTGTAATAATGTTAACACAACTTGATCAAAAATGAGCTAAGCATTGAGCTCTTAATAAAACTAT
Organism: Karalla daura; assembly: GCA_029224185.1. Classification (NCBI taxonomy): domain Eukaryota; kingdom Metazoa; phylum Chordata; class Actinopteri; order Chaetodontiformes; family Leiognathidae; genus Karalla; species Karalla daura. Next base: position 16,145,584 of record CM055188.1, read on the forward strand.
CTTGAGAATGTGAATCAATGTGAAAGAAAATGACTTCTCTAATGGATTAAACATCTGGAAAGGAGTGTTTCAGCATGATCAGATAGTGCATTTCACTCACTAATATCCATCTACACATGCAAGAGGCCTCTCTGAGTTATTTCACTTAAATCAACCAAATCTATACAAGCATACTGATGCACTTTATCTATCTTCATGCACTCAGTGTCTGGGATGCTGGTCTGCTAAGCATTTCCTCTCACCCGACTTCTCAGATATCAGTGGGTGGTGCAGTCGCACGCTGGGAACTCAACCCATTGGCAAGGACTCTGGTTAAACTGGGACATTCCCCTTCCACGCGAGACAAACACGCAAAACATGCACACACATGCCGCGGAGACATGCTGATACACATTACATGTTCATATACATGCAACCTTGCATGCAACCTTGCAGTCAGTACATGACATGTTAAGTGCTGACACAGGCACAGTCCTACACGCTGCACTAAGTCTACCTTTTCTCGATGTTTGCTTGTGTAACAAACAACCCATCTAACTTTGTATTTTCTTCTTTATTTCTCTTAGAATTTAATGTTTAACTGTCTCTGTGTTTCACGCTCTCTGGTTTGAGTGCTTGCCCACAAAAAAAACCTTTTATCTTCAGAGGCTACATATCCCTCTTTTATTTGAGCCTTTTATTTGATTGCAGCTCTTTTGTCTCTACCTTCTCCTGACTGTGAAGCCTCTGTTATTGTGTGATGCTGCACAAAAAAATAGTTAGTTGTTAGACTGAAATGTACGTGATGTCTACATTCAACGATTAAGTTGTGTATCAAATCAGACAAGGAGAAAAAACACAAATCAAGTACCTTTCAAGGTCAGTTTCAGGTAAAAGCAAACACAAGAGCTAACACTAGATAGGAGCAACAGGAATGGACAGACTGTAAGGGAAAAACATATAGAAATGTAACACTGGCAGCACTTCAACACAGTGATTGTGCCAATAGACTGTCTGCAGACATGTCTTTTATCTGCTCAAAAACACCCTTTACTGTGGTGGCGACTATGATACGATTATAATCCACCGAGTTGCCAGACTGACTGGCTTCAGAATGTATGTAAGAGAAATTCACCGTGCCCTTGTGAAAATCCAGTGTTAGACGAGCTCTTTCACTCTCTCCTCTTTCTCTGTTTTGACAATGAAACCATTTAAGTCCAAGCCAAGAAGCATCTGTCGGTACTTGTGAATATCTATGCTTTTAAAGGAGTGTGCAAATTGGACTTATTAGAAATATAGTAATAATGATATAATGTTATTATATAGTGTATATATAGTGTTTGTACAATTTCACTGAACTATCAAGAGCTAAATGCTTATGCAAAAGCCCAGCTGCAATCATACAATCAGCATCAACATCAGGTTTGTGACCCAGACACTGGGACGGTCACAAACTGGTTCACAGTTTTTCACAGACCATCTACTGCTCATCTTTAAAGCAGTTTTTCACCAAACTGCCACATGAAGTGGCACATAGCTTAGACCTTAGAAATACCAATAAAGTGTGATTTGCTTGGATGATACTGTGTTGACTTAATCTATAAAACGTGACAATTAGAGTCACTGCTTCACAGTCAAGGGTATTAGGCCCAAAACTGTGAATTTTAAACAATTAACTCATTTGTTTACTCACACGCTGTACTTCACATAAATACTGAGATATTGATTGCGTTATGTCTCCTTTCAAAAGAGTTTAAATGTGTGTGTACTCTTTTATACAGAGACAATAAGGGTATAACTGCCAGTACTTGGCCACACTGTGTTGCAGGTGTGTGTCTTTTCCTCAACTCTAGCCCTAAATACAAGAACATGCCATTCACTTCAATTTCAACCCAGTAATCCTCATATTCATCTACGTCTTCATTATCCCTATGCATTCTTGCTGATAACTTGCAGTTTTGCCTTTGCATTTTTTACTCCACCAAACTCATCTATCCACTCCTCACAACCCCCACCCTCCAACCCCTTCTCTGGAAAGAGTTAGTTTAGTCAGGGCGGCATGCCTTTGGCACTGCTTGGAAATCAGGTTTCCTATTAAGCCTTGAAAAGTTGAATCTGGGGGCAGATGTATGTATGTGTGTCTGTGTGAGGATTTTGTATTTTGGAGATCCTTGGGAGGGAGTGCCAGTTTAATGCCAGTACCCTTTGAACTGCTGTTCTCCTTGCTCATGGTCAGAGATGAACTTCTTGAACAATCTGAATCAATATTAGAAAAATTAAACCAGGGTTTCTGCTTTTATTTTATTTGTGTCAGCGTTAAAAAGAGTAGCATTGGAAACATGACAAACACACAGACGTGTTGAGCAGAAGGATGTGCAGACCACACAGACTGTATTTATCACGCATCATCTCTGGCTATAATGATGCTAAATTAACACCATTTTAATCATAAATTCGGGCTAAGTAGCTCTTTATCTTTACATGGAAGGTGTGGGTATTCAGATTTAACATTTCACCCTCTAGCAGTTTGAACTGATAAATGCTGTTATCAGTTCTTCCACGTCCAGCCTTTTAAATCTCTGCCGAGTTAAAATGACTGCGAGCAGTGGCAGACGTAGATGACACATTGTGAAATGACAGACAAGAGCAAGCTGTCTTTTCAATCCATCTCCCAGCTTTTCATTGCAATATAACGTCCCAGTTTATTACATCGATTTTTGTTGCAGCTTAATCTTCCTCCTTGCTTGTGCCAACTTTTCACGTTTTTGAAGGCGTTCATTGCTCCTGGGGTGCTTTCCACAATCCCCAAAGCAATCCCCTGTAACCTTTTCCCCAAAAATGCAAAAGAAAGGTTACATCAGTGCAACTCTGTGAGTGTTAATGTACTCTCTATCTTACTCCAGCTGCCCGTGCTTGCTGAACATTTTTGCTGTTTATTTCGCAATACATCTTTGAAAGTCACCTTTTGTCCTTTTTCTATTTTTCTCTCTTTATTTGTCTTCTGTTGGCTTTGGGCATCTGAACTTCTCATCACACTTAGTGTGCTGTCAACTTGGATTAGTCCATGAAGTTAAAGTTGTGGGTATTTTTTATTACAGGAAAGGCACTCCAGGCTTACGTCTGACAAATAAACCTTGCTGAGTTGCAAGTTCAAAGTTTATCCATTTATTTGCTGCAGGCCGTTTCGCCCCTCGATTATTTCTCCTGAGTCTAAAGTTTTCTGCGGCAGCTTAACGATACACGTGTGGCATCGTCAATAGTGAAAGCAACAGGGAAAGACGTGTGGGGAAAAAGAGGGGTGACTGGGAGGTCAATCCTGCTTCTGCCATGACGGGGAGATGTAGTGGGGGCTTCACTGTGGCGAGGGATGAGGATGAGCAGCCCGGAAAAAACAACAACAACAAAAACAAGGGACCAGTTGTTTAACAAAATGAAGGAGATCTTGTGAACTCGCAGGGACCAAGGACCTGTTTGAGTAAAGCTGAGCTCTATTCACGCACAGAGTCTGTGTGTTTAATCAGATGGAGAAAGACAAATTTATAAGCCTTGGTCCCACAATCCAGTGTGGATACTCACTCCCTTTTAACCCCACCAGTAAAAACACCCTGAGATACATGAATGCCTCCTTGTAAGTGTTTACTGTATACTGAGACACAAGACACAAGATCTGATGCCTGCCATTTAAAATATAATATTTATTTGCACATGAACTGTTGCTCATGGTTCAGTTTACTTTTATCATCACAGCAAACAGCCATGTTATTAAAGTCCAGGCAACAAAGCTGTATGCCTCCAAATGTTGTGCCACTGTATGACCTACTACCTGGATTAACCCCGCATTTGCCAGGCGCAGAGCATGAGGTTCACATCAACACTGCTTGTATTTTAACTTTTGTTTTGCGTTTGAGAGCGGGTATGTGAAAAAAAAATGTCCTTACTCTTGTCCTGCAGCTATCTCCCCTTTAGCCGTGTTTCAACTCTGCACTTGGACTGATACTTGGACTAGCGCACTCATCCTTTTACAGCCTGAAGAATTTGAAACATTGCTTACGTATTAAGTAGTAGAGGTCTCTTTAGAAATGGAGCCCGATTGATTTTTTGGTTTTTTTTTGTTCTATGAGTCACTTTGCTGGCCACATGGTGGCACAGTGGTCAGTGCGGTCGCCTCACACCTCTATGGCTGTGCATTTGAACCCACCTGCTGCCAGACATTTCTGGGTGTGTGTGTGTGTTCTTCCCTTGTGTGTGTGGGTTTCCTCCAGTTTCCGCTCACAGGTTGATTTGAGACTCTAAATTTTCCAGTGTCCCATGATGGACTGGCAACCTGTCCAGGGTGTATTTCCTGCCTTTCACTCTACGTGAGCTGGAAATAGACAGCAGCAGACCTACGGGACACCAGTCAGGATGAAAGAGTTGTTTTCGATAAAAGCACCTTTTCTTAGCCATGTTTTCTTTCTGTGTCACAAAATACATCTTAAAGGCTAGCCAGAACCACTCTCACATTCTTTTTTGTGAGATGAATAAATAAATCTATATTGGTGCGTAAGGCATCCTATTGGCAAAGTCTTGTCAACCAGTAAAGATTTGTAGTTATGAAACCAATAATATACCATTACGTTAACTAATTTCCACGAATGTGCGTACCGTTCTTTTGCTTGTTCTTATTCTAAGTATCACCCTCTACTTCCACCCTCTATCACTCCTCAACTTTTTCTACCCCTTCCCTCTCTCATTCCTATCGCCTCACCTCCAGCCACTTTTGTCTCCTTCCACCCTTCTCTGTGTCACTGCTGTGCCTTTGGCTGCGTCGCAGGAAGACTAGTTTATCATCATCATTATCACCGTGTTAATTCCAGAGCCTTATCTTCCTAAATAAAGTGTGTGGTTTTGTCTCTTTGTGCTGACATCCCCAGGCTGCACTTGAATGTGGCTTATTTCAATCTTGCTCCACTTAGCATTGAAATGAACTGTTTTTCTTTTTTTGGGGTTTTTTTTTTTTTGGAGGGGGGGCTAGCACTAGCGTAGCTTGCATCAGCTCTGTGCAAGCTAATAGGGGTATCAGCACTTGCCTTGCATCCGAGAACATCAAAGAGAGCAATTCCCTCTGAACAGGGAATCTGAGTGCACACAGCGGGCACGCGTGCAAAAACACACACTGGGGTATGCACACACACACTCACACACTGACGCTCGTGCACGCACGGGTGCAAACAGCGGGCATGAGGGAAGGGGTAGCTTCTTTTTTCACACAGCATTTCCATATATGTTAATAGCATTCTTGTTATTGTGCAGAAACAGCCGGTGGTGTGATGAAGTGATGAGCTGTCCTGGCTGCAGGGTGGAGGACAGTTAGAAAACACTACAGTCTGGGTTTCTTTTTTTCAGGCTTTGATTTCACCACACACGCACACACACACACACACACTCACACACTCACAATACACAAACACAAAATTGATTTCCTGTCACTGCGAACATTAGTGCTCATATGAAATTATGTGTTTGATATGGAGCAGGTTGAGGGAAATCATTGATGTTTCTGCTAACACCACATGATTACCCTGTGAACGACTTCATTTGATAGCGCTTCTAAAAATCTTGCATGGGAACTGGGTCATGAAATTTCAGACATTCAAACAATCACACACCAAAGGTACGTGAACAGGGTTTATTTGGAGGAAGAAATCAGCTTTTGACTGGCGAACTGATGCATTATAACATGTGACTAGAGCAATGACTGCTCCCTTATCTGCACACTACCGTGACAAACACAATACATTAGGCCTATCAAAGTACTGTAACCGTGTTTGGAGAGGGAGCTTTGTATCCCTCTATTTGTTGTATAATTTGATTTGCTCTGTGAGTGGCCACAGACACTGCTCATTATCAACTGAATAATTCATAATAAATTATGTTTGTAATTTCTGCTTGGTTATCACATCTCTTTGATGTGGTGAAACAAATGAATTGAACAGATAGAGGTTAATATCTTTCGCACACATTTTTTGGCTAAAAGTTTCCTAGTGGCACCATCATTTTGACATAAAGTGTTTAAAGTGAGTGCCAATCAAACCTGGCTCACTAATTTGGGGACAAATGCTTGTTCTTTGCTCAATGAAGTGAAAACCGTTCTGAAAGCATTAAGAAGTGTTGGGGGATTCTGATATTTAGCCTCACACACACACACACATATATACATAAAAATACACTTTTAGGCTGTAATCAGTGCATCTAACAACTTGTGTTCAAGTGGAGACAGAATACTAAAAGCAAACCTGCAAATAGCAACATGTCATTAGTTACTTTGATCTGTATCTTCATCACATTTTAAGGCCACAACTCACCTGAAGCTACGTATGTCACACCAAGCCTGACCTAATCCGTGTATAGTCATCTGTCGTGAGACCATACATTTGGACAGGACTTTCTGGACTGTGTGAAAAGTGGTAGGTAGCGTTTTCTTGTTGTTGTTTGTTTGCTTTTCAAGCCTTTGTGTATACACATTTATACATACATGTATATATCTGTATGTATGTGTATATACATATATATATATAGACACACACACACACACACACACACATATATATATATAATAAAAGCTAGGTTTGGGCATCTGATCAAGATGTCACCCAGCTGAGACATGGACCAAGCTGGAGGGATCAGACTGATCAGACTGAAACCTCTAGCTGACCTGGGAACGCCTCAGGATGGCTCAGGAAGAGCTGGAGGCTGTGACTGGTGAGATTTGTGGACAGCACTAATTAGTCTGCTGTCGCTGCCACTTCTAGAACTTATAAAATGCGCAAACAGAGTGACGAGTGGGCAGAAGTTATCTTGATACGTAGATAAGAACAAGAATAACAAGCCCCGTTATAAGAATGAATACAAATGTCTAATCAACTTTAGACCAGACATAAACTTTATGCTCTTTGGATTTTTCTGATCTCAGGGTAAGTAGCCACCAGGCCACCTAGTGGAGTTAAGCTTTTGGCCATGGGATGGAATAAAATATGAAATAGTAATTAACACCCTCAGGGACAGAAGGCACCAGAAATATAGGAGAGGAAAAAATGGACAGTTGGAAAAGTAAGCACTTGTCAAGATAAGTAGAGAGCATTCAATTATTATAGACACCATTTTTTACAGTCATTTCTATCAAATGTTAAATTAATGTCAAATTAATGCCAATTAATTTTCTATAACTTGAGGCTTGACTTTAGACTTCACTTAAATGACAGGCTCCAAATGTACTATATAATGCAAATTAATTTTATATTGACGTGTCACTGGCATCACTTTCAGAATAAATCTAAATGAACAAAAATCACAAAATAATGTACCAAATTTTTACTGTTTTTATTCGGGTTTATATTGTATTTCTACTCACTATATGTAAATTATCACATTTTTTCATGCAGCTCCCGTAAAACTATGTTCTAGTTAGCAGTGACTAACGTGGTGTGTGTGCTGCAGGTAACATACCAAGAGTTAATCAGAGGCTGGAAACTGCTGCCTGCTGTGCTTTGAAATGATGCTGATGAGAGCCACGAGTAGTAATTAACTTTTCACTATTTATGTCAGTGCAGTTTCTCTTTTTGTGTATATTGCCCTTCTATAGTTCAAGACCTTTTGATGATTGCAGATCCTTACATCTTTTCCATGTTACTGGTATATGAGTGAGTGTGAGCCAAGCAACACAGCAGGCTTGTTGTGAAAAAAAAAGATGAGATGTAGAAATTGGGCTAACTTCTCTGGGACAGTCAAGAGTTTAGTCTCTATGTTAGAGATTCTGTTTCTCCTGTTTTATTGATTATCAGCATTGACTGGTGTGCCCCAAAGCTCAATTCATAATAATGCCATGAAAGCATTATAGATAGATAGATATGGATAGCATAACCAAAAGACATATACTGTTTCAGAGAGTACTTCTGTCATCCCTCAGAGACAGATATGAAATGTGCATGATACCAAAATATCAAGAACTGTTAGAGGTACTTTCAGCGAAAATAGTCTGAAGTAAAGGCAGTATAAAATCATAAGTGATATTTATCTACTTAAGCAATGGAAGTCAGACCCATTTGACACATGTGATGACTGACTTGACGTTGATTTAATGACTCAATGATTAGCTCTTAAAAGGTTCAGCTGTGATTGAACCTTCAGATGAACATTTATAGTGTACATTAGGTGAGAGAGAAATGCTGTGCAGCAGTGGAGCCTGATTAAAATCTTTATGTCAATATAATGACTTACTGCAGTTCATTCTGAACAAATGCATGAATAATTGGACTTGTATAGCTTTAAATCGTTACCATGTGGCAAACATTTACACAGCAATCACTATTCATTTGTCGGCACACATACGCTATTTGGTAAACACTTAGGCTGACACTTTGAGCTTTCAGCCAAACATAGTGCTGCACAAAGCTGCGTTTCATTTGAGGGGGAAATCTGTTGTAGCAGGGAACGACAGATGGAGCCAATTCTGTTGTGTGTTTATGTGTTGATGTACCAACCTGACCTAGCTGTATCTATATCCCTGTGACATGGGGGTGGGGGGGTGGTGGGGGTCTGAGGCTCATGCAGGGGTTACGTTTGGCCTTTTACATCTTTAGAATTTCTGTAATTATACATTTATATTTATATTTACTTTGTCAATCAGTGTGTGCTCCATCAATTATATATAGCCTGTTTACAGAGCAGCAGCATAAAGTCATGAATTAATACATATTAATAGAGTTTGTGCAAAATGCTGCATTGAAACAGTGACTGTTGCTGTTGTTAATCATGTGGCTCTTCTCATATTTGGTTGACTCTCTATAAGTTTTCGAGGTAGTATTGTCGCCTATGCTACTAAACTTCACTGTATCTGAATGTGCTGTTGACATTAGGAGGCAATTTAATCTAAATGAAAACAAATAACTAAAAACTATTTTTGTTTACATCATGCGCAACGGTCTAAACCTTTAAAGAAAAAAGAAAATTGCTCATTAAAACATTTCCAGGATTCAATACGTCTGTTATTTGTTTATTTTGTAACATGGAGTCCTTGCAGTGAACTCAGAGCTTTAGACTTATTCAGCTGCTCGCTTGTGAACACAGATTGTTCCCTTCCTCTTAAAGCGTATAAATCTTATTTTGTGTCGAACAGTATAGCGGGTCAAAAAAAAAGGAAAACCGTCAGTGATAAATTTGCACACCTTTTACCTTTTATATCAAATAAAGCGTTCTAAAATAGTGGGCCTGAAATCTATTTTAGGAATTCTTCTTGGTTAAGTCCCCTCTCCGCCTCGACGTAAAAGCAGTAATGAGCACAGCTGAAAGTACCCATAACGTCAGGCAAAGTGAAGTGACAAGTCAATCCCCCAGTGACTGCTTCCTGCTCGGCTCGCACAGATTGTTTACTTGGTGCAACATACTGGTGAAATTACAATGCTGGGAGCTATACACATGCATTGTTCCAAGGTTGTTCACAAAGACTCCATTATGACTGTGCAGAGATTTACACAGATTTGAAAACTGGTTAATGAATTTGTATTGTTGCTATTTCACAACAGAAGCAAACTTGACAGCAAAATGCGTGAGCATTTAAATCCATCTGCATTGTTTGCCGTTCCCCCGTGATGTGGACCTGCTGCAGGGTGATAAGAAGCACCAAAACTGCTCTTGTCATGACTGGCTTCTGTCCCCAGTTTGTACTAAACCGCAGGACATCCAGGGGACACAAGGACATGGCCACAGCTGGGACTCGGAGCGGGTCTGATTGCAGATACAAAGTGCTATAACCACCACTTTCAGCGAAGTCAATCCGGGGACAGCCTAGATGGTCGTCAGAGATGGACAGAACGCCACGTCGTCATGGGGACAGGACCACGGCTGATAATTGGGCGTGGGACTCGGTGGCAACAAAGCAACACGGCCTCAGTAATGAGATTAATGATGTTGTGTTAGGTCTTGTTTCACCAAGGAGAGGATTATCTCCTAACAGCCCTCCTAAGGTGAAGGAAAGGACAATTACTCAGACACAGATTCATCAAGCCCATTCCCAGCCTGAGCTCAAAATGATGTTTCAGAGCTAGGTCAGGGCTCATTCCTGCAGAAAAAAAAGCAATTTACTCAAAAACTCAGGAGTGAGCATTAAGGAAGTCAAAGTCAATTGTTTTCAACCTGAATGTTGTAGAGTGAGTGTTATGGTGCTGCAAAGTTCAGATTGACTTCTGATCAAACACTGCAGGATGAATATAAATATGCTTTATACATGTGGCCAACCTGAAGCCATTGTCAGGGATGAATCCCAGATGAACGATCGTGATCTCTGCTCTCTCTCTCTCTCTCTCTCTTTCTCTGAAAACTGTGAAAAATATTTATTATCAATTATCTTCAGACCACGCGAGTTGACTGCTTAAATGATGCGCTATCCTTCAGACAAATTGGAGTCTGAGGGTTGCCAAATAAGGAGGGGTTGAGTGCATCAACAGGTTTGGCTTCATCTGCGACATAGCCTTACTTTTGCTGATAAGCTTGATGTAATCCATGCAGCTCTACAATGTCACTGAGGGAGGTGAAGGAGGCTATTTGAGAGGACCACTATAGTCACCAAAAATCTGTATTTGCACAAAATGGACTAAGCTTTCTTTACACTTTCGTTGCACTTATTTAGTTCGAGCTGCATACATTTTTGCAAGGGAAGAGCAATCTTAGTAAATAAATCAATGAAATAACCCAAACATTTTCTGCAGTATTCATCAATCCATTATCTGACCAGCTCGACGGTGTTGCAGTGACAGGGGAGTAGTCAGTCGTAAAGCATTCACACTATTCACTTTCCCTCCCATCTATAGTGGCATTAGGCAATTAGGGTTTCCAGTATGACTAAACATATATGTTTTTGGGAAAGTAGAGTACCTGAAAAAAACCTACACACTCACACAGAGAGCATGCAACCCCCACACAGAAAGGCCCCCAGTCAGATTGACAGGGAGTTGAACCCTGAACCTTCCTGCTCTAAAGCACCGTTCCTAATCACTCATCCATCCATTCTTTTTTTTCATTTAGAAAGAAACCGATGAACAGATACCTATTGTGTATTGTCTACGCAGATCACTTAAACAAGCAACATTAACTTGAACTAACCTTGAACTTCCAACATCAAGTCCTTGCTATGAAAATAATGTTGCAGTTCCTGACTAGAACCGAAGACTGTCTCTGGAAAGTCTCTTTCACCTCAACCAAGAACACGTATGATCTAATTTCAATGAGGAAGTTGTGCCTAGAAACAATGTTAAATTGGACATATCTCCCAGAGTAGAAAAAACAAAACAGTTGAGAGCTAAAGATCTAAAAGATCTAATCATCATAAGGGAAATTCTCCAGCTAAAATACTGCCACTTTATGCCAAAGAGAAACTATGAATATTTAGTTAACATTCAGCTCCGATTACAATGAGGATACATAGGGAAACCAAAATCAGTTGGGAAATTAAGTGTGATGGGACATCTGCTCGCTTGTGCATCAGAAACAGGGAAATCACTGTTGCAGTCACACACAGACAAACGTTCCTTTATTGTGTATTTATGGACAGTTTGCACATTTATCATTAGCAACAAGGATGATTCATCAACTGTAATAAAACCTCAGAGTTGTATTATTTGGAAAACAAATGAGCATGAATAAATAATGAACTGTGAATAAATCCAGTTGTTGTTCTTTTTTTTTCTTCCATCCAGTGACTGAACTTGCTGTATACATTATAAATCAATTCATCTAGGAAAAACATATCCTAACTTTATAAAATATGGGTTTTCAGTTCGAGTCCAGTGTCTTCAAAAGCATCCTAAAGAAAAAAATAATAATTTTGAAACCAGTAGTGAAATGCCACTATGATACATTTGCAAGAAATATCATGAGGTTCTTAATAAAAACTGACATCAATCATCTAGAAGAAAATCTACTGAGGTGCACAAGAAAAAGACATTCTCTTGATGGCACGGAGGAAGAGGGGGCATTAGATAGGGCTGATTATGTACTTTTGAGAGCATTTAGATATCAACATTCTACTTACATGGTCTTCTTCACCTTTTCATCAACACTGAGGCAAACAGTGCAATCACATTTAGTCAGAAGTAACACTTTATTTTACAGTCTGTGTAGCTGATGTGTACTATACCCCCAACACTCACACGCACAAAGACGTGTTCAGATATGTTCGCTGGGGCACAGAATTGTTGCACTATTAGTGCTGACGTTGATATCAAAACATCCAAAGAGTGAAAGAAGCTTCTTGTATTATTGTGTTCATGAATGTTGAGACACTAAAAGGGCTTTTAACCCTCCCTGCAAAGTACTCATGAGATATGGAAATGATAGCTTGGGTATAGTGGAAAATCCACCAGATGATTTTGGTTGAAAGCTAAAAAAAAAACAAAAAGAAAGAAAAAGTACAATAGGTCTATATTGGGTTAATATTTAATGAGCATTTCAAGGAATAATACTTGTTAATTGTTTCTTAAGAATTGGCAGTCAGGGGCCATTTTACGATAAAATCTGACAAGAATTCATGGATCATTATTCACCATTGTTGGGTACCCAGTGGTAGCCTTGGACAACCAGTTTAAAGAGGTGCTACTAAATAAAAAAAAGAAAGAAAAAAAGATGTTTTGTGCTTCCACTTTCTCCTTTCAAGTCATCTGACTTGATAAAACTATTTGTATTTAGCTGCATTAATAAACAAATCAATATCCCCCACTAATGACAATTATCCTGCTCAACACCTGGAAAAGCGTTACCTAGTTGTCAGCTAATACCAGTGGTCTGTGATATTTTTATAGCTTTCAACAAATAGGAATCGAATCTTGGCTGATGTTGTGTATTTTTAATGTATGGGATCTTCCAAATGCAATTTAAACATGCCTTTAAGCTACATGAAAATGTATTTCTGTGTATGAAACTAATAAAGGAAAAGCACGTAGTCTGACATGCCTTCAGAAGTATTTGTTGTAATATATTAAACTTTATAATTGAATATATATATTAGCGGTGTCAAATACATGTAAATTAAGGACACATTACAACTGAGGAGTAGGAAAATAACCTTAACTCAGGGTTGACTTACTAGCGCTTTCTCAAGGTTTCAACCACGTCACACTTTTGTCAACATCAACTCCTCGTGGCTCGGCCCTCATATTTGTTGAAACCATGAAAGTTTAGTCGTACAATGAAAAGTAGTCACTAATACTAGTTGGTAGTAAGTTAACCTTTAGTCAAGATCTATTTATCAAACCGCTATTGCCAAAGTAAAAAAAAAAAAAATGAAGGTTCACACTCAAAGAAATGAAATAGGTTTGCAATGTGAAGTGAATTTAAAACATATTTCCGTACATTTCAACCTGATTTAAGATGCATTTTATTCAGCAATGTATTTGGAATATTTTTTAAATAAGATTTATAACAAAAAACTCTAAAATTCTACTTGGAATTAGCTTTAGTATTCACAACAATATTAAAAACTGCCAATTTCCGTATGCATATTTAAACACATACTGCACTAAATTAAAACAAAATGATTTTCAGTCGACTTTCACAGTGATAAAAATCTGGAGAGAAATCTCATGAGTGCGCCAGTTATTACACTTATGAATGTCAGATATCTCTTTTTCTGCTCGGGTTTTCAACTATGTAGTTAGTCATTATCAACATTATGTTTCACACAGACCGCTGCTGTTGCTGCAGTTGTGGCTGAGATTTGTGACAGTACTGCAAAGCCTTTCCAACAGAGAGATTGTAGAATAAAGTGCACTGTAACTGAATCATACAACATCTTCCACATACAGTAATTGTGCGCCGCGCAGCTTCAAAGTGGGCAGAGGGCTCTGGGGCTCTCTTGGGGTCATTCATCAAGGTAACATGGTGGAGAAATGTGCCTGTTGTTGGAATTAATAGCCTGGGGTGAAATAGGTCTTCTCCGCTGTGGAGACGATCTGGCAACTCGGGTGAGCCCTATCTCACTTTTCTCCACTTTTTTTTGACCTCGAGCCTCGTTCTGGGCCTCATTCTTTCTCGAGCCATTATGCAGGAGAGGCAGCAAGTGTCATCGTCTGTGAGCACCCCTCCTTCCCCGCCCCCTCCCTCTACGTCACTCCAAGCACCCTTGCCGTTGCCCAGGTTCAGCAAATCATATTTCTCTTGATAAATTCATGGTTGATAAATTATCTTTTCTTCACAGACAAGAAAATGAAAAATAATTTGTGGTAATTAAGGCAGTCTTTCCATTTATAAACAAGACATTAAACTGATAAAATGCAGTCGGATAGGAAATAAAACGAAAGGTCGGACTTGTCCCAAAGAAGTCATGTTTTCTCACTCCGTAGTTAAAACCTTTCACGGTTTCTTGAGGAAAAAGTGTTGTAAAAGTTCCCGCATATTCTCTTCTCCCATGTAGCAGATCATCTTAAATTCCAAGGAGTCCCTTTTACACCCTACAGATGCCTTGGTTCCTAGATTTCAGCACATAGAAACCTCAGCTGGAGTTATACGTGCACAGATGGCACACTTTTGTTGAGGACCTGCGCCCTCATCAGCTGGACGCTGGTCATGATCTTCTTCTGGTGGCCCATCAGTGTCACCCCGAGCCTCTGGATGTCCCTGCATGACACACATATAAAGCGGCAACTATTGACAGAGCTTTTTGTGAATTTAATGGCAGAAGGAGAGTGGCAGCAGCAGTAAGAATTAATGTGAGCTTAAGACTTTTATTTTTTTAATAACAGATCTTATTTGCTACAAGAAACTTGCCAGAGGTTAAGAAACACACAAGGTGATGACCTATGGGGGTGGTGTTGCCCCCACTGCCCCCGAGTGGTCAAAAAATACAGTTATTTTAGGTGCCCCAAGCTTTGTAGGAGGAGAGGGAAAAAGAAGAAAAAAAAAGATATGCAACAAGGGTGGCTCAGCAGAACTGCACCATGGGCAATGTGATTAGACGGGCCACCTGACACTCATCATGCACTGATTTTCACAAAGCTCTCAATTGGCTTGAAGAGCATAACCATTCTCTGATAGATCTTTTTATTGTAAAATCCATCCCTGCTAGGACTGCTCAGCATCAGCGAGAGTAGCTTCTCACTGATCTAAAAAACAGCAACTGGAGCCATTGAGCAGAAAGTAAAAAATAAAAAAACAACCAAAAAATGTGCATCACAGAAAGGCCAGTATGAAGCTGCTCACCATATAAACTGACAATGCTATGTCCAACACCTTTTCTTCTTGAACACAGTTTTTCTTTTCTTTTTTTGTGGCATTTGACAGCTTTTGGTGCAAAAGACAGTTGTCAAGGATGAACTAAAGGGGAACTAAAGGGCAAAATGAAATAGGAATAGAAAAGCTCTATAGACGGTCTTATCATGTGTGATTGAGTTTGATGTGAGGAGCTCGTTAGATGAAACTGTACAGGTGGAAATTATAAAAGAGAATGGTTGGGGAAGAATCACAGCAGTCAGTCGCACACTTATTTTACGTATGTTTTTAATGAGCCAACAACTTCTCACTTTCCAGATTCTTTATGCCGGCGGAGCCCAGCAGGTAGCAAGTGCCAGCAGCTCACGTCAACTAACAACTCACCAACCCCCTCTGAGTTATCACTTCCCATCATGATGAGGACTTACCCTTGGTTCATGCCTATGACGTGTCCCAGAGTGTGGTAACCCCCTGCTGCAAAGTGCTCCTTGTAGCGGCTCATCTTTATGGTGTCCAGCCACTCGTTAACCGAGTTACAGCTAGTGAAGTCTGGGATAGCTCTCTCCATCAGCGGAGGACTGCTTAAACTGCAGCCGAGAGAGAGACAGATGGCCATAGACAGCGAGAGAGAGGAAGATGAATGGGGAGACAAAAAGATTAGTTGGAGGGAGTTGGAAAACGAGAAAAGAGTCAAAAAGTGAGCAAGAGCAGAGCGACGGGGGAGGAAGAGGGGGGCTTTGAAATGTGCTAGTAGCTGAGGCAGAAAATCAATAGCAGTTAAAATGATGGAGAAGAGGTGACTGCTGTGGTTGCAGGATGGCTGCTTTGGGTAGATTAATACAGGGAAAAATCTGTTGCACTCCTCCTTCTCCTCTCCCTCTTCCTCTTCCTTCTTCTTCTCTCACCTCACACAGAGACGCACAGTGCCACGCACCACTGCCTCCGGAGGACCTGGGATCTGAACAGAGCAATTTACACAGGTCCAACTTCAGCCTGGGTGTCCTCTCAAACCGCTCCCAGATCCACCACGGATCAATGTCAATATCACAGCTAGGCTTTTACTTAACACGCGGCGCGTCCATCAGAAACGAGCTTATCGGAAAACGAACACGACCGCTCGCTTCATCTGCCAGAGAACTTTGAGGGAAACTTTAGGCTGCAACTTTATCCCACTGTGCTCATGTTTGATAGCAGCTGGATGAGATTGGATTTACTCTGCCTCCCACGCCAGGACAGTTACTTAGTTGCCTAACAGTCTGTCACCACACATTGTCCGGGAGATCATCTCCTCAGCCCCTCACCAGAGGTGTCGTGCTTTGATTTGCAGCTTAATCCACTAATCACATGAACCAATATTTGATTAACTGTTGGCGAACTGTCACGCCAAATTAAATCAAAAGGCTGCTTGGCATGTGACACAATGCACTCCTGTTGCTTCACTGTAAATATGGATCTATTCAGCGGCCTTACCCACCTGCAGAGCGTGTCCATAGACTTCAGGTTCTCTGGGTTGCGGATTAGCTTGTCAAGAACGGTGACTATCTGGCAGAAGCGTGGCCTCTCGTTGCGATCCTTCTGCCAGCAGTCCAGCATGAGGGTGTGTAGAGCAGCAGGGCAGCCCATAGGCGCAGGCAGCCTGTAGCCCTCCTCCACTGACTTGATCACCTGCGTATGTGAGGGAAAACACAATTGAGAACATAGTTCTATGAAATGCACTTACTGTCTACATGATAATTTGGTGAAGTGTGTGATAAGGAAAAAGGTTTGAATCCCAGTCAGACCGAGGCCCTTTCTGTGTGGGATTTTCACATTCTCACTGTGACTGTATGGATTTTCTCTGGGTACCCCGGTTTCCACCCACAGTCCAAAAACATGCATTAGGGTAAACCAGAGACTTGAATTCCTCCTAGGAGTTAGTGTGAGAGTGAATGTTGTCCTTATGTACCCAGTGATGGACTGGTGACCTGTCCCAGGTGTATTATACAGGACATGGGTACCAGCAGAAATCTTGGGCAGATTACAAGATTACAATTTAGCGCACCCCCTATACTATTAAAATAATATTGATGGTCCTAAAAGGCCCCCTAGTCAGGGGCGCCTGGTAGCGCCCATGCATGCAACACTGTTTGGTTCAAAGCAAGAAAATGAACAAATGTAGACAATTAATAGTGCTCACATCTCTGTTGGTGAGGTTCCAGTATGGCCGCTCTCCATAGGACATAACTTCCCACATGACCACGCCGTAGCTCCACACATCACTGGAGGAGGAGAACTTCCTGTACGCAATGGCCTCTGGGGCGGTCCAGCGGATAGGAATTTTCCCACCCTGTTGGGATGAACATCTTGAGGTTGGAGAATCAAACTCACTTCAAAGAGTGACTTTTCAATGATTTTTAGCGTTGTCAACAAATCGAATGAAAAGCGATTCACCACATTGTCTTTCTGTCTACAGAGAAGCTGAGAGCGACACAGTTCAGTGAGCCAGACTGCTGAGCCAGGTGACACTTTGCTTCATTATCATAACACACACATTCACACACTGACTTTTCTGAATTAGTCCAACTCAATTCAAGAGTGAAACACTCCACATTATTTATTTGAATAAGAGTGAGTCAAAGGAGCTTATTCATTACTTTAAACTCTTGACTCATAATATTAGCAAATCCATTGTGTTTAAGATGCTATGTAGAATTTGTAAAGAATATTGTGCAACTAAGTATCTTGCCACAGTAAAATAAATTAAAATAAAATACTGAAGCAGAATACTATTCACCTCTGAAGAAAAGTAAGATAGTAGCAGGACATTATAGGTGTGAGAAAGTGTTATTTAAAAAGTGTATTCAAGCACACAATTGGGTAGATGCAGATGACACGCTGTGGTTACCTGACCAGACACAGTCAGTGTGAGTGTCTTCTGCACCAGACCAGAATAGACTTGCTAATGTTTGCAAATATGCAAACTTGCTTGATATAAAACTGACACTTAATTAGGCTGACAAATGGATACAATGCTTCTTAAACAAACAAAGCACTCCCCATGGGTGATTTTTTCTTTTCTTTTTTTTTTACTTTTGAAGGTCACTCTCAGAAAGTAGTTCATTATAGACACTTGATGCCCTGCTAAAAATTAAAACAAGCAAAATGGCTCTCTGGCTTTGTCTCACCTTAGCTCTTAATGGCAATGCATTTAAATTCTTCAAAGTGACTTCACTGTCAGACTCCATAGATTAGACAAGTTTTTTTTTTCCTTTCACTCGAGATTTTCAACAGTGATGTGAACGACCGTATGTTAATCTACAGTAATTATCTGCCATTAATTTAAAATGTGTTGTAATGGTGCAATAGTGTCTATAATATCATCATGTACAATCCTTTGCCCCTGCGTAATGCCTCTGAGTGATGCTATATGTAATCACCTTGCTCTTCTAATCTGATTGTCGTGCTTTAACGGACTGTAACTGACAAATGTGTCAAACGCTGATTTCCATCTGCGTGCTGTGAGCTGATAACATCACGAGCTGCCTTGCTCTGTTTTTAGTTATGACGAAAGACATTCATTCCCAATTTGAGACCAGCAAGGCCACTCGGATGCATCTTATGTGCAAAGTTTTTCTTTTGTCTCTATTGTGCTATATTCTCTTCCATATTTCAGTGCAAATTCTTATGAATCCTTCTGGAACCTATCTATCTATCTGTTGATCTATCTGTGTGTGTGAGTGTATGTGTGTGTGTGTGTGTGTGTGTATTGCATCAATGCTTGCCTCAATGTGAAAACTCACACTGGTGGTGTATGCAGCATCAGGGTCATCCTCCAGCACTCGGGACAAGCCGAAGTCAGACACCTTACACACCAGGTTGCTGTTGACCAGGATGTTGCGGGCAGCGAGGTCTCTGTGAATGTAGCCCAGGTCAGACAGGTAGGTCATGCCGGCCGCAATGCCACGCAGCAAGCCGACCAGCTGGATGATGGTGAACTGGCCATCGTGCCGCTACAGGAAGGCAAAAAATCAAAGGGAAAAGAGAGGTCAGAATGGAGGAAGCTGAGAGAAAGAGAGAGAGAGCTTTCAGAGCAAAAAAACACGATGGTATAGGAGCAGAAAAGATGAGGAGAGCGATAATGGAATAGATTTTAATCAAGATAAAGACGAGAGTAAAGATAAGAGAATAAAACATGACAGGGATTTGCTTTTAAGTAATAATCCACAGTATTTTCATATAAGCAAATACAGCAGCTGTTTGACATTGTCGATGTAATACAATGTTAAACCAGCCAAGGTCCTGTTGAAGAAAACCTCCTGCTTCCAATCTGCTGCCACTCCCTTTGTCTGGCCAACGTGTCACCAAGAAGACATCAGTGTTAGGATGGTTTATTACCAGGGAATCCCCTGGACTTATAAGTGTCAGCAGTTATGACATTTTTCCACCAACTGAATAATTGCATTGTCCCTGATGTGTTGAGACGGTTGTCCAACATCAAAGACTCACTAAAAGGGTTTGGAACAAGGAGACACGGCTTTCCTATTGGATGGAACATAGGTCCACTTACTTGTGACCGAACCGAGGCAACGGAAAAAGCAATTAAATCTGAAGTTATGTTAAGATAAATTTTATGGATATATGTCCAGGATATATCCGCATGAACCTTTACAATTTTTGTTATCCATCTAATGAAAGTTTGAATACTGACCCTGAGGAAAGAGTCCAGAGAGCCGTTCTCCATATACTCTGTGATGATCATAACTGGTTTGCCTGAGGAAACACATAAGAACAGTGAAAATTATTGCTTGTGTTAGCAAAGTATCCATAACTGTCCCAGCTCCACACCACATGCTGATCTGAAGCAAGATTTCAGTGCAGATTGACTTAACTTTCTAACTTATTTGGCTATATACAAAAGTGATAGTCATTCAAATTTATGAAGACATTTTTTGTCTTTGTTAGTAAATTTCAATGAGCATGTAAGAAATAACTTAGTGAGGGATGGTGATTTGTTTGCTTAATTACTGGAAAAACCAGTCTATTAGACAAATGCTTATCTAATACACCGCACTAAATGTAGTGGAGGAGGAGCCTGAAATGTTTGCCTCTGCCTCAGTATGAATGGAAATGAATGGCAAATAAGCTGTGGAGCTAAAAGCATCATAAAAATGCAGTGATGTCAGTACAATGGCCGGAAATAATTTTCTATCAACCCCAAAAAAGATGATGCTGGTTAGTTTAAAGTGAGGTATATGAATTAATTATATGGACTTTTACTCTTATACCTTCTAAGATGATACCAATTTCTAAAAGCCCTATGTGATTCAAGTTGCCCATCAAATGTTAAACCATTTTACTTAACCTTTCCCTGTCTCTTCACGAGTAAAGAGGTATAGTACAAGAGGAGGTCATTTCTTTTAAAGGTTCAGCTGAAATCCACCAAACTACTACACTCATTTGTAGCAGTTGAGTCTTGCGGAGGATCGAGCTAGCACCGAGTCACCGACACACGGGGAAGGTTGCTTTAAATACAGTTTATTCAGTTTGTCCCGCAGTGGCTGCGGGATTTGGCAGTGGACGCTGTGCCGATGCTTCTGCAGGGGGAGGCTTGGCTGCAGTCAGGGGCCCGCCTCCTTCTGGGGCGCTGGTGACGATCCCTTGCCTCCGTCTGGAGTGCGGGTCGCTGGTAATTATCGCCTGCCTCATTCTGGGCTGCTGGTGTGTGTGGGGTTGAGGTGGTCGTCAGCAGGTTGGATAGGCACATCGTCCTTGCCGCCAGCAGCCGTCGTGCTGCCGCCGTGCTCTGACTCGGCTAGCAGCTGGTCCAGAGTCTGCATCTGTATCCCCCTAGACTCCAGGAACACCTGGACCCCACGGAGCTAGCCCCTCAGCGGGCGCCCGTGGGAAGGATGCTTTAAACACAATTTATTCACATGGTCGAGCACACACGTCCACAAGCCATAACACAACTTAAGTTCTAATAATAAGTCCCTGGCAGTCACATGCCTCCCGCTCTCATCTCTCTCTCTCTCTCTTTGCGACTACTCCAGACATGCTCCCTGTTTTCTGTTCCCGCCTGAGGCACCATGATTGTTCAACCAGCACAGGTGTACCCAACTGGCCACTTGTCTCTCTCAAGAGAGGGCAGCTGATCAGTCTCTCTGGAACACCAAAGCCAGGTATTGGGCTCATATGCCACAACACTGAAACAAAGCTTGAATGGATATTGCATGTCCAAACAAAGGTTATTGCTGATCATTAAAGATGACAAGACTTATCACATGTATGCTAAATAATTTAGGCTGTTTGACATGCTCCTCGAATTGATTTACACATGTTTCTGACTCTAACATAGTTTTAGTGGCAGCGTACTCTGGGTTACCACTCCCTCCAGGCGGATGACGTTGGGATGGTCGAACTGGGCCATGATGGACGCCTCAGCCAGGAAGTCCCTCTTCTGCTTCTCTGTGTATCCGGCCTTCAGGGTCTTCAGGGCCACTGGGATGTCTCTTTTCCCTGGGAGTCTCATGCGTCCGTAACAGACCTCCCCAAACTCCCCTAAACACAAACATTTTTTTTAGCACAGAATAAGTTCAGCAACTTAATTCGCACACTGCAATCAACATGTGCCGTGTTGAGCTGCACCACCATCCCCTCATAATCCATGGCTATAGCTGAGAAAACACCTTCAGTTAATTTGCTAGGTTAGATAAGAAGACCAAATCCACGTACATGTTGTCTGTCAACATACATGAACAAAATTGCTAACTGTGCATCGGTCTCATCATTAATTCTAAGCAGGTGTGGTTACTGTTTGGTGCTCTATATTTCTATGCTACACATTTCCCTGCCCATGTGCAGGACTCGTATGTAACATGGTGTATTGAAAAGCTGACACAGTGTTAGTATTCCCAGCCTGTCTGAGGAGCTCTGATTGACAGTCCCACGCAACGCTCTGATTCCGCTCTGCCATCCTCCTCTCTGCTGCACACCACAGCCTTTACACCAGCCAATGATTTTAAGTTAGCTCAGCTACTGATTCTCACTGTGTCTATGTGTGTGTGTGTGTGTGTGAGTTAGATTGTCTCTGTTGGTGTGTGTGAGCGCACACAAGTTCATGGTTTTACCTGAACCAATGATTTTCTCTATTTTGATCCTGGAAGCCTCAATTTCTCGGGCAAACTCGTGCACCGCCTGGCAGGGGTCCTCGTATGTGTGCGGGTCGATATAGAACCTCGCATCGGGGAATGACACTAAGATAAACAACATTAGCATTTGGTCACATATCTGAGAATGAGAGCAACATCACATCTGAGCCCCTGTCACCGGTGTGTGCAGGGGAAAGTTGATGAAAGGGAAAAAATGACTCGAAGAAAGAAGTAGATAGACAGAGGGGAAGAATAAATAACATGCGGGGGAATAAGGCCTGTGTGCTCCTGTAATCACTCAGAGTGGGAGGAAAATTGTTTGCTCAAGGATGAACCTTATAAGATAGGGATGACAACGCAACCTCTTCAAGGAAAGCCATCTAATCCATTATTTGTAATAATTGAGGCAGGGGCCAAACATACCGTGACCATTCTGGTAATGCATCTTTTCCTCATCAGAGTCCTGGAAGGCTTTGCTGTACCCACAGTGTCTATACAAACCACACACACGCAGCGGACAGACACGCACACAGTCGTCCAGACACACACACACGCATACACATAAACATACAGCCAGATGAATACAGCACAGTAATGATACATTTGTATTTCATAACAAGCAAATCAGTAATTACTCATAACACATCAATAACTGTTGATTAAAAGCAACCACACAGCTGTTCCCCATGTTAATGAGTTTCCTCACTTGCAGAAATAGTCAGTTCACACATATTATGCTACAATCCACAATATACATTGGGAAATAGGAGAGAATAGAATAGAATAGAATAGAGAAGAATAAAGAGAATACAATATGAATAACTTTTAAAATTGTGTAAATTGTTAAACAGTGTCTTTATTCCGTTAAAAGTTTTATGTATCATGTGTTTCTCTTTTTATTTCTTTACATTTTTGTCTATATTTTTATTTATTTGTTTCTTCTTTTTGGGGGGAGCATAATTTGAATGAACCAACTATTCCAACTGTGATACCAAACATTTATTTTATGGGCTTTTCAAGTCAAAATTAATCATATTAACATTCCTATTAAGTGCACAATACACACTGTAGGGGGGCATGGAGGAGAGATGGGGCCAAAGGTTTTCACACCTCTTTCACACATACAGATTATTAAGTGGCAGCGTGCTTCCTTGCCCTAATGAGTCTGTGGCTTTCTGGCACCTTCAATATTGGGAAAATCATTCACTTGGTGGTTTCAGTATGAAGGAGCTCTCATCTCTGTCCCTTATTGCAAGCGTATTATTTCGCATTTTAAAATGCTAACGTCCACCATCAGTGCAAAGCCGCTGTTTCTCCATCCTCATGTCTTAGAGGCGCTATTAATACTGGACTCTGCAGTCATGACAACATGATTTTGCCCGGATAACATCTCTAATACTGCAATGAATTTTTTTTCTTTCTCCTCAAACAGAATGGAAGTGAAAAACTAATATGCACTGATGTATGATTTAATTAAGTGCAATGAAATTAATTATTCTGGGCAGTACTACAGAGATGTAAGTTGAAGACATCAAAAGGGAGGAAGGGGGGCTGAGGGGATAAGTGGGAACATTTGGCTTGCAAGCTACTGGACATGAATCAACATAATTAAATCCACTGTGAGGTGGAAATTACGAGTAAGGAAATAAGCTAAATAAGACATTGAGAAGACATGAAGGGTTGAACACATGAGAGAAGCTAAAGCATTAGCTTTCAACAGCTCTCTCTACTCCTTGCCCTTATCATTGAGAAAAAGGCATGAGGATTTTTTTTTACGGATCTGAAGATTTCAACATGACATGAGTAACAAAAGGTATTTGAGGTTCACACATAGACTAAAATTAGATCCTTTCCCCTTTTGGGGATGGGATCCTAGGACAGCCTGGCTCAGAGTATAGCCTTTCCTCTATTGTGCTTGCATCCAATACAGCATGTGGAAAAGACAGGGGAGCAACATAGTGCACACTGGGTTTCGGTCACAAGCAACAGTACACAAAGAGAGGCACGGTAGAGTAGTGTAAAAAAAGTGTTCCACACACAGCAGCGATGGGTAGTGTGGTAAAGTGTAGCCTTGCCGTTTCCTGCAGATGAAGATGGTCAGGAAGGTGACCAGCCCAAACACCAGGGCCATGCAGATCCAAATGATGGTCATTGTGTTGTGGCGCAGAGGAGCTAAAATCAGATCACACACACACACACACACACACACACACACACACACACACACACACACACATACAAACAGACACGTGAAAATGTGCCATCAACAGTTTACACATACACACGCACACACCCAAACACAGGCAAACAGAGAAGGCAGGTAATGTTCTTGGTCAAACAAGATACACAAAAATTTTGAGCTTCATTAAATACATTCGCTGGTTTCTAATTACCTCATGTTTGCTTTCTGAAAGTTTGTCCATGACATTACAGCTTGAAAAAATATTAAATTAAGGTTGTCATCTGTTTTGAAAGATTGAATGTTGTCACAGACCTTTTTGAGTGATTAAGCCTCTACCTTAAAGTGCACTATAATAACATCGTACAGGGATTTGAAGACAAAAAACAGCTCAAGGTTGCTATAGGCAGCTGCTCAACAAATCGTTATTGTCAGTTATAGGCTCAATGTGAAACAGTCACACACACACACACACACACACACATTCACAAACACACACACAAAAACGCACCAAAGAGATACCATTTGAATGTTTTTCAAGCTTAACATGAAAATGAAATGAATTGCAGCATTTTTAAGAAAGGTTTCCAACCATGCTCAGATGACAAAATTCACCTTACTGATTAATGCTGACTGTTCCCTCATGGCATGAGAGTCACAATCATCCTGGCTAGACCAAAGATATTCCTGTGTGTTTGCATATTCTCCCTGTTCTCCCTCTGGATGGACATGATAAAGCTGAATGGCTGAATGGACTCTAAAATGGCCCATAGGTATGAGAGGAAATAGTATGATGTGTATGGGATGTGTTCCCTACCCTCGTTTTAAGTGCACTGGGGCATCAGCAGGGCCCTGTGACACCTTTGGGCTCAAAGCGGGTGAGATGATGGTTGAAAAGATGAGTGTTTGATTGAGACACGTTCACATTCGTTCAGTTGCTGCGTATTTAGTTTTGACCAATGTGACTGACCGACACAAAGAACTAAAGGTGCATAACTAATGGTTTTAATATGAACAGATTTCATGGTGTGGTTATCAGGATACAGCTGAAGCAGATTATTGCTTAGTCTCCAACCGGGTACAAGCCGACACTGCGAATCATTGTTTGTGGTTGGATACTGAACACAGCTACCAGAAAACTCAGTCTGTTTTCTGAAAAGTTTCGGGCTTATTGAATAGTAAGCATGTAGCCTCAAGGGATCTGCGCAGTCCTCTTGTTTTCAAAGTCAGGAGATGAATCAGTACAAAGAGGAGGAAAGTTGGGGTCCAGTGAGCAGCAGAATGAATTGAGACTATTAGTCAATGAAACAGCGCTGGGACTCTAACCAGGCAAGAGGTTTAGCTGTGCAGACCTAGAATCTGCCCTGCACAATATCTGCCAAATTCCCTATTAGAAAAGAATAATGCTCTAATAAGATGTTGGGGGTTTTTTTCTTTAGTGATCCCAAACTTTCTGTAATGTACTTTGCTCCAGGTGAACAAACTGGAGGTCTTCTGCCTAACACAGTCCCATGAAACAGCCATTTAGAAACCAGGATAGGCTGCGGTTTTGCTGACAGGTGCAGTATGACTCGAAGAAAACACATATCATCTGAACAGAGGGATGGACAGGGGCAGTTTTCAACCTCTCTGACACCCAGGCCTTTTAATGCCGAGGACCATGGAGTCTGGCCTGGTTTTGAGAAATGTCCTCTGCCACGTCTTTTAACCCAACAAATGGATTTCGTACTGAGACAAACAACAGCTGCTCGATGGCTCCTGTGGCTGATAGCAGGCATAAGTAACAATTCAGCATTACAGTACTGATTTGTCTTTTTCACTGATACAGCCTTTCACACACACACACACACACACACACACACACACACACACACACGCACACACGTATATATACACATACACACCTGCTTTCCCAGTCTGGATCTCCACATTTTGGCTGAAGCGCCCGCAGCCTGCTGACGTTCTGGCTCGGACCTGAAAGATGTACTTGGTGCCTGGCTTCAGCCCTGACACTCGGGCGCTGGTATTTTTAGATTTCAGAGTGGAGTAACTGTGCTCTTCATTATCCTGTGTGAGAAAAAGCCACATTTAAAGATTAGACTGGAGGAAATTTGCATTCTGGTCAGCTCTCTCCCCATATGAAATGCAATCTCTGCTGCTCTGCCTTGTAAAGGAAACTACAAATTGATATATCAGATTCAAAGCATGAAATTCAGTAAATCTTATGTTTAGAAGTTTATAGTTCATTTCATTGCAGTTCCGTATCTACAATTACAGTGTATTTTGGACACTTAAAGGTAGCACAAATGAAAAGTGAATGCAACATTGCCACTGAATAAATCACCTTTGAGGTGAATTCAGAGAACTTCAGGAAGTGAACACATCCAGGAGACACAGCCCAACAGTACGATTCATTAGAAATGCATCCGTAATCACCTCACAAGTGTAAGCCAAATATTATTTTCCCGCCCAATTTTGGACTGTCCCACATCCTGAGAAGAAAATACCTTTTGCTTTGCCTGTTAAATATTCATTGCTGTGGCTCTGTTGATAAGGAGTTTGCATACAGTGGCTTCAGTGACCTTTTGTCCTAAACAGTAACAGTGTGGGTCAGCCGAAACTCACCATCGACTGGGAATAGCAAGGTAAGGTATTAAGGTATTAATTCATAGTAGGTTCACGACAACCAAAGACATTGATTAGAGCTGATTTAAGGAACCATGTCATTGCATATCAGTCAGGAAAAGTATCAAATTTGTCAAGGTTTTGTTTTCTTTTCCTCGAGTTACTCATATAATTACTGCATGAGGACATTGAAGAGTAATCAATGAGCAGCACTGCTTTATGGACCATAATAGTTTATTTTATGACTTTTTTTGCATTGAAGTATCTGTTCCATCAGCAGATGGTTAACTGGACAACAATATCCAGACCTGAATACCTCTACACCTTACATTTATACAGGCAGCCCTAACAAAATAAGAACTATCACTGAGTAATGTGTTTTCACAGTGTGAACATTGAATAAGTAGATTTCAACTTTGAGCGCGAGCTCATCCTGCCAATTTAAACCGGCTGAAGCCTGAGCCTTTTCTGAAACTTCATTAACTACCAGACAGCCTTTATTGATAAGAGTTAAATCTGTTGATGCTGACAAAACTTGTAGAATCAAAGTCTAATTATATCTTCTGAAGTGTCTTTTTCAGTCTTCTGAACAGTGATCACAAGGCAGAAGGATTTCTTGTTGTTTGTCTTTTGTCCTTTCCTGGAGCAAGAAACACCAAAATGTGTGTGGTATCGTTGTCAAGTCAAAAGTATGGGAACACTGCAAAATACAGCTTTCACATTTGAATATAAAGGAAAATTCACATTAGCACACACATTTACTTCTTCATTGTCATATTTTGTCATCGGTTAGAAAAAGTTAGTAAAAGGAATCTTTTGGACTAATAATCCTCAGATCCCATGAAAAACACAGAGAAGTCCTTTAATGCAGTTATAGTTCTATATCAT
This sequence comes from Karalla daura, assembly GCA_029224185.1. Taxonomy (NCBI): domain Eukaryota; kingdom Metazoa; phylum Chordata; class Actinopteri; order Chaetodontiformes; family Leiognathidae; genus Karalla; species Karalla daura. Next base: position 16,173,616 of record CM055188.1, read on the forward strand.
GGCTTGTACATAGTTTCTGGCAGGCAGATCAAACTGTGCTCTCTTTTCTGTCTTTTGATATAACTAAGTGCCAGGTAGTCAGTAATCAGTTTATGAAAGCAGCAGATTTCCATTGTTCCCCAAATGGTTGATTGAACACATTGTATTCCAGACTGTATGAAACACTATGCATTGAAATGTCACCAATACGACCCCTGCTCATCAGACATTTGATTTTGGCAGGTAAATAAATACATACATATAGATATAAATAAAATAGATTTTGTTATGGTGTATTTTTATTCTAATAGTTTGCTTTTACAGTTTCCAATGTACTTAGTTGTAGTGTAATTTGCTGTGAGTCCTTTTCCAGACAACAACAAAAAGCAAACAGTCAATACTGTGTGTTGTAATTGTGTGTTTCGCCTTAAATAAGCCACAGGATCTGGCAGCTGCACATTATTATTTTCCCATTTTGGAGATAATATTGGCTTCCTCAGCATAATTTATGTTACAGCTTTAGCATGGAACAAATTATCAACTGGGGACACGTGAATATTTTACTGTCACTTCACTAGAATCCAAATCTTTAGTGCTCCAAAAGCAGCAGAATTAATTTCTTGCTTATTTTCGACATGCTTGTCATCTTTATATGCATTAATATCCCAAAATGTACCAGCCGCTGCACTATTACAATCAGTCAAAGTGCTTATGGGAAACAAAAAAAAATCCTACAAAGCTTCGCAATTATCTCAGGGTTGTATTTTCCTCATTGTCTTGAGGCAGATCATGTTAGATCTTAAATAATCATAAATGACTACAACCTTGTCTGCCAGTCAAATGTAACCAGTGGGTAATTATCTTCGTTATCTTTTGATCTGGTTCCATCAGCCAGAATAATGACAGGCACTGTGAAGAGTGTTTTTCTTATTTTCCGGTTTCCTTTGAGATAATAGCTTAATTTTGATGCATCATTTGTTCAAATTCAATTATTCAAGCATATCACACCCATCTTCCATGTAAAAACAATAATGTTCAACATCATTATCATCATCATTAATTTGTTTGTAGCTTTGTATTTTGTACCTGCTCTAGCATCTTTGTTTCAAACTGAATTCAGGCAAACATATCAGTGTGAAGCTAACACAACTTCAGGAGGTGCAAAAGGCATCCAAACAGCAGAATGGGTGAATCATCCACGTGTCCTTAGTAAGGCTAAGAGCCTAATTATGAAGAAGTGCGAGGTGCAGTAATAAGAGCCTTTTTTTTTTTGGTCTTATCATCTCCAGCGACTGTGCTGCTGCTGCAGCGGCTGCCACCCTGGCTGTGACTCATTGTTGTCCCGTACAGTGGCTATAGAAACCTCAAGAAAGCACATTGCTGACTTGTCCACTTGAAATCCCCCGCAGGCATCTCACCCCCTGAGCGAGGCCAGATTAAGACACCAGCGCCGGAGACGAGCTAATCCTTCAGCCCCCCCCAACACCATCCTGCTTGTTCGGCTATGAGACTGCCTGTTCCCAGGCTGCTCCGCCTGCAATTAGCTGATTTATATCATCACACACAAGCACACACTAACACATCGACTCACCCAAATGCACTTGCATGTGCACATTCTCACACCCACAGCAATTAACTGATCACGAGGCTTACGCGCCTGCCAGCCACTTGCTGTCACTGTCATTTTTGCTAAGTTGGAAGCCACACCGTCTCATCCTCCTTCTTGCTCTCCGTCTCTCGACCCCTATTTCCTTTCAATTAGCTGAACTGCCCGCATGATCTTTTATCCTGGATTAAGTTATCCGGTGTCTACCCAACTGCTACTTTCACTGCATTTTAGTTCAGTTTAGTTGAAGTCTTTTGAAGACAATAACATTGTGTTCCTCAGTGACTGTGCCTTTTTTTTCCTCCCCTCATATCTGCCTGAATCATAGAATTTTAATTGTTTTTTGGGGAAAATAAACTGATTTCACATTCATATAACAAATGCAGTTTTTTTTGTTGTTCTTTTGCTTTGCTTGTGGCACATTACACTTTTTTCTGAGTTGACTTGTATTTTCCTGCTTGTTCTTGTAATCACCCTCCTTTTGTGCGATGCTTGTTTTACTTCCTGTTTTTGTGTTTTCCCTTCCAAGTGATGACTGGTTTGCTTCAACTGTCACTGATCCTTGTATTTCAAAGGGAAACAAATTGTTTTCCCTCTTTCTATTTTAGGCTGCAGAAAATGTTGTTCACCATTTACCATACCATTGCACTTTTGTATTACTGCTGCAAGTAGTTTCCCAGTGTTTAATCTCTGTGTGTTTTAATCTTAGTTTTCTTTGATCTTGTATGTTTTGGGACACTTGAAATCTGTCCTTTTCAATATATATTACTGAAAAGCACCTGATTTTCCTAAATCACCGACTTTTGAGTCCAGTCTCTTATTTTCATTGTTTGCCTCCTTGTAAAAGTGTCACAGTACCTTTTCATAATATTTGATGTCATACTCCAGGATTACTCCGTTGGGCTGGTCAGGCTCATGCCATAGCAGAGTCACACTGTTTTGACTGGTGTTCTCCTGGCGGATGGCTAAAACTTCAGAAGGAGCTGCACAAGAAACAGAGATGGGTTATTAATTTGTCAGATTACAGCACCATAATATCATCACAATGTTTTTGACCTTGCTGTTGTGACACCAAATTCTTAATTCGCATGACTGCAAAGGATCCTTCACTGATGCATAGACATCTCAAGTCAATAATGTCAGTTTAATTCAGGTCTGGTTTGCAGGTGCACAGTCTGAAAATACCTAAAGAAATACAGCAAGACCACACAAAGATAACTGGCAGAAAAGTACAGCCTTGCAGGCGTTGACAAGCCAAATCGTCAGCATTTGGTTCACTTACTGTAGAGTTTGCACTGCAATTTAACATCTTGACATCAGAGTTATTTTGTTTTCGTTAATGCCACAAAAAGACTGTGTGTTTACTGTGTTGCCACAGACAGTGTGCTGCCACTGCAGTTCAGTGAAACTTGGCCAGTGTTGCAAACTGAGAAACTATTTCAGAATCTTGACAGATGGATGCCAATATGAGGTGATGGGCAAAAGTGTACTTTAAAGGTTCAGGAAAGATAAACTCCATCTGACTCCATGGGTTTAGTGCAGAGGTCTGCCACCTGTATCCACTTTCTCTTCCTCTAACCAAACTGACCATAAATATTGATTGCTAATGACTCACAGGACAGCCTATATCACCAGTGGTGAGTATCCTAAATACATCGGTGCAACAGAGGATGTAGAATCAGAATATATAATACATATATCAAAGCTCCCAGAGAGATGGTGACAAACTTTATTCAACTGAAGCCATATGGCCTCTCAATGTTGATTTCCATCTCCCCTGAGAGTACCTTAGAGACACTTTGAGCAGTGTTGAAATGATTTTGTAGGATCTGTAGGAACAAACGTAGAACCTAGGACAGAGGACATACAGCAAGTTATCATGGGTTTCATCGTGAGAGAGTCAGTGCTGTGAACCCTACCTGCCTGGTTTGTTGTGATGTTGACCACTGCATAAGGGGACGGCTCGTTGCTTAGGTGTGACACTGCGTTCATGGCCAGGATGCGGAAAGAGTAGTTGCTGTGAGCCACAAGGTTGAGCACTGTCACCCAGGGCTCTGTCAACCCAGTCTGGCGTGGAATAAATCGAACTGCTGTCGCTCCCGAGCGCTCCACCACCCCGCTTCCCCCTGTCCCGATGGTCGACCCCGCCTTCCCTCCTCCGGCGCCTCCTGGGGAGGATGCGCAGTTCTCACATGGCCCTCCTTCCCCTGAGCATTTCTGGCACAACACGCTGTACTGTAGGTCGCTCCGACCTCCGGTATCCAGGGGGCGATCCCATTCTAAATTCACAGATGTCCCATTGACGGAGGAGATGACGTTTACTGGAGCAGATGGAGGGCCTGGAAAACAGAGAGAGGACGACAAATGGGTTTGGTTTCATCCACAGGTTTGCTCCCAGTTTAAGAAACTGAAAAGGAATGTTTTTTTCCGGCATGGAAAACTTAGGTGCATCGTTCCCATGGGGGAGTTGAGTATGTTCTTGCCAGTAGGCTTATGATGCACTCCAGATATACCGTGAGTCAGAAATTCGGAGTAATGGCAACTCTGGATAGATGGTGTTCCAGTTGAAAAATCAGAAAGAAACATGGATGCTCACAGAAATCTCTTGTTGCTCTTGCTGCTATTGAAGATGTGTGTGTGTGTTGCATTTAAGCAAACATGCCAGGAACACCCTTTGGCCAGGGATGAATATGAAGATTAAGAATGTTATGTGTTGTTTTATTTATGTATTTTTTTTAAAGAAAAAAGGTGTTCATTATTAAATATACATTTTCCTCCATTAACCATGTAAGCAGTAATGACTTTGAATTATTAAATCAGGATTTGGTGGGTTACTATATGTCTACGGTTTCTTTCTGAGTATATGAAATGTCAAGGGATGTTCCAGTTTACAATTTCATATAGGATCTCTGAAATGCTGGCTTCTGACTACAACTGGAGCTTGGCATGAGCGTGATCTTGTGTGATCTTTGTGCATACGTGAGCATGGAGCTGCCGGTGGGTCATCTCCCGCGCGGTAGAAGCTGGAGTCACACGGGCAGGACAGGGCTGCTCTGGTCTCTGAGTGGCTGTGCTGTGGACATTTACCACATGGACCATCACCTGCAACCGGCTTATAGAAACCAACCTCACAGGCTGTGGAAGGAAAGAAAAAAACAGAGTAAACAGAGAGCTGACTGAGAAAAGCTCTGCACCCCTGCAGTCACTCAGGTCATGATAAAATGGAGTGTGGCCAGAACAGCTCGAATCCTCCTATAGCGTGCTGTGCATATGAACACAGCTTTAACTTTCTCAAA